>BPLT01000016.1:0-1200000 GCA_019656295.1 Rhododendron mucronatum var. ripense
TACATCCCTTGGAGATGCTCTAACACTTTGGTTTTATAACTATCAACAGACTCGCAATTCATTGCGAGGTTGTCAGGGCGCGCGCACCCAAACAATTAATCCTCGTGATTGATCGTAGTCCTACCTTAATTAACATTCTGAAGTTGTACTTTCTTTCAGAGATTCATTCCATCAGAATTTGGTTGTGAAGAGGACCAAATAACTGCAGTCCTACCCTCATTTCAAGATCTCCTTGATAAAAAGAAGAAGATCAGAAGGGCTACAGAAGCAACTGGAGTCCCTTTTACATTTCTTTCATCAACTTGTTTTAGTGCATACTTCTTAAGTTTCTTGCTCCATCCGCATGACAAATATTCCGAGGAGCTTACCATTTATGGCACTGGTGAATCCAAGGGTAAGCAAATTAAACCCTTTATCTACAATCGAAAAACCTACAGCCACCGACGGCCACGCGGGACCCACTCCGGGTCCCAACATGAAAAATCCGAGACGTTCGATAATTTTAAATAAAAAATCGAGTGAGTGCGTGTAAAATCAGCTCAAAAGTACAAGGCCATAAAGCTTGTTTAATGTTTCAAAACAATGTTTGCAAAAAACATTTTGCCATGACAAGATTTTGTACGCGAGACAAGATTTTTCCATTGTACTATCTCTGTCTAATATTTCTCCCTCTATATTTTTGCGTCTAGCTGTTTTACCCACGAAGAAGACGTTGCCATCTACACAATCAAAGCTGCAAATGACCCGAGGACTTGCAATTGCCCTGTACTCTTCCGGCCTTCAGAAAAACATCTTGTCCCAATTGGAGTTGGTGTCACTGTGGGAGAAGAAAACCAGTCGCAGTTATAAGAAGGTTTTTGTGTACGAGGAAGAGCTTGTGGAGCTCTCAGAGAGTAAGAATTAGTCAACAACGACATTTTTTTTCTCTCTGCTTCACCACTTTATATATGAATGTCCATTAATATTTTTTTCGAACAGCAGAGATTTTTTTTATTAATCACATGTAACGGTTACGATGATTAAAAAGAGTAGAAGAAAGGGAAAAAAAAAACAGCATCACAACGGAAGGAAAACATTCCAATGAGGTTGGCACTTGGCACCCAACCCTCCCGACAATCATATGCCACGTACGCAAACCCCAAAAGAAGATTACAAGGGTGATAAGGAATTAACCTAAAGGCAACAAGTTACAGCAAAATAGGAAATGTTGCCAAAGTTGATCATTTATTAGCTAAAGGGCAAACTTGTTTGTCTCACAAGGTCGCCATCAATAAACGTAAGGATTGAAGATAAATTTAACTTTTAGCTACCCATCGAAAGAGGGAATTAATAAAAAAATACATAAGCTTCATGCGAGCGATTTCCTTAATTTGCATTTGAAAAACTCTTAGATTGTTCGTTTTTGTATATTTTGCAGCATCACCACATCCGGAGAACATACGGGCGGCCATAATCCACAGCATATTTGTGAAAGGGGACATGGCAAACTTTGAAATAGGGGAAGATGATATGGAGGTCTCAAAGTTATATCCTGACGTTGAGTACACAACAGTAGATCATCTCCTCGATGATTTTATGGCGAATCCCCCAGAGTTTCGCTATGTTGAGCTTTGAAGAATTTTGTGGAATTCTTCATTTATCTCTAGAGATAAATTTTAGATGTCAACTACGACGTACTACTTTTTTTCTCCGGTCACATGATAGGAGGAATTAGGTCTATATTTATAGCGAAATAAAATGAGATGCTGGGTATAAATCAGCACAATGTGTAAAACATGAACCACCAAATGCATAATTACAATCTTGCAGCGGCAATATTCAAACGCTAGACAGTCTTGTTGGGAGGAACTAGGAAGTACCAATTGATTGACGCCTTTTGAGATGTTATCATAACGATTTGAATCGGTCATTTTATATAGTACTTTGTTCAGTACGTTATTTGCCCAAAAAGTACTCAGCTAATGGGACATTAAGAAACCACATCAAGAGAGGGATACATTTGCCTTTACAGTTCATTTTATGGATAACTAACTGACCATTTTTTAGAATATGCATTGTTCGATTATGTCGTTGTCGTCTGACAAACTTAATTTTCTTCTTTAGTAAAGTACTTGAGGAACTCTATAAAATGAACGGTTTGAATCTTGAACAGGGTCCTATAGTGCGTTGTTGTATAAGAGATTCCAACTCCATAAAAACGAGTGGCTCTCTCTTTATTGTAGCTAACGATCCCCTTACTTCATCACTCTAAGAATTTTTTTTTTATCGGCAAAAATAACATTTTATTAGGAGAAAAGCCGAGGATTCCAACCAAAGTTGTAAGTACAGCCTTACAGAACAAAGTCCATTACATGTGAGGGCCTAAAAAGCCCAAATAAAATAATAAAGCCCAAAAATACCTTACTGTCTTAATGAACTCAAAAACAGCCCACAAAAGTGGGCTAAGCCCAACCCCAAAAAATCCAAAATATTACTGTCTTCCCCTTCCGACCACCGCCAAACAGGCAACCACCAACTCCAGACAGCCAAGCAAAACCTAACCGCCGATCGGCGCGCACCTCCAAACACGGCCACCAAGCCACCTTCGGCCACACCCTATGATTCTAATATTCCAATTATTTTGGGGCCCTTCGAATTTAGCTTTAGTATCCAAGGAACAACGAATGAGGAATTTAGGCTATGTTTGTTTCGATGTAAAATGTTTTTTCAGAAAACAAACTTTAAACTTTCGTTTTTCTGTATTTGGTTGACACTTGAAAAAATGTTTTCAAAAATCAACAAAATAGTGTATAGAGAGAGAGAGGGGAGGTATAAACGGTGAAGAAATCTGATAATATTGGAAATGAACGTAGGTCGGGACTAACGATCTAGAACACTGAGTAGAGAGAATTGCAGTAGAAAACAGTGAGTTCATTTCAGAAAATAACTTCTGGAAGATTTAAGGGTAAGTCATTTTCATCTAATTAATGAAAAATATTTTACATGTAAAATGTTTTCCTCATTTTTAAAAAAATCAAACACCGCAAAATAAGTAAAACATTTTACCGAAAAATATTTTACGCCCAAACAAAGAGAGCGTTTTACGGCTTGAGTTGTACAACGCTCTAAGATATAATCTCAAAGGTGCAAGATATAGAATACCACTGAGGTATGGCATTACTAATCGCACCTGTACGAGTCCGATAGAATTACGTATTTTTTAGATTATTACATCGATTTTGTACTAGTCCCGTCAAACAAAGAAGCTTTTAGAGTGCTGCATGTTTATTTGAAAATTTTGGCTAGCACTATTTTTGGTTGGAGATTTGGAGTCTAACCTTATCGAAATAAGAATTGATTATTTGCTTTGTTGCTTATATCTAACTATGAAATGGGGTGTTGAGAGGGTGTTATGGCATTCTGATTCGGGATTCCAGAGGCTTGTTTGTTGTTGCCTCAATCGGGGTTTTTCAGTGGTGCGCAAGTTCTTTAGTTACAGAAGCTGTGGCATTTCGGCATGGCATTTTGTTGGGATCACATCTTGGGGTAGGGCCAGTGATTATAGAAAGTGATGCTCAGTTGATAGTGAATATGCTTCATGCAAAGCATCTACCAGTCAAGAGGTGGAGGTCATTATTCATGATATTCAGGTTTTGAGCAGAAATTTCTATTGCTGTAGTTAGTCTTTTGTTCGTAGGGCTAGTAATAAGGTTGCTCATGTTTTGGCTGGAAAAGGTGTGAATGGTTCGGGGTCTTGTCTTTGGACTGAATCCCCGCCGTTGTGGTTTCTCAATCTTCTGTGTTGGGACGGGTCTTCTGCTTGGTGTTCGTTATTGGCTTTACTAATACTATCTGTTATCGTTGTGGCAAAAAAAATAAAAAAACTCTCTGACAAGACAATTTAAAAAATAATACTGTAATTACGTGGAGGACATAGAAAAATTAATGAGCACTGAGGAAGAATTTTATAATTGGCTAGCATTAAGAAAGATTTTTTGCAACGATTAGAGTTCGTGGGCTTGATCCGTCATTTTTCTTGTACAATTTTTTTTTTTTTTATAGATTTTACGTCGTATAATTTCGGTACTATTGATTCTTTCATTTGTCCATTGTCATTGTGCAAAAAGTAACACGAATTAACCCTCAAATTTAGAGTACAGGAAATTCGGTGCGCCCATGTTTTGGAGTGTTGTTTTTGTCATCGAATGGCCTGCTTCAATCGCGCCAGACTGGTATGCACCCATTGTTAGAACCGGGATTCGTTTATTACTGGAAATTCGTTACACACCAAAAAGAAATAATATTAGAAAATTTACTGGACCAATTTCAGGCGTCCGGAAATTGGCAATCGAGGCTAGTATTTTTATGGAGAATACTATATCCTTAAAGCAAATTCGTCTCCCACACCGGTGCTCTTGGGTCTCTTGAACGTTTGCTTCCAGGATTACCAAATTTTCGAAGAACGGAAGTAGCACTACAATCTGTTCAATGGGCGAATCAGGAAACTGTGCAGAACTCTCTCAAAATATGTATGTTATGAGTGCAGGAATTTTCGATATTGAAATGGGAGGAGATGAGTCCTATTTATAAAGAAGTAGGCATCCCAACGAAGAGGAACGATGACCGTTCGAAATGGTGTTAAGAAAAAACACAACTGTTCGAAGTGGTCTCAGTCGAAGAGACACCACTGTTCGAAGTTGTTTTGGCCGAACCAACACAACACTTTCCTATTTTCCCAAGGAAAATGAAGTGTTGGCACCCATTGGTTTAGTTGCCACATGTTGGTTTGTAACAAACTCTAGATTTAATTTAAAAGCTTAAATAAATGAAGTAACTAAATTAATTAATTACTACAAGTACAAACTTTTTAAGCATTAGAATTTTTATGAATCCGTTACCACGCATGGCCTGGTTCGACGGCAAACTACACAATTTTAATCACTCCATATTTATTTATCTATTGCAGGACAAATAAATTACAATCAAATCTAATGGTTTATTCTAGAGTCAATTTCCAATTCACTTATTTCCAACACCCCTCTCTCTCTCTCTCTCTCTCTCTCTCTCTCTCTCACTGTACATATATGTATCAGTGAATGTCTTGTCTACTGTAACAATCGGTTTCTGGTCAATTATCGCAGCTATATGAGTCGTTGTTGCGAGTGGGATATAGGAGATACGGCTCCGGCTTCTTCAATCAGCCCAGGGTCTTATCAAGTTGGAATTATAGGAATGGTATTCGAGGTTGAAACTTTGTTTTCGAATTGCACCCCTTCTTATATTGTTTATCTTGGTTAATTGGTGGCAAAGGTGTGAGCTTTTCTTATTTTTCCCACCATTCTGTTGGAATTTGGGACTGATTCTTGTTCTTGTAGTTCGACTTTTCCAGAAGCAGCCAACAATAATAGAAGCTGGTTGCCGCTCGGAGGGTTGAAGTCGAATTTAGGGGCCGGCACTCCGAGACCGATTCAAGGCACTGGTATTTGTTTATAGGTTATGCTATATATGTTGAGTTAATCTGGACCTATTGTCTTTCTTTGTTTCTTATTTCTTGTGAAACTAGGACCCTAAGATGTAGGGTTGATAAACGAACCAAAATGATCGAGTTCAAGCTCATGTTCGGCTGTTAAAAGATCGTTTGAGATCAGTTTGTTACATAAACAAACTAAGCTTGAACATCTTTTTGAAGCTCGTTAAGCTTTCAAACCAAGCTCGAACAAGTTACTATTCAGCTCGTTCGACTGGTGATGGTTAAAAACTTCAAGCTAATCGAGATTGGTTTGTGATTGGCTCAACTAAAACTCATTTGGCATCAATTTGTCTCATAAACATGCCAAACTCGAATATATTTTTTAATGCTCGTAAAGTTTTCCAACCAAGCTTGAACAGTCAACTGTGAAATTCTCTGCCATCCAAATCAGTGCATAGACTATTATGGATTCAACCGATTCGATAGTGACAGGACGCCGGACCATCAAAATCTCTTGCTTCAATTAGAGTAAGAACTCCACAAATTTCATTCCAAATCAAAAAGTTATAGTCTTAAACTATAACTAAACCAATCCAAACGAAGCTAAGCAACCACATTATGTGACTTAAGTCCAATCAACTGGGTCCTCTAAAAAGTAAACTCTTCTGCCATACCCAATGCAGTTACAAAAACCAGTAACAATGACCAACAAATGTCTCAAAGTACAAACTGGGTAATCAAACAGGACCCGGGGAGTGTGCTGGCAGCCCCGTGCTGCGCAGCGTGCTGCACGGCCTCCGGCGCCGCCTTGCCGGCATTGGTTTGACGATCGGAGACGTCCACTGCGTAGAGCTCGTCGAATACTACAAGTATATCAAAAATCAACCCGATCAAGTATCGTTAAGTGTCTCATCGGAACACATATAATTCAAAAAGAATGGATTCAGTGGTTTTGATCCAGTGTTTCGTATCCATTAAGATTCATTTTTTTCAAGTTATATGTATTCCGATGAAGTACTTAACGTTATTTGATCGGGTTGATTTTTGGTGCACTTGTAGTATTCGACGAGCTCTACGCAGTGGACGTCTCCGATCGTCGAATCGATGCCGACAAGGCGGCGCCGGAGGCCGCGCAGCACACTCCCTCTGTCCAATCAAACATCAGTGATATACCTCGGCCTTCTCCATAGCACCATGCTCTTCAACTATCTGGCGGAGCTCATCGTTACCCAGCTTCCTTGGTATGTTCCCGACGTACAAGTACAACCAGGGCAGGCCCCGGGGTAAGCACAACAAGCCCTCAGGCTTGGGCAACCCCCCACCACGGGGCAACCCCAAAAAAAATATTAACTACCAAATATGTAATAAATATTTAAGTTAGCGACATATAGAAAGAGAGTTCCTTTGGCCCAGTGGATAGTTTGGGTCGTTTCTTACAAAGTATGCATGTTCGAGTCACAGCGTGGAGATTCCCCTTCCTTTTTCTTCATTTATCTTGCCCTTCTTCTTCAAATATATATATATATATTTTTTCTGGACTTAAATAATCTGAAAGGTATTATTTGTTTTGTCGCTTGAATAAGAAACAGATTCTTCATCAGTTCTCTGTCTCTTTATAGAACATATCTTTTTTATTACTATTATATATACAGTTATTTTCAAATAAAGAGGTCCTTATTTTAGTTAAAATAAGAACCTCCCCATTTCTCCCATTTTCAGTTCGAATTTCGATAATTCGAATCGCTCAATGTGTTCAGAACATGATTTTAAGGGTACCCACCTGAAATCAACAAAAAAAATGATCGGGAAAGGCTTCGTCCGAGTAGTTTTAATTTGAACCGTTTGATAAAAAATAAACAAAAATTGCTCGGATGAAGCCCTTTCCGGTCTTTTTTTTTTGCTGATTTCTCGCGTGTACCCTTAAAATCATGTTCTGAACACATTGAGCGGCTTGGATCATCGAAATTCGATCAGGAAAGAGAGGTCCTTATTTTATTAAGTTAAAGTGGTCCTTAGGAGAAGGGGACTCATTATATATATATATATATATATATATTATTTGATTAAGCCTCCTACTATTACTTCTTTTGGTTTTATTTTTCATGTAACCTCTATTGAAAGTTAAAGGGTTTATTTGGTAAATTTCATATTTCTTTTGATTATATATAGATGTTAAAATGTCTACGGGACTGAGGCAACATAAAGCAGCTGGGAATCGATCAGGAAAAAGGGGGGAGATAAATTACTGGCAAAAGAACCAGTGGATACAAGCAAACAATCCAACGTCGAGATTTTCAGAAAATAGAGAAAAGGAAATTTGGAGGAGAAGAGGAATACCAGAATCAAGCAAGCAAGGAGAAGAGGGGGTGAAAAAGATCCAAGGTGCTGGGGAGAAGGAATCCGGAAAAATTGTAAAAGTTCAAGCGGTGGGTAATGGGTGGTTGAGTAGAACTGTAGAAGTGCAGTTGGCAAGATGAGAAGACCACTTTCAACTCAAGAATTGGAAGTTATCTTTGTGAAGGAAAGGGTGAGGAATATCCAGATAAAATCAATGGGAGGAAGATTTGTCATAATAACATTTTAAATGAGGGATAAGAGATGAGATGCTGTAGGAAAAATGGATGGAGCTATGGTTTGAGGAAATGAGGCCATGGAATGGTGAACAAGCAAAGGATGAGAGGTTTGTCTGGATTGCATGTTATGGTATGCCTCTCAACGCTTGGAATGTACCATCCTTTAGAACAATAGGTAGTAATTGGGGTCATTTTATCGAAGTCGACAAAGAGACTTTGAAGGAGACTTCCTATGCCAAGGGAAGAATTCTCATTGTTACTGAAATTTCCGATAAGATTGAAGGCAAAATTTAGCTGCTGGTAGATGGAATAAGTTTTGTGACCAGGGTGGAGGAAGAAGACTCTTTCAGAGTTGTTAGTCCACCACACCAGGTCTCAAGTTCAGCGGTAAGCAGAGATGGGGAAGATGATGAGGTGGACAGGAATGACAGCCGGAAGAAGAAGGAGAAGCAATTGGGTGACTTGGCAGTTAACTGTAACGAGGAAAAGGATGACATGGTAAATCAAACGAAAGGGGGAGTTGAAAAGGGAGCAATTAATGCAATCAATGGCAGCCATCAAAAGAAGAAATTGGAGATTGAACCAATTCTTGCTTGGGTTCTAGACCAAACAAAGGCAGTGGGGGCAATTAATTTGCCAGAAGATAAACCTATATTCTCTGTTACCAAAGTCGGCTGCACCTATCCAATTTAATACACTAGAGGATAGTCATGATGAGAGTTCAAATTCCACCAATGGTTTGGACTCTATTGTCCAAGATTCACTAAGCCCACTCCAAGAGAAAAGCCTTGAGTCTGGTAACCCAAACAGACAGGTCCAGCCCATAGAAAACCAAATTGGTGATAATCTGGAACAGGAGCAGGAAAAGGGACTGGAACAGGAACAGAATAGTGAAAAGGTGTCGCAAACTACTACAAATTCAGGAGTTATTATTTCTAATAATAACCTACGTGCTTCTCAAGTACAAGGCATCAATCTCCTGGTCAGGGGCGGATCTAGGATTTTATGGCACTGGGGTCAAATATTCACATTTTGTATTTGGCAAACTACGTTTGGTTCCTTGCCAACTTGTTTGGTTCGCTTGGGTCCTAGTGACATATGATTGTTAGTAATTATGGATGCCAACTTAGTTGGAATTCATTGGAAGGTGTGTTTCTCGCTGTGATACCGCCATGTCCTCATCTTGTTAATCTTTGTAACTTCTATTCAAATAAAAGATTAATAAAAAAATGAAAAATATATATGCATTACTTGAGTTAAAAAGTAGATGGGACCAAATAAAAAATGAAAAAGATCAAGCACTAGGTGAAACAAGTAAGGCAAAATTGTAATTTTCCAATACTACTTGGGGCAAGATATAGGGATGAGAATATAATGTCATGAGGCAAAATTACCAAAACATCCAAAAATATATGCACATCTTTGTGAGAATTTCAATCGACTGGGGTCAGGTGACCCACTTGAGCCTCTATGTAGATCCGCCCATGCTCCTGGTTGAGTTGAACCCAAGTGCAATTAGAAAAAGCATCAGAAGTGACGCAGCGGAATTCACGAGAGATTAGTTAGCGTACTAATCCAAACGAGATAATCAACCCGTCGCAACGAGCAATTCTTGCGCACAAGAATGAAAGAGAAATTCTCTGCAATATTATTAATCAAAAAGCTGCATAAACCCTAAGTTACAAACCCTTTTATAGGCCGAAATCCTAAAACCCTAAAAATAAACTTGGAAATTAAAAAGTTCCAGAATTTGGGGCTTTTCCTAAAATTGAAAACGGGAAAGAAAAACAAGACTTTCCCAAAAAGAATCAACTGAAAAGGAAATACGATCTAGGAGTTATTAAAAAAACAAATGTTTCCTAAAACGGCAAAATAACGCAATTGAAAGCCTAAACGAAGGAATTAGGCCGAAAAACACCGTTCATCATCAACCTTTATTCGTGTTGAGTATGGACCGAAGCGCGAAAATAAGTCAGCCCACCGAGTTTAGACCTATTCCGAGATTACCCGAATTTAGCCAATTTGGGTAATCTGAAATTAAACACCGTTTGGACTTCCGGGGCTTGGCTCGGTCCAGCTGATCATGGAATTGGGCCTCCACGTGTTCTACATCAAGAAGTCAACAGTATGAAGACTCTTTGAATAAGGATGGAATTGATGAAGTTTTTCGGAACATTTTTGACTCACAAGAGCAGGAGCAGAACATGATTGATAAGGAATTGCAGAACACCATCATGGCAGGAAATACTCTTGGTAAGTTTATGATGATACTGGCGTACTAAGAATGAAAAAGATGATAGAGGAAGAGTCCAAACAATTGCAATTGACGTGGAAAAATAATTCCTTTGCTCCGCTGCAGTGGAATTAATAATATCAACCATAATTGCTAAGGTTTGGAGTAACTATGAAGATTATTTCATGGAACATAAGGGGACTATATAGGTAGCTCAGTTTAGAAGAGATTTTATCAAAACTAATAGAGGAAAAACAATGGTGATCTAGGGCTCCCCAAGGTTGGAAGTAGAGGAAAAACTTCAAATGTTTGGAAGGATATATGTGCTGTAGACATTATGTGTGCTGTTATGGGAGATTGTGTCATCAAGTATTTTAGTTTCAAGGTCAATTCAGGAACAAAGATAAAATTTTGGAAGCATAAATTGTTGGGTGATGAGACTCTTCAAGCTGTTTTCCCAGGGCTTTCTATTTTGTATACCCAAAAAGAAGCAATGGTAGTTGACATGGTGGATGATCAAAATCAAGATTTCTGGAAGTTCCAATTCAGGAGAGTTTTGTATGATTGGGAAAGAGAACAACTTCAGAATCTTGTGCAGTTGCTGAGTGGAATTGCCCTTCAACATTAAATATACTGATGATCATGGTTTGTGGCTTTACTGAGTGGAGGGCTAAGAGAGGTTTTCGAACTGATGATCATAGTTTGTGGCTTTGCTGCTAGTATTGAGACTCAGATGTGTTTATTAAGGGGATGTTTGGAGGTTGCTTATCTTATTATTGTTTCAAAAGCTTTGGGTTATTCAGCGTCATATTTCTTATCAACTCCTAAGATTAGGAGGGCTAAGAGGATTGGTGGTGATCTAGAATTCTCCTGGAATACTGATGCTGTTGAATAATGGAGGCTGATATTGGTAATTATACCACTTTTGCTTCCAGTGGTGACTTAATTATCAACAAGAAGTCGACTTGCCCTGGGGTAGGACTTGTCTGAAGTGGTGATCATGGTTATCTTGGTATTTTCAGGATGAGTTTTTTGGTTTGGTACTTTGGGTCATTGTAATTTTGGGCTCATTCAATCTTCATTGAATATTTTTTTTCCCTTTTTTTTCCTCGTAGGCCTCTTATGGTACCCCAATCTATGTGATCCATATTTGGTCTTGCCTCAATGTACCATTTGTCGAGTTTCTAATAAAATTTTGTTGCCTATCAAAAAAAAAAAAAAGTCTACATAGGTAAATATTACTTGCTTAATTTTAACCTTATGTAGTCGGCCTTATTTTTGGCTAAAAAGAATTTGTAAAAATAGTTGTTTCGACAGAGAGTAATTTTTCTTAGTTGAAGTCGAATAAAAATTTACCTTCAGACAACTATGTCACACAAGAAATTAAGTGGATTAACTATGATCTTAGATTCTCAATTGAAAATGAGTATATATAGATCAGCTAAAGCATGACAACTCAATTGGAGATTTTACTTCAAGAAATTCAAGGAAAAGTGGTTTTCTGCCTGAGATCAAAGTTTAGGTAGCTTTAGTTCTTAGTTCTTTCCTGTTTCTTTTCTGAAATCTGTATCACCCGATAGGCTGATGATGAATGAATGACTTCTTAAAAAAAAAAAAAGCACAATGTAACATTCAAATTTTTTTTTTGACTTGTATGTCATTCTATTTTTTTTTATGATTTAATAGTATGTAGGCAACCAAGCTTGAAGTCGGGTTTGGGCAACCCAAATATCGGGGCCGGCACTACGTACAACCTCTGCTCCGCCTCTGCCGTCACCGACGTCTTCTCTTCCACGACGGCTGCAACCCTTCTGAGTCCTTCAGCGTTTGAACCCAGATGCAAAACGGAGAATTGAGTAGAAATTTGAGGGTGAAGATGGGATTTGAGGGTTGGGAGAGAGTTTTGAGGGCTGTGGTGGTTGGGTCGCGAGGTGCTTTGTGTTGTGGGGTGGGGTTGGAGCATATTAAGGGACAGAATGGAGGAGATTGTGGCCATTGTTAGGTGAGGTTTGTGTAGAGGGTTTGGGTCCTTTGGGAAACAGAGGCCAAATGGAGAAGGGTTTTTGGCAGTGGAGAGTTGGGACCCAAGCGACTGGGATTGCAGAAAGACAGGGTGAGACGGACATGGCTGAATTATCTGAAATTGAAAAAAAGTGAATCGAGGATGAAATTATAATTTCACGTGAATAAAAAGAAAGAAAGAATGCAAATGATAAAAAGAAGATTGCAAAAATCACTACCTTATTTTTCTCGACAAAAATAACATCTCGAACATTTGGGCTCAATTGAACCTCTTCGGTTGCAACTCGATTCCTCATCTTGAGAATCAATAGATCAGATTTTTAAAATATTTCTTGAAATTTAAATAGCTTTCATTTCTTGAGATAATTTAGTTATATTTTTGAATGGGCTTTGACGAGTAATATTTGAAGCATACATTGTGTTTTAAAACTTTTACCGTAATTTAACATATATAGCTATTGTAATACCGGAGATTTGAGGGGAGTAAGTGATTAGTCCCACATTGATTAGTATATTGAAAACACACCAATAGCTATATGGTACCTTCTAAAGTATACTCTATTTTTATGGCCAAGTGTTTAAGGTGAATTAAAGAGGGTCCATAGTTAGCTGGGTCAGATTATTATAGAAGCCGATGCCAATACCGATGAGATACCGGATATGAGGGTACTATATTTATGTATCTGTTTAAGAAAACAAATTAAAATACTCCAGTAACAATATTGACCCACACTAATTCGAGCCAGATAGGGTACCGGATTTGAACAAATATGATAAATGCCGGTTGGTATGGTACGTGCTAGACTAGAATATTCAAAACCTCGATCCATATATGAGGCAGAAATTTCTTTTTGTGCGTTAAAATTTTTGAATATTTATGTGATAACCCTTGTCCATAGCATAGCTAACAAAGTTATTAAGCGAACATATATTTCAGTCCTTGTAAGAGTATATCGCACACAAACAAATAGACTAGTGCAGAAGAACCAAAGTAAAAAAATCATATGGAGAAAAGGAAAAGAAATACGAGACCATTAACAACTTTGAAGAACCGAAAAATAATGAATTTACGTTGCCAAAGAAGGAGAATATGTTGGTAATCTTCCAATTTGATCAAGCCGTCCTTGAGAATCAAACATCAACCTCTTATTTTAAGGGCATCTCCACCCCATTCTATTCCTTCAAAAATTTCCTCCATTGAACACAAGCAAACTCGAGGACCTCGTAACTTATTAGATGGCATTTTTCGAGTAAATATTTATGTCTTGTACTTTTTGGGGCTTTTTTAAATTTTAGTAATTTTTTTGTCGTAATTTTTTAGAGCACGCCTTTCACAGAATAAGATCTTTGTCCGGCCCCAATCCGGACAGGGGCTGTCCCACTCTTCTCGGCCGTTGATCTCAAATCAACGGTTGAGATATGCCGAACACTTTTTACTTCAAAAAGACGTCATTTTCGCTCGGCACATCTCAACCGTTGATTTGCGAAATCAACGACCAAGACAAGTGGGACAAGTCCCTGTCCGGATTGAGGTAAGACAGGGAATCTGGGTCTGCCTTTCACTCCCCGGTCGCATACTACGTGAATAACGTGTTTCTGTGAATCTTGCTCTACGACAAATGCTGCAGCCTGCCAAGGCCTCGGGACTCTTTCGTGTATAACGTGTTTCTGTGAATATTGGTCTACGACAAATGCTGCAGCCTGCCAAGTGCCAAGGCCAGTACCGCGGGCCTGAAATGAACTTCTGTCACGCACTTCTTATCCTAGCTGCGGTCATTTTCTTCATGTACGTTTATCCGACAGCTGCTTTGCTGAGATTAAATTGTACACGGCGATTGTGCGGCAAACTCATTGATCAACGCCACGTCACCATTACCCATTCAGCAAGTTTAATTCTTCTCTCCCTCTTTAGTCTCTTCTCTCACACTTTAGTTTAATTCTTATAGACTATTTATATATCAAAAATATCATTAAAAGTTGAATTGTTTCGATTTTCAATCCAATTAAATCGGTGCGAAGATCGTAATTAAATTTTCTCTCGAAAGCTCTCATAATTAAGTATTTTCTCTTTATATGGAACCCTATGGAGCAAACTTGATTATAAGAACCTTAGAGGCAAAATTTAATTATAACACTTTAGAATAATGTGATTGAAATATTAAAATCTTCGCACTGGTTCAAACGGATTAAAAATTAGAGCACTTAAGCTTTTAACCATATTTTTTAATATATGAATATTCTAAAAAAATTAAATGCTTCAGTTTCCAATCCGTTTGAATCCGTGTGAAGATCTTATTATTTTGATTATTTTATTATAAAGGGTTATAATTAAATTTTATCCCTAAGACTTCATAATTAAGTATCTGTTCTTTATTTGGGATCCTATAGAGTGGGAACTTGATTATGAGAGTCTTAAAGACAAACTTTAAGTCACGACCTAACTCGGAGGGTACATGACCGGCCAGTGAAAAGAAATCACCTTAGACCTTTTAAACTCCCAAATTTGCAAAAACCATTCCTATGTATTTAAAATTTTAAGCGGAAGCATGAATTGATTAAAATACATTCAGAGCTGTCTATTGTGCATACAGAACAATTTGATTCTGAATGTCTAATGTCTGACTGTCACGTTAATAAAAATCACCTCATGGAAAAAACCAACTTAACTTGCGGCGATCTGAAATGGGTGGCCACAAAACCATTTCAGTGAAAAATACGATATACAGAGGTTACATAACCGCATGGGAATCATCAAATAAAAACATGGTATAATTTCAAACATTATAACAATCAATATAAATTTCCAAACTCAAAAATCACATAATCATCAACAATGCATGTTTCATAACTGCAGTCATAAAATCCAGAATCCAACAACAATTTTCAGCTCGAAACTGTTTAACCAAAAGAGATCCATCATGTATTATTATCATTATCATCTTGGGTGGTAATTTGATAGTCCAAAGAGCAACCCCAGCAAAACAAGGGAAATGATATCTAATTCAAGGGATACCTGGCCAATTTCATAGGCACCAATTACAATTAGCTCATCAAAGCTCTTCGCCAGATTTTACTCCAAAATCTTTTATCCACTTTTCTTTTTAGATTAATCCCATGCATTTTTTTTAACTCAATTCTCACAATTTTATACTTATATTATTATTTTTTAAATTCAACATAGCATTTTATAAAAATCAAAACAATAAACAGTCACAAAACAATTTTAAAAGAATATTATGTAACCAAGGTATATCGTACTCACCTCTGTAGTGTGAACTACAATTACCGTGCGCACAATTTACTAATATATATGTTGGAACCCCGTGACTCGTGAAAATCCATTGAGGCAAGAGGAGTCAATTGACCCCACTGGATAAAAATTCCCCATAGAGATGTATATAGGTTTTGGACATTTGATAATTTTGCCCTAAGATTCTACTCTGCCCTTTATCTCTTGCCCCAAGTGATCTTGAAAAATTACAAGCTTGACCAACTTTTCACCCATTGCCTTTTGTGGTCCCACCCGCCTTCTCAATCAGTCACTCTCTCTCTCTCTCTCTCTCTCTCTCTCTCTCACACACACACACACAATAAGGGGGGGAAATGAGCAAGAATAGTTTTTCGTCTATTTTAGACGCAAGACGAAAGTTTTCAGAGTTTTATTCAATGTGCGCGTGCGCGCACACACACACTCTCTCTCTCTCTCTCAATTTTTTAGCAAAGCAAAATCTGATTATTGTGAGGTAGACCTAATTCTTGAGCTTTAGGGAAGTTTGATTTTTTTCTTAGATTATTGACTTCATTGGTGTGTGTGTTTCTTTGGAATTGTAGATTGTAAAACTTAATTGAATTATACATTAACAAGTTAAAGTAAATATCATATGGAATCATGAAAAAACACTTCAATAAAAGTCATGACCCATGAGCTTTGGTAAATAACTATGCAAGAATTCTTCTCTTATTCAAATCTATTTTTTTTAAGATGGTTAAATGTTTGCTACCTAATTATGACACAATTAGGTTTAATCTACTTTCAAACTTTGAATTTTGTGTACCAAGTTAGGACCCATATCATTAATTTAACATAAGGTGAACTTATATTAAAAATTAGGGATAAACATAGGTCATACTAAAGATTGTTAACATTATAGTAAAATTTCCGTATAGCTATGGAGAGATATTTTAAATGGAATCAATTTCTTCCGGTCACAATGAGCCTTTGGTACCCGATACCTGACCCAGTGATGGTAAATCTTGGATCCGCCCGGACCTGTTTTTTCCAAAACAAAACTATGATAGAGAGGGAGTGAGAGAGTTGTCGAGGAGAGAGGTTAGAGAGAGTGTGTGTTACGGCAAAAGTGGGGGAGAGCACGGGAGGGAGAGAGACAAAGCAAGGTGAGGGGGTTGTCCGGAATGGGCCCGAGTGACGGAAGTGGTGGAAAAGTTGAGAAAGGTGGCGGTAGTGTCGGGTAGAGGTGGTTCAGGTGGTGACGTGGTGTTGAATATGGGAGACGCCGATCGAGAGGTGGTAGCTCGGATGGTGAAAGTGAAAGTTATGTAGTCATGCTTTAATGAGTTGTAAAAAGAAAATTCACTTTCTTATACTTTAATGAGTTGTACAAGTAAAAGAATTTGTTTAATTAAACGATTTCTGGGTAATGTTACGGCAGTGTTGTAAGGTGATGGATATGGCAATATGGTACCGGTGGTCCGAGGTTTTGGTGTGGCTGTAATGGGTGATGGTTGTACCGAGAGGTGGTGGGTGAGATAGCTAGGTTGTGGGTGGTGTTGGCCATGAGGGTATTTCACAGGGTGGGAAAATTGGAGTGAAGGTGTAGAGAGAGAGAGAGAGGTTTGCTTTATGTGAAAACAGAGAAGAAGGACCAAAGAGTATTTACAGTACGATCTTGGTTCAAGATAATTATTTTCAGACAATACACTACCTCAAATAATTCATATCCATTAACTCCCAACTAAACACTTATCTGCCAAATTTTCTTACCTTTTGATACTCGTAGCTTGCGAGAAGAATATCTGCCGACAATGGTGAGGATAAAAATTTCTGTGGACACTCTCCACCTCATAACCTAAAACCCCACCGACAATGTGAGCTAGTTTAAACCAATAGTTGAGGAAGCACCAAAATAACTGGCCGGCGACGACGGTGCGTGATTGCTTGGGAAACAAAAATCTAGTCGACGGGTTAAATTCAGTCTCCAATCGGTTTCTTTGTCCGGACTTCGTTCCCAGAAAAATATTCGAAAATTACCGTTGCCTTGATAATCATTTCAAGCAAGGGAAGGGTGACGAACTAGATAAAAAAATTTTGGAGTATCGTGTTTTTAAATTTTGAGGTTAAAATTGGGTTATACACTTTAATTATGACCTTTTAGAATAAAATGATCAAAATAATAAGATTTTTCGCATGGGTGTAAATAAATTAAAAATTGAAGCACTTAATTTTGTTAGACCGTTTATATATATTAAAAAAAATATGGTTAGAAACTTAAGTGCTCTAATTCTTAATCCGTTTGAACCTGTGTGAACATTTTATTATTCTGATCATATTATTCTAAATAGTCATAATTAAATTTTGTCTCTAGAACTCTTATAATAAGTTTCTGCTCCATAGGATCCTAATAAAGAGTAGATACTTAATTGTGATAGTTTTAGAGACAATTTAACTTATAATTCTTAAAAATAAAATAATCAAAAAAATAGGATTTTCGCACCGATTTAATTGGATTGAAAATCGAAAGAATTGAACTAAAGTTTGAGAAAAGTATCTGGAGAGGGAAGAGAAGAATTAAACGTGCTGGATGAACCATGGTGAGTGTTGTTAATCATTAGGTTTGCCGCACAACGTTACCCTTGTACACGGCCAATTAATCTCATTTTGGCTTTACTAGACAAACAAAAATGACTCTTTTTAACACACTACGTACTATATATATACATATAGCCACACTTTCTCATGAACATCTCCATTGATACCAAAAAAACACAGAGGAGAGAGAGAGAGAGAGAGCATGGCAATGGGTGTTGGGCAAGATACTTGTATTTGAGGGACAGGGTATCTTGGTAAGCACGTAGTGAGGGCTAGCATTAAGATGGGGCACCCAACATATGTGTATGGGCGCCCAATCACTCCCAATAGCAACCCATCCACCTCCAAGGGTGGAACTACACGAGGAGTTTCAGTCAATGGGCGTTATACTCATTACAGGTACGTACTTATACTTTACTCACTCATGTGATCATACTTCTAGCTATCAAGTGAGAAAATATATATATATTTTCTAGCCGAGTATGTAAATATATATATATATATATAGGTTGCAAATTTATTCCTATTCCGCTGAAATCGACCTGTGCACATCTCTACTTTTATAAGTAATCACACTTTGCTTAATTAACATACGAAAGCCAAATCAATTTAATTATTATCTTCTTGTATTCGTAAACCGTCCACGTAAAGATAGATAAGGAAATTTTCGTTCTAAAAATCAATTCAATTCAGACCACTCACTAAATTTTATGCTTATTACGCAATTTTCTTTATATTGATCATATATTTCTAGAGTAGTTGTGTGTGTGGACCCCACACATCTTATGAGTGTGTGTCATATGCATTTGTGTATGCAAATGTGTGTGGTTATATCATTTTTGATATTTCTGCCTGTAAAGCAATATGCACATTACATACATCTCTTAATTATCTCTATGTGGGTGTACTTTGTACTACTACTTGATTTGCTTGTTTTTCAGGGGGAATTGAGCGAGCACGAGAAGCTTGTTTCAATCATCAAACAAGTCGATATTGTCATCTCTGCATTGGAACCCCTTATGTCATGGAACAACTTAGAATCATAGATGCCATCAAGGTGCGGGAAACATTAAGGTATACGTACCCATGTACTTAATACTTATATATGACACGTTTAGTTATTTCGATAACTCAGTATCCGGTCCCACACATGCGCACTGCCTCGACTAATCCTAAAGGCCCAACTTATATATATATGACATGTTTAGTTTGAAAACCCAAGTTAAACGTATCAAGTAACACTTTGGTTTACTATCAACAGACTCGCAATTCGCGAGGTTTTCCAGCTACCCAAACAATCCTCGTAATAACTGAAGTTTTTCTTTATCACCTCTCTTCAGAGATTCATTCCATCAGACTTTGGTTGTGAAGAGGACCAAATAACTGCAGTACTCCCCCCATTTCAAGATCTCCTTGATAAAAAGAAGAAGATCAGAAGGGCTACAGAAGCAACTGGAGTCCCTTTTACATTTCTTTCATCAACTTGTTTTGGTGCATACTTCTTAAGTTTCTTGCTCCATCCGCATGACAAATATTCCGAGGAGCTTACCATTTATGGCACTGGTGAATCCAAGGGGTAAGCAAATTAAACCCTTTATCTACAATCGAAAAAACCTACGGCCATGGGCCACCGTTGGGTGGCGTACCAATTCTGCACCGACTGCCACGCGGGACTCACTCCGGATCTCACACAGGAAATTCATCCGAGCCGTTCAATAATTTTTTTTTTATAAAAACCCGAATGGACCCGTGAAAAACCAGCTCAAAAGTATAAGGCCATAAAGCTTGGTTAATGTTTCAAAACAATGTTAGCGAAAAACATTTTGCGTTGTACTATCTCTATCTAATACTTTCCCCCTATATGTTTTTGCGTCTAGCTGTTTTCACTCGCGAAGAAGACATTGCCATCTATGCGATCAGGGCTGCAAATGACCCGAGAACTCGCAATCGCACCGTATCTTCCAGCCTTCAAAAAACATCTTGTCCCAATTGGAGTTGGTGTCACTGTGGGAGAAGAAAACCAGCCGCAGTTATAACAAGGTTTTTGTTTACGAGGAAGAGCTTGTGGAGCTCTCAGAGAGTAAAGAATTAGTCAACAACGATATTTTTTTTCCTCTGCTTCACCACTACATATGAATGTCCATCAATATGATGCCAACGTTAATCATTTATAATATTAGCTAAAGGCAACCTAGTTTATCGATCTGCAACAATAACAATACTCATGAGGTCACCATCGATGAACGTATGTGCATTGTGTGGAGAAGCTAGGACCAGAGACAGATCTAACATTTAACTACCCAGGCATCGAAGGAAGAGAATTAATAAAAAAAATAACTGAGCTTCATACGAGCGATTTTCTAACTTTTCCTTAATTTGCATATGAAAAACTCTTAGATGGTTCGTTTAATATATTTTGCAGCATCACCACACCCGGAGAACGTACGAGTAGCCATAATCCACAGCATATTTGTGAAAGGGGACGTGGCAAACTTTGAAATAAGGAAAGATGATCAGATGGAGGTCACAAAGTTATATCCTGACGTCAAGTACACAACAGTAGATCAACTTCTCGATGATTTCGTGGCGAATCCCCCAGAGTTTCACTACGTTGAACTTTGAGGAATTTTGCGGTTCTTCATTTATCTCTAGAGATAAATTTTAGATGTCAACTATGATGTAGCACCTTTTTTCCTCGGTCACATATTAGGAGGAATTAGGTCCATATTTATGCGAAATAAAATGAGATGCGGGGTATAAATCAATACAATGTTTCAGCAAAGTGCAATTTTAGCGGCCGCACTTTTGATCTTGGCCATACACCTTTAAAAAAAGTACTCCGTACAAGATGAAATTGACTTGACTTGGGGGTGCACGTTGCAACACAGTAGAAGTATGTGTGTCAACATCAATTATGCGAGTCTCTGGCACCTGGGAACATTTTTGTGTGGCACAGTAACGTCACATGATGCCCCAATTTCATGCGTATTCACGGACAAAAAGTCTATCTTTACCAGCTCTGTTTTGCCGCTCTCATATCGCTCTCAATTTTACTATCTAAAAGCGTTTCAGATGGTCCGAATTTAAAACACTCTTCCGGAAAAAGAGTTAGTACTTTTAAAATCAAACTATTAATTATCGAGATGGACGGTGTGATTAAGCGGAACAGTTGAGGGAGCGGTGGGAATAGTCTTGCTGATTCACGTAGGTTTCACAATTATGTGAAGAGGTTCAGTGTGAATATTTAGTCAAGGAGACGGTAAGACACAGCCAACATGATGCCCATAAGTTAACACACAATACTTTACTCTATTAGGAGAAGTAACTCAAAGATGTTGCCCTAATAGTTAAATCTTGGGACTTAGGAGATTGTTCCCTTTTGAAACTTCTTGAGCACTATCAACTCTTTAGAACTAGACGTCCATACGGAGCTTTGTATCAACTGCATAATTACAATCTTGCAGTGATGGTAACGCTAGACCGTCTTGTTGGGAGAAACTAGAAAATACCAATTGACGCCTTTTGAGATGTTATCATAACGATCCAAATCGAACATTTTATATAGTTTATTGAGTACATTATTTCCTAAAAAGTCTACTCAAGCTAATGGGACATTAAGACACCACATCAAGAGAGATGTATTTGCGTTTACAGTTCATTTATGAATAACCAACTGGCCATTCTTGAGAATATACATTGTTGGATTATGTCTCTATCGTCTGACAAACTTGATTTTATAGAGTGCTCGAGGAACTCTATAAAATGAACGGTTTGAATCTTGAATATCGTGTGAGGTCTTTTTGATTTGTGAGTCCTGTAGTGCATTGTTGTATTAAGAGATTTCAATTTCATAAAAACGAGTGGCTCTCTCTTTATTGTAGCTACCAATCCTCTCACTTCATCAAGATTCTAATACTCCAGTTATTTTATGGCCCATCAATTTGACTAAGTATCCAAAGAACAACATATGCCGTATTTAGTTAAATTCTCAAATGTGTAAGAATTAAATATTTTTCCGATAATTACATTCATTTTGTAATTTGTACTAGTCCCGTCAAACAAAGAAGCCATAAAAGCTACTAGAGCGCTGAATGTCTATTTGAAAATTTTAGCTAGCACAATTTACTACTATCACTATACAAGGTTGCTCCGGTTGGAGATCTGGAGTCAAGTCTTACAAAAATAGAATTGATTATTATTGTTTTTTTAATATTTGGTCTCATAAAGATTTTTGTAGACATATACAATATAACATCCTGTAACAAATCTCTCGAATCAAAAGAAAAAAAATAATGATTTCTTTCTTCATCTCTCTTTTCTTTTCCCTTTTGAACTCTCTGACAAGAAATTAAAAAAATAATTATTTTGGAGGACACAGAAAAAATTACTTTTGGCCGCTTCAAATTGCACTTGACCATCGAATTACTTTTGTCCGTATCAAATTGCACTTGGCCGCATCGCATTATCTCTTGGTCTCTACGAATTGCACTTGACCGCTACAAATTGCACTTGGCTGCAGCGAATTGCACACGGACCCTCATAAACAACAATCTCATGATCCTTGATAAAAAAGAAGAAGTTTAGAAGGGCTACAGAAGCAAATGGAATCCCTTTCACATTTCTTTCATCAACTTGTTTTTGGTGCATACTTTTTAAGTTTCTTGCTCCAGCCGCATGACAAATATTCTGAGGAGCTTACCATTTATGGCACTAGCAAATTAAACCCTTTTATCTATAAATCAGCACAATGTGTAAAATATGAACCACTTAATGCATGATTACAATCTTGCACCGGCAATATTCGAACGCTAGATCGACCGTCTTGCTTTGTTGCTTATATCTCTACTATGAACTGTTTTTCAATGGAGTATTTGGTATCATAAAGATTTTCGAAGACATATCTAATAGTACGAGCAAAGTCTACTTTCATCTTCTGTGGTTATCGCTATGTACGGATACCCCCCTCATGGTTCAAAACTGAGCGCATAACCTACCTGTGGTTTTTGAAAATGTGCGGATAGACCCCTGCCGTCATGTTTTCTATCCATATTAACGGAGGTGTACGTCACACGCCTCTAGAATATAATTTGAGTCGTTCATAATGTATTAAATAAATACAGAGTATCTTTGTAAAAAAACATCTTGATCAGGCATGATTCAATAACTCGGTGATCTAATTTTTAATAAATTTCAAATTTGAAATTTTAATTTCATAACAAAATCGATTCGAGCATGGGTTTTTCATTTTTTGATTGACTTGAATTTTGGCATAGATGTAGTACTCGTCAAAATTAACAATATCAACGGTTTGGATTTAATTTTTTGATATAAGAGATGGTGTGATAAGATTTTAAAAAAGAAGAAGAGTCAAGGGACATGATGAGGGTATATCGGTCTTTTAATACTTTTTCCGTTAATATGGATGGAAAACATGACGGCAGGGGGTCTATCCGCACATTTTCAAAATCACAAGTAGGTTATGTGCTTAGTTTCAACGATGAGGGGGTATCCGCACATGGCGATAACCATAGAGGTCAAAGTGGACTTTCATCCGGTAACAAATCTCTCGAATCAAAAGAAAAAAAATAATAAATTTTTTCTTCATCTCTCTTTATGTTTTCCCTTTTGAACTCTCTGACAAGAAATTTAAAAAATAATTATTTTGGAGGACACAAAAATTAATGAGCTAGCTTGATGACGAATTTTATGCTATTGAGGAAAGAAATTTTGTGACGATTAGAGTTCGTGGACTTTTTTTTACGGCAAAATAGCATTTTAATCAGGGGGGACGGGAAAGGTATCCAATCAAAAATTGGAACAAGGCTAAGGGACAGCCCAATGCAACACTTGAGAACCGCCTAGACATACAATAAGAACATAGAAAATCCAAAGGGCCCATAAGCCCAATACAACAACGAAAATCCAACCATACGAAAACCCTAAACATAACCCAGCAGCCGCCTTCTACCGCCACAAACAAAGCCACCACCACCAGAGTTCACCATCGACATCCACCAAGCCACCACAAGCAACCCACGGTAAGAAAATCGAAGCCAGCAAACCCAAACTACCGAGAAGCTGCACCAAGTCGTTGGGCGAGAATCGGGCCGCCCAAAAGGACCCTAGCCGTTAAGCAAAAATCAGAGGACCCAGCAGCACCTCCGATCGGGAACAAATAGGCTGACTAACGGCTGAGGGAACGGAAGAAAAAACGACAAGAGAAAGGGGGTTGGGAAAAAACAGATCTGAGACGGAGAAGACGAGGGAACGGAGCCTTACCAAATGAAACGGATCTTACCAAAATCGCTCTCCGGTGACCGAGAAACCCCAACGATGATCCGTCGGCCGAAATAAGCACATAAAGACGAATCTAGAGAAACCCACCGGTAGACAGACACAAACTCCAGGAAAAACCCAACAAATGACCAGCACTACCACCGAAGATCACCGTCCCACCATCTCGCTATCACACTGTTCAATTTTGTGAATAATAAAAAAAAGAACGTTAAAATGAAGGAGGAAAAGGCGGAGAGGAAGGAATATGGTGGTAAAGAAGTAGAGAGAGATGAAGGAGAAGCGGGGGGGGGGGGGGGGGGGGGGGGGGGAGTGGGTTGTGGGATGGCGCCCCTCTCCCACCTTCAAAAAAAAGAAAAGAGCAGTGGCCGAAGATGAAAGATTTGAGAGAGAGGCAGAGGTCTAGAGAGAGCGGGAGAAGGAGAAGAAGGGCCATCATTTTTTTTTCCTCTAGAGTTCGAGGGCTTGATCAATCATTATTATTCTTATATGTTTTTTGATTTTATGTCGTGCAATTTCGGTATATATTGATTTTTTAATTGACAATTGTCATCATGTAAAGAGTAACACGAATTAACCCTCAAATTTTCCATACCGGAAAATTGGTGTGCCCCATGTTTTGGAGTGTTTTTTATCATCAAATTATTTACTTATTCATAAATAGTATTGTAGGAGTATATAAAAAGAAATTGATTTTAGCACTTTAAAAATTGATTGAGTGGCTTCAAAATGACGTTTTTCTTTTTATGTATCAATATAGTCAGTTTTAGAGCCCTTCAATTAATTTTTGCAGTGCCAAAATCACAATCTTATATAAAATTGTAACTTTCGATCTAACAGTGGAAAATGAATAGGAACGAAAGTACAGATTATGGTAATTGAATTGACTTGAGCTCCACGAACTCTACCCCCAAAAATCCGACCTTTCCATTTCAACAGTGATCACTGGAACCTTCTAATATACTGTAGTAGTAACAGAAAACACCTCCCTCCTCCTTTCCTGGACCCTGAAGTTATTTCTAGGGTTTAGTTAGGGTTTAAACAACTCCTCTTTCTCTCCCCCTGTGATTGAACCCCATAACGTCCCCAAACAGCTCCAATGGCCCGCTCCAATGGCGCCAGACTAGTATGCACCCCCCATCTCTCTCTCTTTCTCTCTCTCTCTCTCTCTCTCTATATATATATATATGCATTAATACATATATCTATCTGTAAATGTCAATTGTAACAATCAGTTTCTGGTCAATTATCGCAGATATATGAGTCGGTTGTTGCGAGTGGGATACAGGAGATACGGCTCCGGCGTCTTCAATCAGCCCCGGGTCTTTTCAAGTTGGAATTATAGGAGTGGTATTCGAGGTTGAGACTTTGTTTTCGAATTGCACCCCTTCTTATATTGTTTATCTTGGTTAATTGGTGGCAAAGGTGTGAGCTTTTTTATTTTTATTTTTCCCGCCATTCTGTTGGAATTTGGGACTGATTCTTGTTCTTGTACTTCGATTTTTCCAGAAGCAGCCAACAATAATAGAAGCTGGTTGCCGCTTGGAGTGTTGAAGTCGAATTTGGGGGCCGGCACTCCGAGACCGATTCATGGCACTGGTACTTGTTTGTAGGTTATGCTATGTTAAGTTAATCTGGACCTATTGTCTTTGTTTGTTTCTTATTTCTTGAGAAACTAGGACCCTAGGATGTAGGGTTGATAAACGAACCAAAATGCTCGAGTTCAAGTTCATGTTCGGCTGTTAAAAGCTCGTTCGAGATTGGTTTGGTACATAAACAAACCAAGCTTGAACATCTTTTTGAAGCTCGTTAAGTTTTCAAACCAAGCTCGAACAAGCTACTGTTTGGCTCGTTCAACTGGTGATGGTTAAAAACTTCAAGCTACTCGAGATTGGTTTGTGATCGGCTCAACTAAAACTCATTTGACATCAATTCGTCTCATAAACAAGCCAAACTCGAATATATTTTTTAAAGCTCGTGAAGTTTTCAAACCAAGCTTGAACAGTCAGCTGTTCAGGTCTTTCGGTCTCCGTTTATCAGCCTTGCTGGGACATGAGACTAAAAATTTTTTCCCTTTTTCCTGTTACTGAATTTTTTCCAAGGGCCTACGTAAAACACCTGAAAGGCATAATAAGACAACTCTGTTTTGACTTGATTGAGGTAAGAATCAGTAAGATACTCTTCAGAAACGAAGAATGTGGTTAACATAACATGACAGTTGTGCCAGCACCACTGCAACAACATTCTTCAGGGCATGGAATCACTCTCATTTTACTTATTTAATTTTTGTTCTTGGAGACTCTATGGGATGCTGAAGCATATCGTAGTTGACTCTCTGATGACTTCTTCCTGATCAGCATTTATGGCAGCAAGAGATTACTATGACGTACTTGGGGTAAATAACAATGCAAATGCATCTGAAATCAAGAAAGCTTATTATGGGGTACATATATGCCTTATCCCCTGCTTTGACAATTCTTGTCGATTTTTTTAAAAAATGCTATCATTTTTCACTAATCGCATATGGATGGAAACAGTCACATTCACTTCCAAAGAAATTTTCCCCCCTACCATCCTCTTATTTTATATGTCTGCATGTCATATTGTCATAATTGTCCAGCTTGCAAAGCAGTTGCATCCAGATACAAACAAAAATGACCCTGAAGCTGAAAAGAAGTTTCAAGAAGTCCAAAAGGCATACGAGGTTTGACTAGTTCAGCAAGTTTTCAACACTCTCGATCTCTGCGTTGTGTACATGGCATGACAAAGCTGTTAGTTTTGTTGTAGGTTTTGAAGGACGAAGAAAAACGTGCAAAATATGACCAGGTTTCACAATAAACTTTTTTTCTATGTAGTATTTGATCAGGAAAAGTAATGTTTGTTTAGAAGTTAATTTATTTACCATGGAATCCATATGGTAAGGATTGCTTGATGTAGTAGTAGTTCAATTCTGTATTGCCTTGTATTACCTTACAATAAACATGGTTCATAAAGCTCCATTAAGGCATGAACTTTTCATGTTTTCATAGTTTAAATCCGAGGGTCTAGGCTTTGAATCCACTTGGTTTTTCAACTGGTTCACCTTAGATCAAACAACTTACTTAACTGACACTGATGTTTTATAGTATTACCATTTCCATCTTTCCAAGCCTTAATCTAATTGTACTAGCAACCCAAGTGAGGGAAGGTTTCAGTTACTTTTTGGAAAATGACTAATTTAGTTTGAAATACCGTGTTTGTGACTTTGTGGGATAATGAGTTGTGGAAGGGGATACAAATTGGTTTCAAGACCGTTAAGCTGGGTTGAGGTCCGAAGCCCAATTCACCTTTTAAATCAAGTCTCACTGTGATAGTCCCTTCTTCATCCCAAAGGAACCATGGGAGTGATTGTGTAATTTCGTACACCTACATAATCCAAAAAAAAAAAAAGACTTAAAAAACTTGAGAACACATTCTATTGTTATGATGAAGAAGTAAGAATAACGTCCATCATGCTACTTCCCTATGTTTGCATTCTCTTATATGCTTTGACACTTTTTATGCATCAGTAGATATCTTTAATATGTTGCATATGCTTGTCGTGCTTGTATTCCTGTCTGTTAGTTAAACTTCAGGACAGCTATATGGCTAACCAAAAAAAAACAGTTTTTGGTTCATTATGCTCTTTTGGCGGAAAACGTCAATTGAAGTTTGCATTTTAATAATGAAATGACGGTGTATGTTTGTTCCCATGAAAAGTTCGGGTACTGCAATCTACTTTGTTAACTGTGTACATATTAGAATGCTTTATCTTTCATGCTTTTCATTGTTAGTTTATTAAATTTCTCTCAGTTATTTCTGTACTTATGCTGCTCATATGGAAAATCTTGTAGCTTGGCCATGATGCATTCGAGGAAAATGATGATGGAAGTGGCAAGGGTGGATGGGGCCCTGACGTCGGAAACATTTGGGATGTAAGGAAGATTTTTGCCTGTGTTCAAAAATATTTTAATCCAGAATTGTCGCGACTTCTCTCTACCTGTGAAAATTTGAGTATCTTTCATCTTTATGTCATCAAAAGAATACAGAAATGCCAATTTTGAAAAATATTGGCCTCTTTGCCCATTCAAATAACAAAAAGGTCATATCCACTAAGCTTTCAGCTGCTGATTGTTCCCCTATCATTGATAAGGTCACTACCAAGATTACCAATATGGCTAACAGGACCCTTTCTTATGCTGGGACTGGGAGGCTTGAAATCAACTAAGCATATCTGTTTAGTATGCAAGTTTCTGGTCTATGCACTTGTTATGAAGCACATTGAGCAGCTTCTTAGTAACTTCCTATGGTCAGGTTCTGAGAAGTATGAGGATTCTCGTAAGGTTGCATGGCATGTTGTTTGTACGCCTATAAAAGAAGATGGCCTTGGTCTTAGGAGAATTGTCAATTGGAGTCATGGCATGTTGTTTCTAGGCAGAAAACGTCATGGGTCAAATGGAGTTGTAAATTTGTAATCAAGCGTAACTGCTACTGGACTACGGGTTTGCCATCCTCTTGTTCTTGGACTTGTAGGAAGCTCCTTAATCTCAGGGATAAAACTAGGCCTTTTATCAAATACATTATTGGAGATGGTTCATCTACCTTTTCTGGCTTTTTACCAGCACCTGCTGGTCTTTCTACGACGAATAATGGACCTGGCCTTTCCATCTCTACCTGCTCCCTCCTTTCAACCGATGCTTCAGATTCAGTAATTTGAAGGATCTCTCACTCCTCGAGGTCCCATGTATCAGCTACTTGGAATGCTCTTAGGGCTCAGTATCTATTTGTCATTTGGCACTTATTGGTATGGTTCCCTAAGTATATTCCTAGACACAACTTTATTCTTCTTTGGATGGCTGTTGAAGGTAAGTTTAGAACCAAGGATAAACTTGGCAGCTTGGGGGTTATTTCTAATCCTTATTTTCGCCCTCTTCAATCAGGACGATGAAACTCTGCTCCATCTCTTCTTTGAGTGCTCCTTTTCCCCTATGTTTGGCTGCTTATTTCTCAGCTCTGTTGTGTTCCGATGGACCCTAATCGTGATCTCAAAAAGTATCTTGGTTCTGTTCTAATTTCAACTGAAAAAGGTTCCCTAGTGTTCTTAGTTGGCTAGCTAGTTTGGGCTGCTGCAATCTATTCCTTTGGTAGGAGAGGAATGCCCGTAAAGTTTGAGGTTAGGGTCAACAGCCTCTCTTCTTTGTAAAAAATGGTTGATTCTTCCTTTTATTTTCTCTAGGTAGCCTGTAGTTTTTTTTGTATAGACTTTCCTTTGCCTTGGTTGTTCTGTTGTTGGATGGGGAATTCCCTCTTGAATTCTGTTCATTCTAATAGAGCTCTTAGAGTCTCAGTTACCAAAAAGGAAAAAATTAGCACAAAGATGAAAAATAAGGTACAGGATCTCTAATTCTCGTGAACACTGTTGCCTGGAGTTCTACGGCATCTTCTTTACCAAGCTGATGAGTTTTGGATGAGTTTTCTGTGAAAATTAGCAGTATTTACCTTTAGCCTGACTTTGACATGCAACATAGATGCTACTCGACCTACTCTTTCTCTATCCGTGTTAGCACTTCGTGTAGACATTATGATGGTGTACATAGCACCACTACATCCCCATGTAAGGCCATGCCGTGAGATAATTTAAGCTCATGCACTATTTCTTCCTTGCAATAAAGAAATCCATATTGACTTTGGTTTCTACCACTTGTGGGATTTCAGTTTTTAAGCAAAACAGGGTATGGGTGTTATTGTCTGGAAAGTTGGATAAAGATGATAATGCTTGATAATAATGTTGTTGGGTCGAATTCTTTTCCTGCATTTGACCTGCATGCCAATGGTATAGCTGGCATAGAATTTCCTTCTAAATTTGTTTCTTCCAAATTCAATATTTCAATTTGGGATGCCTATTTTCCTTTTTCTACCCCCGTTTCCAATTATGGAGTGCCTTCGAAATTCTTATCGCTGTCGGCTTCTTTCTATTGGTTTATTGCTTTTGTTGTCTATGGTCGAGGACTCTAGTGTTCCTAAACTAGTTTCTATGTATGATGAATTTACTATCTATGCAATTGTGCTTTTCCCCTTCTCGCTGGGCTTCTTAGAGTTCTCTTTACATTGTATTTTCAACTTCTGAAGTTTAAATGTCTCTTTCCATATGCATGTTGTGGATCAGATCTTCCCTGGGTTCCGCCCAATCTTTGATAGGGATGGTGGCAAAGATGTCAAGGTTATTATCGTATCCATCAGTCTTGGTTATTCTTTTGTGTACTATAGCTTGTTCTTTGACAAATCTTTTGTTTTACTTTCATCCTGTATAGGTTGCAGTTGAATTGTCCTTTATGGAAGCTGTTCAGGGATGCAACAAGACTTTAACGTTCCAAGCTGATTTGCCTTGTGATACTTGTGGTATGTGCCTATTCTCTGGGCTTGACATCCCTGCAGTTATATTTCTGTCATTAGGCCTTTTAGCTCTTTTTATTTGTAACTTTATTTACTCTTCCTTTGTTTTGACACAGTTTATTTCGTATCATCCCCAACCTGAAAATGCTAATTATCAATTTATTTACTTATTTGCTTGAAATTTTCAGGTGGAGCTGGTGTTCCTCCTGGAACCAGGCCTGAAACTTGCAGGACCTGTAGAGGCTCAGGGATGGTCTGTATACTTATGGCTGTGTACGATATTGTCGACATAGTAAACCCGCCCTAGATAATATGTCGTTTTTGCATGGTTTCAGATAAACAAAGTAACTGGCCCATTCAGGATCCAGGTTACTTGCTCTTCTTGTCGGGGAACTGGGAAAATTGTCAAGGTAAGTCGTAAAGTTGGCATCATGATCATGATTTGGAACAAGAGTCATTGTAACATAGCTAATGGGTCAGTAATCTTTCCAATACCTAGGTGGTTGTTTTTTTGATAGGCAATACTTAGGTTGTATATCATATCATTCCTGTTGAGAGACACTTGTATTCATCAGGGCTGTAATAGTTGCATGAGCGCAGAAGTTATAAAGGACGTCATAATGCAAGAAGGATATTTGGACTTATGAAGAAATCAAATGAAAATTTGCAACATGGGAATCGGAGTAGATTCAAATACCATGTGTGGTCTGAGAGGAATTCAAGAGTCTCTAGAATTGGTAACAGAGAACATAGTGTCTTGTTGAGATGTATTGAAATGACAAGGATATTACGGATAAAAAAAATTAGTACTTTGAGGGCTGTGGATAATGCATAGAATCTTAGAACCTTTCCAAAGGATTCTGGATAGTAGCAGGAGCAAGTGAAGGTCCGCTGAGGTTTTGTTTCTCTTCCTGGTTTTGTAATGCCCCTAGCAGACCACCGACCCAGTACCCTGATTTTGATCCTCCAGCCACACCACATGGCGCAAAAGCTTAAGCCCAAGGTACTAATAGTAGCCCACAAGATTTGTTATATGCCCAAGATCATCCATGTAGACTTCCGATGTGGGACGGGGTGTTACAATTTCCCCAACTTTATAGCCTCGCGACGGATTGAGCACTATAATTACCAATACAAATCAAATCAACAACCAAATCAAACCAAACTCCAAGGCCCACATGGTCGTGTACATGGATGGTTTTGATACCACCTGTAACGCCCCAAGCAGACCACTGGCCCAATACCTTGATTTTGATTCACAAGCCACACCACATGGCCCAAAAGCTTAAGCACAAGATACTAGTATTAGCCCACAAGGTTTGTTATATGCCCAAGATCATCCATGTAGACTTCCGATGTGGGACGGGGTGTTACAATCTCCCCAACTTTATAGCCTCGCGCCCTCGCGAGGGGTTGAGCACTATAATCACCAATACAAATCAAACCAACAACCAAATCAAACCAGACTCCAAGGCCCACATGGTCGTGTACATGGATGGCTTTTAACGCCCCAAGCAGACCACTGGCCCAGTACCTTGATTTTGATCCACCGGCCACACCACATGGCCCAAAAGCTTAAGCCCAAGGTACTAATAGTAGCCCACAAGATTTGTTATATGCCCAAGATCATCCATGTAGACTTCCGATGTGGGACGGGGTGTTACAGGTTTGTTCTTTCCTTCTATGTGCTGAGGATTGCTTTGGATCCCGGACTTTTGCCTCTGTAGTGGCTTGTATGCTGTTGTCTTTCTGATATGAAATCAACATACCCGCCACAAAAACATATGAAAGCGTTGCAGTCAGTTTTCTGAGTCTCTGTATCAGATAACTGCTTGATCCTTTATCAAGCTTCAAACCCGTCAATCATAGCTGATCTTTGGTATGTTGAAACCTTTTACTGGAAGCCCTTTTTCGGTTTCTTATACTTTAGACATCGTTCCTATGAATTATACACTGGTGGCATTCCTTAGTTAAGCTACCTTTTGAAGTATGATGGCTGTGGTGTCTAAATTTGTTTGTATCTTAGAATTCATAAGCTATGTACCAATGTTATGGTTCAAATGCAGAATTTTTGCAAGTCCTGTAATGGGGACAAAACAGTGAGAGGACCAAAGACTGTCAAGCTGGATATCATGCCAGGTACTTTGAATATTTGAAGGGAAATGATGCCTTGGTTGTGGTTAGGCAAAATATATGTTCAAGAACTGCCTTCATACTGTGAGCCCAATTTGTGTTTTGCTAACTTATCATTTCATTTTCGTTTCCATGGATTTAAAATAAAACAGTAATGAAAAGAACCAACGCAATATGTCAGCATTGTTAATCTGATGGACCTGTGTGGCCCAGTATTCATGGTTATTCACCTCTGTGGCGAGGCAGGTTATTGACCTCCTCATGGATATAGGATGGAGATTAGTTGGATTTTGGTGGGTCCACCATGACCCAGCTAATGCCTCACTGTAAGTTGCTCTGCATTCTATGGGTCCATGATGGGGTAAAGAACGATATGCATCATTTTATCCTAGCCTATGTAACACAGAACACTTCGTCCAGAGTTCACGCACCAGTGCCAGATGCTTTTCAGACACTTACCTCCGGACACGTGTCTGGCACTCAAATCCGAAGTATCCTATGTTTTGTGAACGTTTTTTGTTTGGACACTCCGGAGGGAAACTAAAAAATGCTTCAGGCACTCGCAGGACACGTCGGGGGTGTTAAACAAAACTGTTAAGATTCCTATTAAAGCTTAAAAAAGTCTTTCTTCTTTGTGTGACGTGATAATGTGTAGAATATAAAGGCACATAGATGATGATACACAATTTTTTGGAATACTTTTGTGAATGATGTGATGATAATTAAGATTTAAGGTGTTTATGATGTTACATATTTAGAATTAGAGCCTTTTTCTTCTTTCATATAATTGAATAGATTAGATAAATATTGTTTACATTTGCGATGTCAGAGTGTCGGTGTCCATGTCGGTGCCTCAAAGATCCTAGCCAATTAGGGGTCCCTTTTGAGCACCTTTCAAGTTAAGAAGGGCTGGGCAATGAATGTTGTTTTCGACTTGTCGTCTTCATTTTATTTACGCCTTTGTACTTGTTTACCTCATAAATGGTCCTGGACTTATTCTGTTTCTTGTCGTCTGCAGGAGTAGATGATAATGATACTATAAGGGCTTATGGGAGCGGTGGAGCAGATCCTGATGGCAATCAACCTGGTGATCTGTATGTTACTATCAAGGTACCTTCCATAAGTTGTACTGCAGTTATTACTTTTTCTTCGTCTTTGATATACTATAGTTATGGTGCATAAGAATTTATCCAAATATTTTCCTATAAAATAATTTGTACCAATTTTCTATCCAGGTCAGAGAAGACCCTGTTTTTCGAAGAGAAGGGCCAGACATTCATGTTGATGCTGTGCTGAGCATCCCTCAGGTAATTACAATTTACATGATCGTGTACTGAGTACCGTCAGTTAATTACTTGTCTATTCTTTTTGACCACAAAAGGTTATATAGGGATTGCATGACTCATAATATTTCATTGAGGTTTACCGGAAGTAAATACATTTTAAAGTTTTTTGTCCCTTCGAATATTTATTGCAATTATTCTTTTTGACCTGAGACGTTAGCCGTCTTAGGGTGCATTGTTTGGTGGGAGTAAGCACTCGGTTACTGAAGTTACAATAGCTTACGCCCATGGTTCCTATTGCAGTCATTTGCCGTGCCTTGAATATCCTGCCATTGAAGTAAAAGAAGAAGGACCTGGGTCTTTAGGTGATTATCAGTAAGATTTAAGACAAATGAAACCTGATTTAAAATGGACTACACTACAGTAAGGATACCTCATTTACCTACTTGATTTTTGTAAAAAGAGGTTGTTTGAGTCATTACTGTTGAGTGTTGAGCACTTGTATTGGTTCCATACTTTGCTGGAAGAATAAAAACGGAGACGAGTTATTGTTAACTCTTACAAGGATTTGAAGAAGTAATTTCATCTGTTTGTCCCAATTTTGATGCCTTTCTGCCCTTCTTTATTTACCGAAACTTGTTTAGTTCCATTTGTAGACTTATTTTTCTTTCAATGAATGGATGTCTGTGTATCTCTTTTTGCAGGCCACTTTAGGAGGAACCATCCAGGTCCCAACTTTGATGGGAGATGTTGTTGTTAAGGTCTGGTTTCCACTCCTAACTGTGTTTGTTGGTAATATAGGCATTAGTTACAAATCTGAAATGTCTGGACAATGCTCCTTATTTTGTCGCCAAAGCACCTTCCAAGGAAGTTTTGGTCGTTGGCCACTGTCATGCTTAAGCGGTGTACTGATGTTGGCCTTTGGTTTGCAGGTCCGCCCTGGAACCCAACCTGGTCAGAAGGTGGTTTTGAAGCAAAAAGGTGAAAGCAATTTGCTACCTATACAATTTCCCGCTTCATTTTACGTTTTCATAGTTTTAATTGCAAAGCGAAAGGCATGCATGTTCTTCCTTTATATTTTCCCTTTTTTTGACAGGCATAAAGACAAGGAACTCTTACTCGTTTGGGGATCAATATGTGCACTTCATTGTCAGCATCCCAACGTAGGTTCTCTCTCTTAGCTATTGTCATTAACAGTAGGGTTCATACCTGCTTCACTGCGTTTTTCAAGAATTTTACAAATGGTGCCGCATTGGTGATTAGAGGTGTAGCATTTAGTTGCCTTGAGAGAGAGCATGACCCTTTAAAGGTGAATCGATAGATGTGTAGCATTCCGGTTAATTATTTTAAGTTGAAGTTACCCTGCTTAACTATTTCACCCGTTGGTAAAGTATCATGCTTAACAAATCGATGAGGGGATTCTGTGCAGGAATTTGAGTCCAAGACAGCGTGAACTAATTGAAGAGTTAGCCAAAGAAGAACTAGGGGAATATAATAAGGGTGCTGCCGCTGGGGCATCTGCTTAAATTCAACAAGAGGACACTGCGTCGTGACCCCAATTTCATCACTGAAGGAAGATGGAAGAAAGCGGATTTATTTTTCCAAACTCTATATTCCTTGAGGCTTGAGCTTGGCAATTTTGTTTGATTAATTTGTAGCTTTAGCTTTGCCCTTGTGTGTTCAAGCTCCACATATCTTTACTCATAGAAGGATCGGATACTATGAATGGCTGGAATCTGGACCAGGTTACTCAGGCAGCACATTATTGTTATGTACATATATCCCTATAGCATTTATTAAGAATTGCACTCTATTTATGTTGGCAATGATATGATAAATGAATTGCATTCTATTTATTAAAAATGGTAGTACTTGGTACTTAATCTATACAATTCCTTTATTACACACTTCAGCCTTGCTCTGTGGGTTGCTCAATCTAATTTCTTTGGCGATGTTTTGATGTAGGAGTAACAAATATTTGTATATTATCCCCCTTAATTAGCAAAAAGGGGGAATTGCATTTCAGTGGAAAGAGGGGCAAAGAAATGCAAACTCATGGAGAAGTTTTTATGAAATTGCGCTTGGCACAGGAAGGAAAATATTAATTGCACCTAAATGGAACTTGGTTGCCGAAGTGGCGAATATAGTCATTGTAAGTGAAGCCCTAAAAATTCCCTCATTGGGGACAATCTGTTCCATACAAAGTGAATAAATGTCATAAGGTGCAACGTTATTCGATTGAGGAAGTAAAGGATACGTTATTCAAAAAATAAAGTACAATCTAAAATAAAACTGTTCATTTGTCTAGAAACGGATGCAATTTAGTTCCATGAAGAGTGCGGTTTTCTTGACCAAAGGTGTAAGAATGTTAATAACGGAGTAATGTTTCAATTTTCCAATATGTAAAGTTTGACTTAAATATCACAATGGCACCCAACTGATCCTCGAAGTTTGACTTAAACATCACAATGACAACTTGTCCTCATTGGGAGCAATCCGTTGGATACAGAGTGCAATGAAAAGTCACATAACAATTCAAGGAGCAAAGGATACATTTCCCAAAAAATAAATTAAAATTATGACTTGACATCACAATGGCAAACGACATTTTGGTACAAAGGCATTTTTGTCCGACTAATTTTAAAATACCATGTATGTGCAATGGTTGTACAGCTTTCTACGACTTGATGATTCCCAATAACTTGTCCATGAGTTTGCTTTTGTTTGTCCCTATTCCCACTATAATGCAATTTCCCTTCGGAAAAAATCATTCAATGATCTTGGAACACTATCACATGATACCCCAACATTCTTTTCCACTACATATTTCTATAAGGCACAGTACTAAGTGTGTGAATTGCGCAAAATGGTCTGGTGTGGTACAAAACAATGTCGGGGCACCGCCATCCAATACCACCGAATAATTACTCATCAATTAGACACTCTATAACATAGTGGGCGTAAAGTAGACTCGAAAAACCAGATGTGTCCACCTAAGATATACTATCTGCTAAAGATCAGATTCTCAGGCAAGGCCAAAGTATTGCTCAAAAGGGAAAATAACGATCAAAAGTGAAAATCCATTGATTTGAAGTTGCAGAGAGCCATCACGGCATGCTTCTCTTTTGCATTGTGCAACACAAACCATTCCACATTCCTTCACTCAGAAATTCCGCAGCACAACAGTAAGCAACCTCGTATGCTCAAAATATTATTATGATGAAAACATTGATTGAAAAGAACCTTATCAGGTTCGGTATCCATAGAACCATGATTTGGTGCAAACCATAAGCAAAAAATAAGTTACATTTGCCGACTAATTATTTGTGAGCTTATACCATCATAAATATGAATCCCCTCTTTTCTTCAAAAAATTTGACCGATGCTCTCTAGTCCAAATCATGTTTCTCCGAGCATTGATTATTCAAAGAATCAAATGTTATATCACCAACGGGCATGTCTTGACACTCCAAACTTCTGTAAGCAGGGAGATCACAAGTTAACCTCCGCTCACAATATCCCTTGCTTCGAGGACCAAAGGCAGGCTTCTGTCGCCCGTCTGTAATTTCTCAGTTCAATCCTTCACGCGGTGACTTTGGTTTCATTTTCTGCTTCTTGGCATCTAATGCAGCCAAACCCGTGCCTAATCCAACCGGAGCCTGATCTTGCTGCCCTAGTTCTGGCTGGGCGTCTGGCCCATCTGCTGGACCACTTGAAGGATGGCCATTAGCTTCTTTCTTTGCTCCACCGGCTTCGTTATTGTTTTCAGCCTCTGGACTTATCCCTGAATTGATTATGTTGAGGAGTTGCGTAAGTGGTGGCAATGCCTGGACGGGGACTCCGTGCGGGCGGATTAAGAGGCCCCTAGCCGCAGCCTTCTTCCTGACTTCTGCGGCAGCACGGGCAGCTCTTTCGTCGACTCCCCTACCTCGCGGAAGAGCCTCTCCAATTATTGCAGAGTTTAAGGATTTATTCGCTGGGGGACCAGAGCTCCCGGATCCTCCAGCTGCAGCAGCAGCTTGAAATGCATGCAATAGATCGGGATGAGCCTGTTAATCAAATTTTAACTCATGAAGAGTTACGAACTCGGAATACTTAAAAGACAAATAAAAATGAAGCAAATACAAGAATAAAAAGAAGAGCAATCCATTACCACAAAAATAAACACATTACAACAAAATAAAGTCAACCAATAAGTGAAACAATTCCCAAGAGGCCTTTGGCCCAACGACATCAGGGGGTGCACATAGGTGCTAGGAGTAAAGGGATCAGGAGTTCAACTCCTATAAGGAGCTAATCTAACTTTGTCTAACAACACTAACTTTCGCCGAAGGAAAAAAAACAAAGGTGAAACAATACTGGGCAAGTTGAAATGCTTATTATGCTTTGTTTGGATGGGTTTTTGAGATTTTTTGAGTTTGGTTTTTGGGGTAATGAGTGAAGAGCAATTAGGGAAATGATTGGTGATAAGGGTAATGAGTGGAGAGATATGAGAATAATGATTGGAAATAGAGGTAATTGAGTAGAGAGAGAAATGCGAGTAATGATTAGAAGTAGAGGTAATGGGTGTTTTTGGAGTTGGAATTTTTTTTTCAAATTAGCATCCAAACAAGGCATAATGCAGTCGAATCAAACTCAATAATTGGGTATCAATTAAATAAGTTTGCAGTATACGAACAAAGACAAAATGATTTGATATTTATCGCTTAGAAATCTTTTTGCACAAAAGAAGTCTAAAACTGTTGCAGAAAGATAAGCTTGGTTCAGTATGGTCAAAAACAGAAATAGTTTGTTGTTACTTGTAACTATTCAGATCCGGCATTTCGATAAAGAGAATGCTCAATATTTTGAATGCTGAAACCATTCCATGTCTTCTACTTGTACTTCTAGAAAATATATAAGATTTGTGTATATTCACAAATCTAGATGTTTCATTTAGTTTTATTTACTGACAAAATTTGAACCAATTTACATGAAGCTTCACATGCCTCGGGCCCTTGGGCACACGAAGCTTCCAAAGCTCTAGCAATCAAGGGCTGCACCATCAAAGGTGAAAAGAAGAATGGGCATTTGAAAGCACCTTTAAGATATCAATAGCCTTTTGGGCAGAATCTGCATTCAGAGTTTGACCTTTCTGCTTTTGCGTATTCATCTGTCAACATAGGCATATAATTAAGAAAAGCAGGAAAAAAAACTTATACGCAGTAGAGTAGAATAAAAAGGCAGAAACAGTTTCTGGCATACCTGTAATTCACGCATCTTAAATGTTTTCATCCAATTCTGGGAATCACGTGTTCTGGAATCCTCTTCTCCAAGTTGTTTCACAAGTATATCATATGTCTTCTTTTCATGCTGTCATAATGAAGCCTATTTTGTCATTATAAAGGCACAAGTTTCTGTACCCGTACATGAATCACATAAATTGTAATACTATGACACATACCTGGTGAGAGAGCTTAAAAGCACCCATGCAGTTGAATGCAATGGCCAGAGCGTGATAGCAAACAGCAGTTTGAATATGTTCCTCGCCTAAAAGCCTCTCATTCTTTTTCAATGCTTCTTGCAAATAACGAAGAGCTGTGTTCATATTTCCAATATCTTGGTACATCATTGCAACATTTATAAAGGTTGCAGCCACATCAGGATGATCTGGACCAGATGATAAACTTAGGAGGAGTAATGCTCTGGACATGTGACGAAGTGCAAGTTCAGTCTGGTTAAGCCCATGGTAGAAGAGAGCCATGTTGCCATAGCTGCAGTAGCCAGCAGATCAACTGAGAATAGAATGGATGTAGAAACATGCATTTCCTATATACGTAACACCATCATGGTTAACATCAGGTGAGGAAAAAAACTGGAGAGAGAGAAACAGAGAGAAGAGAGTGTGCATCCTCCAACTCTATTTCACTTTCTGTACAAATGTAATAAATAAATTCTTGAGACTGGGATCGATAAATGTTAAAGAACACCTATTGACACCTCATTCCTTGGCGGACCTAGAGGAATTTTGCAGTGGCGGGCTCAAGGGAAAGTAATTTTGATTTTTGTGGGACTCTGATCAAACCATTTAGATTTTGAAGGAGCTGAAGTCAAACTATTGAGCTTTGGAGGGATCAAAAAGCCAACATCTTTTACAAATGTCAAAACCTATGCAGTGATAATGACAATGTTCCTTTTATTTCTTTTCTTCTTCTTTTTGTGTGTGTGACGCCATTTTGAGATGATTAGCAGATTTAAAGGAAAATCAAAGTTTCAGAAATCATGAATAAAAAGGTTCTAGCTTTATTTAGTGGTGCTGTCCAACATAACCCCACTGCAGCAACTAAATATGTCAAAGAATACAAAAGTAAAGTCTGTGCCTGTGAGCAGTATCAGGATGGTCCAGTCCTAGGCATCGCTCGTTTATAATAAGTTCCTTGTGCTGTTGCATTATCGCTCCAGCCATGTCTCCGGCATGGTACAAAACCATAGCAAGGTAACTGAACAGAAAAAACTTCAAAATTAGTTTCTCTGAGCATCCATTTGTATGAATAATAGTATTTATGAGCACAAGAAATAAGCGGTCATATAATTCCACAAAATCTGTTCAAAAAATATTATTCCACAAAACAAAATTTGTCTACAAGATAACTATTGCAATCGGAAGTGGGAACATCAGTGGCAGATCATAGATAACCAGTTCCTCCCAGTAATATGCCTCAAATGGCAAATCATTTAGTCTTGCGATTGTTCCCCATCAATGAGGTAGACCTTTCATTCTATTCCCACTGGATTGTTTCCCACACTGCTATACATTGTGTCACAGATTGTGCCTTCTGAGCACTTAATCAAGAGAAAATAACTTGTCTATGAGAAAAACATTTTGTGATACAAAGACAAGTGATATAATCAGCTCCTTTTTGATAGGTAAGTTAAGGAGACCCGAACTGCAGTCTTTTTACAAGGGGAATGAGGCCCAAGTGACTGGGATGTCTCCTACGCTACATTCTGTAATCAGCCATTCAAGTACCAAGCTGATGAACAAATATGGCTACTTTGTAACATTGGAAAGTAAAGCAGATTAGATATCATGGCAATAGGTTAGTGCAGAGGACAATGATTACCGACAACAATTTGCAACCTCTCGATGCATTGGACCAGTCACCTGCAGTTTATGATACAAGCCGATCATTAATCAAAGTAGCACAATTTAAAGTCAAAGGGAAAAAGAACTGGCATTACATACCTGCTGAAGTATTGTAAATGCCTCAGAAAATAATGCGTACGCCTCAGTAAGCATTCCCTGGAACAAGTGCAACAGAATTAATGATCACATTTCTTCCTACTCGACTTGGAAACTCAAAATTACTGCAACCACACAGTACCAACCCTCAAAGAGGCCTAGGATGGAATCTCAAGGAGGAATTCTTTACATTTTAATACTAATCACATGAATATTTCTCTCTTGGATTCTTGTAATCAAAATTCGTGTTGTATAAAGACCCTAATATTGGGTCTTTGGAGAAGTGACCCTTACAAGTTGCTCCGACTGGGGTGAAAACTACTCCCTAGGCCTTATCGACAAGGATTTTTCCTCTTTGGCTGGGCCTTTGGACAAGGAAGTTCTCCATTCTTAATAGAGATTTTCACTGTGGGACACTAGAGCATTCTACTACCACCCCAAACAGTATGTAGGCCAAAACAGTATGCGCCTTCAAAGTTTGGGTGCAAAAAACCGCGGGCGGCTTAAAGCTGCCTAGTGCCTAGTAGTTGGGCCAACTTCTGATGCAACTGAAAATGTATCTTATATGCCAAAAGTCATCGCATATATTCCCTGCAACAATTACAAACTCATGATTCTAACACGTAGATTTACAATTTGCAAACTATCACTTCCCTAAAAGAATTTGCTAGGGTTTTTAGTTCTGCAAAAGAATTCATCAAATATAAGACAATTTCCCCTAGCATACACATTGCTTCACCTCCATTTCAGGTCAACTTTGTTCTTACTTCTTCCACACGTAATTGCTGAAAACTAGTACAACAAACTAACAGTTCATACCTCAGCCAACTGAACTTTTCCTGTTTCTACAAGATCCTTGGCTTCTGAACAGACTGGAATAGAATGCTTCACTACTGGTCTCACATCCAAAAAGTCTGATGTTGAGAAAGGTGCCACAACATCAAGATCATATTTTCGAGCTGCAATGACTATGCCTACCTGTGAAAACCACCAAATAGATGTGTCAAAAACTACTCAAGAAGAAGGTACCAATTGCAGAGCTGAAACAACTATGGTGGACATTTGAAAATAGTGGACAGTTGAAAATAATAACACTAGTTCACAAACTTGCATCCACAACCTCTCACGTCCCATATTTTGCACGCCTGAGAACTTTCACACACTGAAACGACAGAAAAGACAAAACAATGGCATATTTTCAAAGAGTGCAAATCTATATACATGACAGCGAGACAAGTCGACATTTCATAGTTAGTAATCAAATAATTTGTGGCATCACATAGTTCCATATACGGTATAGTATACCTGTATAACTTGCATAAAAAATACACCATTACCCACAAACTGTGGGTTGATATTTTATTGAGATATTGAAACTGAAGTAAATTGATAAGCAAAGAATATGATTTTCATGGAGGAACATGCACAACCAAACCAGAAATTAATGCATGACAGCCAATCTTTACTGAAACTCTTAATGAGAATTCCAACCAGATCAAAGGACACAAAAGCCACAATGTTAACAGCCCTCCACAGATTTAAAGCACCGGTCTATTACCTACAAAATTCTTCTTCAGTTCCTTCTTCTATTAACAATTTTTCGAAGTGAGGACGGGGCATCCTGGCGGTCAAGCAGTCTTTTAGTGATGTGGCAGGACCGTCAGACTAGGTCAACTTGTTTCTGAAAGAACCTATTCCGTAGTCTTTAACCACACCAGCCCTAATTAATATCGATTGCATCAGTTCCTCCTAAGCAATGGAAAAAATCCAAAAGTAGAGTTTCCTTACAATAGTTGACCCCTCAAAACAAGAGCCTGGCTTTCCTCGGAATCTCACTGGTTTTTTACCCCTTCTGGTTCCAAATGGCATCTGCCTTCTATCTCTGCCATAAGAGCCACTATTTGCTTCTCCACCTCCATGGGAGGAGCCACACATCTTTGCCTGACCTTATAAAAAGAAAGAGAACACGTACTTCCTATTCCTCAAAACCACTAAGCAAATGAACTTTTACCTCGCCTCCTGTTACGTATGACTGAAATTTTCCAGATCCGTTTAAATCAAAGATGTCCAAACAATCAGAGGCAACAAATGGTTTCCAGTCCCATTTAAATCAAAGATCTACAAACCACCAGAGGCAATAAATGGTTTCCAATTCCGTTTAAATTAACACAACGAAGGGAAGCAAAAGCTACCTTCTGACAAAGGTTGCGTATGACTGAAATTTTCTTTACCCGTGATCTTGCATCCTCCGGCAACTCAAACTGAAGAGAGAATTAAGCACCCATCACAAAATAATATAAAGACCATGAAGCTCCGATCACGAAATATTACAAGACCATCAAAGGTCAATGGCACGATCGAAGCAGCAAATGCTAAAGTTTGAAGTACCTGGTATTTAACTTTTGCAAATTCTACAATGTCAGACCACAAACTCTCGGACGTAATATTCAAATACGACCACTGTTCCTTCCGTGAATATCCTCCATTTGTCCCCCTTCCATGGCCCCTAGATGATTTGCCTTGATAACCAGCGTGATCCTGCAGGATTTACATGTGTAAATCTTCAAGTTAATTCTCAGATGACAATCTGACAAACCCAATTCAGAATGCCATAAACAAACAAATCTACTAGAAAATGAACTCCCTGGTAAGAATTTTTCTTTGAACTAGACTAGACAACACAACATCTTCAACTTCTATTTTTTAGAGTATGAACTCTCCCTAAATAGTAAGTTTTTATTGGCTATGCGTACTTGAAAGCCTATGCATGTGCAATGAAGGGATCCTTAAGCTTGGGATTAGCATAGAAGCACTTAAAATTAACAAGACAAAGCACATCAATAACGACCATTTTGGACTAGGAATAAATGACATAATCAATAGTGGTGTACCTTCTTTTGGGCTCGGGACTGCACCCCGTTAGGAGTACCTTTTACAGCAGCAGAAGCTTGACAATTTCCAAAAAAACAGTCGAAAAAATGAGCTATTGCAGGCCCAACATCATGATCCTCTGAGTCTCTCAGAACATCCTGCAAAACCAAGAAGTGATGGTAAATGCATGCGCCACTTTCTAAGCCCTGTACGAGTTGGAGAATCAGTCAGTGCTGTGCATATGCCAATATATCACTCAGCCTATTTCACTGATGAGGTTAGAAGGCAGCACCGTTAACCAAGAGTTGCAAAACTCAAACAAGTACAAAACAGATTGGACACAGCAGGAGATAAAATGCCAGTAGATAGTTCCAACCGAAAGCAGCCTAAAAGATAAAAGCAAAGTATTTTCATCAGAGAATGACCAAGATGAATGGATTTGTAAACAATCAACATCTGAACCTTCCATGGGTTAAGTTCATATATTCTTCTGTGATTGTTTAGGAACCCAGACATGATGTAAATTCACCCAACCAATATCAAGTTACATTAGTTGGCGTTCCAGTGTTCCAGTCAACAAGGAATACGGATATATCCAAAACTGGGTCACCAAGGCAAATTACTATTATTGTATTCTATATATAGGTTACATTACAATGGCACATCAACTGAGTGGGCCAAGTGCAAGTCGAATAGTTGCATGTAGATCAGCAAACCAAGTTGTAGATTTTGAAATGTCCAAGATACAAACAGGCATTATAAGTTAAGCGATCTTTAAAGAGGCTGACTCAAAAGTCAAAACATAAAAGTTGACCAAATGTGAAACAAGAGAACACTTCAAGATCACACATTTGCGATCCCATAACAGTGACTTTAAAATTAACAGAGACACCGATTTAGCAATAAACAGTGGCAATGATTTTACAATTAACAGAGTTTAGGAGACAATTTCAAGGCTCCACGAAATTACCGAACAGAAGCAAAAAAGACAGGAAAGAAGAATAAAGTAAGAAAGGGATAGGCGAGGCAAGTCAGTCACGATCATCCGCAGCTTTCCGAAAATTCTAAAATTCCACTATGAAAGGAAAGTATGAAAAAGAATAACTACAATCCATCTGAAAATGTAAAAAAGGAAAAATGAAAAGATAAGTCAAATCTCCCAAATTATATCTGCAGTATTTCCTTATAAAATTTGGACTTTTAATTAGGCACTAACTAGGAAATAAAATTCCATTGAACTCATAAATAGTTGTATATTTGAGTATCAAATTACAAAAAGAATATTTTTAGCCTCCAACTTCTCAATCAAACTTCCATAAGGAAAACTTTGAATCAACCATCTCTCTTTGAGCTAAATAACGAATAAGAAGTTTCATAATATATTGTAGAAACTACACTCAGGTAGTTCAAGTATACATACTTACGACATGAAGCATTTTTTTTCAACAACTATGATGACTAAGTTCATTTTTTGTATCTCTTATTTTATGCAATATTGAGTCTTGAAAACATTAAAAAATTGATTTTATGCAATTTTACGAAGTGATAAAAATTTATTGTAACTCTCCGTGCAATGCAGGGGCATACCCTGCTTGTATCAATCTGAAATGAAAGGTAAAAGTAGCTGAACCACATACAAGATTTCAATTTGATCCATCACCCTATCTTTGGACAGTATATAGCACATAGGACGAGGATAGTTTAAGAGGTAAAAGCTGTTCACCTTGAGGACGTGCTTAGCAGACCTGACTACAATCTCGTTGGAACAAAGATCCCATAAATGAGGTAAGTGTTTGGTCCCCTCAGCAACCTGGAGAAGTGGTTCGACGTGCGAAAAAAAGTCAGAGAAAGAGACCATATAGAGTCAGGTTTGATTTTCACATTCCCCACTTTTACGCTTCCATTTCAAGTTGGGAAAACTGTTACCTCTCCAACAATTAATTTACGAGCCAGAATCCAATTCAGAGAATCAATGCAGCTCATCAACAGATTATACTTACCTTTCCAATATAACGAATATTAATTCCATGAGCATGGAGTGCTTCAGTCAGTGTTTGGCCATCCATGGGTGAAACTTCAAGGGTACAAAGATCTTGAATAAATTTGGGAAGCACAGTGTCTCTAAGATAGAGACTAACTTTCCTAACATTTTCTTCATCAGCAGCAGTCTCCTGATAAATACCCAGGAAAATGGCTATAATATGAAAAGCAGATAAGCATGAACTTGAACGGAATGTGTCTCAAGGAAAAATACAAGACTTACTTCTTCACCTCCAGCTAACTTAAACTCTGTAAAGACATTAGGATTGAAAGATATTTCTTCACATATATCTCCATTTCTGACGGATGAAGAACCACATTCTTGGGCAGCCTCACATTTGCCTTCTTTTAACACATCCTATGAAAAGGAACCACAGCGAATGCATGACTGATAGTCGTTTGGGTAGAGTAAATTCATATGAGAACAAGCAAAACACACTATAAATTCCATCATTACCACTTTGAAAGTCTAAGAGCAGTGTTTGAGCATTTTGAATAATAGCGAATAAATGACCAAGAGATGTTTGTGCATGTTGAAAATCTAACAAGCAGGGAGAATTAAAAGAAGATTAGGGAGCTACATAGATCCTCAAATAGGAGAGGGAGGGCACAAAAACAAGCTTTCAAAGTCGTCATCGTTCTATGTTTCAAGGAGGGAAATAAGCTTTTTTTTATTGTCCCCCAAAAAAGAGAATAAAATTGCACGACAAAACAACAAAATCAATCTTAAATCTCACTTATTGCCCACCCATCCCCACTAGTCAAAAACAAAGAAATTCCTTAAAGGGACGTGACACCGTCTCCCAGAGCCCGAACAAAACAACCTCCAAGACACTATATTGGTCATGTTTTCAAAAACCTAAAAAACAACAGGTTTTCTGACCACTACGGTGGTTAACATTCATACAATGCCAAAAAAAAGTTAGAAGTTCAATATGAATTTGTGTGGAATTGTGGATATCAATACACATTCACAGATTTCAATCCACTTCTAGCAGATACCAATGCACTTTACACATTATCCACCAGTTAGCATTTTACTATATATGTTTTCAAAACGAGAGCTGACACTTCTGGGAGGTAAAGGGATCACATACATCACCATTTGGATCTGTGTCCAAAATGAATTCAGCACCTTAATGAAAGTTTCTCTCTATGGTCCAAACATTTTGGAGTTAACTAGTTATCTGGATACGGACTAACCCATTCCCAGTACAACCTCTATAAATTTGAGAGAATGACACTGAGAATCTCATTAAGATTTTCCAAACAACATGCGACATTCATGTTAGCAACGCGACCTCATCATGCAGTAAAACTCAAGCAAAATAACATGATCTGGTGATGTAGGCATCTGCCTAAACAATTATCACTACAAAACACGTAGACACCCACGTACATTACCGTATGATGCATACAAAAGGACATACATTATAGATACATTAACTCTGTATGCATGCAGGTATAACCACTCTGTTTGATTTCAAGTTGATACATTAACTTTTAAGAATAACAACATTAGGCTTTTCAGTGCTGCGTGAACCCAAGCCATATTGCTGAGTTCTTTTAGGCAACAATCAAATGCAATGCATCATTAAAATCACTTGAGAGAATGACACCTTTACCTGTGCGTCAGAACTTGTCAGAGATGCATCTGCCTCAGTTCTCACCAGTTCTTCAGAACCATTAACATTTGGAGACTCATTGGAACCAGGAAGCTCCCCCTTCGTTTCACAACTACTTTTTGGCCTCTCTGCCGCTTCAGCCTTATCCATCAGGCCAATAAAGAAATTTTAGAATACACCGAAAGGAGGTCAAAATCATGTTTCACAAAAGCACAGAGCAAGATTACCTGGCAGAAGGCAGAAATTAACTCGGGTCTCAAAATACAAAATCTAGAGCCTGGACCAGTAAAGTTTGCATCACGAGGAGTGACTCTCATCAAGTCCAAGAGATAATGCCTGAAGTTCAGAAGAAGAAGAATATTAAGCATCAAATCATACAAAAGTTCAATGTTCAGATAGGTCAAGTTTGGTGATGGACTACAGTTGTCTGTATCTTAAAACATTACAGGGAAAAAGTAGGCACATAATACTGCAACATGCACCGTGTAAGTAAAGTGAAATGTCAATATGTCAATGCCTCAACTTCACAATGCGCAAATCAATTGTCACAATGAATGATGCTACACTACTTCAAACTTCAAAGCCAATATCAAATCTTGCAAGCAATCCGCAGAGTCCCAAAATGTGGAAGTGTCAAACAGAATTATGACATAAATAACAAGCTTATCATAACGAGAAATTCCTCAACATGATAACATAAAGATAGCGATGACCTGTCATCACTTCCAACAATACCCTTGCATTCAACGGGTGCAGCTAATTTGAAAGCATTTCCAGATCCATCAAAGACCATATGTTCCTTCACATGGAGGCGTTTGGCAGCCTCCAGTACCTAGGGAAACACAAGGCTTAGAAATCATCAGAGAACCAGGTGATAGTCATAGAACAAATATTGCTAGATCAGTATTGACATCGTGCCAAGAAGTGAATAGTATATTCCTAAATAAATGTAAAGCGTATTTTTCACACGAAGCAGGCCCCGATTCATGACAGTTTTGAAACCAAAAATATAGCATATAAAGTATATTGCCCCAGAAGCAAAACTAATCCTGGGCCCTATGCATATAAAGAAGATTTCTCAAGTGAAAACTATCGGAAGTCGGAATCGGCATTCTACAATTATTACCAGGTAATGAACAAATACTTGCTTCCTTATCACACAAATGGAAATTTTCCCTTGGAAAGAAGCACAAAGAGAGATGCCCAGTAAATAGTTTGTCCTGGTAGGGAGCTGTACAACGTTGGATTTTTTGCGCCATTGAATTGGAAAAATGAAACCCTAAAAGAAACACATTGCTACCACATAACGATAATTTCCTATGTTTTCACTTATTAAACATCGAGATGCTGAGAGTAGGTAGAGATTGTGCCAATAGCAGCACTAGGAGAGTGCACTCTCTCTAAAGCTTTCTTCTTCTTTTTTTCATAAGAACGTTCTATCTAAAGCTCTCACATGCATTTATTTTCTAATAGTAATTACTTCATGTTTTGATCTTGTACATCTACCGAAATTATGCTGTCTATAAAAAAAAAAAATTGTGATAATTTCCACCCACATACTTATCACACACCAAACTCTTCAAGTTTCCAATACAATCCCCTTATAAATTGGCATTGAAGGGTACTTATAGAAATCGCACCTTCCAAATTTCTATTTGAGTCCATTAACATGATAAGCCAAGACAGTTATCATATACAGATTAGTAACAAAGATGCGACACTAAGAGATTGACTGCATAACAACTCAGAATCCATAATATTATTCTCATAGTGTTATTCTTATGTATCAGAGACAGGAAATATATTCAACATAACTTTCAAGGCCATCCTCTTCGTAATAATGTATTTCTAATTTCCAAAGCAAACTTTCTGTCATGAAAGGCCAATGACGTAATTTGGATACAAAAATGACTACCAAAAATACAATACTAACAGATTGAGCGCAACAAGACAAAATCAATAGCCATCCTCACCTTGGAATGAAAATCTTCCTTCCAACAAATCTTTTTCCCATTGTCAACGGAACCGTACAGAAGGGAGTCTGATTTATCACCTTGAAGGATGCCCGGTAAAACACTCTACAAGGGACAACAAGGTGGGGGAAAAAGATAGAAAGATAAGAATTAGGAAGAGAAGCAACATCTCCAAGTCTAACACATACCAACAAAAAAGAAGAGGAGGAAATCAGAAAAAACAGAATAACAACCAAGGGGACTGAATTAAGAGCGCTGAAAGATTCAGAGAGAGCACCACTAGCCATTACAAAAAATATTCAAATAGTTGACCAATGAAAATGCATTAACCAGTCAAATTGCCCCTTTGTAAGACACTACAGTCAAATTTAAACTTCAAACAATACAACATGCACGCTGTAAAGGAAGTCCATAAAAAAAGGTTGAGAGATTAACAGCTGTAAAAAGCCAGGATGGAGTGGCAGCAGTGGAATTTCAAGGATTCCATTTGTCGTATTTTTTTTGCCTATATTCAGCAATTTGATATTAGTACTCATTTCAAAGCTGAGGATGATGCTCTCCTTTTTGGATTCAATAGTGTGCTGACCATGGTTTTGTACAAGTGCATATCATATATGATTCAAAGGTATACTGGCTATCATCAATCATGCTTGCATTTCTCCTTGGCATATTTGTCAAGAGTTTAGACTTTAGAGATTCAGAAGATTGGGAAGATGTTGACAGGCTTGAAATCTTTGGTTTCTAATCGTTATAGAGACGCGAATAAAGTTCTGGATGCTTAGGGTTGCAATGATCAAAGATTGTTTCATCGAGGATGTTACCTCTCTTGGGGGACCATCAAACTATGGATCCTATGGGTTTAGCACTTTAGCTTCCCTTAAGAGCAAAAGAGCATTTTGTTTTTTGCAAATGCTTCATCCTCTAGTTTCCCTTTGCTTCTTCCAAGTTCCAAGGCTTCACCCTCTAGTAGACAGCGTAATTAAATAGTTTTGCTGGATAGGTAGCTCCAGTTACAGCAATCCCTCAATCGCATTGGAAGGAACTTAAGGATTTCAAAGGTGTAGTGGTCAACCACAATCCTTTGTTCAAATATCAATGAAAGCATAGTAGAGGTTCATAACACACCTCTACTACTTCTCTATACTCTTATAAACCTCCATCAAAATATCATTGCCAATATCAGCCTTCTATACATAACAAAGATGATTCTAGAAAGAAAGAAATTTATTTCAGGAAAGAGGAAAAATAATATTTCAGATTGATACGAACCTGTGCCACTACTCGGTGACCCCTGTAATCAATAATGGCCATAGCAAGATTATACAGACCCGATACATCAACTTCTTGGTAGGCCTTGGTGCCTTTCAGATCATTATTTGCAGAGGCATAGGTGGCTTGCTCACTTTCGGCCAGCTGTGTCTCAGAACGAACTTCAGAAGCCGAATCCATGGCACAACCAATATCCTCTGTACTTGTGCCATTAGATTTGTCTCCACTGGGAACTCTAGCGGCTGAAAAAGGCAACTTATTGGTGGAAGTCTTCTCAGATGAATTGCTTACTGAGCTTATGCTATCATTCTTTAAATTATTATCAGCTATGCGTTTCCTGGACAGCTGCTCAAGGTCCGCATCCACAGCAAAACTGAAGAATATGTTGTTGTGAACATACCTGGAAATTGGAGCAGCACAAAATGTCAAAGCAAGCAGAGACTGCAGATACGAGGAGCATCAACAATGGGCCGAAAAAGTTTTAAGGTAACAATGAAACAATCGTATAAGAAGCAGCCCATTGTGGGGCTCATAACCTTTCATATTTTCAATGGGCTAATTGAAGTCACAGAAGCTATCAAGGTTGCATCTCCACCCAAAAGAAAGCAATTTTTAATAATACTAGAAGTGTGTATAAGTTGATATTACAGAAAAATAAAGAAAACTAATTCCAGAGGAGCAAATTAAAATCCATAACACATTAATAAATTTGACTATCATGATTCATGGACTTATAAATTCTCCATAACAACTTCAACAACCAATACATTGCTTTCAGCTAGAAATAATACCAAAACAATTTCAGAGAGAGAGAGAGAGTTATCCAAACTCACTGGCATTTCATGGCCAAATAATCATATTACAGATATGCAAGCAAAGAACAATTCTCGTTGAGAGTCTGAGACCATAAAAAATAAGAGGATGAATAATGTGATGGTTTCAGCAACCAAATTCGAAGGCAGAAAATTATTCCAACTAAGTTAAAAGCCAGAAGGCAGTAAATATCAGGTTTTTTACCCGGTCAATTAAAACTTAAAGAGTATAAATCCGTCACTTAGATGAAATATTAGTTAGTGTTTGCAAGTTCTACTGACATGTGAAAGCACTCCGGATCAGTTGGGTTAATTGGTGGTATACATCTGCTGATGACTCCAATAGCACCACTAATTGCTGCATCAACAAAATCAGATGTCACTTTGTAAAGTGCCCTATCCCGCAAAATCCTGCACCAAAACTCCCCATGTAAGTGATCAAGACGATGCCACAACTGACCAAACTTGACCGAGAGTTCTACAATTATTCAAATTATGGAAGAAGAAAGTGTAAAGACCTTTCTTGAGGATTTGTGCGGGGAAACTCCCGACAAGACTGCAATTCTTCATTCCAATCCCTTTGCATACCAATTAGCTCACTTCCAAAGGAAAGTGTCAGTTCACTCTCTGCCCTAGCAGCATTACGCTTGTGATCTGGATCCCAAAAAAGACATCAACTAATATATTAGCAATAGTTCTGAAACATTTCTCAGGCTTTACTGCACAAACTATAAACTAAATGCATCAAGAATATAGCAAAAGTGCGACCACCTCACTGCAGAACTGGAGGAGATTTAAGGGAACAGCACTACGCCACATTAACAAGAAATTTTTTGCAGAACTTAGCAGGCACAATTTATTGAACAGCACAACCTTGCAGCCACATAGTTCAACCCACCCCCAAAATCTAGTGTATATGTTATGCCTCCAGATGTTTGGGATCTGAAGCAATCTTATCGTTCATATAGCTTACTAATACCGCTAATAACAGGAGAAACCCACCAATCTTCAAATGGTTTGACTCCCATGGTTAAAGTTTCAAAATGGTATATACCAGTATCTCATGTCTGTAGACTGTAGGGAATGGCACTGAATAAAAACCTCCTTTCTTTGGAAGAAATCAACATGGAATAAAACCATGCAGGGGACAGAAAATTTACTTTCATGACCTTTTATTGGACAGTTTAGTAAATTTACTTTTATGCCAAGCTGGAAAAAATTCCCTAGGGTTCTGCATTGATCACACAGGTCTTTTGAAAACAAAGTAACATTTGATGGGTGGCACACTCCACCGCATTAAGGCACAGAACCATCAGGTTTCACGTCAATTTCTTAAGAGTTCACAGTTCATATCTCTTCTACTCACTTTTTTACATCCTAACAACTGTCCTCGGAAAAAGATACTCCATTGTAATGATCCCAATCAACAGAAGTTGTTTAAATTGTGATGTAGGGAATTGATTCTAGATCCCAGAGTTGAGATAACTGGCCAACGAGCTTGTCGGCCAACACAATCAACTCGTAACTTATGCAATGCGAGGAAGAAACTTCAACCTCCAATGCCTTTACAACTAAGTGAGATGAAAGTCACCATGATCAGATATCAGATAAAGTCCTTTAATATTGAACTCACCTGGAAGAGGATATAGTCCAAGCCACGAATTTGGAGGTAACAGAGATTGGACATTCTCAAACGGATGTGCAGAAGCTTTCCGCTCCAAAATTTCCCGAAAAGCTTCAATAGTGGAACTAGTATAAGAAACTTAACTGATACTAATACTACTCTATAGATAACATACAAACTAATGCTCCCAACCATGTTTTACCTTTCTTGAATTTAGGGCTAATCTTTTGCATGAGTCCAATAAGGGTGGCTGATTCAGAAGCAGCTTTACATGGTCTCGGGTCAAGGACATTTCCCATACTTGAGTTGACATAAAACATTTTTGTGGTTCCCGTAATACACAATTTATTTCCTTCCAATGTTGTCACATCCAGATAAATCAAATCCCCAACAAGCCTGGAGAAAACATAAAGAACGTGCATTAATAAAGCCATAATTTGGTCTAAAAAGTTAAAAAGAGTGTCCAAAGCATGAGAACTAACCTCCTATAGCCTGGAGGTGGATTCAATGAAGAGAACACTATACTCTCCAGACATTTGATCTCTTGAGGAGGTGATGACAACAAATTGGTAAGTGAACCAGTGACATTGTCCATGAAACCCAAACTATCCAGCTCTGGGACCTCAGTTTTTACAGCATCTACACCACAGCAAAATTCAAGAACCAAAGTTGTTGTGACTACACTCCAAAACGAAAAGAAGTGTTTGTGTGTGGAGAATAAGAACATGAAGCCAGGAAACAACAATACTGCAGACTCAAAATTCGAGACCTCCGGAATTTGCAGGTTGACTTTTCCCGGTATCGTGCTGTAAAGCAAGTGACGTAGACAATGAGGAATGCAGTGTGGAAAGAGAAAGCAGTTCTCTTGTTCTGTGAACATGAGCCCTGATGGATCTATCGTCGTATAATGCTGCAAACATTATTCTTTAGTTAGAGGCCAAATATCAAAATAGTAACTAAATACATAAACAAATGCAGGCACACCAATTTGGCACCTCACTTTTTCCATCCTGCAACATTCTGTGAAAAACGACTAGCCAAAACACCATTTTTGATGCACAAAGGAAAATAGAAAGTGTGAAAAGCATTAACCTACACGTTGCACATATCACTTATAAAGGCAGCCGAAGATTGTAGAACCAACATACCAGCAACCATCTCCAAGGAGCAATCACCAGTTGTGATGTCAGCAACTTCAGAAATTTCGTTATAATCTTCTAGTTGGTGAACCGAACCATCCTTTGTGACTAGTAATAGATCATAGCATGTGAAGAAACACGTCTCAGGAGCATCAAGGAGGAATTGTCTCACATCCATAACAGAATCTCCAGGGCTTAACTGCACGTGACAATCAATTAAGAATTAATTTAAGATGAATAAAATAACTAAATGTCAGGAGTAAGATCATCCAAGCAAATGCAATCTTAAGCACATGATATAGAAAAGATACTCCGCTCACAATGGTAGTGCATTGCCTTCAGACTTAGCAAGACAACCGACAAGAAAGAAACAAAGTGTCCAGAATGTCCGCAGTAAGCCAGTAACAAAAAGGAACAGAATATCAAAGGCAGCCAAGATGCGAATAAACTCATATATGCAATTACTCTGCAAGCAATTATATAAAGGGTTACGCCACTAGAAATTGAAGACTTAATATAGGTGGCTCACTTGTAGATCAAGCTTCTCGCCACCTTGTGTCTTGACAGAAACAGGGTAAAGATGAACTTCACCTGCATCCAGAACAAACTCCCAAATTAGTCCTGTGTCCAAGTACTTGCATCCAGAAAAAATCCCAGATCAGTCAAATGTCTGAGTCCTATGTTAAAAGGCTGGAAAAGCAATTCCACAAGCCACGTCAATAGTCCTTCACAAGAATAATCCGGATAGAGTTAGGGCATTGTACTATGGTTCTATTGAATTAAGTTCTGGCTGGGTTATTAATTTTGAAAAGAAAAGTATGATGAATGGTCATTAGAGGGAAATCAAACCTACGCACCTCAAATCTGCAATAAAGCTTATTTTACACCTCCTCCAGCAAGCCCATTCAATCGCAAGCGAAATCTAATGCCAAAAATTAAGATTTAACCCCATTCTCTAGGTATAGCAATGATGCCCCAAAATGTACCACCGAAAAGCGACTCAAGTCTTCATACTTTCAAGCAAGTACTAAAACAGATACATTTTTTTTTAGAAACTAGAAAATATGTTGTCAATACTTGTCTAGTACATCTAGGACCATGACAGATGCATTGGGAAGACTGACCGAATCTAATTGTTTGCATGACAGCTCAAAACTAATTCCAATAATAATAAAAACCGGGGCTAGCATCGAATTTCAAATTCATGGCCACGAACGAGAAGGATTTAAATAGAATAGGACCGGAGATAGTACCTGTAACACATACCCCATCCCACATCGGAAGTCTACATTGATGATATAGGGTATATAACAAGCCATGTGAGTTACTACTTGTACCTTGGACTTAAGCATTTTGGGCCATGTGGTGTGGCTTGTGGATATATAATCAAGGTTCTGGGTTAGTAGTCTACTTGCGGCATTAGAGGTGGTATCAGAGCAACCCGTGTACACGACAGAATGGGCTCGGGCTACAAAAAAAAACCCGTGAAATACCGTGGTGACTCTAGGTGTGGGGCACATGTGACCACCAGGGAAAGACTTGTGAAATATCGTGGTGACTCTGATCACTAGGGAAAAGACTTGTGAAATATCCTACGACTCTAGTGCTCCACCCCTCGTGGATGCGAGGCCATAAAGGTGGGGAGATTGTGAATTCGTGATACCTCACCCCACATCGGAAGTCTACATGGTTGATCTTGGGTATACGACAAACCAAGTGGGCTACTACTAGTACCTTGGGCTTAAGCATTTTGGCCATATAGTGTGGCTTGTAGATAAAAATCAAGACCAGTAGTCTGCTTGGGGCGTTAGAGTACCTGAACAATCTAAAACCCACGTCCACGAAGAACAGATAACAAGGCACTGAGATATATAGTTACACACTAGACCACGCTAAGGTGCTACCTAAGGCAAACCAAAAGTGGCCCACCTTCGTTGCACAAGATGGTTCCTTTTGGCTACGCATTAGCAAGGCCCTTTTTTTAGGCTGAAGGCGCACCTTAGTTGCAAAAGTATATCATAAATTCTTAATATACAGTATCAGATTATAAAGTAGACTTTCCCAAGTCAATGTTCTTAATATAAATTCTTCAGCGAAGTATACTTGCTTAATAGTTGAGTCAACGCATCTGTGAAGAGAATCCAACATATGTTATGATAGTGTTCTTGCTTAAGTACCTAACCACTAACATTATTGGCATAAAAGACCTTGGAACTATGATTTTTTGTTTTTTACCAGCAACCTTGGAACTATGATTATGAGGTCACATTGCTAAAAGTAGCATAGATGTTAATTTTGGTTGGCACGGTGATGCAATCCATAAGACCCTGGCAGTACAAACAATTCGAAGAAGAGAAGTGCCTCGTGGATTCATACAATCCCAATGCACGGGCCAGCCATGTGGAACTTTTGCACCCAAGTTAAGACTCTCGTCAAGTTCTATTTCATTTTTTCTTTCCACTCATGTTACTGAGGTACTTGATATATCAGTGGGAGCTAATTTACAGGTAACAGAGAAAAAAGTGATAACATGAAAACCATAGCCAAAAGTTGAATGCTTATATTCACATCACCTTGCTTGGACTGACTCTCTGAATTTGCAGTTTCCAGCTGCTTTAACTCTGGCTCGACACTAGTTGATTCCGTAACAGGCACATCCCCATTAGAAGTGGATTTGGATGACTCTGATAAGCTTATATTTTCCTTCACAGGAACATCAGATAAAACTGCCGCTTCCGAAGAATTTGGTGCATTATGAGACCCTCTCCGATTCCTCCCCTTGTTCGATTTTCCCGCCATTTCTTCCTCTTTACACCAATAGTAGACCACAGAACAACATAAGACTAGTAAATAGTTTCCAGTTAACCTACAAGCTTATAAGAAGCATAACAAAAACTTATTTTCCATAACTATGAAAGATACCTACTTCAAGAAACATGATGTACAACTACATAATGGGTATTGGTACTTCTCTATATATACATGCCCAAACTTTATCCTTAGTTTTTAACATTTTCCCCTGTCCCAAAAGTACCCATAACCAGTATATACGCAATACCCATTGTAATCCATACCTTCTTTGGCATTGAACTTATGGTTTACAAATCGGATTGTAAACCAGCCAAGTCATTTAACTACTACTTTCACTTGTTTTTTAACTTGTTACAGCATATTATCAATTCTTCCAAATTTAAAAAAAAAAAAAAAACAAAATCAAACTTTTCACCGGAAACAAGTCAATCATAACCACACCTCAGTTCACGGGTTACATCTTATCAACGTACCAGTACTAGTACATGCGCTTCATCATTTACAACAAAAAAAAAACCCCGTTCCCCTAAGCACTTTTTGTCCTTGTTCAAAAATATTTTCGTGTTTGTTAGTTTTGCGCCAAATTTTTGCAGATTATTGATTTGTCTCGACAAGAGAAATCGGAAAAGTAAAATTTTTTTTTTAAACTTTTATCCAAATATTTTGGAAGTAAAAACTTTTTTTCACAAAAAAACAATTTTTTTTACTTTTTTTCAAAATATTTAGGTAAAACTCATATTTCTTTATTTTTCCGAGAAAAAAAAGTTGAATAAGGACAAAACAAGAAAAAGTTGGAAGTTGCTAAGACAGTAGAGCTCCTTTTTTATTTAATCCACATTAAAGTTTACAAACGACGGCGTGGTAAGCAATTATAAACATTAAACAGGTACGAAGAAAATATTAAGCTGCGCCAATGCGAAAGCAACCTTTCCTGAAGGAACTAAACACACGAAGGAAAAACAACAACATACACTTGGAATCTCCACCATATTAATCCGTCTGAAATAAGTACCCGATAACACGTGAAGTGCAAAGTTAAGATACGCAAATTAATGACCAGCAAAAAAATCAATCAGAATCCATGAGTTTGATCAAGCATCGGTATTCAGAGAAAAGACACAAAACGTTGTAGATAACATACATATATAGGTGAGCGTGATTACCAATAAAAAAAAATGCTCCAATCGCAGTTCAGCAGGATGATTACACAAGAGACATAGTAGTAAGAGAATCTGTGAGTATATGTGGCGAGTTGACTGGAGATATAGGTGGTTTAGAGAGAGAGAAGGCGGAGAGAGAGGAGAGGAGGGGCGGGGCGGGGGGGTTTTGAAGAGAGGGAGAGCAGAATGGGAAGTGGCTGAGAGACGGCGGAATTTGGCCCCCTATATTTTTTGACTGGGCCGTATCTGTAGAGAGAGCGAGAGAGAGATTACGTACACTTTAAATACGGTGAACCCAAACTTTTCTGGGCTTGGGCCTTTTATTCTTAGGTCTGCTTTTTTATTTTTTTATTTTTTTCCCGTGGAGTACTCTATTTCACTTTTTTAAAACCGGAGTCTAGTGTTTCATGTCATGAGTCATGACCTAACAAAGTACAACGGTACATGTAGCTTGGTAATTTGGAATTTTTCTAGGAAATTAATTTTTACGCTCCCGTTTTTAATAATCACACTCGTTTTTTTAGATTTTAGTATTGAAAGTGTATGTATTTTTTTGGCTAAATTATAAAAAAGTGCGTGGACATCAAAAAAAGGAAGTATAGAAATTAATTACTTTTTTCTACGGTACACAAAATCACTTTTTGATGTATGATATTAAAAAAGTCACTTCAGCGGTAAATGTGTTTTATATTTACTGGTAAGTATTTCATGAGAAATGGTAAGTATTCCACATTAAGTGCTAAGTATAAATTTATTACACTCAGTATGAAATACTCCCGCATCGAGTGGTAAGTATTTCATATGGAGTGATATCAATGTGGAATCTTTATCACTTCGTGTGAAATACGAACCACTGAAGTGACTTTTTGGATACTATATACAAAAATAATAATTGTGCACCATAGATGGACTCGATAATTTGTATCGGCCAAAGCATCGGGCGTACCTGTATCGAGTATGTTCCGGAATCACGGCCTCAGGAAGATAGTGGAGTATATATGTTTTTCTCTAGAAAAAAAAAATGTTTATTTAAATATAATTAAACAAAACTGAGATACATGATATGTTAGTTATGTAATTTAACACATTAGAACTAAAGTCAAGGTATATTAAAGTGTTATAATTCATGTTATGGAGTATTTGTCCTTCAAGTTTGCAGTTTGTAGTCGTATATAAATAAATATATTAATAATTATGGTAAGTTCTGAACGGTACTGAAATACACGCCGTTACTAGCTTTGCACCATCTCAGAGAAAAAGTACGTCGACCGTCGCGGATTAACAATTTTGTTACACGCCAAAAAAAGAAGAACTTTGTTTCACATATCTGACAAAAATAAAAATGCTTTCTGAACAAAATTTTGTACAATATTCCAGAGTAGTAATAACAACACCAACTAATTTTGCTTCGCATTCTGTTACCAATTTCGAAATCCGTATCCCTATCGAACTAGGTATAGTATAAATCATAATTCAAATTCCTTCTTTGCGTTTTTATACACTCTACCATTTGCTTCTGTTTACCAAATTCAGTACCCATCTTGTTATTCATCAGTCCTGCAACATACACTGATATATGGATGTCCAGGCAACTTGTTTTTTTTTCTTGTTTTTTTTTTTTTGGGGAGTGTTTGGCTGGTAAGCGCGCAATGTGTGAATTGCTCAAGACTATTTCAGTGGGGGATGGTGGTTACTCGCATGCCATGCTCTAATATGTATCACGAGTCATGACAAGCAGGGGCGGCGTCACCTTAAACCCAGGGGGTCGCGTGCCCTCTTAGATTTCCAATTCCTACACTTCTATCCTATCCCTAAGAAATACTAGCTATCTGACGTACTTGATTAAATTATGGTTAGTCTTTTTTACTGTTAATTTTTCGCATGATCTATTGATAATGTTGCGTTCTTGAAATCTAGGACTTCAGATTATCAATTTGATTGGATGCTTTTGATTCTTCAAATTAATGTGTTACTTGCATTTGAAAAATAGTGCTCACTTCAGTAGGAAAACTCGCTCCGAGACTTATAAACCTCTGATTGAAAGTGATATTGTGTGGAAAAATAATTTTAAGCTTATAATGAATGTGTGCCCCTCCGATGTCGATTTTCTAGATCCACCACTGACAAGTGTATTATCAAATGGTTGAAGATAACCAACTCATGTCATCTATGCCATTTTGTCATGCCGGCCAATTTGGAATTTGTTTCTCCTTGTGATTGAGTGCTATTAGATTTGAAGCAAAGTTGGGTCAGAGTTGGCCCTGTGATTATGAAGTAGTGTATTCTTACTATATGAACACTGTTGGGAGTCGGAACATGTTCTCTTGTAGTATAAGGCTAATACACTGCTGGGTCGGGGTCTGTGATGTAACGGCCAGGCCGAGGGCGCTGTTGTTGCAGGATACAGCGAGGACCTCAACTTTCTAACAATTTATGGGAGAAGTATATTCCGCGGTCCAAATATTTGGCTAAGAATGTGCAAAAGATGGAATTGAAGGTTCTGTATAATGGCTTCTCATTCAGACATGAAAGCAGGTTAGATCACATTGAGCAATGGTTCGATGTCCTGGTTTCTGTTAGAAGCTGAGTTGAAAGAGGGCCAAATCAAATATCGAACCATTCAACGTGCACCTAGTTGTTACCTAGGCACATGCTGCAGCTTTAACAGTAGCAATTAATGGCACATTCTTTGTTCCCAAGTCCCGTAATTTCGACTGTAAAGACAGTAAGAAACCTGAATAGGTTTCCGAGTTCAAAGTATCATGATTTATGGCGTTAGCTTTTAACCATTTTACTAGTCTGTATGTTACGGTTAAAATGGTCGGCATCTTCCAGTCATTTAAATGAAAAGAATTCCAGTTGTCAGTTCTGCGTAGAATGGGCCAGTGAACTAAGTGCTTGTGCGTAGCTCTAGAATTTCTTAGCCAGATTTTTGTCCCCTAAAAACTTTTAACTCTTTGTAAGCCAAAATGTTCCACATTGCATCGCCATTCTTTTTGATACGGGAGATACATTCACAAAATTTGACACTGCAACCCAAATCAGCTCAATGGCAGAGCTACCATGAAAAAAACATGACTTAACCGCAATGTAGGGTTAGGACAGAAGCACACACGGGCATGGCATTCACCTCGTATATATGCATACCATAATAAGTTCAATTTCTTGTAGCAAAAAAGCCTTCACCAGAGTAGGATACTGAGGATTTCACTCAAACATGACGCTTTTTCGCTCAAAGGCGCTGACAGTGTTGGTGATTATGGTGGTGATGGTAGGTTTGGTGGAGCAAGGCAAGAGCCAGACTTGTGCTAGCACTTTCTTCTCATCACTGATTCAGCTAATACCCTGCAGGGCAGCAGTTGTGCCGTTTAGCCCCATTCCTCCGAGTCCGGCTTGCTGCAACGCCATCAGGACTCTAGGCCAGCCTTGCTTGTGTGTCCTTGTCAACGGCCCTCCTGTCACTGGTGTTGATCGGAATATGGCAATGCAGCTCCCTGACAAGTGCTCTGCTAATTTCGAATCATGTAAAACTCTCTCTCTCTCTCTCTCTCTCTCTCTCTCTCTCTCTCTCTCTCTCTCTCTCTCTCTCTCTCTCTCTCTCTCTCTCTCTCTCCCTCCTTTGAGGACCTGATCTTCGGAGGGATGTAAATTTTACCGATCTCTCATTGGCTAGCCCTCTTACGTGAGTTCCCATGGTTGTTACTGTTATTTTGTCAATTGTACCAAAAGCTTAAACTGTTAGAAAATAGGCTCAACAATGTGTATCAAGCTAATTCAACACCATTCTTCACTTGCAACATGTCTTGCACGTGGAGATGGAAACATTCATATATACTGTGAAAGATTGCAAAGAAGAGAAACATAATGCAAACAGAGAGATAGACTTGAGCCCAAGATCTCTAGCAACTTGAGCTCTGATACCATGTTAAGTTACCAATTGTCCTAAAAATTTAAGCTTTTAGTAAATAGACCAAACAACATATATCAAGCCATTCACCAGTTACTGGTTCCTTGGTTATTCTAACCTCTTTTTGGGATGCCAAAGGTAGCAAATTACTCCCCCTTTCCCATAGTTGCTTGCCCATTTTTGCTATTTCGGGCATCACAGAAAAGTGATTATATCGTTAGATGCCCAGAATAGTGAAAATTGATGGGGACTGAGAGATTATGCTTTACATTTGTTCATACGGGGTGTTCATCATCGGTAGTTCGAAAGTGTAGTTACTGATTACTCGTTCTTCCAATTACATGTACCCTCTTCAACTTAAGCTGTTTAATCTTTTCTATGGTGCAGGTGGTGTTGGGAAGTAAAACTACTAGTCAGTGCCTGTAGATCTAAAAGCTTATCAATAAAGAGTGTGCTAAGAGCTATAGAGAGAGCCTTTCCGTTGAATGATGCGATTTCCTATGGTGCTAATAATAAGTCGAAACATTGAAATTTATGTACCAAATCCTGTTAATTTGGGCTTCTGTTATTGGAGTTGTTTTTGCTTTTTATGTAAGCTTGATTGTCGCTACGATAATATATAATCAGTGGCTTTTCTATGTCATAACAGTATGCATTTTCCTGTCTAAGTTTGGGGAGTGACAGGACAGAAATGCACTGAGCATTTGAGCACTTCTTCAAGTGATGCATCACTGCCTACTTGATAGTCGTGATCGACTCTTTGTTGTTTATAGTACTCTCGTAACGCTTAGAGAGAATTCAAGAACTACTGTGAGCGATCTAAACTTTGACTATGTGATATCTCGCATTTCTGCATTTTCAAGCAGGCAAGAAGACTCGAGGAGTCATGAACCCCCTGGTGTGGAGAGAGGAAACTTGTTTTTATTGCAAATGGTTCTTTCTTGTACAGATTGGAACCATACTTTCTCATCTCCATAAACAAAGAAGAAAAATTAATAGGAAAAATGGAACTATAAAGTTTCACAAAATCCATGGTCCTCTTTGAAGCTCGAAAATAATTCCCGAATTCATAACGGGTGGTGGGTGGAGATTCACTTGGGCATGCAGACTCCACCAAACTAAGTGAACACAACCACAATATGCGCAAATGGCTGTACCAACTTGTTGTGGTCATGCGAGAGGTCCAAGAGTCGGGATAAATCCTCTAAGATAGGTGTGAGCTCCTGATTTAATCCTCAAGTCACTCAGCGGCAAAGGGCCTTCGAAGTAACCACAAGTTTTGGTTTACATGTAATTAGGTGCAAGTGAGATGCCTTGAATATTTCGAACGGTCCCGCGATTAACTCCATGCAAAAAACTACTCGTAAAACCAAAAACAAAGTTATATTCGCCATATTCGTGTTGAAGGTCGCTTGAAAACGCTCGAAATTCCTCTCAGAATTGGATCAAACCAACAACTCCGAAAATAAAGTTTTTTTTTTTTTTTTTTTAATTTGTTTTCAATCAAACTCTAATTAACACCGATAATTCTCGTACGTCTTCTTTTCTTTTACCAAAACAGAATGAATGGCCTTTGAAGTATTTCAATTGGACACATAGTAAGAAACTATTTTAAATCTCACATACTACATAATACCACATACGGAATTCATAATGTATTGTTGGATCCTAATATATACCACATAAGAGGCCCTGTCCAAGACACAGCAGGCTATTGTGCCCTCTACATGGGCCTCCTTTGAAGCCTATAAAAAGTCAAGTTAATCCGACATCTAACTAAGTTGTTCAATTACTGAACATGGGCCTCATTCTACGCCTATAAAAATCAAGTTGATCCGACATCTAACTTAGTCGTTCAATTACTGAGTTTCCAATATTTGATCAACTTTATTCTTTATGGGCAAGGATGGGATTGGGGGTCTAGTGGCGGCGACCGCCACGACAAGAATTTTAGAAAATACAATTATTATATGTATAAAAAAAAATTATACCCAACTTATATAGTCTCGTCACTAATAGATTTTTTAGTATACATTTCGCCACTGCTAGGGTAAAATCCTGGTTCCATCCTTGTTTATGGGGTCGTTCTACACATCTACACCGACGAAGTACGAAGCGAATGGTCTGGATCACATTTTTCGAACTCTGTATGATAACTATTTGGTTGGCACGGCAGGGCTCCAACTCCCGTGTTAACAATATACTAGTTTATATTGAATTTTACTCGTGTTTCAGGAGAGGACAGCTTTGGCAAACTCATATCGCACACTATTTTGCTTCAACTGCCACCCCATGAAAAGAGTGTGCTACTGAACCACTACCTAATAATTACTCAAACTCTTAATATATATACCTCTTACACCCCCCCATTGAACAATCAACAATCTGTCAATGGCATTAGTGCATCTTTCCCTTCTCCTATTTTCCACTTTCTTGGGTATACACACAGTTCTGGTTCTAACCATTTTCGTTTCCAATCTACATTTTTCTCACAAATGTTGCATTTGTTTCTTTTCATTTTCAGGTGCCGATGCAGCGGTCTTTATGTTGGAAAACAGATGCAAGACCACCATCTGGCCGGGGATCCTAGCCGGAGCCGGAAAGCCCCAGCTCATGAACGGTGGGCTTGTGCTAAATCCAGGGCAAACCATCAGCATCAATGCCCCAACAGGGTGGTCAGGACGCGTGTGGGGCCGCACAGAATGCTCCTTCGACCAATCCGGTAGAGGGTACTGTGCTACCGGCGACTGTGGCAGCGGCATGGAGCAATGCGCTGGAACCGGCGGCGCACCACCAGCTACACTCGCGGAGTTCACCCTAGACAGCCCGCTTGATTTCTACGATGTTAGCCTCGTCGATGGGTTCAACGTTCCGGTTTCCATAGTCCCCTCTGGCGGATCGGGGGACTGCAGGCCTGTCAGGTGTCTCGAAGACTTGAACCGGCGCTGCCCCAGCGGACTGCAAGTGACGAGGAACCGACGGGTTGTGGCATGTAAGAGCGCGTGTCTGGCTTTTAACCAACCTGAGTATTGCTGCACCGGTGCTTATAATAGTCCTAGAACATGCAAGCCGTCGGTTTACTCGAGAGTGTTCAAGGATTCTTGTCCCGCGGCTTATAGCTACGCGTATGATGATTCCACCAGCATTGTTACCTGCCAAGGAGCTGATTACTCAATTAGCTTTTGTTAGTTACACTTTCGTTTTCATGACATAAACTTTGTTGGAACAAATGCAGAATGCATATTGGATTTTTATTTTTTTTAACAAGCAAATTTAATAGTTTATCAGTGAGCTGAATTTCTAATCAACTGTAGCAGTTTTTATATGGAACAAGACTGAGAATTATTATAATTTTTTTTTTTTTGTAATTTTTTTTTTACATTGGGTTACTAAGATATGGGTGGTGGTTATGAGTTATGAGTTATGACTTAAGAATTCGTGACTGAGTCAAGGTGGTTGGGGGTTAGTTGGGACTAAGGGTATTAACAGTAACATACTAACATGCTACCAATCTGCTTACAAGAAGGAAATTGAAATCTAAAGATTTGGAAAAAGAACTGAAAAGGGAAGGAAATGAAGTTACATGTACTTGGACAAGCTGAAATTTTAAGAAATGCCTAATTTTTACCTGACGATAATGTTAGCTTTTCTACATTACTACGCTGTGCTATCTTCGTCTCCCATTTCGTTTGTCAAATTCAAGATTCAAACGGAGCCTTCCATTACAATTGTTGCGATGTATGGTTAAATCCGTATCAGTCCGATCTGAGCTTCTAACAGTGTATATCACTGTTATAGGTTTGACTAGCAATGTACCTTGTCAATGTGGTGTTAAGCAAATTCCATCTCGTTCATATCTCGTATGCAACTCTGGTGGTTTATAGCCTATGGCCTCGAAATTATGGGAGAACTTGTGAATTTTTTTGTTACCAAGATTCCATCAGCAGGAGTGAAGAAATCCTCTTACTGATATCTATGCATAGTTTTGGAAAGAAATCCAATCTAAGGTGTTCCGGGAATCTCCAATTCTCACAAAAATGGGGAGGGCTTCCTCTGAGCCCTTTACAACTGATATAGAAGTAAGTTTTTTTCCTTTGTAAACTCGTAAAAGAACAATGACTGATTGAGAACCAAAAACTATCCCTACTACAGTCACAACCGCCAAGCATCTACGAAAAACTGCAGGAGGAAGGCCTTCTGGATTTTGGCAATTGCATTTCGGCTAACCGATCATAGTGACCAGCTGAAGTTATCGGTTTAAAGTGTTGGTATATATGGGCAAAAAAAATGCAAGAATACTTGCCGCGATGACTCTGGATCTCCTCTCACAAGGACAATGCTATACAACTTTGAGAACCATCCTAGTGGTGGGGGAGTGTTCGGACAAAGTTTTGCCTCCAAAATGTACAAACATGGTCTCTTGTAGAAATTCCAGGAACAGTTCAAAAATCAGTTTTACCTGCTACATTACATACCTGTTTAGAAAATCACTCGAAAAAATGCCAAATGTTTTTCCTAGTTTTGTTCCCCGGAAAAGGATAATGCAAAGAAAACGATAATGTTACCATGGTCATTTTCTTTTTATCAATAAACTTAAAACTCCACCGCAATCAGTTCATGTTTTGTGTATTAAAAATGCTTTGGCGATCACATTTTAGGCACCACGTAGCACATCACTCATGAATAGATGGAATAGATCTCCAAAGTGTGTACTTTGGAGGTTGTCCCCAAATACTTGTTTGTTTTAAGCGCGTTACCAATTCATAACAGCAATATGTACATGATTATTCATTTGATGAAATGTAGTGCAGGAAATCCAAACAAGTGGCTTCACAATTCAATCGCAAATTATAAACACAAGCCACAAATGAACTCCGGATATCTACTAAATATTAAACGTAATCTTGTAACTGTCAGATCTGCATAGTGAGATCGATGAATCGTACCCGCTGGTACGATTCATGACAGCTTTCTATAAGGATGGTAATATCATGTACCCTACTCATAAACTGGTCACATCAATTTGTATTCCCCTTTTCTTCATGTTTTATCGCAAGAACACCTCTGGCAAACTCATATCTGGCGGACCGGCCTTTTTTCCTCCAACTGCACACCCCCATGTTAATGGTGTTTGCAACTGAACGCCCTTTATAAACCTCTCCGCTCCTATTGTTGAACCAGTCACCATGGCATTACTTCTTGTTTCCCTTCTTCTAGTTTCCACTTTCTTCGGTGAAGAATTCTATCTCTATCATTTCATTTCAGTCTTATCTTCCTATTTTCCCATTTTAAATTCGATACTTAGATGGACTAACTAAAGCAACAACAAGAATAATTTTGTTCACCCTCCTTTAAAGATGTTGAACGTTGCTCTCCCCTGATTGGTGGATTTTGCGTGGGTCCCAACATAAACTAACTTATTAATACCAAAAAATGTATTATTCCGTGGACCCTATACAATTTCTACCAAAATCACAGGGAGGGTAACTTTGTGAACAAAATCATTCTCAGCCAAAGAGCAACAAAAAAGGGAAAAAAACTAATGTTGCATTCTGCTCTTTTTAGGTACCGATCAGGCGACAGTTTTTACATTGCAGAACAGGTGCACCGAGACTTTATGGCCAGGGATCCTTGCCATGCCTGGAATAACTGGAGACCCACAAGTCAAGCATGGCGATATCAAGCTAAACCAGGGCCAAACTGTGAGCATCACAGCACCAACAAGTTGGTGGGGCCAAGTGTGGGCCCGGACCGAATGCTCCTCTGACAAGGCCGGCAGACTAAATTGTGCCACCGGCGATTGTGGAGGCAGCATTGAGGAATGTGGCAGACCCGACAGAACTCCACCACCAACCACAGCCGCCAATTTCCTCTTAAACTGATCGATGGCGACGGTTTACTACTCCATTAACCTCCTTACCGGATTCAACATTCCAATTTCCGTAGTCCCCTCTGGCGGATCAGGGGACTGTAGGCCTATCAGCTGTCTTACAGACTTGGACACGCGCTGCCCTAGCGCACAGCAAGTGAGGAGTAATGGGCGGGTTGTGGCGTGTGGCTTTCGACCAACCCGAGTGTTGTTGTACCGGTGCTTATGAGAGTCCTGATGCTTGCAAGCCGTCAAGTTACTCGCAAATATTCAAGGATTCTTGTCCCTCTGCTTTTACTTATCCGCGTGATGATCTGAGTAGCCTTGTTGCGTGCAAAGGAGCTAATCACTTGATCAGCTTTTGCTGATTGAGCTTTATTTTCAAGACATGGAAATGGTTGAAATAAACATAGAATTGCATGAATCAGTAACAGTAAGTTCAACGGACAAATTTGGTTCATGAACCTTGTGTGTCTTGTTTTCTTTCCTTTTCATCATCAAACGCAATATCCATACAAAAATACATGATTCAAAGATCCTAAACAGTATCCAGTATCTTGTATCCATGTGGTTATTCAATATATCAACAACAATTATTGTCATTCATTAGATGAAATGTTGTACTAGAAAATCAAACAAGCGTTATCACTAATCAGTCATACCGGGCCACGGGTATGATTTATGATGGCTTTTTATCAGATTGTTACAACAGGCGTCTTATTCATAAAGTGATCACATCAATTTGTATTCCCCTTGGCTTCGTTCTTTATTTGTTTTCAACTCATGACATGAAAATGGAAGTAATAAATAGAGAATTGTACTATGAATCAGTACCCCGATTAGCTTAATGGACAAATGTGATTCATGAGCCGTATGTTGTGTTTCTTGTTTTCTTTCCCCTTTTCTTTTCATCATCAAACCCAACTTGCATATATATGAAAAAACATGCTTCAAAGATCCTAATCAGTATCCAATATATATCCATGTTGTCATCAAATGTTTAAACGCAAGTCCAGGAAGCCGCTGCTTTGGGCTCTCAATTTTTGTCCAAAAAAGAGGTGTTATTCGGCCTGGTGGTTAACTGCAAAATCCAAGCTGTGTTTGTTTGCTGACAATTTGGGGCGAAAACGGTCCGTTGTGGTCCGGTTTGTTTGGTTTCGAAGCATTTGTACCACCAATCCTGGAACTTCGGTTAGAGAAAAAAAAAAAAAAAAAAAAAAACCAGAAACCAGACAAAATAATAAGAGGACAGATCCGGTCCTATACTTTTGCTTGTTAATTTGGTTGTCTCTCTTGTACTTAATAAGATAGGCCAAATGCTCAGTCACAGTAGCTAGGAATGGAGGCCTATGTATTTCTCTGTGATGGTTACTAGGGAGTCTGTTGCTGCTGAAGATTTGTGATGAATCGCAGGATTTGCTGCCATGAGGGATGTGTGAAACTTTAGAGTAGGTATTGGAACCAAAGGGAAAACCAGTTCAACTAAAATATTGAATTAAGAGCCATCCTAGATATCTAACAAACTTCAGTACAGGGTCATCACTCCTGTGACATGAAGAAAGATGCATTCACAAATTTGGATATAGCGCGACAGAATTTTTTTCCCCGAATTCTTTCGAATGCTAAGTTCGAATCCCAGTTTATACACATTACATTCTTTTCAAACTACGTCACAGCTCCAACCACCAGTCTTGTATATTCTACGATCAAAATGCGCAAAACTTATGCGACACATTTGCCACCAATTCATGAGTCACAGAGTTAGTTTTCTTTTGAATCACAACTTGACTAGGAATATTTTTCATGACAAAGAACAGAGTCCAAAGGTATGCAGCTATGGCTTTAAATCCTTGGCATGCTAAGCCAAGTTAGAATTGAAATTTAGGTGATATAGCATACCAAGAGAAATCATATTGTAACATCATAAACCCCCATGGATTAGAATGACTTGGGAGAATTATGTGTTGGATTGTAATACTATCAATTCTTAGGAAGGTCACGCCTCTTGTAGGCACTCCCATGTTTCACATCTATTTCGAACAAATACATCGATCCCTTCCAAATAAACGCATCCCAGTTTAATGGATGTCATAACTATTCCAAATATATATATATATATATATATATATATATATATATATATCAAAACCCATGTGAAAAGGCATTGCAACCTTCACAAAAACCTCTCACAATACGAAAATGAATCTTTTCAGAAAGTCCCACTTAGAAACTCATTTTTTTTCCTTTTTTCACGGCATAGAAACTCATTTATTATATCGAAAATCTCTAACATCACATTAATTTGTACTCCGTTTTTTGCTCCAACTGCCGCCCCATCTCAATGGTGTGCAACTCAACCACCCCTTTATATACCTCTCCACTCCCTTTGTTGAAGAAAGCCAAATTACCCATCAAAACATGGCATTATTCCTTGTTTCTCTTCTCCTAGTTTCCACTTTCTTAGGTAAAGGATTTTGGTTCCATCATTTCATTTCATGTCAATCTTGTCCTGTTATTTCTCATTGTTGTTCAATATTTAGAGAGACTAATTTATGTTGATGTTGTTAGTGTTTCATGTGTTAAGTTGTAAACAAAGTAGAAACAAGAAGTAAAAACGAAATTAACTCTCCGAGAGCTGCATTCTTATTTCTCACCAGACTAGAACGTCAAGGGTTTGAGTCTTTGCCTTGGGCAAAATCTCCCTCTTCTAGGTTACAGTATCCTAATGTACTCAGAACAAAAACTAACGCTGCATTTTGGGATCTCTTCAGGTGGAGATGCTGCTGTCTTTACTATGCAAAACAGATGCACGACCAAAATCTGGCCAGGGATTGCAGGCCCGCCTGTACAGCCTGAACTCCCGGACAACGGAGTCGCCTTGAGTCCAAGCCAAACCATCAACATTAGCGCCCCAGCAGGGTGGGCTGGGGAAGTGTGGGCCCGCACCGGATGCTCCTTTGACAATGGTGGGGGAGTAAATTGTACCAGTGGCAACTGTGACGGCGGCGTAGAGGAATGTGGAGGAACTTCCGGTGGTCCACCACCGGCTACTTTCGCCATTTTCATGCTAGACGACCAAGTTGATTCCTATGCTGTTGACCTCATTGCAGGATTCAACGTACCAATTTCCATAGTTCCCTCTGGTGGGTCAGGGGATTGTAAGCCTGTCAGGTGTCTTAAGGACTTGAACATGCACTGCCCTAGCAAACTGCAGGTAAGAAGGAACGGGCGGGTTGTGGCGTGTAAGAGCGCGTGTTCAGCCTTCAACCGCCCCGAGGATTGTTGCACGGGTGATTACGACAATCCTAAAGCTTGCAAGCCGTCAAGTTACTCGAAATTTTTCAAGGATTCTTGTCCCGCGGCCTATAGCTATCCTTACGATGATTTGACGAGCCTTTTTACATGCAAGGGAGCTGATTACTTGATTAGCTTTTGTTGATGACACTTTGTTTTCAAGACAGGGAACTTGTTAGAACAAATATATAATCCATAAATAGTATAGTACGAATAAGCAAGGCAAGTATCGTGACTCATGGAGATGTGATTCAAGAGCCTTTTATTATATTAGTAGTACTAAAGACTTAAAAGGAGAGTGCCTATTATTACTTGCTAAGTTTGAATCTTATATTATACACTCAGTTCTCTAAATGGGCACTAAATAAAAAACAGCTTTTCTTTTCCGAAGATCAATTAATTTCCTTCTCGTTTTCCATCAGGCAACTATTAAAATCATTCATCAGCTCAAAGGAAACAAATAAAAAGTTAGCTTATAATCATTCATCCAGTTGAAACAAGCACAGCTATTAAAGGGTACATAGAATCGAATTTAATCGACTTTCAGTCGAAACAAGGGTTAATGCAGTTAAATGAAGTAAGAGCAATACCAGTGAATGCAGATTACCTCGAATAAGGAAATATTGACGTACTCAGCATACAAAATACTCCTACACTGGTATAGCCATCCATTACCACTGTATCATCTCAAGTTGGTTTAACTTCTCAATCACCCAAAGCAAATTCTACAAAAATAAGTTACAACACGGCCATGGGCTAGCTATTATCGCTAAACAAGCAATAATTATCCACAGGATTCGGCGAAGATTACACCAACTTTATGTTTCATGCCCGCCTACTATTTATCAGTGCATTGAAAAAGATAAGTTAGCTTTGCTATCTGTCTCCTTTCCAACTTCCCGTCGCTATGAATATCTGTAAAAGAGCAAGTCAACCACTAGGATTTGAAGATTGATTCTGCTTACTTGAACACGTGCACTTTGACCTAGTGTCTTCGAGAGTCTGCAATCAAAAGCAAGAAATGAGATGAAGATATGTTTGGTTAGAAATTCACTTGGTTTAATCTGGAGAACTTGTTTTGGTATACCTTAACCTGTTTCTGAAGGTCTTTAATGTACTCAACAGCCAAATCCAACATATCCGCTGTGTTTGTTTGCTGCCAATTGAAAACAGAACGAGTTTCGAGTTTCTCTGTATACTTTCAAAGTAAGTGAACATGGAAACAGGAATCTTAAAACCTACCTTGTCCATGTTTGGGAAAAGCTCTTGCAGTTTTCTCATTCTTTCACTAATACGTGTTCTTCTCATCTGGAATCAAAACCAGACAGCCATATCAAACATTTGATTCAATGACAACACAAACAATAGTAACTCCATGAGAAATTATTCCCTCAGAAATGTAATTGAGGAATTTACCCTCTCTGCAATGCTTCGCGGGTGTGTTGCAAAACCTCTTTTGGCCCTGATCTTACACGGGACAGAATCTTGTTGAAATTGCAAGAACTTTTCTACAGCAGCCATCTCAGCAGAAGTTTTTGGCAAGCTCAAATGGTGAGTCAAACCAGTAGCATAATTTCTGGAGTCCCGATGCTGATACGGAGACAACATTAAGAACATAAGGCCAAAATGCAACAAATAACAATTATTACAAATTAACTGCAAATGCTACCTGACTTTCCAACGCATTGAAACCAGAGAACTTTTCTTCACCGTCTCTGTTTCTCTTTTGGCTAGTGAACCCAGAATCGTTCCAGGAATCATTAGGAAAGCTGGGTACATAAAACCCATTGCTGCTGTTATCATTCTCTAGGTGCTCATTATCTGGACTACTGCTCTCATTTGCATTCTCAGAAATCTGTGGCATGAATCTTGAGCAAGAAGATGTCCCAGATGAGAAGTTTATATGACCATTCAACATTTTAGTTGGACTGGCTTTTCCATTGGTTCCATTGCCGGCTCTAAAGTTTCCCACATCACCCATAACAGCAAATCCTGCCATTTATCAAAAGTCTTCAGCACGTAATAATCATATGAAAAAATACACAAGCTATTGGAACTATGATCAATTTCGCGTTAATAACAGCTGGGAAGAGAATTGCTAGAAACAATCTTCTACATGCAAACAAGAGCTCCTGAAATGCCCATAGCTGTGAGCATTAATTCTTCTTCCTGGCCATCATGGCTGGGGATTATGAGGATCATTTTCCTATTCTCGATGGTTGTATTCTTTGCTCAGGGGTTTCGTGTGCTAGGGTTTTGAGTTCATCACCACCTAGGGCTTCTGAGAAAGTTAACATCATCGAACTGCTTGAGAAGAAGTCTATGTCGTTGTTGTAACACTTGGGGGTTTCCACGGATGATCGGCTACAAAGCAAATCAACGAATTGAAAGCTGAAGTGATCAAATTGAAGGCGCTTTCTGGAGGAGAAGGAGAAACTGCTGAATGAGTCATGGTCCTGTGACAGGTATTCCTTCTGTACCTGGTGTCTTTGGTCCTAGTAATATGTCCTGGAAGGATAGGGTTGTGGTGCTGAATCTGTGACTCCAAGTATGAAATTGCAATATTATTCGTTTGTCGTATCAAATGGTAGGGTTGTGGTTAGCCCTCCTGAGGATGTTGCAAATTTGGGGTGGCCAAATGGAAGGATTGTGTTGTAGGGTATCTTTTTTATTGTAAATTGCCTTTCATGGCTGTGAAGACTATTGCTCATAAGATTTGGGGAAAGTTTGGCCTAACTGCTGTGTTGTCCAATGAAGAGGGCTATTCCTTCTTTCCGTTTCATAGGGCTGCGGCCTATAGGGATGTGGTTGAAGCTGGACCTTGGCATTTTGGGGGTAGATTAATGATGCTTAAGCAATGGTTCCCCCAGATGAATTTACAGAAGGATCAACTGAAGAAGATTCCCTCGTGGGCTCAATTCTATAATGTTCCTCTTGAGTTGTGGATAGCTGAAGGCTTGAGCTATGTGGCAAGTGCAGTGGTGCTCCTTTATACGCAGGTAAAATGACTGAAACTTGTAAGAGGATCAGCTATGCAAAGATATGCGTTGAGGGGCTCAATTCTACAATGTTCCTCTTGAGTTGGGGATAGCTGAAGGCTTGAGCAATGCAGCAAGTGCAGTGGGTGTTCCTTTATAGGCAGATAAAATGACTGAAACTTGTAAGAGGCTCAGTTATGCAAAGATATGCGCAGAGGTTGCTGTTGGCTCTTTCTACCTGAAAGTTTCGATGTGATTTTGGCCAATGGTACTAACTTTCCTATTAAAGTTTGGTATCCACGGAAGCCTCCTAGCTGTGAGAAGTGCATGGTATTTGGTCACAAGACCTGTGCGGATGCTGTTGGAGCTGGTAAAGACCACCCCAAGAACAAGGTTTGGGAAGTTAAGAATGTTGTTAAGCCTGCGAGTGCTGCACCGGATGTGGCTGCTGTTGTAGTGGTTCCTAGTAAATGAGTAATTATGTAGGAATAAGATTCTCGTAAAATCTTCAGACTTTTGCGGGATAAATTTTGAGGGGAAGCAAAACACGGAGGGAAAGTTAGAGACATGCGTCCCACAATTATCCTACTGAGTAGTAACTGAACACGTTAAAAAGTGCGGAAAAACAAAATAATCATGTTGTTCCCATCCTTTTCTTGCAACTAAACGGGACCTTGAGGCTCTGTTGGTTTGGTTTTCGAGGAAAATTTTTACTAAAGCATGGAGAGCTAGATAGAGAAAGACCATAATAATTACAGAGAAGATATATTAGGGACCGTGCGCAAATAGAAGGGATGGTTCCAAAGGAACAAAACGAACAAAGTCTAGACGTTTCCTATGTTACCCCTCATGACCTCATCCTTTTTCGTCAAATAAGCCACTAAAAACAGCCCCTAGGGATGTTGAAAAATGATGAGATAAGAGAGGAGAAGGGCCAATCAAAAAAATTCTTTCTTTTTATTTTTCTCTCTATTTCCCACCAAATGTTCAATCCAAATGAAACCATAAGTCTGTTAGGACCGTGAGGGACACCACACACACAAACACACGCAGTGATTTCAGAGAAAAACTCCCTTTGATTATATATTCACACAATATACAATAAAGATGAAAAAACTCTCCGGGAACCACACGCCGGTTCCTCTCTGGGAGGCCACAGACCGGCCCCCCATGCTCGCCTCACCCTCTCTCTCACATTATGTCACACACTAACCCTAATAGGGTTTACAACTATATATAAGAGACTCCAAGGGTAAATATGCTCAACACCCAATACTAAGGGTGTTATACAAAATAACCCCACCACTATGGGTGGACCCCAACAATCACCCCCTCCACCCAGAGTGGGTAATCGTTGCATCCGTTCAGCCTCTCTAGCAAAGCGCCTGTGTCACTCCAAGTCTAGCTGCCAGCACCCCCTCATCGAAGTACTCTTGCCTGACTGAATGTCTCCTTGCAAGACTAGATCTTCCGAGGCTAAACCCGCAGCGCTATCCGGCTGCAATATCGACATCTCCGCCGATATTAAGCACCCCCTCAAATAGAGTGCTCGCACCCCCTTGACCGGAGTGCTCGCATCCTCGCAGGACACGATCCGTGACTCCATCTCTCTTCCTTATGCGGCCACACATCCCAGAGAGAATCTAGTCACAATATCCACAAAGGAAGAGATCCCAGCAATGCATTGTCTGGTCTCCATCTCCATTCCTCTGTCCAGAGCTCCCATGAACATCTCCCAAACAACCAGTTGCCCGCCGTCTGCAGACTATTCCACACACAATCTGATTTGGTATCCGACACTCCTGTACTTCTCAGGTCATGACTCCTTGTACTCCAGTGCCCTTCCTGTGTGTCTCCGCAACTGTTGCTTCACCTGTTCACTATCACAAAAAACTCATACTGCTTGTCTAGTACAAAACATCAGCTCCATCTGTCTGTACTCTCCACAAGCATGTATCGGTTGCCCATCATCATCCTCATGCAGCCCAAATCACAACTGCAACTCCCGATGATAAGTCTTCATCACATCCGCCACTCCCAGAGCCTCCTACCACTCTCTGTCATCTCATCTCAGGTCTTCTCCTGCCACTTGGTCCATACTCGTTCCATTCCCAGCTTTTTCCCAGCGTCCCGTCCCCTGACCTTCTCAAGATCACCACGAACTGTCGCCCTAAACAAGCGCCTGTTATCACTTCCAAATCAGCGTCCCCTGACCCGATCGAGTGTCTCCTTGCTTGCTAGGTCTCCTGTGACTGATCGCCTTGCTAGAAATAAGCATACCCACAACCCGAACAACCTCAAAACATCTGATTCTTGCTCAACTAAACATTAGCCTCAGCCTAGGAGCCTCCAATCAGAAAATAGAATGCACGGTTGGATCCGGAACGTCGAGATAGTCAAAATCGACTACTCATACGCGAAAAACGGAGTCCGAACGGCCCCGAAATCGCAAAAAACCAAATCTGACCCGGCAGTTGACCCGTTGACCGTTGACCAGCACTGTCCATGCTGACTGGACTGCCACGTCATCGTTGACCGGATGACGTGTACAGTTGACCGATGACATGGCACCCAAAATGGGAACTTCCTGATGACGTGGCGCAGCCACGTGTCCGATGACATGGCTGCTGACTCATCGCCTAGTCAGCGTTGACCGCCCATGTGGCGCTGACCGGCACACGCTCTCCACACGCTGGCGTGTCCAGCCCAACTCCTGCGCGTGCAGATCACGCGCGCGCGTAGATCTGACGCGAATCCACGCGCCTCTCCTTCTGGCCGCGCGTGCGGCTTACTCCGGCCTCTCCTGGTGATTTTCCGACCACTCCCGATCTACTCTCGACGAGACGAACACAACCCCGTGCTCAAATCTCGCATCCGATGACTCCTGGTACGAACCACCCTTGAACCGCCTCACGCAGACTCGCCTCTGCCGTTCGAACGGCCATTACCGCCACCTCCGAGCTCCTCCGGCGACTTGCTACCCCAACCCGTGATCGTCTCCTCGAGGTGAACACAACCCAGTGCTCAAAACTCTTCTTTGATCATCCACGTCCTCGGGCTTTTCAAAATAGCTTCTCTGCCCGCCGCCGACTCCGCCCGCTGCGATCGAATGGCTCCCGAGCCTTCATCCGGTGACGAAATTTGACCCCGTCACCTCCTACAGACTCGTCTCAGTGAGGTGCACAACCCTTACTAGTCCGATTGAGTTTTCAGATGGCTCAACCGAGAACCAGCTTAGGCCTTGCTCCGTGCTTCCTCCTCGGGTGACAAAACACGAGGTTCGTGAGCTACTTTTTTTTTTTCAGAAATCGAACTAGTGGTTTTTCCGGTGACCCTCTTCTTCAACCCCGCTCTGATACCAATTGTTAGGACCGTGAGGGACACCACACACACAAACACACGCAGTGATTTCAGAGAAAAACTCCCTTTGATTATATATTCACACAATATACAATAAAGATGAAAAAACTCTCCGGGAACCACACGCCGGTTCCTCTCTGGGAGGCCACAGACCGGCCCCCCATGCTCGCCTCACCCTCTCCCTCACATTATGTCACACACTAACCCTAATAGGGTTTACAACTATATATAAGAGACTCCAAGGGTAAATATGCTCAACACCCAATACTAAGGGTGTTATACAAAATAACCCCACCACTATGGGTGGACCCCAACAAAGTCTTTCCTTTCTTTTCTAATGAAACCCCTCCTCCATCCAAAGGGCTGTAAAAGCCAACTATCCTTGGCAAAGATAAGTTCCAGCTAAAATGAATCATAAAACTATTATCTAGATTTTATATAAAAACAGGAAATAAACGAAAATACCATTTTCAACCGTCAAGTTTGAGAAAAGCCCCGCCGGAGAGCTGCTCTGCCGTACCAGATTCGAGCCCTTCCCCCGCACCGGACTCAGACTTGTATCATTACCACACCCCGAACCACCATGATTTGAAAAAGGATTCTGGTCCACTGGAGCCCGGTAAACCAACGGCGCCGTATTTGGGGCACCAGAATACTGGTTCTCCTGCTCCGGCGTCGTCTCGTGCTTTATCGTGAACTGCAGATCCTGCGGCCCAGAATCACCGGATCCAACGGCGGACATGAACTTAGTGAACATGATTTCCGACTCCGGATCCTCACCGCTGCCGCCGCCTACGAGGTTAGAAAAGAACGAGCTCGGCGCGGAACGGTACCGCATCAGGCCAGAGCTGTTCTGATTGTGGTGTTGTTGCTGATACAGATCTGTGTTCATCGATTCTCTGTTCTTCGCAAGCTCTCCGTCTGTTTGCTTAAAATTCGAAGAAAACAAGAGATTCGTGTCCCTCGACATCGTTCCGTACATAGCTCGGCTCGGAATTGAAGCGATGGATGAATCAAACTGTCAGCTGAGCTTTAACAGAGCTATTCGATTGAGAATCAGTTGAAATACCAGGGGAGTTTCCTCTCGAGCTTTTTTTTCAGAGCTTGAAAGACGAATCCAACTTTCTGCTCATCTCCGAAGCACGGAAATCTAGAGAGAGAGAGAGAGCGTAAAATTTGTTTCTATTTTCAGTGGAATCGCTGGAAAGGGAAGAGGAAAGCTTTATCCGGTGCGTGCTTGATATTATTGTGGATTTGTGGGCTATCCCCATTTATTGAACCGATTTCCCCGTATTACCCCCTTCTCACACTAGTATTTACCGGAAATGCTATTTTAACGTGGCGGTCTCATTAGTGACGTGGAATTAACGAAGGATTGATGCAAAACGGTGACACCGCTTGACGTGCTGTCTTGGTGTTACTATCCCAATTATGTTCCGTAGCGTGTGCTTGGCGTTGATTTGGTGTTACTGTTCCAGTTACGTTCCGTAGCCCGTGCTTAACCTGGGATCCAAAATCGAGTTGCCGCCTACCCATGATTGTTACCTCAGCATAAGAGTCCCCTTCGTATATACACGGCTAAATACTACGATCGAGCTAACCCATCATTCAACACTAGTAAGTGGGCACGAGAGCCAGACCTAGGATATGCACGTCTAATTATGAATGAGTCGATGACATCAAGTCAACACGTCATTTATTATCACGTTTTCATTCACAAAGATTATATTATCAAAATTTTGTTTAACTAAGTTGTAACCAGATTCAATAAAAAGATACTTAATGTGATGTCACTTATCCAATTATTTCCGTAACGTGTGTTTGAGATGGGATTCGAGAACGAGCTGATCGATCACTTCGTGCTGTCTCGGCCTCAACATCCGCCTCATGTACACCTAGATAAATACCTAAATAAATACGAATAGATCAATGACATCATATCAACACGCCATGAGTTGTCCCGATTTCATAAAAAACAATTGAGAATAAATTCTTTATACTGCTGGTACTTGTAAACATTTGTTTCCTTCAAATCAATTATATTACGTCACTTCACCATGTTTTATTGATTAGGACCACTGTTTTGCAACGTAACGCGATATAATTGATTTAGAGAAAATAAATATTTATACTGAAAGTGTAAAGAATTTATTCTCAAAACAATCATGGGGCATCAAGGTTTAATTTTCAGAAGTTGTAATCCGGTTCAAGATAATTGCTAAAGATTTGAGAGTTGTTTTTCAGTCATTTGATTGGTTGTTAGTAATTAATGGCAAACCCATTATCCAGGGAGAGAATCCCGTTCAATTTCACTTACAACCAGTCTGGTCTAATTTTGGATCATTTCTTAGTGTTTTCCGCCCCACAATAATGTTCAAAACTGTTCATTTTCTAGAACTCGTCAAGAACATTGATCACATCAAAAAATCACATTGATCGGATACTATTTGATATAATTTCGAAATGTATTAAGTTTTTTTTTTAAAAGTGTAATACTGGATTGCAACTCATTTGACACAATTACCTGAAGATCAATGCATTTTGATATCACATCAAACAATATCCGATCAACGTGATTTTCGGCGTGATCAATGTTTTCGACGGACTCTAAAAAGCAAACGATTCCGATCACTATTATGAGCTCGAAAAGAGCCCACAAATGGTCCAAAATTGGACCGAACTGATTGGAAGGAAAACGTTAGCATGCGCCAGCTTGAGCCTAACTCTACTCCGAATATATTGACAAATGACAACAAACAAGTGGCCTAGAATTTTTCAAAAAAAAAAAAGAAAAGCTAATGGCCTGGAATATTTAACGTGTCTCAATCTCATCCCCAGTACCAGCCCAGCCCTTTTATGAATTGCCAGATCACATAAAGTTGACTCTGATCAATGGACAGCGAATGTTTAATTACGGTTTTGCGAATACAGTTTGACCATGATATGAAGCTTCAAAGTCTTGTAATTATTTTTCGTCTTCCCAACTAATGCAGGTCGAAAACGATGTAATCCACACTTTAGAGGTTTTTGGTCATGCTTGGTTGGGGCCGTACACATCGATCGTCATTCGTCAAAGACAGTACCATTTTGGCCATATTGTCGCTGCGTTGAATGACACATTTAAGTAACGCAAATCACTTATCAATTGTAGTAAACACAATAGGATTGACCTTCATCTCCTAACTTTCTCAAACAGTCTAGCCAGTAGAGTTTGTCGGAGCTTGAAAATCGAATCAAACTTTCTTCCTTCGGAGCATTGAAACCTAGAGAGAGGAGACAGGGTAATTTGTTTCTATTTTCAGAGGAATTGTAGAAATGACAGAGGAAATCTATATCTGGTGCTTGCTATTCCTTGTGGGTTTGTGGGCTATCTTGGGCTAGCTAGCTAATGTCCTCGGATTAGCCTTTTCTTTTGCACTTTTACTTACGGGAAATGCCATTTCAACAAGATGTGGTAAGTGACGCGGTGGAATCAAGAATGAATGATGGAAAACAATGACATATTGATGTGGTGTCACTTATCCAATTATGTTCGGTAGCGTGTACTTGAGATGGGACATAAAACCGAATTGACTAGCTAGTTAGCACTGTTTTCTCGTCCTTAGAGTCCTCCTCATATATATGTGCATGGCAAAGAAGGAATAGATCAATTACACAATCGTATACGGAATCAAGGTTTAATTTTCCACAATTGTAGCCATACAAGTTCCGAAAAAGATAATTACTTATAGTCATGTGATTGTTTGTTAATTCAATATCTCAATGGCAATTACCTCACTATTCACGCATCTTTGACTTCTGGGAAGAGGCAGCCATCGTCAAGAAATTGTTTCCTACGTACCCCTTATTTTTTTGACATCCATTTTTTAAAACGCAAGAATCGTATGCCTTTTTTTTTTGCTACAAGCGGTAGAATAATCTTGCAGTGACACTCTTTCTTCCTCTTCTACGGGTTACTAAAAGTGCCTAAGTAACCTTCTGGTTCGAATTAAAAAACTGTGGATATATTTTGTAATGTCTGAACTAGTCTTTTTTGGGATTATTATTTTTTTCCCTAGAGAAAATGCATGCCCACATATAAAAGAAAAAAGAAGGTTTAATATCCTTCTTTGAAAACTTCACTCAAGACCCCTCATATCGGTTTTAGGAGGGCATGTTTGATATAGCCCTTACATATTTACTTTGTTTTACTAATGTGCTGAATTTGTGTATGAATCAATATCCAAAATAAGAAAGATTCAGAGAAAACGAAAAAAAAAAAAAAAAAAAACCTGGATACGTAAGCTATAAGGGTTAGCAAACGGGGCCAGAATCAATTTTTTTCATGACTACCTCTTTCTTGCGCAAATTTTTTCAAAATTGCTTGACTCAAGGAGATGATTATTGCTTGAATTAGTCATCCTTAAATGAATTAGTCATGGAAATTTGTAATTTCTTAACATTTGCATTAAGTATGATCCTGACAATGTTTTTTAGGAGTATATGATTGAGTCATTCACTGGCATTGTTCTATAACAATGTCCACTATCACATTTTATAACTGATGCTTTGGTATATATAATCTGCACTTGGTATAGTGATACGTTAGTTCAAGATGCTTATCCTAATGGTTGACAATAGAAATGTTTGACTTTGCCAAAACTCAAATCATCTCCCTATTGAAATGTTTGACTTCTCCAAAAGTCAATCACGTCCTTCAAATTTGTATTACCAATTGCATGCAATGTTTGACTTCACCAAAAGTCAGAAGTCAATCATCTCCTTCAAATTTGTATTACCAATTGCAATGTTTGACTTTGCCCAAAAGTCAATCATCTCTTCAAATTTGTATTACCAATTGCAATTGTTTTCCTCTTCTTTTTCTTTTTTTTGTTAAAAAAATGTTCACTTTTTTAGTATGTTGAAATGGGCTATTCTGCTAAGCGAAGTCATCTCCCTATTCAAATGTTTGACTTCGCCAAAAGTCAATCATCTCCTACAAATTTTTATTACCATTTGACATATTTGACTTTGCCAAAGTCAATCATCTCTTCAAATTCTGTCGCCAATGTTTGTTATTTGACCACTTTCTTATTGTTTTCTTTTCTTTTTCGAAAATGTTACACTTTTCAATGTTGGAAGGGCTATTCTGCTAAGGGAAACACAACCCCCCCCCCCCCCCCCCCCCCCCCCCCCAAAAAAAAAAAGGAAATCAAAGAGTAAAACGATTTTTTTTTTTGGATGTGTACTTAGTTCGTTACGAAAATGAAGATACGCAATAAATAGGTGTTTCTCAAAGAAATTCAATTTTGTGTTTTTGCCAATATTGTATATACCAGCGGAAGTAGCTATACAAGTAGATGATCTATTTTTCAGGTATTTTTGAAAAAGTTAATAAGGCATTTGACTAATTGGGGACAATGCTTTTCTTAGCGTGACCAAAAGAGTCCTAAATCCATATCTATGTTTCTTAAACTTGTGATCAGCCTTTTTCTATATGGTATTCGAAAAAAAAAGAAAAAAGAAAAAGGGCTATTCAACCGATTAGACAATATGGAATACCATAACCACACACAAGAATCCGTTGGCACTCTCGAATCGAATACCATATCATATATACACAAGAATCCGTCAGAGCTTCAGCCTAGCCCGGCTCCCAATCTGCTCCGAATATATATTGACAACAAACTAATGGCCTAGAATTAAAGGGTCTCAATCCTTAACTATAACCAAAAAACAAAAAAAAAGGGTCTCAATCTATCCCAAGAGCCTTTTAATAATTACCAAATCACGTAATGCTCTGATCAATATTGGCCCACACTAGGGACAGTGAAATGTTTAGTTAGGGTTTTGCAGTATGGATGTGTGTGTGTATATATATATAGAGAGAGAGAGAGAGAGGGGGAGGGAGGGAGTCTTTTTTTCTTAATTATATGAGGTGTTTGGCTCAACTTTCCGCGTGACTAATTATGAGGGCTCAATCCCATCGCCCACTTGTGGGGAGTCCAATTAAAATTGAAACAATAGGGATCGGCCCCAACGGAGGCTTGTAGTGTTTTGAATCTGAGATCTTAATTATTAATATATAGAGATAGACCAGAGTCATTGACTCCGACTAAAATTTAGGAGTCTTATTCTATTATTTTTCGCCTTCCCAACTAATTCTAGGTTTGAGAATGCAAGTTTTTTTTTTTTCCCCCCGGCAAAACGAAGACTTTATTGGCTCGAAAATGGTATATCGAGAGAGAACTCAATAAGCAACAAACGCTTAAAAAGCAACAGAATGCAAGTTTTTTTTATCAATAGTATTGGGCCATTGTCATGTCTGATTGGGGCCATAGCTATCACATGCCAAAGACACCACTTCTGCCAACTTATAACTGCATTAAAATAATGTTAACGTTAATCGCTTATCTCTTGCAATACACAAAATATCTGCAACTTATAACTGCATTAAAATAATGTTAACGTTAATCGCTTATCTATTGCAATACACAAAATATCTGAGGGTTGAGCTCCTGTTCCTGAGGGTCCAAATTTTCCTCATAATGTAGATTCGGACTATTTAGACATATACTTACAAGGGCGATATGTGGTCAACCAAATTAATTAGTCACGAAAACTCTCTCTCTCTCTCTCTCTCTCTCTCTCTCATAACTAGTTGACACAATTTTTTTTACAGTTTCTGGGTTCGTACACAAAGTATTAGCGTAAGCAGCCTTGTCAACGCATACGTGTGCTAAATTAGACATTACATTAGTTCATGAATCGGGACAAAAATTATATCTTTCTAAAGTTGTGTGTATATATATATATATATATATATTCAAAATGAATATAAGAAGGGTAAAAAAAGTTGATTAAGGTCAACTTTGTTAGGAGCGGCATTGTGTGAACTACTCCGTATCTGTTTAAGGTCAACATCGGAGGTGCCTTGTGACACAGCAACGGCATGAATATATATCTCTCTTCACATATACATAGCTGAAATGGTTGAAATACTAGCTGTTTTTATATTGCATTTTTAGTATCTTCTTCACTAAAAATATTTAATCTTCGGTTCATATTTTTGTGTTTTCCAATTGCTCGTCTTAACTGGATGATTGATTTGGAAATTTTTGATGAAAAACTAAACGCTTAAATTGAATAGTACGGATTGTCTTAATGACAAATTAATTAAGTAGTCCGACCACCCCTAGTCCTCTGTTTTACCGCTCGTTCAATCTCATCATTCTTCTCAACAATCAATAGTTAAAATATATTTTTAAACTTGACGGATGGATAATAAATAATTTTACTCATAATAATTCATTTTTAATCAAGATAGTCTCGGTAAATGAAAGCGATAAGGGTAGACTTTTGGTTGATTTTTTATTAAACTCAACTAAGTCGCAGTACCCCTAGAAAATTTCACTCGTGCGCATGGGGTAACTTTACCTCCTCTAAAAAACAAAAAAAATAGTGGAGAATAGATCACGAAAAAGACAAGACATAGCTTTGACGTTAATAAAGGTGATGATTACTTCTTGTTGTTTGTGTGGACGGGAACAAGGACACGTGACTTGGCATTTGCTTCGATATTTTCCTCCATACCTTAGGCTCCGTTTGGAACCACGGAAAGGAAAGGAAAGGAAAAGAAAAGAAAAAAAGTCCCTTCTATTGTTTGGTTGAAAGAGAAAAAGTGAAGAAAATAAAATTTTCAAAGTGTTGTGAATAGTAAATTTTTCTCTCATTTTCCTTCTTTTTTATTTTATTTTCTTTCCCTTTCATTTCATTTCATTTCTATGGGTTCCAAATAGAGCAACTTGAAAAAACGGAAGGAGTTACGTTTGTCAAGGAAATGTTATTTTGTGAGTAATTAAAATTGCGCTATAAACCCGTAGGTAGTTTGAGCAAGTAAGTATGAGAAAATAATACTCCATAAAGTTTCATCTTCAATCTTATAGACCTCGTTTTTTTTTGGTATTTTGGATTTAGATGTGTAGGTAATGAGTATGAAAAAAAATAGAGTAATGATTAAAAATAAGGATAATGATTTGAGAGAAAAAAAATGAGAGCAGTGATTCAAGACAAATAAGATAATGATTAGAATCCAAAACCCTTAACCAAACAAGGCCATAGAGACTAACCAATTGGGGTTAGCTCAGTGCTAGAACTCTTGCATTTCACTACAAAAAGATTTTTTTGATCATTAATTTCAAGACCCTATAATTTAACGAATTTTGTGCAAGTTGACACAGATATACGGTTATAAAAAAAAATTAGCGGCGACAACCATCCAGTAAAGTTAGGATATATTGGAACATTTGCACGACATGACATGTCTAACACGAATCACCCGATAGTATAACATTAAGAGCAATGCAGATGTGGTACTTATTTCACATCTTCGTAAGACCATTTTCATTTTGGAATTCTCTTCTTGTTCATGATTCTTAATAAATTTTTTCTCAATTATAACTCTCATGTACCTATTTATCTCTCTTTACATATTACCCAAAACCAAAATTTCAAAACGGTAGTGATTTATTGGATTACCAATGAATAGAAAGTGTGTGGTATAGATTTGGTGGCATCTTGTACGAAGAATTTTATTTTTATCTGATCTTGTACGTAGGATAGGATGGGTTCTATAAGATTCCTTTTGGGTTGGATTCCACATATCACGCTTGTTGCTATAAATGGAAAATGGAGAGATTTGGAATGTGAATACCGACACGAATATGACCACAATTTCTCCCCAAAGGGCCAAAACTATGGAGTACTGCTATCCGTTCCCACGGATAGTATACCGACGGTCACGCCGAGCCGTCTCCGGCCACCGGACAATCGATCCGAGTTGTCCAAAAATTCTATAAGAAAAAAACTGAGTGGATCCACACAAGAATCAACAGCATCCATCCTGCATAAGTGCTCAATCCAAACACCCCATTTTTTCGTATATATATGTCAAAGACGGCTCGGATCGACTTGGATCAATTGTTTAGTAGCCGAAGATGGCCCGACGCGACTGTCGGTATGCTATCCGTTGGTACCAATATCATTTCTGAAAACTTTGGCTTCATTTATACTAGTAATTGTGATCCCCTGCCAATCTCATCTAATGGATAAGTCTTTGGACCCAGGCCACAAAAGCGTGCTAGAAATAAGCGTAATGAGTCGGCCATATTATGCACCTAAATAAGCGTAATGAGTCAATCAGAATACATACAAGTCTAGCTTATATTCATTTCAATTAATTTTGAAAGATCAATCTCGCCACTAATATTATGGTTCATACTTCATAACCAATCTTACCGGCACTAAAAAAAAAAAAAAAACCTTTTCTTTTGCTTATATTTTTCCTGCTAAAACCACAAAACACCTTATATTCCTTGGCGTTTGCAAAACCTTTTTCTTAATTAGGTGCTATTTATTTTGTTTCTTTGTGGGCTTTTCAGGGAAAATACGGGCTTCCCCAGACCTTAAACAAGTTCTAGAATAGAAAACTAGCCACATTCAACATACGTGGGCCTAATTCTTTTTTAAGCCTCGATACTCTTTAGTCGGTTATTGGGCCCAAATACTTTAAACATGGTAAGATTATGACCCAAGTCATCTGGAATCTAATGCCTTTCAGGTTCAGCTGTACAACAATCTCTATTTGGATTTTTGTAGGTCTTCAAAATGTGCATATCCTTAGTTCCTTACCATTCTGTCCGCAGTTGTGTTTTTTTTTTTTTTTTATGGGCAAATTTTTTTTTAAAATATTAATCCTTGAAAAGGATTTCAAAGATTCAACAGATTACAGGCACACCGACATAACGTCACCCGAAAACCAAACCCAGAGGAAGACAAGAAGCCAACTAAAGCACCACAATAAAAACAAAATCCTCACACCCTCTGAAACAACCCAAACAACCTACAACTAAAAACAATCTAAAGCTGAAAGAACGAACCCAAGCACAAAAAAACACATAGCGAAGGAATAAAAATTGAAGACCAAGAGGAAAAAACCAAAAAATGCCAAACCTTTGATTAACATTATTGTCCACGAATACCCAAAAAAAAAAAACATTATTGTCCACGGTTTCGGGGACATCCGATGAAATTCGAAAGATACACAGTTTCTATTCAATTTCTTCTCCATTTCCATGTATGTGTAGATGAACGACGGAAATGAACTTTATCTTGTTAGATTAGTTTTACCAGTTGGTACTAAGAAATTACTGAAACAAAAGCCCTTTTGATTCTTGTTTGGGGACCCTTCTGCACGTGATCATAACTGACGAATGTTGTAATCCAGACGACACAGTCACAGACCCATGTTCGTGTTCTTTAATTTCTATTTTTTATAACTCAGGTGTCCAGATTAATTTACCTGCATCTCGATTAATCGTGAGAGTCCAATTACTCTGTCCACTTGCGGGGAGCCCAATTGAAGCAGAAGCAATTATTTTGTATGGACTGACCCCAAAAGAATTGATAGCACATTTGAGGTTTCGAACCTAAAATCTTAGAAGGAATCAAACCTTTTTGCTTCCTTACTCGTATAAATTTCTGACAATTACTTATATATAATTTTTTTTTAAACAGAATTTGTTATATAACGCCTTTTTGCTTATATCAAAAGTGCCATCGGGTTGAAGGTCACATGGCTCTCCATGTGACTTTTTCTCAAGCTTTGTCTGTTTATTTTGCCCTTTTTGTTTTTGTCAGAAATGCATAACATAAAAATAAAGTAAGCTAAGTTCTGGTATATTTAATTAGAAAGATAAAGAAAATAAAATCCAAATGGTTATCAAGAGCTGCCTTTGTTAGGATGTCGGCACATTTGTTTGTTTCTCTGTGGCTGTAGCTAATCTTCACCGATTTGAACGAAGCCAATGTGGATCCAAAAAAAAAAAAACCGAAGCCAAGAGATAACAACAATAAAAAAAATAAGGCGCTCAAAAGGTAGTGATCAACTGAACGTGGATCCACCAGGAGTTGGATTCAGGATCCTTTAGGAGCTGGATAATCGCATTGGTATCCACCCAATGGCAGCGCCATGTAGGGGTCCAGAGGGTCTGCAGAGACACCCCTGAGCCCCCGAGTTTCACAAATTTTTTATCCCCTTCTCTCTCTCAATTTGATCTTCGATATTGTGCTTTGACATAGACAAAATGCTCATAATGAGATACGAAATCGCGATATGCAAAGATGACAACAATAAAGTTGTGAAGAAAATCAGGTGTCATAGACCCAATGATTTAAACCATTATTAATCTATGGACCCATCTTTCCATGTCTTTTGTGGTTGTTTGGTGGGGTACTCGAGCACTTGCCCTTGTCCATTTTCCAATTTCTATCTTTCAATGCTCTCATGATCTAGAGCATAACACACGAGAGAAATTAAAGAGAAGCCCAATAGCTGGAAAACCAAGTGTAATAAAGGCTTGGCCGTTGGGAGGACTTCTTTAGCGCAACTATAAATTCTTCCATGTCTTGTTTCCATTAAAATGAAAATTTAGCATACGAAAAGTTAGGACAATAAATAATCTGAAACCAAAAGGTATAAACTGTATCTTTAAAAGTACAACTGTTTAATTAAGCAAGTGGAATCAAATATCGGAACAAATAAATCGGAAATAAGAGCTTGTACAACTGTTTAATTAAAGAACTTATACAATTCAGGGAGGAGGCTCCCATCCAGTTTGCATGGTCCAGTTTTTTGTTCAGTTTGGGTCATTTGTGGATCTTTAAAAGGTTCACAATAATGATCGAAATCGTTCACTTTTTAAAACTCGTTGACAACTTCGGTAACATTGAAAATCAAGTTGATGGGAGCCTCCTCCACAACTCAGACATTCCAAATAAATTGAAAAGAATCATAGAAGGTTAATTAGAACCTCAGGGGGGTATCCGTTTTTGTCGGTCACGTTACTTTTACTCTGCAATATTATAGTGTATGCACTATGCAGTACATAATTGCGGATGCAGACTTTTCATGGCAATGCCCCGGAAACCTGCACAGAGCCATTAACAGTCTCCACCAACCTTTCAAGATAAAAAAGGGTTATTTTCATTCGTCCCAACGTACTCTGTCACAGCCCATGCCACCTTCTCCCATCAATAAATACAAAGATCCCAAAACACGCTCTTCACTCAAACGCAAAAACAAAACTGGAAAGAGGAAAGATGGAGATGCTGTTCATCTCTCTCATCGTACTCGCCGTTACTTCCGCCGTGAACTCCTGCCCGCCGTCCGACAGGGCAGCCCTGCTCGACTTCAAGGCCTCCCTCAAGGAGCCTTACCTGGGCATCCTCGACTCCTGGACGGGTGCCGACTGCTGCGGAAACTGGTACGGCGTCAGCTGCGACCAAGCCACGGGCCGGGTCGCCGACATTTCCCTCCGCGGCGAGTCCGAGGACCCGATCTTCGTCAAGGCCGGCAGGACCGGGTTCATGACCGGCTCGCTCTCCCCCTCCCTCTGCCGGCTCGACCGGCTCACCACGCTCATCGTCGCCGACTGGAAAGGAATTTCCGGTTCAATCCCCGCGTGTGTCGCGTCGCTCCCCAACCTGCGCATCCTCGACGTCATAGGGAACCAAATCTCCGGCGAGATTCCGGCCGACATCGGCCGGCTGAGCCGACTCACCGTCCTCAACGTCGCCGACAATCTGATCTCCGGCGAGATTCCGGCGTCCATTTCAAATCTCCAGAGCCTGATGCACCTCGACCTCAGCAACAACAAACTCGCCGGTTCAATCCCGGCCGACCTCGGCAAGCTGACGATGATGAGCCGAGCCTTGCTGAGCAGGAACCAACTCACCGGGTCAATCCCGAGTTCGATCGCCAACATCTACCGGCTCGCCGACTTAGATCTGTCCGCAAACAAGATCTCCGGTTCAATCCCGGCCCAGCTCGGCCAAATGCGGGTCCTGTCGACGCTAAAGCTCGACAGCAACCAGATTTCCGGTTCAATCCCGGGCAGCTTGTTGAGCAACACCGGTTTAAGTATCATAAATCTGAGCCGAAACTACTTAGAGGGTTTCATACCGGACGTTTTCGGGCCGAAATCGTATTTCACGGCGTTGGATTTGTCGTTCAACAATCTGAAGGGTTCGATACCGAGATCGATAACGGCGGCCAAATATATCGGGCACATGGATTTGAGTCATAACCACTTGTGCGGGCCGATTCCGGCGAGCTCGGCGTTCGATCACCTGGAAGCGTCGTCGTTTATGGGGAATGATTGCCTCTGTGGGATGCCGTTGAGAACTTGTTAGGATTACGGTTCGGGTTGATTGAAGTATCGGGTTATTGTAAGATTACAGAATTTAGTGTGCTGTGTAATTTGATTTGATTTGATTAATGTAAGGTAGCCTTTCTTAGTTGGGAGAGGACCAAGTACGAGGAAGTTGCATGCACGTGAAAATCTGCGTATATAAGCGGAGCATGTGAGAGAATCAAATTTAGATAATTTCTCTCTTGTTTATGTGATGATGATGATGTTTTCCTACTGTATCATTGGAATAACGACATAATCAGATGTTATTAAGGCTCTGTTTGTTCGGAAGTTATGAAAAAGAAAGGAAGTTTTTAGTTAGATAATTATTTACTAGTATCTAATTTGTCATTCGACAGCCATAATTGCAGCCTTCGTTCGTTCGATAACCATCACCACCACCATCACTATCGTAATCCAGACCGTCACCACAGTGATGAAGGAAAAGCAGAGAGAAATGAAAAGGAGTAGAGAACACGAAGAAACTCTTAAATTTAAAATGAAAAAAAGTAGATAACACAAAGAAACTCTTAAATTTAAAATCGAGAGAGAAAATGTTGACTGAAAAATGAGATTATTAAAAGTGAGAAAAGTCATCAATACGGAGGAAGAAAACACCCATCAAGAGAGGCCATCCTCTCCCACTGTCATACTAGGGTGAGGGAAACCCTATTGGCGAATATGATTTTTTAGGGAGATGCTCTGAGTTAGAGAGAGAGAGTCTGTATTCGAAAAATCTTGTCTTGCAATGTAAGTACTATATTTAATTGATTTGTTCTAGTCCAAAAAAAGATATTTGCATTGTTCACTTTGTAGACATCGACGGGTATAACTGTTCAACAAAAAGATTTAGTCAATTGAATATCAATGGTTGTATCAAATTAGACAAACGTAATTTCATTAACAATTATTCTACCTCTACACTCATTTACACACTCAATTACATCGACAAACTTGATTTGTTGGAAAGTCATTCTACGGGTATGAATGAGGTCTAGGCCAGGAGTAATGGATCCGGATAATGTTTTCGCATTCAAACAAAGGTCATTTGGCTAGCTAGCCAGCCTAGCCCAGCGGCCTGCAGAAAATCTGGTTGAAATAGTCTATCCAACCAATCAAAGGAGCTAGTACCCATTCCTTACACACATACGTACAGTAAATGTGTGATCCTTTGGGGAAAGGATCCGGGGGCTCTGCTCCTAAATGGCACCGGTTGGTTTAAAAAAAAAATCTTAACCCCCAACTTGCAATTCTATAGAACAGAAAAGTGATTATGAGAGTTCTAAAAATAAAATTTGATTATGTCTCTTTAGAATAATATGATTAGAATAATAAGATCTTCACATATAAACGGATTAAAATTTAAAGCGCTTAATTTTTTAACTATATTTTTTAATATATAAATGGTCTTAAAAAATTAATTATGTGTGAAAATTTTCACTTCATTTGAATCGATGTAAAGATCTTGTTAATATGATCAGAAATAACAAAATTTTTGAACCGATTCAAACAGGGTGAAAATTTTCACACTTAATTTTTTGAGACCGTTTATGTATTAAATAATATAGTTAAAAAATTAAGCGCTTTAATTTTTAACCCGTTTGTACGGGTGTGAAAATCTTATTATTCTGATCATATTATTCTAAAGAAACATAATCAAATTTTGTCTCTATGGCTCTCATTATCACATTTCTGCTTCATAGGATTACAAGTTGGTGATTAGGTTTTTTTTTTTTTGTTTAACCAAAGAATGCCGTTTAGGGATTGAGTAGGTGCCGTTTAGGGACTGGATAGGGGCCACTGTGCCCCATGCGAAGCAGAGCCCCCGGATCCTGGGGAAATGGGACGGACAGCCTCATAAATTGGGGCCTTAAATAATGGTTACTCCAACTCTCAAAGGAGCAATTCTTCGGTGCCGAGCGGGTATTGCCGACGTGGCACCCGCTCGGCGCACTCGAGCCGTCTGATGCATTTTTGGACGACTCGGATCAAAACACTCTCTCTCCTCCCATCAAAACACTTTTTCTCTCTTCTTCTCTCTCCAAATCTGAGCCGTCCATATACATAATGGACGGCTCGGATGGCCGAGCGGGCACCACGTGGTACCCGCTCGGCACTGAAAAAATTTTCCTCTCAAAGGCTTGGCAAAGAATTAAATGTACAGGAAGAGTCCTGGAGACAGAGGTCAAAGTCTTTTCACACAATTAATCATGTGCACGGCAGCTGCATGTCCCCACTCCCCATGTGACTGGCCTGCTACTGAATTATTCATTTGATAATCCAAACACAATTACGCGTAAAATGGTTCAAATATCTTAATTAAGTTATGAGAGAACTAATTAATAAGGTGTAGTAGGAAAGAGACTATGAGGGACCTTAGACCAGTGTTAATGTAATATAACCAAACCCAAATTGTGAAACAAGGATCTTATTGTGGGAGCTGCTGAGTAATAGGTTTATCCGCTCTCCTACCGGTTCTTCCCTCATATGCAAAATTTGGATTCAAATTAGGGTAATGATTTTTGTACTCCTACTTTCTTGTAAATGCATGCATTTCAAAATTTGAATTTTATTGGTTAAAATTACACGCAACACGAGCACTAATAGACAACTTTTGAAGTGCATTCGACAACATTCAATGCGATTTGATAGTATGGTAGAAAGAAATATATGAATCGTTATTTCTACCATACTCTCTATAGTACTAGTATTCTTAGAGAGTATACCCGACAAAAAGTAAGTGTTAGTGCAAAAATCTATTCCCACATATAAAGCATGGCTTTGTTTGGTATGGCAGTAGGTTTTACACGTTGCAAATGTCACCTATATGTTGTTTCCAAAATTTTCAGCTAAATGTACCATGTGTATTCTAACCATGGTGTAAACAGAGAATGAAAAAATTAATCAGAATGTTTTTTTTTTTTGTGGTAAAATGTTGTATACAAGCTAACTTCATTAATGTCTAGAAACCTTCTTAAAAAATAAGCAACTTATTTCATATTTTCAAATTCAAAAATAAAATAAATGAAAAATAATTTTTCAATTTTTTTTTGCATCGTATAAAAGATTTCATTGAGATCTTCCAAACAAGATCAATATTGTAGATTTGTAGATTTTAATAAATATATAATTTTTGAACTTAAAAGTGTCTTCTTAAAAAAATAAAAACTTTTTTCTAGGTTCCGAAACGGAGCCTAACACTGAAAGAGGAAGGAGGAGTCAAAAAAGGTTTGAAGGTTGCCCGAGAGCTGTTAGAAGTCTTTCCGCCTCAATTAAGAAGCCCACACTAATTACACTGTGCGGCCCGTTTTGTTCAGTCCATTATTATTATAGTATTTAGTGGTACTTTTTGTTGGGAGTTCATCGGATGCATCGACCCGCCACTGCGTGCTCAAGGCTCAATTTGTATGGGAGTAACGGCAAAGAGTCCACCTCATTACTTGGGCCCAATATACATTAAATGACCCATATCCACTTAAAAGGCTAAGCCTTGTAAGTGGTGAGCCATCCAAGTGTATATTAAGGTCCAACTCTTTTTCTATTTATTCGATGTGGGACTCAACGTTCACACATGTTATAACAAATCTCCCCCTCATGTGTGAACCGAACATTAGGCCTTAACCTCTCTCTGCATCCAAGCTCTCCCTTGATTCTGATCTAATACTCTCAACCCCCATCTCCCGAACTGGGCTTATTCTGCACTCACTCAATTGAGAGCCAACGTGCCTAGTCACCGGCACCATGCTCCCCAACGAGAACTCCATTGAGAGCCAACGTGCTCATTCACCAGCACCATGCTCCCCGACGAATCAACTCCATCGACAATGAGCCATCCTATACGGCACTCCAACATCGAGCCACCTTGCTTCATCGGGAGTCACCTTTTGGACTTTATACCGCTTCACGAGTGTCTTCTGTGCAAACCCATTCAATGGTGCGCTGAGAGTCTTCCCATAGATCGTTAACCAACGGCTCTGATACCATTTGTTGGGAGTTCGTCCGATGCTCAAGGCCCAATTTGTATGGGAGTAACGGCAAAGAGTCCACCACATTACTTGGGCCCAATATACATTAAATGACCCATATCCACTTAAAAGGCTAAGCTTTGTAAGTGGTGAGCCATCCAAGTATATATTAAGGTCCAACTCTTTTTCTATTTATTCGATGTGGGACTCAACGTTCACACATGTTATAACACTTTTGACTTTAAAAAACAAAAAAAAGATCAAAATATTGATGGACTGATACAAAAGGCACAACTCAAAACAATTACGAAGAAAGTTAAATGGGACGGTGTGGGTTTAACATTTTGTACTGCACAATGTGTTTCCCTCAATTGCGTTTTTCTGCCCGCTTGTAATGTTCATCATAGTAATATTTTTGAATGAATCATTCGACTTGTCATGAAGAGTGTAAGTTTTTTCGAGACTTTGTAACCAAACTACCTAACAAATCACAATACGAAACAAATTCGGGAAAAAGAAATTTTTACTCCATTTTGTTTGTTTGATATTTAGTTCGTTTTGACGAAAGGGAAAAAAAAAAATTTACTCTATTTTTTGCATTTGTTAGTTTCACATTAAATTTTTGTTGATTATTTGTTCGTCTTGACGAAAGAAATTGAAAAATTAAAAAAATTAAGGTTCAAAATTAAAATTTTTTAATAACACAAAAAATCTGGCTTTCTGACTGTTTTTTTGGCTTTATTATTATTTTTTTAATTCTGAACCTTAATTTTTCTTTTTGTAATTTTTTATTATTTGAGATGAATTAATAATTCATAAAAATTTACATAAAATTTACAAATGTAAAAAAAAAAAAAATAAAAAATAAAAATCAAATAACTTAGCCAAAACACCTCTGAAGTAGGGTAAGCGGGTGTGATTGATAAAAGCAGCGGAGCGGGAAACAAAAGAGGGAAATCTTGAAGTGGTCTTGCTGGTGTGATTGCTAGCTAGGGCACGCTTCTCTTTCATCGCCATTTCTCCAAACAGTGTTGTAAGCTTTCTGATACTCACGGACTTCGTTGCTCTATTCTATTCAATTCTTTCCGTGTGGAGTAGTATTATATGCTAGGGTTTCCTTTAGTTCCTAATTGTCAGTTGCGTATCACCGATTCTCCAGTTTCCTGGATTTTAGAGCTCTAATCTGATACTTTCAGGCTCAGCAATTGGTCGCTGCAACTTTATTATTTGAAGCTCTCATCTAATCGATTCAAGGAGAAGCTCGATCAATCAGTAAAATGGTACCTCTCTCTCTCTCACACACACATGTATCGTATATTTTCCTGGTTGACATGCTTCTGTATGTATCACGTGGACGTATGCCTTCATTATCTGGAAGATTAGTTTGTTTTGGATGTTATCAGAGTTATTAAGGTGACAAAAACATATAGCTAAGTTTGGTGATATAATATCCTATATGAGCTGAAGTTTTAGATATTAATTAGAAATTATTGGGCTTCAATTATTGTATTTTGTGGAGCTACTATTTAGCTATTCGCAAATTTTAAGTGAATTTTATTCATTTTGACTTCGTGCTACTGATCGAAAGCAGACAATATCAAGAAAAATCAAACTGCATATCGAAAAATATGAAACTTTTAACACAGTTTCTGAAGAACGAAGATGAGCTCCTTTAAATAGAGCAAATACAACCACATGAGTTCTTAGCTTCCCATTTTTTGATCTAGCGAGTAAGGAACTACTTGTGTTTCATCATCAGTGTGGTGTTGGTGCATATTGCAAAACCCACAACACCCTTTCTACTGCTAAAAGGAATTGTTGAAGTATTCTACCCAATCATGTTATAGTTTTGTTAACTTGCATTGCTATATGTTCTAAATGGCGCTTGGCGCAAATAGGGCGGAGACCCACCTCCAAGCGCCAAGCCGCCTAGGCGGTGCCAAGCATTTCGGCGTTTATTTTATTTTATTTTAAACAAACCATTATCCAATCAAATTATATTCTATGTATCCATAATGCAAGTTCAAAATTCTACATAACCATAATGCAAAGTTTAATGTTCAAACTTCAAACCCAAATGAAATTAAGTAGTAGCAACTAGCAATTAAGTTGAATAAGACAATAAGTAGAAATAAAAGAAATTGGAGTGTTGAATGGGGATGTAAATGTAATTGTAATATATATAGATATGATTTTGTAAAATTACATAATAAGCCCTTTTAGTTTTTGTACTTTTAATCCTAGCCCTTTTATGTTAATAGTATACAATTTAGGCCTCCAAAGAAGCCGCCGAGCCTGCCAAGGTGGCCGCCTAGGCGGCCGCCAAACCCCGCCAAATCTCCCTGGGTGCCAAATCAAACGCCAAGGGGTATTGGCGTGGCGGCGAGGTACCTCCAAGCGCCTAGGCGGCCTCGGCGGCTGCCATTTAGAACACTAGTGTTGCATTGGACTTCCGCAAACACCTTTGGAATCAACCCTTGACATCTGCTTGTCACTCATGCCTCGAACTGTAATTCAGGGGACCCCCTTGGATCTTTGTTAAATGAAAATGAGGTTTCATTCGTGTTTGGAACAAGTTTTGTAGTACGCATATGTACCGTGCTTTTTCGGAGGTTGGCAAAATTCTTGTAGGAAATGAGAATCAAAAGTAGGAAGCAAGAACCGAAAACCTGCGGACAAAGGCGAAACATGCATTTTGTGTGTGATGTCTCTGAGTTATTCCTCACAGCATCACATGTTCTCTCATTGATCCTTATTTCAGTCAGGCAGGAAAGAAACGGTCTTGGATTTGGCAAAGTTTGTTGACAAGGGTGTCCAAGTGAAGCTTACTGGTGGAAGACAAGGTTTGTGCTAGTCTGCAGTCCATTTTGATTGTTGTTGATATGGTTATGTTTCTGCTAGATACCACCCTCTGTTTTTAACCACTGTACAGTTATACCAACTGTGCGACTGAGGAAGGGTGAGAGAGAAGGTAGATTACATGGGAGTTTCATATGTCTTCTCAACTCTGTGTGTGTGTGTTGGGGTTGGGGGGGAAGAGAAGGTAGATTACATGGGAGTTTCATATGTCTTCTCAACTCTGCGTGTGTGTTGGGGGGGGGGGGGAGGGGGTTGTCTATTTTATTTCTCTTAGGGACTTCATGATGCTACCTTGTGAACCTCTAAAACTGTGGTATTACTGGTATAGAATTGAACAATGACCATGAAAGAGGTTCTTGGGTTATATTATTTCTCTTGTGGACTTTGTGATGCTATCTTGTGAACCTCTAAAAACGTGGCATAGAATAGAAAAATGACCATAAAACATTTAGAAATCATTCTCTAGTTTTTCTTTGGGAAAAAAACCGAAATGATCCCTATAGTTTAGTATTTATGTCAACTTGGTCTCTGCAGTTTGAATTGGCTCGATTTATACTCTGTAGTTTCCATTTTGTTGCAACTTGATCCAATTATTGACTATCGTTAGCCTCCGTTAACCTCAGACACAAATGGGTCTCTTTTCTAGTGACTTACCGAACCCTTTCTTCTCTAATCTCACAGACCTAAAGCCTTTTCCTAAAAAGCAAAACGGAGTCGCTTTTTTCTAAAAATCGGGTTCTCTGGCCCCTGTTCTTTTTTCTAAAATACTTGAATTGTTCTTCCGATATTCAAGAGGTGACCAGGCACACCTAAACTCTATGCCCGGTGGAGACTCTAAGTTTTTTTCTAAACCCCTTTGGTGGCCCGAACTATGGCCAGACCTAATTCTCCTTTTTAAAATAAAACCCACTTCATTTTCTAAAATTCAAACATTTTTCAAAAATATCTGAACCCCTTTTATAGAACACAAAACTCTTCATTTTTTCTTTTTTTTTTTTCAAGAACCACGTCGCAATCCATAGGAATTAGATCACTTATTCAAGCCCTAATCCCTCTCACTCCTTCCCCCCGAAGGCGAATGAGAAACGTTTTGATCGAAGGTAAAATCCCGGGCGCAACAAATGGAGAATGGAAGCTGGGAAAAAAAAATGGAGAATGGAACAATGCGGCTCTGTGTTTTGGTTTAGAGGTATATTAGGGTAAGAGGAGAATGACAGATTACGGTTTTAACCCTAGAAAAGGGGCCCATTCGTGTTTGGGGTTAATGAAGTCTAACGGCTGTTAGTAATTGGACCAAGTTGGAAAAAAATGAAAACTACAGAGTGTAAATCGAGCCAATTCAAACTGCAGGGACCAAGTTGACACAAATACTAAACTACAAGGACCATTTCGATTTTTTTTCCTTTTTCTTTAGATGCTCTCCCTGTCCCTCTCTTTATAGGTCTGGAACTAGGTGAAATTTTCTTATAAGGGATACTTTTGCAAGCCCCTGATATTTTCCTTTCATGAGCTTCTTTTCATTGTGGGGTTTATGCTGAAAAGAAATGCGTCTTTTTGAAACCAATGATTCTCTTTGACTACGTAACTAATTTTTGTCCATTATCAATAGATTATAAGATGATCTTTACTGTTACAGTGACAGGAACCTTGAAAGGATATGATCAGTTATTGAATCTTGTCTTGGATGAAGCCATAGAGTTCCTAAGAGGTAACAAATTTTCTACGTACTTGAGTGTGTGTCTATTCAAAAGCATGCTAGCATTTTCGTATTCTTGTCGATTTCATTTGTTTGTTGAATTTACAAGAAAGAATTGCTTAATATGTCTTTTTATTGGGAAAGGAATGACGATTTCAGCACTTGTTCAATAATACTTGGAAAAATGATTGATGATTTCTTTCATTTGATCTCGCTGTGTAGATCTCTCATTTGTTTTCAAGAATTTGTGCAATGCAACGTTTGGGGCCATGGGATTGATCTCCAACTGCAATGCTACGTTAGGGTCCACGGGATTGATCTCCAACCCTAGTGTTGCCTTGGCTGCTCTTTTTCTCTCTGTTTAGAAATCAAAAGGTGTCATAGCTGAGATCTTTCCTAGTCTATGATCGATTTCATACCATCATTATATCTCTTTGCTAACTGTGAAGGCATTCGCGAAGCCTCCCTAATCTTCAATTTATGTCTTTCCGACTCCCTTTTCGTCGTGGGGAGTAGAATAAGACTAAGGGGAATCTCCACAGGAAATAGTCCCTTAGTTTCCCATATAGGGGATCAAGTTGCAGCCTTAGGTCTATGGGAGAGATGTAGATCGATCGCCCTATTGACATTTAAGGGGTCTCTACGAGTGTATATATTCTTTGGTTCAGTTACCCCCGATATCTGTACCAGTTAATCCTCTGCTTTCTGTATTATCTGATTTTCAACTCTTTAGTTGCAAAGACATTTATATTTACCAGCCAGTACTTGCGAGCTTTGGGCAATTTAGTTTATGGCATTGAGTTATGGTCCTCACGGTGGACCTCTTATGTATCATCCTGTATCGGTAAAATGTTGTTTAAATGTTTACTTGGCCCTTGGCTAATCATGATTCATGAGAGCTTAACCAGAGTAGTGAATATTTTTGTCCCCTCACCAATTGAATGTTTCTACCTTATAACTGGGAGTCTGATATCTTCCGGAGGTGGCCATATGAATTGTCTTTCAAGTATTTAAATTGTTCTTTTCTTGATAGATGAATTGTTGTTTGAGCTTTTCCTACAAGCAACACTATTAGAATCCATATTGGCATGCAATCCCTACGAAAGGTGGTTACTTATATTCATGTCTTTGGAGGTGCCAGGTGCGTGATGCGCACTTGGAGCAAGTTTCTTATCCTTCAGGCTGCTGTACTATCTTTTTTTGCTAGATGAATTGTTGTTTGAGCTTGTCCTACAAGCAACACTATTAGAATCCATATTGGTATGCGATCCCTACGACAGGTGGTTACTTATATTCATGTCTTTGGAGGTGCGTGATGCGCACTTGGAGCAAGTTTCATCTTCTTCAGGCTGCTGTACTATTTTAAGTTGCTGTTTGTCTTGGATCGGTTGTCTAAACAGTGCAGTGCTAGCCTGTCTAGAATTAATTCAAACTGGCTCCTATAAATGATTAACGTCTTGTGTGCAATAGGAATGATTTTGACTTGTGCTTTCCCTGCAGATGCAGATGATCCACTGAAGACCACTGATCAGACCAGGCAGCTTGGCTTAATTGTATGTTCCCTATACACCTAGTTGGAAGAAAATTTTCAATGGCTGATACTGTACATGTGTAAATTACTAGCACCATTGTTTCCCTTTCTTAGAATGAGAAAATTATCGTAAACTTATTCCCCTCACCCCATATTTGTCGTCATCAATTTTGTATTTCCTTCCCACAAAATGGTCTAGTTTTTTGCGACTCCAACAGGTGTTAAACCCTTTCAAACTCATATTTTTTCCTTAATCCCGTTCTTTACCTATTCATTAAGGGGAAATCTGATCTTTTATGTTTTTCCCTTGTAAGAATAGGATTTTTTAGTTGGTAGTGAAGTGTTAGGTAGTACTATCAAATATTCAAATTCTTATGTTTTGACTCAAAGGTCGAGCCTTTAAACTCCTCCACACCTCTTATTGTTGAGTGCATCATGTTAGATACAAGAGATGGGTTGGATTGAAAAAATAATAAGGCCCTCATTTATATAAAGCTAGATTACCAAATTTTGAACTATGATTGTTGTACTTTGAAAAAATTTCTAAAAAATCTTGATTAATTCGTTGTTGTAATGCAGGTTTGTAGGGGAACTGCAGTAATGCTTGTATCACCAACCGATGGAACTGATGAGATTGCTAATCCTTTTCTCCAGCCAGATGGGGCCTAAATATTACTGAGCCTTTTCACCCTACCTGCCCTAAAACTGGTTTCTTCTTTTTTTATCGCTTGGTTTACAAAAGCACAAATTGGACTCATATTGTAGGAAGTTTGTATGCTTCTATGCAAACTATCTGTCGACTGTCAGGTGGAACAGCAGTAGATGTCATAGAGCATGGTGCTTTTGTTTGAACTTTATCTGCTTTGAACTGGTAAGTAGTGTTAGGATGTCACTTGGAAATGAATCTGATTTTCACAGGGTATCGAAAACGTAAATTATGTGTGAACTGGGATTGCCCTCTCATCCATAATTCCGTAGAGATGATTATCCTGGTTATTAAGATCCTGAACCAATTTGAGTGTTTAGAAAAATAGAACTTTCAGAGTACTTGGGGAATAAACAGGTGAACTGACCAGTGTTGCTTGTGGTTTTCTAAGGACATTATGGTGCCCCTTGGGTGTTTCATTGGGAAGCCCAAGTGCAAGTAGCCTTACCACATTTTTGGACAACCTATCTTCATGACTCGAAAATGTTCCACGAGAATAGGCCTGGTTGCGTACGCTGTGGCAATGTTCCAGGACTTATCTCTCGAGAATTTGGGTAAGAAAATTAAAAAAGGTGGCCAGATCATTGATAAAGTTGCCCCTTCAACTTTTTTGCTTACCTTTTTCGTTTTCCTTATGTCCAAATATGGCCAAATAATAATAACAAGCCCTACTGATTGGGGAAGGCACCCTTACCTTTTGAGTCACATTAGCATTGCAAATTATTCGTTTCGAGGGCACAGAGAAACAAAGAGCTAAAGTCCAAGAAAAAGGTGAAGAGGACAAAGAATCCCTAGATGCATTGCCCATCTTAAGAAACTAATTTGTTTAGTAGCAAAAAAGTTTGTAGACAAGTATTAGGCAATTTATCCGTTTGATAAATGGATTGGAGGTTGGGATTGGATTGCTAAGGTGATGATATTAGTAATACTTTGTCTGGTTTCCAAAATTGGTCCGGATTGGTAGTCTTATGGGATGAACAATCTGGCCCATATGGGATATTAGCAATACCCTTGGGACTTGGTATTCGTAATCCAATCCCAATTCCTTCTCAAATAAACATAGTCATTATCAATCCATTTTCAGTATTAATCTCAATCTTAATCTCACGTCTTTACGAATCTCATCCATCTATCACTATTATTAAACGGGGCCAATGTATGCACAAATCAATTTGTTCTATCCCTATCAATGCTGACAATGCCCAACTGGAAACCGAAACACATGCAAATACTAGTGCCAAGGGTTAAACCGGTTGTTTAGTGGATTTACTTTCCACACATTTCATCATGGTTCGATTCTCAAGGTCAGGTTAGGCCTCAAGAAAGTAATTTCTTATGAATTCCTTAATTCTGGTGTGGATGACCTGCCTTTGACCGAACCGGAGAGGAAATTAGTTGAGGTGTGACATGCAAATACTGCCGAACTACTTCCTTATTTAAGTTAGTTTCTTATCTCCTTTTCGTTGCCCACCTCATGATTAGAAAAGAGAATTCTTTTAATCACAGAGTAGAAAAGAGAATATTTAGCAGACAAAATGTTAGGGAATCCTCATCCACAATGGGCAGTTGTATTTTTTAGACTCTCAAATAGCTGTGTTTCTTCTTTCCCTCAAAATGTGCGCATTTATCAAAGTGGGTACGGTTCAGGTTCATAATTTTGTTTGCCTGTCTGTTGGTGCATTCCATTTGGATGATTTGTTCGGTGCTTCTGGTATGTCTAAACACCTTCATTTAAATAAAAAAAAAAAAAAACAAACTTGGTGTTCAAGACAATTACGTGCACCTCAACTAATTTTGAGAGATAAATCTCCTCGTCCACTTACGAGAGTCTCATTTAAAGTCAAAGCAAACCTTTATGGATTAGAGATCTGAACATTTTCATATAATCCAAGAGAACTTTTGTGACATTTGAAGGTTGCGATAATGTTTGTCATTTCAGCAAATACTTCAAACATCAAATCACCCTATAAATTATTTTCTCTCTTTTCAATTTAGACATGAGAGAAGCAATCTTCAACTATCAAATTCCACCCAAATGGATCCCCAAAAAAAAAAATAAAGAATCCACCCAAAAACGTTGGAAGTATTTTTTAGAGGTGCATCTTAAAGGTAACAAAAGGTAAGAACAACTCTTGAAGTTTGAAGAGTCTGTTCGAGTAAACAAAAAAAATTTCATAATTCAATTGATGAAGAAACTTGCAAGACGGCCCAGTTGGTTGGGCATCAATTCCAAGTTCACCAAAGTTTCGAGTTTGAGACTTGACGTCTACGAACTTTCTAACATATTGTATGAGTTTTGCCCTTACTAGAAAAGAAATTGATGAAGTACGATAATAAATTGTAGTTGTGATGTTAATTGTTGAGGGTTTTTTTTTTCTTTTTCTTTTTTTTGTTGTTGAGGTATTTATTAGTGTCGTAGATGCTCTCGTAGGATGAACCATCAAATTTTTGTAACAAAATGGATGAGATGATGCATGTGCAGGAGCACTGAATCGTTTTCCCCCATGTTTGGTTTCAGTTGTTGGATGAGAGGTATTTCTCATTTGTAAAAGCAAAAAGGAACAAGAGAGTGAATCAATAATCGAGCATTAATAATGTGGCCCATAATTGGCCTTACAAAAATCATTGCAAAGCTACAAGAAAAATGGTAGTAAAATAATCATACCTACACTTGTTTTAGTTGGAACAGAGCAATGAACTAATCTAAAAATTTTGTACAAAGGTTTTTATACACCAAAGTGTTGTTGTTAATAGAACACTTGTGGCAAAATAATTTGTCTAAACTCCAGGTCCAAACTTGGATCTAGTAAACGTTTGCTCACTTCTAAAATCTCAGATTCGATTCTTCTTACTAGCAAATTCTTAATGCCATCTTACCTTTACGCATAAGCGTGTGAAACAATCGTGGAAAAAATTATAAGGATTAATTTGGGGCACGCGTAAGAGAGATGTTTAATGGGGGGCAGAGCTTTAAGAGTGAAGCGAGCCGCTCTAGGTTGCAGTGAAAACTCCAAAACTCTGGTTCCTTTCTCTAATAATAAGGTAAGCTTTCAACGAAAGCTCCTTCCTTCGTGAGCAGTTGTATGGGTTGGGTGCTAGCACGGCTGGCTTCGCTTGGCCCGCTGCTTGTCAATCACATCGAAAAGTCGGTGGGGCTTCCATTGTTGTCTAGGCTTTCTACACAAACGAATAGGATTTGAGAGGATCATTTCTTTTTCTTTTTTTTTTTAATTTCTTTTTGCACAAATATTTAATTGGGTCCGATTAGTTTTCAAAAACAGTTCGAAAAAATTTACTACAGTAAAAATTTTCTCAGAAATTCAGAATATAGTCGGTGGTGAAAATCTATATAGAATAATAAATGGTGAAATATTTCCAACAACTGTTTGTCTAATGTACTTAAAGCATTCGCACCAGAATAGCTACTCCACCTTCAACACTACAATAACGAGCAAAATTCAGAAAATGGAGCTGCAGTAGACTCAGCTGTGAGCTCGTTACTCTGAAAATTTTGTGTCTTTGCTACAGTGGCTCAGTAGAAGAAACGAGTTACTATTCACTCGTTTGTATATAAACTGCAATATTTTATTGCTTCTATCACTGTACCAGATACTTCTGTCATCGTCCCGTCGCACACCGCCACCAATCGCCATTGCAACCGTGAGCCAAGTGTGAGGGGAATGTCGGATTCCCCCAATTTTAAACCCTAAAGATCGTAGTGGAAGAGAGAATGGGTGAGAGAGAAAGACAGTTTGATCGAAAAAAATAGGTTTGGTTTCCGACGAAGTGAGAGAGAAAGGGGCTTGGTTTGATCGGAGAAAAATGGGTTTGCTTTTCGCTGGAGAGAGAGAGAGAGAGAGAGAGAGAGAGAGAGAGAGATGGTTTGGGCCGTGACAGGGGTTTGCTTTCCATATTAATGAGATTTTTTTTTTGTATTTTAAAGGAAATACAAAAATATGAATATTTAATTGAAAAAAAAGTGTGAATAAAGAATCCAATGTAGTGAACAATTTAAAAATAAATAGCTAAAATAATAAAGTGATTTTTCTCTTTAATTTGATTTAAAATATAAAGATACTGGTGCGGATGCTCTTGCGCATAGACTTAATGAATTAACCACGAGAAGAACGACACCACCACCACTAGCCAATCGGGGAGGGGACCCACCGCATTTTAGAACCTGTCTCAATCAATGACGTGACACCAACCAAAAGAAAAGGAAAAGAAATCTATACTACTCCATATTTTATTCAATTGACAATTGACACACAAGCCCCCCCCAAACCTTTCTCTCCAAAATAAACGAACACACGCCATTCAACAGTCGCTTTCTCCATTCTTCGCTGCCAATCCACCAAAAATATCAGCCCAAAAAAAAAAAAAAAATCAGAATATTTCTCTTGGAATTTTCCTAATCCCAGTAGAAAAATCCAACCAGCTAACCTTATTTTGCAGCTCGATGACTTTTCCCCTCTGGTTTCATTTCCATCGGAAACTCCGTCCGTCACACATATATAATACTTCCTCCGTCCGAATTTAATTGTCCCTAATTCTATTCTAACCGGCTAAAAAACGAATTATATCTTAGAATCCGTAATAAATTTCATATCGAATATGGATCTTGTTTGATAAATCTCGATTAGTTCTATAACACAATTATTCGAAATCACGTAAAACATTATAAATTGGAAGATATAATCGATTGAAAAATAGCACGAACTCCTAAAAAGAACTATTAAATCCGGACGTAGATAGTATAGTACTAGTAATAAAGAGCAAGCAACAACAAACGAAAAATACTAACAGTAAAGAGAATTTGCGGAGAACAGACAAAAGTACATAACTTTATAATAACACAATTGCGTACACAGATCGACGCATACGGCTTCACGCACGTAAAACGGTTCCGAAGTTGTATTTTGAAATTGTGTCGGTGGACTTTCTCAAAGCATGGACTTTATCAATTTCACCATTTTCACAACAAACGGAAAAAAAAAAAAAAAAAAAACAGGGGCACACAAAGCAAAAGAGAAAAAGGATGGACGGAAAGCAGATATCATCATCGTCACCGGCTACAGTTCACTTTTGATTAAAGCAAATAAACAAGAAGCAAATAGAGGCAAATTATAGACACAAAGGATCGAAATACACCACACAAACTAGAATTCTTCCATCATAAAATTTATCTTCTTCACGTGAATCTATCTCTCTCGTTCCTTACTTTCTTTTTCTCTTACATCTGTTGCAGCGACCTCGTCTGCGAGAGAGATGGAGATTAGAGAGAGAGAGAGACCTCTCGGATCTCCGGATTCCATTTAATTTCACACGAATTTCATTTCATTTCATTTCATAATTCCATAATCAATCAAACTCTGACGATCTTCGCGGCCTTGACCACCGGATTCTCCCTCGCGATCGCCTCCCGTCCGGCAGCCTTATAATCGTAGCTGCAGTCGTGGCGGTCGGAGTACCGGTGGTCCGCGCAGAACAGATCCCCGCACCGGCACCGGAATCCGGTCAACCCCACCTTCCTATGGCAACCGGAGCACCGGTTCACCTCCCTCTTCGATCCTTCCGTCGGATCCTGCGCCGTCGGGATCTGCACGGCCTCGGCCGGACTGGAAGACCTCTTCGGCGAGCGCGATGAGATGGATCTCGGTTTCTGTGACGTCACGATGACGGAGGAGGAAGAGGAGGAGGTGGTGGAGTTGAAGCAGTTCTGGCACATGTTGTTGGTCTTGGGGTTGGCTATGACGCCGCAGTTGTTGACGCACAGGATTATGGTGGTGGTGGAGTCGGGGACGACCTTGAATTCGGTTTCTTCTTTCTCGGTTCTCTGTGCCATGATAATTTTGAAGGTTAATCGGTATGGTTTTGGAGAGAGAGAGAGAGAGAGAGAGAAGGGTAGAGAGATTGGTTCCGGTTTTGGGTGGAAGATAATTGAGGGGTGGGAGGGGATGGGGATGGAGTTTTATTATGTGTGGGGGAGAGAGGGAGAGAGAGAGGGAAGGGGGAAGGGGTCCAGGGGGCGGTCGGTAAAAAGGCGATGGAATATGGACCTCATAGAGACGCGTATCAGGCATTTGGCCTTTTCCCGTTTACCGAAATGCCCTCGTGACTTTCCTCGTATTACTACTGTATTTTTCTTTTTGTGATTTTTGCATCTCAAATTGTTAAACATCAACTTGTCAAAAAAAAAAAAAAATGTTAAAACATTAATATGGAGTTGACTTTTGCACTCTTCTAAATTGTCAACTTTAGAGAGTACAAAAATCAATATGGAGTTGACTATATAGCTGATTTCGCACTCTCCAAATTGTTAACTTTGGAAGTGCAAAATCAACTCCTTATTGATTTCTTGGAAGTGCGGTTAAAAATTTGGAGAGTGTGAAAATCAACATTTTTTTTCTATTTTTTTGGATCGAAATTTAAATGACAACTTAGTCGCACGAAAAATTTATTCGATGTATGAACCTCACAGAAACGTTAATACATCAAATTTATTCGTGTGGTTGTGAAAATGTTAATACATCAAATGAAAATAGGGTGCAAATGAACCGATAGAGGGCAAATTTTGTTGCGTTTGAGTTTGGTTTATTTAGTAAACGAGCCTAAACCTCGAGCTTGAGTTTAGCTCAATTATTAAACAAATCAAGCCGAGTAGAGCCTTACCAAGCCACGAATAGCCCGATTCGTTTGCAAGCCCTAATAAATGAAGGTATCCCAAATGCCCAATTACACCGAATAATAATAATTACTCCAATCAAAAGAGGTTTGTTGAACAGTACTTTTAGTAATAAATAATATTCAGCATGCAAAATCATAGCTTGGTGCTCGATTAAAAAGTAGGAAGTAGTTGAGTCGGGTAGGAGACGATAATAGCAAATGCTAGGTAAGTACATTGTACATTTAAACTATATTTATGTGGGGCCTATTCTGAATTTCACAAAAATACAAAAAAAAAATTACAAATTTTAAAATATTTTCTAGATGGCTTTTTAAAAAAATCAGCTTAATCCGATATCAATAAGTACTTATTCTGAATTCGTAGGGCAAAATTGTTTCACTCCGCAATTCTGCCCTGCGAATTCAGAATAAATATTTACCGATATTTTATAAAATTGATTTTTACAAGGCACTCTAAAAAATATTTTAAAATTTATGAACATTTTTTTTCCGTATTTCTGTTGTACCCAAGGTGGGTCCCATGTAGTGTAAATGTGCGTAACACTATTACGACGGAATTGAAGAGACAAATCGATTTTCAATATAGGTGGTTAAAGACAAAAAAAAAGAGAAAAGAAAAAAAGAAAGAAAAGGATGTTAAGTATGTAAGCAAGCAATAAAGACAAATTTAAAATTAATGACATTGAAGATTTAATATACTACTAGTAGTAAATAAATAATCATACTCCATTAGAATAATAGGATTATACTAATTTCCTCCTTGGTGGTACTGGTACAGTACAGTATTATATACGGCGCCACCCGACTTTCGTGGCAATTTGGTAAAGTTCCTCGGGGATCCCCTGCCCGGTTAAAAAATGAATCAGATGTGATAAGACTAAAGAGCAAGTTGTCACCCACAGCTTTGAGCCGCCCTTTCTGACCGCTCTGGAAAATTTCCATACAACACCTAGACATCCTACTACTATATTTTTATTCACATGTGTATAATCCCTTAGGTGGAGTAATAAATTATGTGGTATCGCTACGTAATACACTATATCCCTTATTTTGGTTGGAATATAGGCATAGCCACACCTTTGGTCGTAATATGTTCAAACAAATACACCCAGTCCACATGCACCCAATTTTTTTTTTTTGAATACACTAACACTATTATCGCATTTCTATGGGATTTATGTACTGTACTATAAATATTGAGCTCTACAAAAATATGTGGTGAATTAATGGTCCGTTCTGGTTTTTAAAAAAATAAACTTTTAGAAAAAAAGGGTGATTTTAAGCTTAAAAATCATGTGTTTACGTAAATAATTTTCATACCAATATGAATTTTATTTGATAGATCTTATTGAGATCATTTAAACGGTGCAAGAAAAATTTAAAAATTATTTTTCATTTTCATTATATTTGAGCTTGAAATTACTTTGGTTTTGAAAAAAAAAATTTTAAAAAGAAAACAGAACGACACCTAAGAGTGTTGAACACTATGTGAAAGGTGTCCAAAGAAAATCAACTAGGAGTAGTTTTTCCTTAGGAGAGGTTTTGGAGTATTTATTATGATCAAAGAAAGAAAAGAAAAAAGGTTTGGACTATTTGTTTTGGTTTGTCTTCATGGTTTAAGATTGATTTTTACTAGTTTTAAGTTATTGTTTTTAAAATTATTTACTCGTCTCGATAGGAGAAGTACAAAAATAGGTTGAAGTAGATAGATTCTAATGGCATTGAGCACCCTTTTTTAAGTTCCACCAATAATTTTTTTTTTAAAGAATGTAGTCTGTCATGTGGCGGTAATACTGACTCCACAAAAACATGTGGTAAAACAAAATTGATTTGAAAAATGTAGTCCCCACTTGTAGTGAATAAGCGTGTTGAACACCCTTTTTTAAGTTCCGCCAATAAATTTTTACTTTCCCTATTTTCTTGTCTAGAACTAATAATTTTTTCGTAACGTGAATTGACATTTTATGATGTACATGATATTATTATTGAGGTACTACCATGTAGAACATAATTATTATACTCAACTTTAGTCCATGTCATATTTGAGGATCTACTTGTGACATATTCTTGAAACTTTTCTTTTACGACAACTTCAAACTCAATTAGTATGTATTACTCGAACTTAATTTCTTGTTTTTAGTTTTGAAAGAGGGATGTACATGTAACTAGTAAAACAAGAGAAATTATTTTCGCTCGATCGATTCAGAATGAGTAGAAGAAATATAAGCACGATTTCCGCTCATTCATAGTTTCTTCCTTCTCTCTCGTTTCTTTGTTCGTGTTCTTTTAACACAACTTTCTCAACAACTGAACGGAGCCTTATGCATGATTGAGCGAGATATATATAAGCCTTTCAGATGCTTTGCTCGCCCTAGTTACTGGAATTTAGGTAGGCCGCAAGGACTTTATGTCCAAGTTAGTAAAAAGAAGAAAGAAAGAATTTGTTATAGTAATTAACACCAAGGCTGTTCCGCTTTTTTAAAAAAGTAACTTTTTATAAAAGAAGGCAATTTCAAACTCAAAAATCATGTATTTACGTAAATAATTTTTCTACCAATATAGATCTTATTTGATAGATTTCATTGAGATCTTTTAAACGGTACCAAAAAAATTGAAAAATTATTTTTTATTTTCATTATATTTAAGTTTGAAATTACCTTCTTTTTAAAAAGATTACTTTTTGAAAAAAGCGGAACGGGGAACTTTTTTGGGTTTCCAAAAATCATATTTTGTGGACCCAAAAAACCAAGAGTTTTTAGCTTGTGCCCAAATAAATGCAATTTGCCCGGAGGCCCCGGACCTTCTAGCTAGTTTTCACCTCCACTCCTTTCCTCTGCGGCTCTGCCATCCTTAATACTCCATTTCTCAAAGATCCGATCTCAAATCTGCTTGAAGTCCTTAATCCGATACTGTTTACTGCATTAGTATTTCTCAGTGGGTGACCCACCACATCAAAAGCTAGAAATGGTGTATATTGTAAAACAGGGTGCGGACGACTATTCTTTCTTCTTCTTCTTTCTTTATGTCGCCTAGCTTGTTGAATAATTCCACCTTTTGGGGTGGTATGTGTTCCTCCATGCTTGGTGGCCTTTCTCTATCTACTTATTTGAAGATTTTTTTTTTTTTTTGTGGATGGATATATATGCTTCATTGGTCGATTATTTACCGGTGTTAACAATAGAATCAATCAGGCACCCTGTCTTCCCGATAATTAAAAAAGGAAAATGCTAACTAAAGCCGTTTGGACTTTGGATAATTAGCAAACAAGTGTATTGATATCTCATCGTAAAAAAAAATGCATAGATATCTGTTAAAATGAATTGATATCTTTGGAAAGAGCATCTGTCTTCTTGTTTGTGTTATTCCGTGCCCATGGGCTCACGATAGCCGGATTCATTTAAAAAAAAAAGATGACCATGAGCTGAAAATTGGTGAAAAAAAATCAACAAATTAACCCTTCATTCCAATTTGTTTGCTTATTACGTGAATTTTCCAATTTTATTGACTCAAAGTCTTTGGGTCCGATATAGATTTTCACAAACAGAAAATGATTGGTACACACCGCATTCGCATAGATCCAATCACACTCTCTCACTATATGAGGGCTCCATCATGTGGGTCTCATATGTAGGGTTGGATTTTTGCAAATGTGGTGTGTATGTAGACTATTACTCTTTCAAGAATACCTTTTTTGCTATTTCCTTCAACTCAAAACTTTTTTTTTTTTTTTGAACCTGTCACATTTCATTTCATTTCATAAAAATGCCCATCAGGCAAATACAGGGATCCACCGCAAAATACAGAGATACAGGCTAAACAAGAACAACAGATAGAAACCTAAACTCTATCACCGAGAAAAAAGCACATACTGCAAAGCAGAGTCGACACACGAAGTTCGACCAATAGAGCCGTTCACCGTAATAAAGAATAAACACCTACGGGAACAGAACCTAATCACTGAATAAGCAAAAAAACAGGGGATCCCTTCTCATCAAATCAATCCAAACCCCGAAAAACAGACAACGGAGCAAGACGATCAAACCCACCATCGTCGGACAATCTTCAAAAGGCGCCGGATTATTTGCCCACCATCCCTTCCACGCCGGATCTGAAAAATCAAATCGGCACCGACTCCGGACTGGGGAGACCAGCTGAAAAAACCAGGAAAACAGAAAAACAAGGAAAAGAAAACCCTAACTCCATCACACCATTATTACCTCGCCGCTGGCCACTAACCGCCGGATCTAAGAAGACAAGGCGGTGCCAGGACGAGTCAAGCCCATAGAACGCCGGCCGAAGGTCCGATCATCTGAAGCTTCGTCGCCTTGAACACACCAAAGCTCGCCATACCAGACCGGAGAGAGAGATACACCGGAGGGTCGAGAGAGACTGGAGGAGGAGAGAGGGAGAGGAGGGAGGAGGGGGGCGGTGCCCCCCCCCCCCGATATGGAACCAGAGGTTTAGTTTTTAGAGAGAGAAAGTAGAGAGAAGGAGGAGCCCTTCAACTCAAAACTAAACAAGTCAAATTGGAATTTTGCTGAGGGGTGTTTAAGAAAATCGTTCGAATCGTAAAATTGGTTCGATCCGGACCAAATCGTCCTATTTGATCCGGTTTTACGGTTCTATGGTCAGGTTATGGTTTTAAAAAAATAAGAACTGTTAAATTTGGTTTGGTTACTGGTTCTAATGAATTAATGAACTGTGGTTAGAACCGGACCGAACCATCTAAAACTAAGATAAATATAGAAGTACATACGTGTGTGTAATTAAATATGTATTTGAATTTTGTAAGTTAATCTTTTCCTTACTAAACTTAATTTATTTAGAGATGAAATCTTATTTGTTAGGAAAGTTTTTATTTTCTTCCTTCCTTTCTTATTCTAGCAAATCATTTTCCTATTTCTTTAATTTTATGAGTTCATATTTTGTGAATAAGCGTTATGCTTATTGGATAGAACCGGAACCAAATCAAAACCGGACCGGTCTTGCGGTTTGGTTTTGATTAGGTTCCATGCATATATTGGTTAGGTTTTGATTTCCAATTTTCTAAACTGTTTGAAATGGTTTGGTTACTGATTTTCTAAAGAACCGAACAAATCCGGACCGTGTACATCCCTATTAATTTTTGCTCTTCTGGAGATTTTCAATTATGAAAAAATTGCAAACATTTTGAGACAACTCAATTAGGAAAAGTGAGCACACAAAAAAAAAAAAAAAAATGGACGGAGGGGGTATACTCCGCGTGGTGTACAGAATTATCATTTTCCAAACGGCACTCCTAACAAATCAGTGTCATCAAGGATAAAAAAATAAAATAAAAATCAGTGTCATCCCCGCTACCGTGGCGTACGCGTGGCCGTCGCAGGTGTCTCTATCAACAACTCATGTCTGTCCAGTTCCAATTGGTTTTAAGGCGGGACCCATTGCACTTTCTTTTTTTCTTTTCTTTTTTTTTTTATCGATGCGGAGGTGCTCCGTCGTTTCTGCACCCGTTTCCGCGTCCCTCTACCCCGCCAGGCGCCAACCTATGAAGGCTTCTGACGGCCAACCCCTACATTTCCGGTAAAATTATTCAGTGCGGGTCCCGCCAGCACCACCTCGTCTCGGTCCTCCGCCACTGCCCGAGGGAAAAAGTCGTACTTGTGATCAATGCGGTGATTCAGCAGATCTTTTCTTTTGCTTCCTCGTTATGCTACGTGGCACGCTTGTATTGTGTCTCTTGCCATAAACTCGTCACACGCGATTCCGCCTCGAATCCTCTCGGAAAATGTCACGTGCCGCCCTTGGACCCGCATTTCTATAGAATTTTTTAATTCAAAACCTTCATAAATTGTGTTTTATATTGTTAAGAGGGAGTCATGAGGCATGGCTCGCGGGACCGGTGATCTTATAGGGCAGCCCGCTTTACATGGGTTGTGAGGCAACTTATCTGGCTGTCAATTTTGACAATAAAAGATTCAGATCAGTAAGAACCTGGATTAAAATTTGAACCGTCGGCGTGAAAATAGATGGTCGGATCGCTCGCCTTATAATAGGTGTCAACAATTTTTTCTCTCATTTTTAGGTTCTCTTTTTGTGCCCATCGATAACGATCTTTTTCCCAGTCGCTATTAGGGAGTACAATATTTTTGTGGTAACAAATTTTAACATCCTTGAATTTAGAATAGTAATTATTTCTGTTGCCACATTTGATAGGAACTTTCTGCCTTCAAATGCCAGCAAATTAAAAAATTGACATTTTATAGTGTGACTTTATGATAAGAAGAGCACCAGAGAAGGCTAACCCTGTTCCAAAATACCTTTTAAAAAAATAAATACTTATTTCACATTTTTAAATTTAAAAATAATGTAAATGAAAAATAACTTTTTTTTGCACCGTATTAAAGATCTCAATGAGATCTATCAATCAAGATTTATATTGATAGAAAAATTATTTGTGTAAACACATAATTTTTGAACTTGAAATTATATTTTTAAAAAATAAATATTTATTTCTATTTCGGGAACGGGTGTTATGGCTGTTTAGACCGACAGCTCATATTTGAAGTTTCCCCTTGAATGTACCATTGCCAAATTTAAATTTGTTGACTGGATTATAGGTACAAAACCCCCCCCTCCAATTATGACGTGTGCATCACAAATATTTTGAAGGGATAATAAGAAATTGATTCTCTAATTCTTTGCAGGGACCATTCCCATAGAAACTTATTTCCGGAACAGCTGCAAACGGAGTCGTACAATTTTAGTCGTTCATTTCGGCAATTAATGGTTCGGATTTTAAAAAAATTATTTGCGCAATTACAGTAGTTTTTTTAAAATTCGTACCATCCAATACACTTTTGGATAACTGAGATTGAGTTCCGTAAATATTTGATCACAGTTGTTTTGTAAACAAAATTTTCTTGGAAATTGATTTTGGCACTTCAGTTTTAGCAACTGACACTACATTTTGTGTCTTAATCATGTGAGTTACAAAATAAAAAATGGAGTGCTACCGGCTAAAAATAAAGTGCCAAAATCACATCCCAATTTTCTCATAGAGTGTGATCAAACTTTTATTACTATAATAACTATCGGCACCCCACCAGCTTTGCCGTCACGCGTGGGAGTTGAATTCCGCTACTTGATCATACAAGCTGGACAAATTGCATTTGTACTCCGTACTAGTATGAAATTGTCTAACCAATTTCACAAGAGAAAGGTATCCCTATTCTACAATAACTACAGATGCAATTTGAGTAATTTAATTTCTTTAGGCTGTTGATTTTGTCACTCCATTTTTTGTTAACGGCACTCCTCTGCAAGTATATTTTTGTCACAATAACTACAGATGCAATTTGAGTAATTTAATTTTTTTAGGCTGTTGATTTTGTCACTCTATTTTTTGTTACCGGCACTCCTCTGCAAGTGTATTGTTGTCAAAAATACACTTGCAGAGGAGTGTCATTAACAAAAAAATTAAAATGGCAAAATTATTTCCTTTTTTTACCATCAATTCTATCACGCATCCCGTGATACTAATTTTATAACCGCTAGCATAAATTTTGCATGATTATTCAAACACAGATATGTGTCAAATGAAATGAGTATATATTTCTCGCAATATTATTACTCCAACCTTATCAAACAAGATCATAGGTCGTTGTCATTGAGAATAATAACGAATATCCGTATAGCAGCAGTGGCGGACGTAACCAGGGCCGGCACTCTCAAATTTTGTAATTAGCTTTTATTGAAGTTTACGCATATTTAAATAGTTATCCCCTGCGAATAAGAAATCGATCCCTGAAATAGTAATAAAGTTTACGTTCTTATCTTCAATAGAAATGATTTTAGCTTGAATTACTTAAGCAAATGTAATTATGTGGGCAATCAAATATAACTCTTAGCTTGTGGTCCCAAGTTTAGTTTAGGTGTCCGCATAAGTTGGCTCACATACCTAAATTTAAAAATAAAAAATAATAACTCTCAACTCGGGTTGACCCCTTTCTGAAAAAGAATCCGGACCCGGCCGCCATTGATTGTATTGTGGCATGGTGTAGTGGGGCGAAATATCCGAAGGACCAAGAGGTTCACGATATTCGGGATTTGATATGATGTTCCTAACCAGATAGTTATCTCAGTTCATCTGCTCCATAAGGAACCGAGATACGTCAGTCGTACACGATTATCCGAAAGATAAAGTGTCTTGGGGGACCTGGCCGAGCTTCGATCGTTCTCCGAAGGAAGATACCCGTTTGTTCGGATATGATCGTTGACAGGTTTCTTTCGTTCGGTGAAGTATGCTGGCTAATGCTCCCCGTTCCTTCGGATACGATAACTTCACTCGGGGGCTATAGTTCCAGAACTTTCTGGAAGGTTCCAAAGAAACGTGGGGAAGCCTCTCTGACAAAGGATGGGACAGCTCTGAATGATGTGACCCCCCCTTTATTCTGACTGGGCGGCTCCCCTTCTCCCACAAGCGGCGCTCATTTAATGCTCCTGACTCGTGACGTCATCCGAGCATCAGTGAGCACGTGGGTGGCAGAGACAACCCATACTCCACTCTCTCTTTCTTTGCCTATAAATAGGAGGACATCTTCTCCAAGGAGGAGGTCAGCTCTCTACACACTCTTAACTCCCCTAGCAGATATTTTCTTACTAAACTTCTTCCCGGCTCCTTTTCTGACTAGATCGTCGGAGCTTCTTCCCGGAGGATCAACCCCCTCCGGTTCTGCAGGTACCTGACGTCCGGTGCCACGTCGCTCGGTTCAAAAGGGTCAAGATTGAGGAGAAGAAATCAGCCCCCAACAATTGGCGACTCTGCTGGGGAACATCTTAACCTAGCAACGTGGACCTGATTTCTACCCCCATCTCGACACTATTTCAGTCCGGTTCGCCCACACTCTCACCTTATGGCTCAACACGTCCCACCTCCTGGCCCGGAGAACTTCACTTTGGGGTTGTCCGGGTATGGATCCATCAACCATGAACACGAACACACAACACTCCCGCGTCAGTCGGTCTCTCGACGGCTTTCGTTTCCACCAACAGAGCTGGATGTTGCCCTGGCGGAGCAAAAACGCCAAACAACGGTCATAGCCATGCTACAACAACGCCTAGAAGAGCGGGACGGTAACCAACTTGTCACCCCCGTTGCTGTCCATCAAGCTGGACCTAGTTAACCGGTGAGACGCCGAAAAAGAAGCAGGAGGTCCCACCACAACCGAACTACAGAACCAGTAGTACCCGAGAGACGAACCGTCTTCGAGCGTCTGGAACCCAGCGCTCGGCCACAACAAACGGGCTCCCGCCCACGGCTGGAGAGCCTTGACCGAACGGAAAGCACTCGATCTTCGGCGACACACTCCACGGCGGGAACTCACCGAGCGGAATCATCGGGCCAGGGGCGTCGCCCATCTAGACATTACTCGGACGTCAGAAAGGAAAAACGGCCCATGGATCTGAACGATTCACCTCGGCGAAGCTACCATGATGAATTCCCCGAACGATCCGTCTCGCCATATCGAGATTCCGAGTGTCGCCGTGACAGAAAGCTAACGGAAGGGTCGCGAAGTCGTCTGACGGCTCCAAATCAGGAAGGACGTTTGGAAAGAGCTAACACCATCACCCTTTACGACCAATTCACTGGACTTCCGACGGTGTACCAACCGGTGGCTGGTCCTCGGGAGATTCCACAAGCTCGGCCAGGAGGGTCCGAGCTGGCCCTTGCGCAAAGAAGGGAACCGGGAGAACGAGGATACCGGGCCGAACGTCCTCGTCGGCCCCATCATGAACGACGGACGCCCGAGCCTCGTCCAAATTTGCCACTTGCAGGAGCCCAACCGAGCCCCGTACCGGAAGACAATTCGAAGCTCGGGAAGGCGAAAGCGTCCCCCTTCGTAGACGCTATACAGCAAGAGCGACCACCGGAGCGGTTCGTCATGCCGAAGCTCAAACGATACGAAGCCAAAGAGGACGCAGTCGCGTTCGTCTGCCGCTTTCGCCAAATGATGAGCCTCCACAACTTCTCTGACGCACTTATGTGCAAAATCTTCCCCCTCTCGTTAAGTGAGCCAATCATGCTCTGGTACAATCAGTTGAAACCAAAGTCCATTACCTGTTTCAACGAGCTTGAGTTGGAATTCACGAAGAGGTTTGTAACCAGCAACATTCAACCGAAGACACTTTCCATGCTGGTGAACATGCGAAGGACCCCGGGAGAAACTCTTCGGCTCTACACCGAGCGATATTGGGAGGTATACAATCTTATTCCTGACTGTGATCAGGGCGTAGCTGCTGAATCATTTATGAATGGCTTGGATCCAAATTCAGCCATGTTTCGGGATCTCTCGAGAAATCCACCCAAGAGTATGGGGGAACTAATGACCATTATAGAGAAGGATTGCGTACATGAGGAAGCAATGGCCGAACGTCATGTTCCGAAGGCAGCGGAAGCGGTTAAAGCTCATCCTGCGGCTCGAAAGCAAGTGGCCAACGTCGGACTGTCCCCGAAGGTAAATCAGCCGAACAATCGAAATCGACCTCCGCAGCACCAACAGCACGTGGTGCAACAGAAACGGGAACCAAGGCCTGATGAGTACGTTGCCGAGCAAACAACCTTCACGGAGCCCATCTACAAACTTCTCTCTATTATCGGAACGCTCCCATTCTTCTCTTGGCCTACGGGACTCCTCGGCACAGCAGGCCAGGGACCGGGGATGTGCTCTTACCACAAAGAGCGAGGGCATTACACGACCAAGTGCCAGCCATTTAAAAGGTATTTGGAAGAGCTTGCCGCGGCTAGGCATCTCAACCCCTGGATCGACACTCGGAAATGTCCACTGCCGCCTCCGCCTCCATTGCTCGGTGGTATTGTCAGTGTAATTCAGGGGGTGGCTTCGGGAGAACGTGTATCCGAGCTACAAAAGGAGATCAGTACTGCCGTCGCCGCCTTGTCAATCTGCAACGTCGGTACTTCGGCCAAGAGGAAATTTGAAGATCCGAACCATGACGGCCAAATTACCTTCACGACCGAAGATTTGAAGAGAGTTCAGATGCCACATACCGATGCCCTTGTTGTAACGGTGATCATTGACAAGTCAACCGTTCAACGGGTGTTGGTTGATCATGGAAGCTCGGCTGATGTGATGTTTTATTCTACTTACAAGAGTCTTGGCCTGTCTCCGAATCAGCTTCGGCCAGCGACAGCACCGCTCGTTGGGTTTACGGGCGCACCGGTTTGGCCACTGGGCGCAATCAATCTCCTTGTGAGGGCCGGTTCCCGAGTGATCGATGTTGAATTCATAGTGGTTAGTTCTCCTAGCCCTTATAACGTGATCCTCGGTCGAGCCTAGTTACACGGGATGCAAGCGGTGGCCTCCTCATACCATCAAGTTGTGAAGTTCATCGGGTGGAACGGAAGACAAGAAAGCCTCCGAGGAGATCAAGTGCAGTCCAAGAAATGTTATATCAGCACAGTCACGACGAAACAAAGCTGCTTGGAAGTGCAGTGTGTAGAAAGTGGGGAAATTGATGTGCTTGAAGATGTTGGACTTCCGGCCGAGCAAAGATCCTCCGAGGAACTTATTCGCATGCCAATTTCGGAAGACGGCACCCGGTATTTCCTCATCGGCAGTTCTCTGACCGAGGAGGAGCGGAATGAGATGTTCGACTTCCTCCTGCGACACATTGAGGTATTTGCTTGGACCCCGCAGGAGATGCCAGGCGTAGATCCCTTGTTTGCAACCCATTCTTTGAACGTCGACCCAAATAGGAAGCCTGTGGTGCAGAAGCTTCGGCGTTCCTCGGCTCTTCATGTTGATGCTGTGATGGCAGAGGTGGATCAATTGCTGGAGGCAGGGGCAATACGAGAAATTCTTTACCCAACTTGGTTGGCTAACCCTGTTGTGGTTCCGAAGAAAAATGGAAAGCTGAGGGTTTGTGTGGACTACACGAACCTCAATGATGCTTGCCCAATGGATAGGTTCCCCCTCCCTCGGATCGAACAAATGGTGGACGCAACTGCGGGATGTGAGCGGTTGAGTTTTATGGACGCCTACCGAGGGTACCACCAGATCGCCCTCGCCAAAGACGATCAGGAAAAGACGGCCTTCATCTCGCCTCGGGGTGTCTATTGCTACAATGTTGTTCCGTTCGGATTGAAAAACGCCGGGGCTACATTTCAACGAACGATAACATCCATGTTCCCCGGGATGCTCGGACGAATTCTGGAGGCTTATATCGATGATTTGGTATGCAAGAGCAAATTCGCTCGGGATCATCTTCGGGACCTTGGCGAGGTTTTCTCCGTCCTGAAGAAACGAAAGCTGCGGCTCAATGCTGAGAAGTGCGCGTTCGGAGTCAGCTCTGGAAAATTCCTTGGTTACATGGTTAGTCGCCGAGGCATTGAAGCTGATCCGACGCAACTCACAGCTGTGCAAAACCTTCGAGCTCCAACGACTATTAGGGAAGTGCAACGTCTTACAGGAATGGTTGCAGCGTTGAATAGGTTTATTCGACGCTCGGGTGATCTCTGTCGACCGTTCTTTCAAGCCATCAAAACCAGCCGCCGAAGATTTGTATGGACCGAGGAATGTGAGCAGGCACTGCAATCACTGAAAGATTACTTATCCTGTGCTCCTCTCCTCGTCAAGCCACAACCTGATGAAGATCTGTATCTTTACCTTGCCGTCTCGGATCATGCCACCAGTTCAGTGCTTGTTCGGAAAGAAGGGACAGAGCATCAGCCAATTTTTTATTCAAGTAAGACGATGACGGATTCTCAGACTAGGTATCTGCCTATGGAGAAGTTGGCATTGGCCCTCGTTTCCTCCAAAACGAGCCTTTTGCCTTACTTCCAATGCCATAGGATCGTGGTCCTTACTGAGTTTCCTCTCAAGGCTGTGCTTCGGAAGACGGATTCTTCGAGTCGGATCATGAAGTTCTCTCAAGACTTGGCTAATTATGACATCCAGTTCGAACCTCGGACGGCGATCAAGGGCCAAGCGTTAGCTGATTTCTTCGCCGAGCTTACTCCGGGCTTGCAAGATGAAGCTAACGCCTTGACTCTAGCGGAGACCGAAGCTCGGATAGCTGCGACCGAGTCCCACATGGAATGGATCCAACAGCCAACCGACGCACGACGCACAAGATTCACGCTCGGCAAAAAGCGCCCTGCTCATGAATGGAGCTTATTTTCTGGAGATGCTTGGCGGATGACTGTGGATGGAGCATCAAACATCCATGGGGCTGGGGCTGGAGTAGTTCTTGTATCACCCGAGGGGACCGTGCACGAGCATGTTGTCTCAATCGGTTACCGAGCAACGAACAACGAAGCCGAGTATGAAGCCTTAATTGCTGGGTTGCAAGTTGCCCTTCGGCTTGGTGCGGATTCTGTTCATGTATTCTGTGACTCTCGGCTGATTGTGGGACACTTGAATGACGACTATCAAGCCAGGGATGAACGAATGAACGCCTATGTAAGTCACGTTTTGGTTCTTCTGAAACAATTCGGACGTGTGGAAATTGAGTGGATCGCTCGGGAGCATAATGCTCACGCTGACGCCCTCGCAGGCCTCGCTTCGGTATATCGAGCCTCGGGCAGTCGCACAATAGTGTTTGACGAGGTCAACACTCCGAGCTTCGAACCCTCTGACCCACCGGTTGCGGCCATATCGTTCGGCACCAGCCAGTTGGATCCTATTGTGTTGTATCTTCAGAATCAAACCTTGCCCGCAGACAGAAAGGAAGCTCACAAGATACGATGCCGTGCCGCTAACTACTTTTTAGATCCCAACGGAAGTCTCTACCGAAGAACTTTCACGGGCCCCGATTTGAAAGTGGTGTTTGAGTCTCAGGTGGACGGTGTACTGGATGAGTTACACTCGGGAAGTTGTGGGGCTCATTCAGGTGGACGAAGTATGGCGCAGCGAGCTTTGACCCAAGGCTATTGGTGGCCGACGATGGTGAAACAATCCGAAGATTATGTGAAGCGCTGCGTTCGGTGCCAGAAGCAAGCTTCGCTCATTCACCAACCAGCATTTCCACTAAAGATGATCACAAGTCCTTGGCCTTTTGCAGTCTGGGCTTTCGACATTGTGGGCAAATTGCCCAAGGCTCCTGGAGGTTTTGAGTATTTGTTGACTGCCACGGACTTGTTCACTAAGTGGGTCGAAGCCAAGGCAATGGTGAAGACGACAGCCGCTGACGTGGAACGATTCATATGGAAGCACATCATCTCGAGGTTCGGTGTTCCATATGCCATTCTCTCGGACAACGGCTCGCAATTCGTTGCTGCTGCCCTCAAGGCCTTCTACAAACGACGCAAGATCACGATCCAGAATTCTTCGGTCGCGTATCCGCAGGGCAATGGTCAAGCCGAGGCATCCAATAAAACCATCACTCGGGGGCTCAAGCGTCGTTTGGATAGGAAACTCGGATTGTGGGTTGAGGAACTCCCTCATGTCTTATGGGCCTATCGTACTACGCCTCGGCGTTCCACGGGACGTACCCCGTTTTCAATGGCCTACGGCATGGAGGCCGTCCTCCCCCTATCCACGTTGATTCCCACAGCCCGTACGGAAAATTTCAACCCAGTGGATAACAATGCTCTCGTGGGTTCGGAGTTAGATTTTGCCGAAGAACTTCGCGATAATGCTAACCTGCGGCACGCCGCGTATCAACAGGAAGTTGCACGAGGCTACAACAAGAACGTTCGGTCACGGCCATTCAACGTCGGGGATCTCGTCCTTCGGATGGTTGTGGAAGCCAAAAAGCTGACGAAACTCAAGGATCCATACGAGGGTCCCTACCGAGTGATCGAGAAGATCGGCCATGGGGTTTACAAGCTCGCTGAGATGGATGGTACTCCCATACCTAACCCTTGGAATGCTCAAAAGCTTCGGAAGTTCCATGGCTAGCTGTTGTTTCATATTTTTACTTTTCTTCAATTATTATTTCTGTTCAACCTTGTAAGCCTTTGGGCCATTATTAATAGAAGCTTTTTTTTTTTATCTTGTTTGTTTTCTGTGTTTTCTTTTTGTAAGTATTGGGTATCTCACCTAGCCCACTTTTAAGCCGTTGGGCTCCACATCGTGTTCATATGGGTCATATTCACAGCCCTCGGCACATTCATCCAAGTGATCTGTCCTTCGCCCTCGGTGCATTCGTTTGGGCGTCTCTTGCGTCGCCCACATCATTTCGTTCGCTCGGGGGCAATCTTCCTCTGCGTGCCCTCGGATGATTGATCATTTACTATCTGCTTGAATTCCCGCCTATGTCCTTCGGCAATCCTAGCAGATAGGGGGCTAATATTGGACGATCGACTAATGGGAAGATCGACTACGATACGATATCCGAGCAAAAACCTGATGGAGCATGACCCATAAACATTTGCACGACATATACTTATCCGAACATCACGGTTAATTCATAAGGAACAAAAACTCCGAATGACAATACTTATGAAATTTGCTTGTATTTCAACACCCGAAGAAAAATACTTGTGACAATTTCTTCACATCTCCAAAACACATTACAACGACCGTCCTACACGCCAACTGGCGAACGTCTGTTCAAACTGACAAAACAAATAAAAAACAAAAAAAACAACACCAAAAGAGCAAAACGCCCAACTCAAGGGGCTGGAGTGGGGAAGAGAGGCAGAGTAGGATCATCTGTTGGAGCTGGAGTGGTGTCAACTTCGGTAGCATCTACGGGCGTTACGACAGGGGCAGGCTGCTCCTCAGCCTCGGGCTGTTGTTGTGCCTCCTCGGCCTGTGGCGCTTCGGCATGACAACGAGGGGGAACTTCAACCAGCATTCTCCGCTCGTCGTCAGCCTCCACGCCGGCGTCATCAAAGCCCGTGTTGTAGCCCAGCATGAAGCTTGCTTTATGCTGATCTTCGAGCATCTCAGCCTGGGCCTCGGCGAGTTCTTCTGCGGCTGCTTCCTCGGCCTCGAAGTACCCCTTGTCGTACCCTTTGCTGTACTCCTTCGCCAGCTCCACCTTCATCTCCTCTCGGCCAAGAGCTCTGCCCTCGGCCAACCCTTCGTCCTTCCCTTCCAACCTGGTTTTTTCAGCAGCTTCCTGCAAGCCTTTTACCAAGTCGTTGAGGTTGAACACTTGAGCCTCGAGTGCTTTGCGTGCTGCCTCGGACTCCTCCCAGCTTTTTTTATATTCATCGGCCGCATCCTTATTCACCTGTAAAGACTGCAGCAGCAGTTTCTTCCTTTTCTCGTGCTCGGTGAGATGAAGGTTGACACTCATAATGGACTGGGAGGCCTGAGAGGAGCAATTTATTAGATAAGGAGACAGAATAAAAGGAGAAATAGAACCGAAGAAACTCACCCTCGCAGCATGGTAGTAATACTCGGTGAGCGCAGCTTTAAGCGAGGGGGGAGATTGAACGTCCCTCGGCAGTCCCACCCCTGACAGTAATGTCAAGGCAAGGGAAGGATCCTCCCGAAGGCTGTCGGACTGAAGGATCTGCTTCTTGTCCGGAGTGATGAAGCTCGGCGCCCATGGAACAGTGTCTATAGCTGTTCCCTTCCCCTTGACCGCCTCGGATGCTCCTCCCTCGGTCTCGGTCTGCACCGTTTTTTGTTTTTTGCTAGCCGGTGCATCCTTCGGTGCTAGAGGAGCAGGCGGAGTAGCACGTTTCTGAGTTGAGGGGGGAGGCACCTTTTTGCTCGGTGCCGAGCTCGTGGCCTCTGGGGCCCCGGCTTTCTTTGAAAGGCCAGTGGCCTTGCCTTTCTCGGCTGCCTCCAGCTTCTTCTGAAGCAACTCCTTCATGCTTCGTGGAGGCATGTTCTCTTCCCCTTCAGGTGTGGTGTCTTCGGTCGGTTCGCGGATAAGCCCTCTGAGTGGCCTGTCTACGCTCGGAAGACGCTCTTGGGGCAGATCTTCAGATTTGTCCTCCCCTTTGTCAGCCTCCTTCCTCCGGATCCTGCCCCCGTATGCTGCTGTGTACTGGAGGATTGTAGGGGCGTCTCTCTCGTCCCAAGGGATGGTGAGGAGGGTGGCAGCAAGCTTGCAACTTCTAGCAGCTCTGGACAACGCCTTGTTCACCCTTGTCGTAACTGTCGAACAAAACAGAAAACAAAACATCAGTCCGAAGAACAGAAATATGGACTAAAATGGACGAAACAACTTAAGGAAAGCAATAAAAATCTCTTACGAGGTTCGCCCCTGCGTGTGGCAACTTCGAATTGCCCGTACTCCAGCAAGGGAAACTGATAATTTCCCCGAACCTCGACGTAGTCCGAGGCCCATTTCTCGGAGTCATACATCCCTTCTGGAATAATTTTGGCCATGTTCCTTCGGGAACACAGATAGTACCTTGAGTACCTCACGTTCCGAGACATCGTATAGGTCTCAAAAATGTGATGGGCTTCCAGTGGGTACATCTTTAGCTCGGCGAGCTTTATTATGGAGTGGATGATTCGATAAGAGTTGACGCTCAGCTGGCAAGGCGTGAGCGAGAAGAGAGAGAGGACCTCCCTGAGGACTCTGTGCATCGGGAACCTCAGGCCACCTTCGGTGATGGCCATCAGTGGAACCGTGATGTGTTCATCACTGAATCTAATCCGAGGGCCAGGGACTGGTGTGACGACGACATCGTTCGGGATTTTGTAATCCCTTCGGAAGGACCTCATGCCCTCTTCGCTCTCGAAGGATTTCCAGTACGGGCATGGATCCTTTCCTGTTCGTTCAGGGATGTCGTCAGGATCTAATGGGACTATCTTCCTCTTCTTCCTTTGGGGTTTGGATGGAGCTCCGATGGCTCCTTCGGTACCCTCGGCTTGACTGGACGAAGCCGTGGCCGCACCACCTTCGGTGACATCTCTGTCAGATACGGTTTCTTCGGCCTCATCGTCTCCTTCAGCCTCATCCGTCGGATTATCCTGCTCCTTTTCCGAGGGACCGCCCTCTAGGTCGATTATTTGACTCTCAGGAGGCATCGTTCGGAGAGGAGTGACGCTGGCAGGGATATCGGATCTCGCAGAATCTCCAGAATCCCCGCTGCTATCCCGAACGCGGTAATGCCGAGCTACGTTGGAGATAGCGTCGGAAATCGCGAGGTTCGAGCCTCCGACGCCTAAGTCCGCGCTGTCTACCGAACGAAAGGACTCCCCGGATGAAGCCGAAGCAGAGGTAGCCATACCTATAATCAAAAGTGCAAGGGGAAGGACCGTTAGCGAATTGCATGGTCGAGTCCTAATGTGCCTATGTTCAGTGAGACGTGGATCCGAGGGAACCAATCCTCCCGAGAGAGGACTAACCGAAGCGGAGATTCCGAGTTCCGAGTAAACGATTAAAAACTGGAAAGAGGGTTCCCCTAGTGTTGCTCGGAAGAACAGATGTTGAAGATTCAACTACGTTCGGAAGAACAGATGAACGTCTTCAACATGTTCTACAGGTTCTACAGTGCACAGGCAGGAAAACGGGGCGAAAACCAAGAAAAACGACCCAGAAACAGTAACTGAGATGCAGGAAAAGAGTAAGAAAGCAGAGATACCTGGAAATCAACGAAAAATCTGGGTCGAAGTCTTCAAAATCGTCGAAAATCTGCAGATGGCTTGAGTTTCTGAGAGTGGGGACGGCTGGAACTGCTGAAACGTCTGAGGAGAGAGAGAAAAAGTGATTCTCTCTCTCCTCTCGTCGCCTCTTTATACCTAGGGCGGAATTCGAAGCATCGCCGAGCCCCCAACCGTAGGATTTGGGCGGGAGACTGATGTGACCGTCGATGTTTGACACGTGGAGGCTTACGGGCTGCGCCGTATCGACGTCCAATGGCGGATGGACGCGTGGCTTCTTCTGAAGCTGGCGGTTGCAGGAGCATTAAATGAAAGGTACGGACCTGACGATTCAATATCTTTGTGACGTTTGACATGGTACCGGCGTTCGGAAGCTCATGTCAACGATTCTGGTTCGGTGGCGGTTTGTTCCTCGGCCACTACTGATTTTTCAACTCCTCCTTCCATTCCGAAGCTTGACAATTATGGAAACAGGAGTTGAGGGGCTATTGTAGTGGGGCGAAATATCCGAAGGACCAAGAGGTTCACGATATTCGGGATTTGATATGATGTTCCTAACCAGATAGTTATCTCAGTTCATCTGCTCCATAAGGAACCGAGATACGTCAGTCGTACACGATTATCCGAAAGATAAAGTGTCTTGGGGGACCTGGCCGAGCTTCGATCGTTCTCCGAAGGAAGATACCCGTTTGTTCGGATATGATCGTTGACAGGTTTCTTTCGTTCGGTGAAGTATGCTGGCTAATGCTCCCCGTTCCTTCGGATACGATAACTTCACTCGGGGGCTATAGTTCCAGAACTTTCTGGAAGGTTCCAAAGAAACGTGGGGAAGCCTCTCTGACAAAGGATGGGACAGCTCTGAATGATGTGACCCCCCCTTTATTCTGACTGGGCGGCTCCCCTTCTCCCACAAGCGGCGCTCATTTAATGCTCCTGACTCGTGACGTCATCCGAGCATCAGTGAGCACGTGGGTGGCAGAGACAACCCATACTCCACTCTCTCTTTCTTTGCCTATAAATAGGAGGACATCTTCTCCAAGGAGGAGGTCAGCTCTCTACACACTCTTAACTCCCCTAGCAGATATTTTCTTACTAAACTTCTTCCCGGCTCCTTTTCTGACTAGATCGTCGGAGCTTCTTCCCGGAGGATCAACCCCCTCCGGTTCTGCAGGTACCTGACGTCCGGTGCCACGTCGCTCGGTTCAAAAGGGTCAAGATTGAGGAGAAGAAATCAGCCCCCCACACATGGACAGTCTAGATCGATGGCTATATTGATGTTTACCAAATACATGTTGTACCATTGAATTGATTCATACTTTCTGATAATGATGTATTCCTGTTGTATTACTGACATAAGTATATTGGTACACAATTGGCTATATTGGTTTTTACCAGATACATGCTGTACCATTGAATTGAAGTATACTACCCTTCCGTCCCACTTTAATGAATACTTTAATTTGGTATAAAAAAAACTTTACAAAAATCATGTATACAAATTAAATATACTTTTTTAGAATTTGAAAATGCATGAAAATACGTAGGAAGCATTTAAAGTGAGACGGAGGGAGTATCTGATAATGGTGCATTCATGACGTATTACCGACATAGATAAGTATACTGATACACAATTGACTTTATTGATGTTTACCACATACGTGCTGTACCATTGAATTGATTCATGCTGAATAACCGACATAGATACGTATATTGATACACGATTCGCACAATACGAACATGAGGCATAATTTCGGTCTGTGGTTACGTATATTGATGTGTTCAGATTGAATTTGTTGCCGATTTATATGCCTCAAATAAAATATTCACGAATCTATTTTACTTTCACGAATCTCCCGGTTCAGTTTTGGCCTCTAGCTGTAATCTATTATTGCCTCGCGGAATATAGCTAGTATTCCCCTGTGTCCCATAACTTTAGGTTCTTTTATTCTCCTATCCAAAAATAAAACCACTTTTGTCCACGTTTTATGGGACGAAGAAGTTCCATATATGTCACAATCATTGGGGTGTACGGGGCTCGTCTTGATTTTCGGGGGCCTAAAACGAAGATTACAAGGTGATCGAGAACCCTTTTTTCGTTGGACTAATATTAGAAGGGGAATCAAAGTAGAAGGCGCCTCTATTTTTAAGTTCGTAAATTTTTATGGGATAAAGCGACCGATTCTTGAGTTTTAACTCGGAGCTGGTTTTGGGTGTACGTGTTTCATGTGTTTGGAATATTCATGTCAAGTGGCGATATGTGGTGTATAAATGCTGTAAAGTGCCCTGATGATCTGTTTGCCACCACTGCAAAAACACAACAAAGTTCATGGTTTTTTCCAATTTTAATCATGTCATGCGACTACTAATTATTAAGATACATAAATATGTAGCATGAAATTAAGAATATGACAATTTGTCTATTAGGAGACATTTCCCATTAAACGTTAGAAAAAATGCAAAATGTGGGTGACTATTATGGCCTTATACGTGCGAATCTTTAAAGAGAAAACTAGCTAAGAAACACATGAAAATGTATGTAAAACTTGGGCTGAAGTTGCCCTTTTATTGATTTGAAAGATAAGTCCTTACATGCCAATAATAATTAAGAAATAGGATAGATCCTCAGAAAAAGAAAGAGAACTGTTACATTAATATTCGTAATCCCTTCTTTCGAATCCTCGATCTCTTTCTTCTTCTTGATCTCTTCATGTCATTTGCACGCTTTAGTGCATGTAATAGGCAAAGAAGGACAAGAGGGAGGCTCCCACCAGAGAACCGACGGCGGGCAAGGCGGCGGTTGCGGCACTTGGTGCCGGAGCCGGAGCTTCATTAGCCATGACGGCGCTCACGGAGGCAGCAGCCACAAGGGCGGCGCAAACAAACTTCTTCATCTCCATGATGGTTGATGGTGGCGTGATCGGGGAATTTGAAACTCGAAAGGATGAGAGAGTATAATTCGCCGGATCCCGCCTTTGCTTGTGTTTGCCTTGTGGTGGTTTGAGGGTGGTGGGAGAGGTGGCCTTTTATAGGGTTGGTTTGGCCTATTTTTGGCACAAAACGGGTAATTCTCATTTTTGCATTTTTAGTAATTAGCTAGGATCCACAATTTGGTGATGTTTGTGGCTGATTTTGTGCATTGTGAGGGGTTGGTTGAGTTTATGAGTGTGGTGTCATGAAGGCTATGGGGAAAATTGTGTGGATGGAATAAAAGGATTTAATGACCGAGTGTTTTGCTTCTTTTTCGCTCCGTCTGGAGCTTGTAGAAAGTGTGAGAAAGAAAAAGGAAATGGAAAATGATCAAGGGAGGAAAATTGCAGAAAACCGGAAGAAAATTTCACTATGCATTGAACTCTATTTTGCAATTTTCTCTTCTTTTTCTCTCTCAAACCAGGGAGAATTTTTTTAAAAAATTTCCTTTCTTTTCCGTAAGTTTCAAACAAACCCTTTTGTATTGATGAGGATGTTAATTAATTTGATTCTTCCTTGAATGGGTAACAGTCCCTAAATTTTACTGTGCTAATTTCAAGATAGTCTGCATAGTTGATTAACAAAAGGAGGAGGAGATAGTGATTGGCTCGATAACCTCACATATATCTTGTGAACTTACGCGGAGACTTTAGTAGCACATTTATATATGAGAAAGGCTTCTATGCAAGTTTTATTTTTTACGGTCGGTAAAATTTCTCAGCACTATTAAAAGTTTGACTGACTAGCAATTTGAAATTTCCAGAATCTTTCGAGGTGAGCGCATTTTAACTAGTTCGGACACGTATTTATATATCTAAACGTGTTTACATACATACATAAGAGCAAGTACAATAAATGCAGCAGATTTTGCTCGTTTAGTACTCCACTTGGTGCTATAAAATTATGTGATGGAAAATGGTTAGGGGCCCAAAAACAAGTTTTTCACCTATCAAGCAGCCTCTACCTCCTTATAATATTTTCCTAACTATGGCGTTTCCAGAGGTAGATTACTTAAATAAAAATTTATCTGCAAAAATAACATTTTATTAAGGAGAAAAGGGGAGGGAGAATCCAATCAAGGGTTAAAATTAAAGTACATCAAATTGGACACACCTATAAGGACAGAGCCCAAAACATCTAAAAGCCTAGATCTAACAATTAAATCCAAAAACACCTTATTGCCTAAAAGTCCAAATCATACAATAAAGAAAACCTAGCCCACCAAATTAGGCTAAACCCAGCCTGTGAAAACCCAAAACCTAAACTACAAAACTGTGTCGTTTGAAACCCAACAGACCAATAAACTGCTATGTGGGGAAAACCCCCCCCAATAAACTGCTAATATGGAATTGTAATAAGTAATAACCAGCCAATTACCTAAATATATTTATAGAACAATATTCACAAATTTCACCTGTCTTGTTTTCTTTTCCTCTCGATCTGTTTTTTCAATTAAACATATAGTAGCATGTGATTATGGAAATCGAAACCATCACCTAAATGATTTAAGAACTTGAGGAATTCTAGGAGCAAGAATACTAAGGGTATAAAAGGTTACGTTTTGTTAAAATTCTTATTTTTTAAATATTTTTCTCATTTTATCAGAAAAATCATTATCTCGGAATACATCACATTTAATTCAAAAAATAAGTATTTATTTGTAGTTAGCGGAGCACACCCTAAACTATGAGTCCATATACGAGAAATCCATGCATGACATAAACAAGTATTCCGTTTATTTACCACGAGATATAAAAAGAAAGAAGAAAAAAGAAAAAGAAAAAGAAAAGCTAACGTCGATAAACAACGAATCCTCACATGCTCGACCATAAAATAATCTTCAACCAAAACAGAAACAGAAAAGGAAATAAAAAAACGTATAGTGTATACGGAAGCATGTATATCAGTATATAAATGTATGTATGTCTCTCCAGGAAATCAATCAACGTAGTGAAGGACGGATCTACTGCTTCATAATCGCCAGCAGTGTCAGAACCGCCGACGAGATAACAATCGCTCCGGAGACCGGCATCGAGCAAGCCGATCCCTGGGCCGGCGCCGGCGCCGGAACCATCGCGGAGTCTGTCGCCGATGCAGCCGCAGCGGAGAAGACGGCGAGAACGAAGAAGAATGCCAAGGCCTTGAATGAGCTGATCGTGTTCGCCATTGCAGTGTGCAAATATAGATTCGCAGAGAGAGAAATTAAAGTCGTCGGAGTTGAGAGACTACTGTGGCTGCGGGCTTGAATATGAATTGTTCATTAGTGTGGAGGGAGATACATATATATATAGAGAAACTCTGGGCGGCTAAAACTGTGTCGTTTTTATGATGCGTGCTGGTTATTATGCGTGTATGTATGTATAGGCGTGTGGACCCCAGGGAAAACGTGGACAGGTGGCCAGCTTGGATAGGAAGGCCGGGTGTTTCAGTTTTAACTAAGTTTGTGCCATTTGGAGCTGGCTAGCTAGCGAAACGTGCCGTCGAGGAACACTCAAAGCCTACCGACGCTCACGGCAAATGAAAAGGCAATTTGATAACTTAAGAACCAAGAAAAAGGGACAAAAAAAGGAGTAATTAGAGCAAATTTGTACTACAAATTAGAAGTGTGAAATCACCCAAAAAAAAAGGGACTTGGGGTAGCTGCTGTGCAGCTTCGTGCTGCACAGCGTGCTGCGCAACCGCCGGCGAACGTTGCCGACATCGGTCCGGCGATCGGAGACGTTCAACGCGTAGAGCTCGTCGAGTTTTACGTGTGCGCCAAAAATCAGCTCGATCAAATATTGTTAAGTGTCTCATCTGAACACATATAACTTGTTAAAAATGAAATCCAAATGGATACAAAACATTGGATCAAAACCATTGAATCCATTTTTTTCAAGTTATATGTGTTCGGATGAAGTACTTATCGATATTTGATCAAGCTGATTTTTGGCGGACACGCAAAACTCGACGAGCTCTACGCATTGAACGTCTCCGATCGCTGAACTGATGCCGGCAACACCTGCCGACGGCTGCGCAGCACGAAGCTGCACAACAACAGCTGCCCCAAGTCCAAAAAAAACAACACAGCTAGCCGACCCTTACTAAGAAGAGTCTCTTCCTTCTTGTTGGAGTCTACAGTCTTCAAGTTTGTAACGTTACCTCTACTTCGTCCACCTGCCCACCTTCCTGCGGCCCTACGCGCCAATACAAACTTCCTTCCTACCTAGTACTCTCCGTCCTAAATTCTTTGTCCGATCTGCAAAACGTAGTGTTAAAAATAATACAATTTTTGCAAGAAAAAATTAAAATTTTTTCAACAACTTACTAGATATTAAAGAGTATTTTTAATTTGTGAAAAAAGTTTGAATTTTTTCTTGAAAAAGTTGTATTATTTTTAACACTCCGTTTCGCGGACCGGACAAAGAATTTGGGACGGGGGAGTATATATATACCCCTCACCCTCCTCAGATTTGAAGAAGCATCACTCCCTGTCTCTCTCTCTCTCTCTCTCTCTCTCTCTCTCCCCCCCCCCCCCCCGGCAAATTAACATATTTCTTCTATATCTACAATGGCGCAATTGAGCTCGTTGTTCAAGGCTTTAACTGTCCTCTTTGTCGTCGTGGCCGTCTTCTCCGCGTCAGGTACTGCAGTACTGGCGCAACAGTTCGAGACGGCAACGGCTCCGGCGCCGTCGAAAGACACTGGATCCGGTTACTCGTTGCCGATCTCTGGAGTGATCCTGTGCTCCTCATTCGTTCTGTCTCTTCTTGCATTTGTTAAGAAATAGAGCTAGCCTTGGAATTCATTATTGCATTATTAATTATATATGGTCCGAGTATGAGATTGTTAGGATTATTTCCTGTGTAACGATTGAGAGCGATTCTTTTTCGCTGTTGATTTTTCGTTTATCACAGAGCTAGGGAGAATGAGAGAGATTATCACATATACCTGATGTTATCTACTTCTGTAGTACTATGGTTTTTTTCACAGATTCATATATATTATAGTGTCGTTCAAATATATCTCGACTCTATGTATTAGTGTTCAATATTTTCTTTTTTGATAACTGATCCAACTTATGTGCAACTCGACAAAGTGTTCAATATTTTTCCGGGGACATATAATGGTAGAATGAACAAACTTCTACACAAATGCCCTGAAAAGTTGTTTAATGCCTCAGGAGCAATGTTTTTTAGGGGAAAAAAGAGAGAATGGATGTTTATTTTGAAACACGGGGAGTACGTGTCTGGTGCCTCAAACTCTTTTTCCATCATAAATTGTGATGAGGTTCATACTCTTTCTTTTGGGCCCCACAATAATATGCAGTAAGAAAGATGTCTAAACATCACGTGACCGAAGGCTTAGAATTATTGTTCCCTACTTTGATGCCATTTCATACATTCCCGAAGGCAGTCTTAAATCATTACCAAACAAAAAAAAAACAAAAGAAGGATCACAATTGACAACCAGATAAATCTTCCAAGACACTAGAGATAGTTAACCTCATGATCTACATCAAACACACGCCAAGAAGTAGTTGGATCAGGAATTTGTCAAGGGATTTTACTAAGGGAATGGTAAGTTGCGTAAGTGAAAATGTAAAGGGCAAAAACCGCCTTAGAAAAATCCACACTCCTTGAGATTGACGCACGTGGCAACTTCGACAAGACCCCAAAACCTGTAGCACAAGAACAATGAGCACACCTATGCCTTTCGTCGGCAAAGGCCATTCGATAGCAAAGTCCCCTATTTCGTAAGAGAGATAGTAAGTAGAATTATTGCCCAAAGCGTATCTTTTCTCATTATTTACTGAGAGATACTTATTAGGTTTATCTCAAATTTATAGATGTGACTTGCTCCCCAAGCGCCTGTGTTGCCCTAAATTTCCTAACTCACATAAGAAACTTAGCTTTTCCGGAATTCTTTTCCCTTATCAGCTGAAGTCCTAATCTCTTCTTTAGGATCCTTTGAGTTATATAGAATTTGTTCCATATAGTAACTCTACCCCTACCCTTCATGGCAAAATATCTTATTTTCTTATTTGCGGGATCTCCCCTTATCACGTAAGGAGCTTATTCTAAAACATTCTTGACCATTCCAACCGCCCATCTCTTTGGTCAGCTTAGCTCGGCTAACACTCTGCAATTGTGCCCTTTGCTCGGTAACAACGTTGAGCACCTTTGCGGCTTTGCTCATTGTTGTCTACTAACAACCTTGCTCAGCCTTACGCACCCTCATGCGGCGCTGCCAATAGCCTGCCATGTTCACTGTCTCGGATGCCTCTTCCGTGGTGCTCCTGTGCTCACCACATGATCGGCTTTTATCCCCTGTAGTGAACCCCCACATGGCATCTTGCTCCACACGTGCTCTAATGTTCTTTTTCCTAGCTCGGGGAAAACCCCACTACAAAAAAGATGCTCCTAGGGTACTACCGCGTGATACTCCAGAGGTCTTGTTCACCACATGTTAGTATGGCTCACAACCTAATGTGAGGTGGATAAAGCCCTTGAAACACTATGTGAGGGCATAGTAAATAACCACTGAATCGGAAAATAATAATACAAGAAAGCGACAACGTCCCTCATTAGACTTTTATGATTTTACCTTAACTTGATACATCGATGATCCAAACACTCAAACTTACATGCCTATCAGAAAAAAAAAGCACGCAAACTTACATAGCTATCTTTATCATTGTAAAGAAATCATGAGTTTCCACACCAACTGTAACAAGATGCCTGGCCTATAATTTCCAAGGGTTGGTAACAAATATTCCACACCTGCTAAACAGTGCACTGGAACTCAACTCAGAATCAAAATTTTTTACATCATAATGTAACATGGTATGATATACACTGAAAACCCAGACCTATACACTGAAAACCCAGACCAAAATCGAAACACCATCAACCTTGTCCCGGAAAGCTCAAAGCAAACAGTTATCTCAAAAAGCCCCTCGTTCGGCTATAATACAATTCATAGATGCTGCCGGTAGGCAGGCAATAAAATGTACTAGCATCTATTGTATATCCTTTATTCAGAGCAACCATTCAAAACAAGAGACTGCTCACTTCACAGTTCCAAAATTTCTCCAGCATACACTCTTAAATCCTGTTTTACATAAATACAAGCAGCAGTTTATTCACACAGTTATTTGTTCCCAGCCTCCATCGATGATTGGATCCAAAACGGCAACGAATTCTGTAAATGACACACAGCACAACACTGCGAATCAGAGAAATATGAAGTATGCCAAATAATACAGCCTGCAAACCATAACGTACAAGCATAATTTGGGTGAGAAGCCAACAAATTTTTCCAAAACAAATCAGCAAGTTTCTGATTGTCTGAGCAACCTATGCCCTTCCTGAAGTCACTAAGTTCAGGAATTGCAATTTTTCTTAATCCTATTGGGCAACAGGGCAGGGAATTTTTCATATCGAGTATTTTGATTCGAATATTCTTCTTAAAGGGGAACTTGTATGCACAGTGGCGAGGCAATCAAGACCCCGCGGGGGCCGTAACCCCACTGGAATTCCAGGGTTTTTTTTCCCTTTTGCTTTTAGTTGAATTTATAACTAACCTCTTACATGTATTGATCTCAAACTCTCGTACAACGAATGTGCTTCATCACTCCAAATACCATATACATTCACAACTATTGTCTCAGACAAATACCACATGTTGACAATTAAGCTTTAGCTTCCAAATACCACATGTTTACAACTGCTGTATCACCATTAAATGCATGTCAAGCCAGTCCCATATATTTCTTTCTCTTCTCCAATCTAAGATGAATTCCAATAACAAACGAAAAATTCAAAATTCTTTTGAATTACTAAACCATTCATTAGTTTGATTATCAATAATTATGAAAATTGTTTGATTTGTTTGAAACATAAACATTGTTTCTGAATTTTTTTTCATTGAAGCTACTTGATAATTGATAAAAGTGTAACTAAAAAAGAAACATAGCCAAATTCCTGAAAAAGAGACCCCAAAAAACTCTTCCTCAAAACAATGTAATGCGTGAGATTGTTGCCCTCACTGACATTGCCTATGCCATTAATTGTCTGAGAACAATTAATGGATGCAATAAAAATACCATGGTAGCAGTGCCACATGGAACTCAGCAACTGAGGACAGCCAAGCATCCAAAGCAACCAAAGATTTGTACAATTGTACATAGCGTGATAGTTTATCGATGCATAGAATGCAAACAAAAATGACTCGATTCTTGAATCGCATGGATTAACTAACCATGCTCACCAAAGAGCAGCAACGCGTATCAAGAGGATAATTGTAGGACAGAACTTATATAAGCAGCTTGTAAATCAAATTTGCCTCACAAACTTGCTGTCAATAACCCTAACGGTTACGGGTGACGAAATTGGAAGATCATAAAAATGTGGGTGAGATTGTGTTATACACACTAAAAAGTAAAGGCAACATAAAGATCTGAACTCAAACAGAACAGATATTTCACACACCTGAATAAATACTGGAGTGCAGCAATGGGAAGATCAAAGATTTTCGGCTACTTAAGCTGGGATAATTTCCTTATAGCAAGTAACCTGCAGGCATGAACATTAATCATTACATGTCATCCCAATAATATGGATGCTGAACCTTGACAAACTACTTTTAGGAAGTCAGCTAACTAATGAAAATTTGAGACAAATGATAAAAACCATCAGTTTGGGTGCACAGCATTGTGCAGCATCGGACCCTAGAGATGGTTCGGTTGCTTTGATAAAAAAGCTATTTCAATCAATCATCCTCCAAACAGAAGGCACATCATAAGCACGTGAAATTGAACTATAATGCATACAAAACAATTAATATGTTCTCATTTCTGCCAGGCTTAAAGGGCAAAAGAATACAAAGGACTTCCGTATTAAGACACTAAAACAGCTATGATTTAGAGAGGAATCAACCACAAAAACTCATGTACCAAACAAGAAGAATTGGAGACATGCATTAAGCCACATCTTATGTCAAGAGAACAGTCCGCAATCGGATAAACAAATAGGTGATTGACACAGAAAATGAACTGAATCGTTGGGATCAACATGCATGAAACATGTAAATGAGATGGAGAGAACACTCGAGAGAAAAACAGACTAACGGCCAGAAACTTACTCTGGAAGCTCTAAAAAAGTTCTTCACCTTATGTGCAAACTGCGGAGGAAATCCGAGAGCCTGAAAATACACTCAAAGAACTGAAGGGGGAACACCAGAAAACAGATAGAACACAAATTCCATAGGAAACAATCCTTGTATTTATAATCAAGGAGACGGGAAAAAAAAGAAGGCAGAAGGCAAAACCTAATATTCTTAGCAATCACTGTATGTCCATCTTCAGCCCCAAGATGACGCAAAACCACTTCCTCCAAACGGCCATCACGATATGCATGCTGTAGTGATGTACATCCATATACATAAACACGTCAGGTTCTATCTCATTCAGAGGACATCATCTAAAATAATAAGATATACCATAGCAGATGAAATCAGCTTTCAAATTGAGACAACTTAAGTCATCTGCTACTGCTACATATGCTAAACAAACCTCAAAAAATTAACATTATTAAATCTTCATAATAGAAATGAGGCTCAAGCTTTCTAAAGGGATCATGCTTGCAAGGAGGCTTATAAGTACCAAGCAACTTCCTATTGCAGCGCGCTAAGTAGCAGACACATGTACACACACCCTACGAACAGGCTCACACTTTGGTTAATATAGGAAATGACTACTTCAGCTGTAAACATGGTACATATAAATTGAAGAATACGCCCACATAAACAAGATTCATCACTTAAGCATCAAGATAACATTGACATATGAATCGCATTTTCTAAGGAAAACATATGAACCTTTTGCATTGTAATACAAGTGTTGCATTCATATCATCAAGGTAATGGTTTATCAACCAGCTCGTACATTTAATGAAGCACAATTGGGAGGAGTTGTCCCGGAAGCCCAAGGAAGCATCAAGATAACATTGACATACGAATCGCATTTTCTAAGGAAAACAAATGAACCTTTTGCATTTTAATACACGTGTTGCATTCATATCATCAAGGTAATGGTTTATCAACCAGCTAGTACATTTAATGAAGCACAATTGGGAGGAGTTGTCCCGGAAGCCTAAGGATTACTAAAATGGTTGAAACCCTCACAATGTTTATGTTTTATTACCTCAATTAGATATCTCCACCACCTCTCTACTACTACGCTACTAATTCTGAAGATTCTCCCCGGTAATTCATTCACAGTGTGGAACCTGATAACTTCTCAACTAAATGATGAAATAACGATTTGGCCACCATTAACATTTTGCCTTTGAACATCAAACATCCAGTAAGAAGTAATGTTGAATGTTACGTAATGGAATCATCAAGATACAGTTTCAAATCAGATTTTCGTACTCCAAAGTTTTCACAGAGTTTATACAATCTCCCCAGACATTAAAGGGTCAGTATAGACGTTCACATGAAGTGTTACAGAACATAAGTAATCAGTTGTCCAATTAATAGTTCATAAAACAAAAAAACCCTGAAGTAAACAATTTCGTGAAACATTGAAATTACGAAAGAGCTGCCTTAAAGTTCTCATAAGCCAACGAATATGGCCTGACTCCAACATTCATAAACTTCAAATAACCTAGAGGAAGGGTAAAAAAGCCAAGCACATACCAATAGAAGAAACTGTTCTTCAAAACACAAATTGAACCCACCAAATAGTGAATAACTATCTGCCTAAAGACAGGTAAAACATACACATGACAATTGGACTTCCGGCTCCTGCATTCAGAGCATTTCACTTGCTTTATTTACTGGAGCATTTTCAACAGAGAGGAATTAATGAAAGGTTGCATGCAAGAGTGAGAGAGCATATCACCATCTAGCTTTGTAACTGAAACTCATTTTCGCCAAAGTACTAAATGCATTAAATAATTCTGTATAAGTCATTTCATAGTGTGGAGAATGCTACATAAGAAAACATAATAATAATTGATAGGGGATTTAAGCATTGCGTTAAGTAAATGGTTACACCTGAGAGAGAGAGAGAGAGAGAGACCATCACACCATTTGTCATCATAACTTACCATGTAAAAACAACTAGACCCAAACGGACAACTCCCATTTCCAAAGTCAAAGTGCTTGCAATGAATGGACCTGCAAGAGGAAGTCATCTTAATATCCATCACAAGAGACACGACACTGAATTCATTAGCTTTTTAGCAACGTTATTATCCCAGACCCCCTCAAAAGTAATGAATATATTAAATTTCAAGACACCAATCAAATGCTCGTAATCATAATGAAAAAGGCATGCATGAGTGAGTTCAAAATTACCAGGCTGTTTCCTACATTCCTACTTCACCAAGTTTTCCAAATCGATAAGATCAATTTAATAAATCAACAAACACAATAAGGACGTTGTTCTCCTAATAAAATAGTGATGAATAAAGGCTTTCATACTCACTTCTTATCTTAGTAAAAGTAATTCAAGTAATTGGTGAACTAATACCCCATTCAAGGAAATTAGAACAGTTCAAATCTCACGTAAACATACTTGAGTTTTTCTTTGTAGCTGTCAACAATCTCCTGCTTTTCTTCTTTTGAAGAATACCAAATGACACTGGGAATGACGAAGTATGAAACCTTTCTACATATTGGGCAAGCCCTCAATGTAGAGTTGACATCCATTCCAGAGGCTGGGGAACTGCCGCGCCAATTCCTGATACATGATATGCAGAATGGATGATCACACTCTGAGAGCAATCCAAACTTCCGTTCAGATGCAATTGGCTTAGAAAGAACACGCTCAAGGCACACACTGCATTCGATCTCTTGACTATGCTTTAATGCTTCCAGTTTCTTTTGCTTCTTCTCACAGGTTTCCATATGTTCTTCTCTCTCCTGGGGTCTGAAAGGATGCAAGCAATTTTTCCCACAGTATGGGCATATATCCCCGTGGATATGAGGACATGCTTCCCCACGTGGGCAATCACCAGCGGCAGCAAATGAGCAGATTGGAAGATCAGCTGGATCAAGACTCTTAAAATCGCCAAGATCATCGGACTCTGACAAATACTGATGCTGGGATGTTTGACTCCAGGCCGGTTTTACAGGAAGGAAGAAAGGTATACTTGAAGGTGAAAGATCTGAAGTAACACCTGGGACTATAGTCAACCCCCCAGATGCAGTAGCAGAATCAGAAACCAAAAATTGGTGAGAACTTGTGGACGAAGATGCCACGGACGACTGTCGAGTAGATACTTTAACATGTTCATATCTGCATCGGCTTCCATACGAACAAGCTCCTTTTTGGTAGAAGGTGCACAACTGCAACAGTATTTCAATAAGGATCAACTAAGAGGAAACAAAAGCGTAAGGGACCATAGTAGGAATTTTACATTATTCGACGGGTCCTTCCAATCATGGGAGAACTCACAGTGGTCCCCTTTTAGACATGCTCCATTTGCAAAGAACTTGCAAAGTACCCTGGACAAAACAGAAACATGAAACTGTGAAGAAACTAACTCTCATTCTGACAGATGACTGACCAAGAACATGGGATTGGAATCGAGAGAATATGATATCTCTCTACGATCAGTTAAATCAAGTTAACTTACAAAATTACTAGACCAACTTTGTTAACCAAATTTCAAGGCAAAATTCAAGCCTAATTGGCAATGGAATACACTCGGTGACAGCAATATCAGCACAAGGAAGAGCATCCCTGCCTGGTTGTCAGCAAGATTGACAACAGCATATTTCACCATGTGCCCAAATCATCGTTTAAGAGAGAAAGAAAATAAGAAAAGATCAACTGACAAGGCTTCGGAATTCAATACCATCACCCAAAACAACATCAAGTTCCTCACTTAACTACTTATGCCAGAAGAAGGTACTTCTGGATGGAGGGGCTCGGCTTTGCTTTGCATGAATTTCATAATTTGGATCAGACCATCTAAAAAATGAGACCATTGACGCTCTAGCAAAAGATGCAACCAATACTTTCATGGGGTTTCCCTCTTTTCCTTTGACAAACCAGTGTCATTTCCTTAGGCATCACCAACATATGAAGCTTCAATAGATGCATTCATGTCCCCGAAGTAGGTGCAACCTTAACTGGGCCGGTATAAGTGTCTCAATGATTTGCTTACAAAGTAAGCGGCCAGAAAGAAGCAGAATCTATCCAAATACAAAATTTGGAATGACCTCTACAACCTTTTATCAGCAATTTATCAAAGACGAGAACGGTGCAACATTCCCAGCCGTAGCCTTGATTCTTTTGCCACTCTAGCAAACCCTTTAACTCTGAGAAGTCAAATTTTTTTTTTTTTTGAAGATGAAGTCAAATTCAACTAGGTAATTTGAGAGTAAACTTGCAGTTATCAAATCAAAAGCACCAATGGATGCACTGCTAACTTCTAAATGTCAATGACATAGGACTACAGCCTAATACGCAGCATAAGGTTGCATTTCAACTTCTTAAAGAATTTCCATGTGTAGAAGACAACCATTATTTTCTTTAATAAGAAGAACACTGCCATGATTGTCCTAAGATATAACCAAAAACCCAAGAATTAGTAAATTACAATTATTTGTTTTTACCCATTTCCTTATCAAGCAAACCAATACTTGTCAATAAACAAATTTTGGAAAATGAATAGGAGAGGAAAAGAACACCAATTCACGGGTAAACCCAATCTTCACTTGACATAAATAAGCCCCAACTCCTCGTATGCACCAACAAATAGCAATTCAGAAAGTCACCAATTTCGGGACCATGAGATGATCGTAAAAAAACAAGGATAACGAATTCCAAAAAAATCTCACCTCTCACATTAATGAAACCTAGAGTTCTTGATAACGCACACATAAACCATACAATTAAACATATACATTTGGGAATTAAAATCCCAAGGGCCCCTTTGGATGGTGAGATTAGGTCAGCAACGAAACTGGACCGATAAAAATTCACTGTTTCTCAATCTTCTATCATGTAAACAAGTGGAAGAATTCATCTTTCTTTCCTTTCTCACCATCCAAAGAGGCTGAAAATCAAATCCCAATGGTTTACCCCGCCAACAGAATGAAACATTTCAGAAAACAAAATTCAAAGATTTAATTGATGTCGAAACGGAAATTGAGAATCACCTCTTGGACATGGCTTCGAGAAGATCGGAACCCTAAAATTGATTTGAATGGCGGAAAAAAATATGCGGAGACCCTTTTGTAGGGTTTTTGCGGGGGCGGTTGGTATCCTATCAGGGGGAAGGAATGAAATGGACGGGATGTAATTCGTCTTCGTATTTACCAAGATGCCACTCCAAACGATTGGGAATGGTTCAAACGAGCCGAGCCGAGTTTTGTAGTATTCGAGCTCAATTTGTTAGACTAACACGAGCTTAAAGTTTGAGATCGAGCTCATCCTGTTTGTAAAAGAGTTGAACGGTTAATGAGCTGAGCCTACCTAATTTTTTTAACAAACCTCTGGAAACGACAAGAGCCTATAAAAAAGAGTCGAGTTTTTTAGCATTAAACTCGACCCATATATCAAATGAGTCTAAAATTCGAGCTCAAGCTTGACTCGACACCAAAACGAGTGTAACGAGCCGAGCCTTAATAAGCTGAGCCATGAGCTGCTCGTGAGCATTTCGGTTTATTTGCGGCCCTTGATTTGGTTATTGCTGTCCGTGGCATTGTTGCAATTTCTGGAGAGTATGAGGATAGTTGTGGAATAAGAAGGATTAGCTATGGAGAATTGGAGATGATTTTCATGACCCCTGTTTGATTGAACCCCGTGGGTACAATTATGGACGGTAGGAATTGCAAGAGTTTCCATGATTTTGTCATTTTTTTTTTAATTTACTTTTAGGGTGCGTTTGTTTTGATGGAATTAACAGTGAAAGCATACGAAGACATGCATTTTCTATCGGATTAATAGTGGAGGTATATGAAGGCATGTATTTCTATCGGATTGACAGTGCTAAGATTAATAAATAAATCTAGACTTTTATCCTAATTCTTACGTTTCCCACACATTCAATATTCTATATTATTGATCCAATTTCAATATTTCGGATTTATCCCGATGTATCTTATCTCATCTCAATCAATAATTCTAAAGATCCCGAAAAAGTTTGGGAAATTTTAATGTCACACCTTTTTTTGATAATGTCATATCCTGCAAGTGTATTTTTGCACCAAAAAATACACTTGCAGGGTGTGACATTATCAAAAAAAGATGTGGCAAAATCACTACCCAAAAGTTTTCCTAGAAGTACTTTAACAAATTAAGAAAAAATTCTCCTGAAGGTAAGATTAATGATTGTGGTTTATTTTAATGTGCGGCCCAAACATTTAAATAAATCTGAGCCACTAATCTCTTTCGGAGACTTTTTCGGAAATATTTTTCGTGCTCTCTCTATCTCATTAGAAATGTAGAGATGAGGTGGCTCAAGCACACAGCCTTCCTTCTCTGCCATTGGATAAGGGGATATTTCCTCACCAAATACTACTCCGTAGAAGATAAACAAAGCCAAACCACAAATCCACCTATCCTCCACATACCAAATGGCAACAATTTTCTCCCCATCAGCCCTCCTCTCTCCCTCCTCCTCCACTGTCTCTCCCAAATCTCTAACCCCACCACCCTCCAAACCCCAAAACCTACCCATCCAATCCTCCAAACCACCCTTAACTAACTTAACCACCACCCTAACCGCCGTCGCCGCTGCTGCCGCTATTATAACTACCTCCTCCCTACCTTCCTTGGCAGACTCCCCAAGCGCCGCCTACAAAATCTACTACGGCACCGCCGCCAGCGCGGCCAACTACGGCGGCTACGGCGGAAACTCGAGCAAGCAAGACTCCGCCGAGTACGTCTACGACGTGCCTGACGGGTGGAAAGAGCGGTTAGTATCGAAGGTCGAAAAGGGAACCAACGGGACCGATAGCGAATTCTACAACCCGAAAAAGAAGGCAGAGAAAGAGTACCTGACGTTCCTCTCCGGGTTCCGCCAGCTGGCGCCAAGGGAGGTGGTGCTGAATAATCTGGCATTGTCTGACGTGGGACTCCTAGACTTGATTGGCAGCGCAGATAGCGTGACCTCGGAGGAGACCAAGGACGAGAAGGGGCAAGTGTACTACGTGTACGAGATCGATGGGGTTGGTGCACATAGCTTGATTTCGGTGACTTGCACGAATAACAAGTTATACGCGCATTTTGTTAACGCGCCTACGCCGGACTGGAGGAGGGACGAGGAAACTTTGAGGCACCTTCATCAGTCTTTCAAAACTGTTGGGTCATTTTAGGTCAATGTATGATAAGTGACAGAGTGGGGAGAGAGGTATAATAAGAGGTACTTGTGTGTACAATATGTTCTTGTCTGAGCTTACATTTGAGAATAACATATTGTTTTTCTTTATTCAAGCCAATGGCATAGTTTAGGAGATCCTAAATGAAGGACAACACAAGTGAGTTGTCTGTTTAGAAGTGTCAATATTTCACTTATCTTGTGGTGTGCCGAAGTTCGGTTTATGTTTTCGGATAATTGTGCTCTTCTTGCTGTTACTAAATTTGAAGACAGGTGGTGTCAACGTTACGACAAACGATCACATTTAACGACTCCATTTCCCAATCGGCTTAGCATAAATCTACAAGTAGAGTCGTGACATTATGATCACGTATACAGAAAGCAGTGATAAATACATGGACATAGCTTAGTTTGGAACCTAAGTGAACAGAAATCTGCAGCATTTTGCTTAGAACTGTTTTCCGTATGCTAGGGGACAGATTGGAGCACTTAAGAATCAGGACAGATTTTGATGAAGTATTAGAGAGCAAGCAGAAATATTAGAGTACAAAAAACAGAGCCACAAGTTTACACTAATCTTAAAACAAGCACCAAAGCAAAACAAATATAGACATGATAAACACCAAAACTGACCAATTTTTCTTCCCTTGCTACGAGATGCAACAATATTTTTGCAAGGGGAGAATGCTGATCCATGAACTGACCAATTTTATCAGCAATTGTGCAAGGAAGAGAATATGAACCAGTAAAGATAGCCTGGTTTTCTTTACTTGATCGGTGAAGTGCTATGACAGAGCGTTGGTGAGGGGCTGAGGGCCATCCATGTAATACTTGCAGAGCTCCGTCTCTTGAACAGCTCAATGATAGGGTGATATATACCTGATTCCAAATATAGCTAAAACATTGTATGCCCATCATCGTATGAGACATGCCATCCTCTTCGACAAGGCAGGGCATTCTCACCGTGCTCAGCGCAACAGCTCCATCTCTTTTTCCAGTTGGCACTTCCGGTGTTTGGTCTATTAGTCTTGTCGTTCCATTTGTAAACAATCACCCCAGATCGGTCACTCCACTCTCCATCAATCCCTTGATGAGGTGGCGCCAGTGCCAATAATCCCTTTTCTCCTTCAATTATTAAAGCACAGGTTCCATAAGCCCAGATTACTCATTTATCTATGTATGAAGACATGTTCATGTGTACGAGTATGAAAATTCCACCGAAGAGCACAAGAAACTATGGATATGCATCAAGAGGATATTCCCGTCTAAAACTTTAGTTAACGACCCTTGAACTTGTTTGAGGATAAATTTATAAGGGATTCGGTACATAATGAGGGATGACACGGCTATGTTCCATAAATTGTTCGAAAGAAACTATCTTACTGCAGAGCGAATTCTCACAAATCATACATGATTCACCACTTCATTCTATCGTTAATTATTGGTTAAGTACAATTGCCAACAAATTGTGCGATTGCAAAAGGGACTCAACTCATACGAGACTTCTTCACGTCCTATTTTTGACAATTAACCGAATGTACCACCAAGGCATGGCAAACAGCCCATACAAAATCAACAGCATAGGAACCCCTGGACAGTACTGTATTAGGCTGGTCAGAATGACACTTAATAAAGTTGTCACCTTTGACACCAAAAGAAGTCAGATCTATTCAAACAGTTTCAGTCCTTTCCTTTCTTTCACTCCTTTGGCCAAGAGGAAAACAGTTTAAAATAAAAACATAAATGCCGAAAAAGGATGTTACAAAAGCCATCCATCGATAACTAGTACTCCATCATGGTTGTACCATTGCATCTTACTGAAACATGGACTGGCCTATTTTTTTGGAAAATGGCATAAACACGGTGGGAGTTCTTCCCATTGATTTTTCCGCATTACTGAAATGTCTGTCCAGCAAAGACTAGCTCTTCTGTCCAAAAAATGCATCTTGTTGATTGATTATCACAAGTGCCCTTTTCTTTACCTTATGAGGTGAAAGTAAAAAATAAAAAGCATTACGATTCAGATTTTAGTCAGATGTTATGTGCTTCTAAGAAACTTGTGAAGTGAAACTGAGCACTGATTCAAAGAGCTTTCCTACAAAGAACCAGCAAACTAGTATCTACATTATTCCGAACAAAATAATAATCTAAACCAGTTTGAGTTTGTAGTCATTCCCATTCGGTATGGAAATGACAAGAAGATCAATCGGTTAAAAGCTGAACTTTCATACAAATGTTCACTGGCATGAACTTTCATACTCACACACACAAACATTTTACAGATATCCGCCAAAACTGCCTTTTCCAATACGCTTTGATTAATTACGAGGAGAAAAGTTTAAATTGGGGGAACCCAAAAATCTAATTTTAGCTAAAGATTTTGGCACACTTCGGTGGGGCTGCAAACTAATTGATATGCTCCAGAGCATCTTGAGGCTTGGCTTGGTAAGAGTTCGACTCCGCTCAACTCGTTTAGTAACAAGCTGAGCTCGAGTTTAAGGTTCGTGTAGTAAACAAGCCGAGCTCAACACTCTAAAACTCCGCTCGGCTCGAAAAAACTTAGCTCGTTTGTATAGAATCGGTTCGTTTATAGAGGCTTGTTTAGTAAATGAACTGGGCTCTCAAGCTCAAGTTTTGGTGCTTGTATAGTAAACGAGGCGAGCTCGAACACTACAAACCTCGGCTCATTTTGCACCCCTGCAACTTCAGTGAACCTCTTCCCTCCTCATCAACACTACCACAAATTTAATATACAAGAGGCTAATATGGCTGTGTGTACCAATGCTACTAAGGACACATTCACCGACATATTTTTCAAGGACTTTTATGGGGTAAAATTATGAGAGTTTGGGTTCTAAAGATGGTTAAAAACTCTTGAAAGTATGGAAATTCACTCACAGTGACTGCGTGTTCCAACTTTTCATGATACACAAACACTGGTAATTTCAGAATAAACCTTAGCAGCAAAGTTAGATAGCCCAATACAAATATGGGATTATTTTAATCAGAATTGGCATATTGATGGCCACTGAATACTGCCTTACCCAATATTCATGGAATTAGTGGGTTTTTTATTTGATCCGCAAATTACTTTCTTCGGCAGAGATTTCAAAGGGGGATTCTCCGTACTACTACCTCAGAAAAACAGAAAGGGGGAAAAACAAACAAGCCCAGAAAACAAGTACTGATTGAATAAGAGACTCTGTCTCTGAATAAGTGTCTCCTGCGAGAAGATGTGCAATTTTCAAAAAAAAAAAGAAACAAAATGTTCGTGCATAATTTTTTCAATTTGTTCGCACAACTCAATCAGAAATCTAATTCAGTGCGAAGAAATTGAAAAACTTATGCACTTTTCTTTTAAAAATTGCACGTCTTTTCGTAGTGTTACTTAGAAACGAAGGGAGTAGGATATATCCGTACCAGTTGTGTGGCCATGGAAAGAGCAAGCAGTTGGTGAGTTATCTCTGTCATGGTACAAAGTATTACACCTCAAGCATCTCTTCACCGCAACAATTTGAGCTGTTTGTGGCTTCATCTGATTGGCGTTTGATATGGACTTGATTTTCATACTGTTTGATGGTTTAGACGTAAGGATTGGCACATTAATGTTGTAGGCCAACGCCATTTGGGTTGAAATTAACCTGATATGATGGTAGAAAATTTGGACAGCTGAAATGGGTTTTGGTTTGATTGGAAGGTCTCTGAGCTGTGGTGATGGATTTATTACGTATCTGCTCTGTTTAGGGTTTGAAAATCAGAGTCCAGGGCAACTAATGAGATTGGGGAACAGAGTGGAAGCTAATCGGACAGTTATTAGATAAGTGGGACCCTATGTAGAGACCCATAAACCCCTCCAGTTATATATTTTAATGTGTGTAAGCAGGCTACTTCTAAAACCCTACGTACCCGTAACGTACATGGTATCAGTATTTTGCATTGTACTTTTAAATTGATACCGGATACAAGAGACACATACCGAAACTTTTCTCCTCAACTTTTGCCATACCACATAAGTACAGCAATATATATATATATATATATATATCAAGCCGTATCTACTACTCAACACAAAAATGAAACTAAGTTGATAACACTTTCTTTTTATATGCTTAGCATGATTGTACAATTAAGTTTTTAAATTTGGTCGAAAGGTTCTTTAGTTTGATGGCATTAACCTCTGATTTGTGCCTTGAGCTTGGTTTTAAACAACTATTAGATGTTGGATTCCGAATTGCCCAAATCATTTAGCTATTTCCTTTAATTGAAGTGTAATTATTACATGTACAACATTGCTCTAAGTTGTAAAAATACATTTGCTATAGATGTTTCCCCAATCGTTCCTGTATCCTGTATTTTTTAAGTTTTGCCAATCGACATACTCGTATCATATGGTGCTTCTTAGGTAACCAACTTTTTTTTTTTTTTAAACCTTTTTTTCCCCTTACTTAGGGATACACATAACACAGCACAAGCTTCGTGGAGCCCCGGCCATGGGCTCTGGAGTTATAGTCACACCCGGGGGAGGGCTGCTGCACCTAGTCGTCCCCTCCGGCCTCCTCCACCCTTTTCAGTAGTGGAAAAGAGAAGTAGTTTTGCGGGTCAAACAAAACACACATGTTCGTCTATCACTGCACACAAATTACCTTTCTAATTTTCCTGCAGTTGATAGGAGTGATGTGAGAGAAAGAGAGGATAAACCTGTAATTGATAAAGACTCAAATCCAGATTTCATGCTTTCGCAAGAGAACGCATCGACCATCACATCGAACTAGTCAATCTTAGAAAAATCAAGTTTCTTACCTCTAATAACAAAAAGTTACAGTAAGTTTTAAGAGTAGAAGGTTAAAAAAAAAATGGTGGGGAGGAGCTGATGATCCAGGAGCTTTAACATAGCACATAAAGAGTGAAAATGTAAAAGAAGTAAGGCTGAAAACTCCAGTAATAATAATGCATACCACAACTCTCCTAAATTAACATTGTACAGAACACTTTACATAGTAGACTTGTTCCACAATGAGTAATATTCTTACAGTTACGATAACACACATTTTAGTCACTAGCTGTAGCGCTCAGGTTCGAGTCTCACTGCTGCGAATTACAGTTTTCTTTACCTCACCCTCATTCCCCTTGCCTCAGCTGAATCAGAATACTGCACTTGTTTGACATGGAGGACCCACCAATTAATATCACCATTCTTGCTCAATTTCAGAAGCTGGTTCGTCTTCTTCTTCTCCCCCGGAGCACTTAACACCAACATCACCATGACCATGGCCATGACCAAAGGCCTTGATGTGGTCTTTCAGGGACCTCTTGTGCTTGAAATCAGACCCACATATGCAGTACCAGATCTTGCCACAGTTCTTCTCATGGGTCCTCCAATCACCTTTCACTGCAGATGGCTTCCCACATTTCCTGCACTTGAAGGGCTTGACCCCATGCTTTCTCTTGTAATGTGTTTGGAGGGTTCTGAAGTCTTTGAGTGGCCTTGACCTTGGGTGATCAATGTGGTGCTTGCACCCTGCTGCGCAGCAGTAGCAAGGGAGCCTTAGCATTGCTGTTGGCTGAATACCCCTTAGAGATTCTGGCCCTTTCCTGTATTCAGATCCATGTCCCCACATATGCATCTGCAGATTAAACATAATCAAATGTTAAGAACCCTAGATTGTTCAGGGAAGATGATCTAGAGAGAGCATGGACAAACCAAAACTGAAGTAAAAATGGGTAATGGTATACAAAAAACAGTATAGAACTTCAAGCTTCAACCATAATGAGATGGCCTTTGGTAGTTGTCTGAATATCAAACTAAAACACTGGTTAATGTTTGACTTGTGCTCTCGAAATTGTCATTACCATCTCCAGTATCCTATGACATCTTCTGTTTAGGGATCATTTTCCATTATAAGTTTATAACCCCCAGCAATGGAAAACCGCCTATTCCTTTTTCCCCGGTTTAGTGGTAAGGGGTGTTCACGGTAGCATACTCAAACCTTGATAATTCACTTTCTAGGAAGGTCAAAGGCGGTCATCCACACTGGAATTACGCCTAGAATTGCGGAATTTATGTGAGAGATTCTTGTGGCCTAGCCTAAAAGAGACTATGCTTCTTCTAGTGGCAGTCGAACCAGAGACTTGTGCTTGTAAGGCACTTATCGCCGGGGGGTTTTCCTACCACTAGAGCTATATAACCCTTTGGTTTGGAAGCCACCAGTTTGAGAGGTAAAAATTAAAGTGGCGAAAGGAAAATTGGAGCAAATACTGAAAACAGCAACTTAATTGGTATTGAAAATAATTTTAGAAACCAATGAGCACTCCCAAATGGAGCCACGAAAATACAATGGTTCAAGATTATTATTTTTTTCACTACAAGGAGTCATAAAATCCGTGTATAATGAGTGGGAAGAAGCCTTAGAAATATCTACAATTAACCAGAAAATATCACTTCTACAAACCTTACAAGACATTTGATTTGCCTCACAAACGAAATTTTTGGCTCAACTCTCTATATGGAAGACACTCTGATCGATCATACTTGATTTTCAAAACAAAGATTCATAGACGAGAGAAAATCCAAGACAAAATCACACAGAAGAAAGGACAATTCCACATTTGATATGGACTTGAATACACATACATATCTATCTGTTTATACCTGCAAGTTGTTGTATCTGTTAAAGTTCTTGTAGCAAAGAGGGCAGGAGAACTGTGTAGGACCACTGAGAATCTGAGAGGGAGTTGGAATCCAGTACTGACCACCCTTGTTCAGGCTTTTCAAAGGGTACCCGGAGTTAACTGCCCTACAACTTTCCTTTTTTCCTGTTGCCTCTGAATCAGGGCTAGGGAGCCCTATATGTAGGGCTACAGTTACACCTTCCTTTTCAGCATTTGTTCTAGAAAAAATACTCCCCATATCTCTGGCAGTAGTACTACAACATGATGAGGGCTCATGGTCTGCTGATATGGTGGCGGTGGCGGTGGTGGTGGTGGTAATTAGGTTGTTGAGAAGAGGAAGAGCTTCTCTCAGTGGAGGTGATGATGGGGTACTGCTGCTTGAGAGCTGGTTTTGATAATTGGAAGAGTAGTGGTGAGGGTGAAGAGGGATGAAGTTGAACCATCCATTGAAGAAGTTTGAGTAGGGTTCTGTCATGATTAGAAGAAGATGACAGTTTGGAGCTATAGCCAAAAGGATTGTTGTATGGAGATGGTTATGGACTTTGGTGATAAGATAAGAGATTTATCACACAAAGAGGTAGTATAACATGTCTTTATGCATGTATGTATTATATATAGAGGCAGACAGAGATGTGAGGCCCCGTTTGACACGCGTTACCGGTTCAAGGGGTTGGCCTAATAGTCAAGACCCAAGACTTAAGGAGTTTGCTCCCTTCTAAAGTCTCAGGTTCGAAACCGTAAAGGTGTTGTCAACTTCTTTGGGATCAGTTCCTGCAGAGTTTTGCTATGGTTTTAATTGGGACCCCCGAAAGTGTCCGGTGGAATTGGCTCCCGAGAATTAATCGAGGTGCATGTATGGCCTAAAGCCCAATACAAGGTGGAGAATAGACTAGCTAGCTAGCATGCTAGACTAGCAGTTTGTCTCCTAAATCATGTTACAGAGAGAGAGAGAGGAGTATATTCATTCTGTTATGCATATGAGTTTTTCTGCTCTTTTACCTTATCCCAAGCAACAAGTGAGTAGTTTTAAGTTTTGTTTACTCTTCTCGATCAAACCCATGGGTTGTAACACAAATTGTCACCCGACAGCTAAGGTTTTAAAAATCCTTTTGGTGTGGAGTTCGACTCCTTTTTGCATACTATCAATTCCTGCGTCGGGCCAATCTACAACGGACTTTGTCCGAATTTCAACTGAGCCTCATGCTGGCAGGATTGATCGTCCAAATTAGTCGTTCCATCAAACGGATACCGAGTTATTAAAAAGGAGTAAGTTAGTACTTAGTACTCTACTACCATCCAGCATTTGCTTTGGTGGGCGTGTTTACTGTTTCATATACATGGACACATTAACCTCTTGTTCTTTCAGAACTACATTGCCTTCTCCGTATTTTTGGGTGCCGAGCGGATACCACGTGGCAGTACCCGATCTCAACTATCTAAACGTGTTTTAGACGGTCCAGATTTATTACCTCTCTCTCCCCTCATTCCACCACTCTTTCTCATCTTTTTCCTATATCTAAAATCTGGATGGTCCAAAATACTTTTGGACGGCTGGAATAGTCGTCGGGTACCACACACCCTGGCACCCAAAAACTTGACAGAAATAAGAAAGTCTAACAACAGAAAAGATATCCATTTTTGTCTAATCAATATATCACCTGCCTTTAATTAATTACGGCGAAGAATAATTTTCTTTTCGAAAATTTTCATCAGTCAAATGACCAAGAGCCATATGTGCAATAATATTCAAATTCTACTAAACTACTAATCTCCGTGTAAGTATAGTCTATGTTTGCAGCCATGTGCTAACATTCCGTTAATTAATTTAGGCTGCATTCTAGCAAGCTTATTTATCCAGAAACTATTTCAGTATTTTTTTTATTTTTCGTAACTTTTTGTTTCTCTTTTCGTTGTAATTTTTAGGGCTAATGGATCGTCTCGACGAGACCAATTGGAAAAATAAAAAAAATATGGACCAATATTAAAAAAAGTTCATATAAGAGGACACTTTAGACACACAAAAAAAACAACTGTGTGAATTATTTTTTTTTGTCTTTAGTGAGGGTTTTTTTTTTTTCACTTTTGGTCATAATTTTTTACTTTTTAGACTCCTCTCGTCAAGACGGAAGATTAATTCAAAAAAATGTAACGCACTCTAACAAAATTTTTAAAAAAGACAAATAAAGCTCACAAAATCAAGGAAAAAAATAACTTTTTTATTTTACTATAAGAAGTTAAGAACCGACGTTGCACTGTTTCGTTGAGCCAATAAAGTTGAAAATAAATTCGATTCGTTTTTGGTCGGTTTTTATGATTGCTATTAATATATGTACCGTATGTTTTGGCAAGGGATGGGGTGGGGAATTAAAAGTTGTCGGGAGAATACTGTTTGCACAATTGGAACTCAGTGGTAAAAAAGACACAAACAAAGGAAAGAAAAGAAACTCTCATGGGAAGAAAAACTTATTCGCAGCTCCGTCATGAACAAGTTCTTTATTGCAACAAGCCAGCAATCAATCGCGACCGTCCAAAAATCCGGATTTTAATGCGGTGAAAAGTTGAACTCTTTTTTAAAAAAGTTTCATTAACATCCAGTGCCGGCCCCGACATTTGAGTTGCCCAAGCCCAACCTCATGCTTTGTTGCCCACCTACTATTAAGTCATAAAAAAAAATACAACTACAAAAAGAAAAAAAAAATCAATACATGTTGTTCCTTTAGCTTGAATAATATAAACAAAATCAATACTTTATAATTAGGATGATTCGATACAAATAAAATATATTTTCCTTGCATTTTTTAAAGCAAAATTTGTCAATTGAGCCATCGTACATTATTTATCTAAGAACTCAAGGTCCATTCAGCTAACTTTTAATTTTTTGACTTTTTATGCTTTTTAGTTAATATATGTGACAAGAATGGTCTGTCTCGAAAAGCATAAAATGTTAAAAAAAAGTTCCAAAATGCTTTTAGTCCCAAAATGCTTTTAATGAAATGATGCCTCAAATTATTTTTTTTAACGGTAAAGAAAAATTTATTAACCAGAGGTTAAAAGGATAAAAAGTACAAGCATCATAACGACGCCTCAATTCAATTGAGATCATAGCTAATCTATTTTAATCTCTCTTGTGAAATGGTAGTTCGAAGATAAAAAAAAAAATCGTCTTAACTCTCTTGATTTTATTTTAACTATGACTTTTGTTTTTAATCAAATGTAAGAACATATCACATATACACTACTCCACTATTGTGTTTGTTAAGTTGAAAATTTCCAAAAATGTAATTTAGTATATTATTTTTTTTGTATAATTGTGGATTGGGAGAAAAACAAAAAAAGGTAGAACAAAAATGAAAAAATAAATTGTGAATTGGGAGAAAAACAAAGAATAAAGCCATAAAAGGAAAAGAAAGGGAAGGAAATGACAAGCTAAGGAGTCGAACCCGGACAACTGGGACTCATATTAGAGTGCCGTGCCATAACACCAAGCAGTTGCCTTGGGCCAAATAGGGGAAACTTATTAGCATTTATATCTAACTCAATTTTTTTTTTTTGGGATGCCCCAGCCCGGGGGGTTGCCCAAGCCCGAAGGCTTGCGGGGCTTACCCCGGGGCCGGCCCTGTTAACATCCAAACCATTCAAAACACTTTTGAACGATCGTGATTGACTCCATAAACAAGTATTCACGACTCTGCCGTTAAAAAGATTTTTTCTCCTCTCAATGGTAAAACATGAAAAGATGACAAAAAGCAAGAAGTGTACGTGGGCAATGCTGCCTTGCTAAGACACAAAAATATTAAAACGGGCATTGTCCTATGGAATGTAATTTGAATTAAATTTCATCGGGCGGTAAGAATAGTATTAGAAAATATTATTTTAGCATGTTTTTTAGGTTTCAATATTATGTTTCCAGTTAGCTAGTATAGGTTTTTTTATTCATTTCCTGCTTATTTTCGGTTTCCTTTTCGCGAATGTTTCCTTAATTACTTTTTTCGTCCAATTTTGTTAGTCTTTTATTCTATTTTGGGTTATTCCAAAATTTTAGTCCTTTTTGAAAAATCAAATGTTGAAGTGTTTTACATTTCCAAAACTAACCCTTATAAATGTTTAAAAATAACGGTCTTACTATTGTCAACCACTAGGCTGACGATAAGCACACTAGAAGGCAATGAAAATATGTATTTCTGTTTATTTTTTACATCCTTTAATACACATTCACACACCTACCATTGTCAGCCCATTAGGCTGATTTTAGAATTTTCCTAATGATAATTCCAAAAGTGAGAGTTAAATTAAGGACAATGATGGAAAAACAAAATAAAAGGACCGAAAATACAGAAAAACAACAAATAAAAAATAAATACAACAAACAAACAAAACAAAAAGAAAAGTCGCTTGGAGCCAAGACGCCGGAGTCGGACCCGTCAATCACACTTCTGAAGGGGGTTGGAGTGGCCAGGTATGAACACAGAGCAGACTCTCTGAGATGGACCCGCCGCACTAACTTGAGTTCGTTTCTGCCGCAGACTGAAGGCTGAAACAGTTGCAAATGTCGTCACCGTCGCCGCTGAACCTCGGTCAAACGTATACTGAGACTTGCAATTTTACCCTTATTAATTTTGTACTTTCTATATCGTGAGACCCAAAAATTTGTGGAGTGGGGACTGGGGGTGGTTCAAAGCCCTTGATGTTTTGGTGCTCTTTCATCATCATTTTGAAGCAAAATAGCAATAATACAAGAATATCCTTCACCTTAAATGTTGCTTCATTTGGAAGAATGTTCGTAATTTTTTCATACAAAAAGCATCTCAGTGAACACACACGTACATGTGCAGATAATCAAAGTTACTACTGGTACATGCATTAACAAATTCCCCAAGGATTTGCACCATCGATCCCAGTCAAAATTTTCTAGGCCATGTATAGGACCATATCCGATCAAACAAAATACCTTTTCTAAGACTAGTGCATATACAAGGCAAACAACTTCAGGCTAGACGGTGGAATTAGTCCCTCAGAAATTCGTCGAAATGTGTGCAACTAGACAAGTATAGGCCGCATCATGCACGCACGTAAGCCAGCATGCATGAAAACCCGGAGTTATCCAAAAAGAAAACAAACACAAACTGCAACTTTAGTAAAAACCTGTCTCGACTTTTAAAAATACATCTTGGTAATGACGCAAGTCCAAATGGGTAAAGCCAAAACTTGGTTTTTTCTCATTACCCATGCATAGAAATAACATTTGCTGGATATGGACGTGCCGCTTTGGAGCTAATGTTGACCATTCGGCATGCATATTAATTGTAGAGTGGAACCCCACAGTATATATAGATCTCTTTCACTTGATTGAAAGTCACTTCTGAGAATAGGAAGGAAAAAAAAATTTATTGGGCCAAATGGAACCTAGATTGAAGCAATTAGGAGTTGTGGAACTAGCAATGATCCTTTTCCCAAATCTTTCACATTTCCCCCTGTAACCAAGATCTTTGGGTGGAGGACTCTTTAAATGCGTGCCTGCATACGGACTATTTACAACTTGTTGGGGTCCTTAGTCAAATAAGTTCAAACAAGTTGTGTTGAATTCAAAATTTTAGAGAAGAAAGTCATAGCAACAATTAATGAAGGTACATTTAGCAAAATAAATATTACTGGAGGCCATAGCAACAATTAATGAAGGTATATATATATATATACACACACATTTAGCAAAATAATATTGTTGGAGGCTGGTGAGGTGAGTATAGCGTTGTAGTTACGCTGGTTCAGTTGATGGTCATTGTTTTTATATTCTCAACTAGAAGGTTATAGCGATGCGAAATTCAGTTGTTTTTTCCCGATTATCGAATTCTTTCTTGAGTTCCTAATGTAGTTGTTTGACTCATTTATTTTGTATGACTTATTCTTTTTAGGGATGCTTTATTTGCATGTAATGTAAGAACATTAATATACATAGGCATGCAGCATATACATGAAAGTGATTTTGGCATTTCATATTTAGCCATTGACACTCCACTTTCTGTATTTATTTTATGTAAAATTATCAAATTACCATTTATTTTGTAAGTGTCCATCTACTTTAAAGTGTCTTGTTGTAATTTTAAATAAAAAAGACAAAAATAAATAAAATGCCAATGACTAAAAGTAGATAGCCAAAATTAATTTATATAGGATTGTGATTTTGGCACTCCAAAAATTGATGGAGGGGCTCCAAAACTGAACTTTGTTGATACACAAAACGACGTCATTTTGGAACCCCTCTATCAATTTTTGAAGTGCTAAAATCAATTTCCTTTATATATACATATGCTATGAATATAAAGGTTACCAAGAAAGAGTCTCCTCTTTTGACTACAAATCGTGCTGCAGTATCATGGTAGACTCCCAAGATTGCACGAGTGTGTCTTTAGGGGTACGTGCGAGCTTTTTTGGTCTTCGATTGAAGGCTCCACCTTCAAGGACAGTGTTGGCATTTCCAAAAAATCTCTGCCTCCCAGTTTCGAAATCCCATGGAAACCAAATATCCAACCCCACTCATTCTTTAATTTGTTTCAAACTAGTAATTCAATACTGTCCGTTGGTTTTTTACCCCATTGAAGAGAGAGCAAAAGCACAGACACAAGGCGCATGCCAAACTAAGTCACACGTAATACCCGGGACGGGTGCGCGAGCGCCGGTGTGAAAGAGTCTTTCATAAACCTTCCGAACTACTAAATTAAATTCGTGAGTGCGAGGATTGAAAATGCGAGCGCAAAATGAGGATTGAAAACGGGGGAGAAAACCAGTTTATAAGATTATATACATTGAAGGGCTCTAATGTTGAGTTTCCTAAATACTAAAACTGATGGACTACATTACAGGCACAGCAAGAAGAGCAAAGACCAGACTAAGATGCCAAACAATGTTGAGTTTAATTCCTAAAAAAAAAAAACTGATGGACTATATACAATGAAGGGCTCTAATGAAAAAACCAAGGGGTTGACCTAGTGGTCAAAGTCGGGAACTTAAGAGTTAGCTTTATCCTTAGGTCTTACGTTTGAAATTTTCCAAGCGCTATCAACTTCTCTGGGGTTATACATACGTATCATTTGCTCCATCTTTAAATGAGGCCCCCATTATTGAACTGTGGGTTTTAAATTGTTCATGCACTTAATTATTATTATTTTTTTAAAAGGGATCTAATAGAACTATTGATGTGGGGCAAAGGAATAGGATTATATGGTCTAATTAAGTTCCCTTCTTTTAAGTTTTTCTACGTACGTAGGTACACAGAAAGTCTACGTTTATCGCTTTTTTCACCGTTCTCAATCTTACTGTTTAAAAGTATTTTGAACGGTCTGAATTTTAAAAAACTCTTCTCACTAATTGCCGAGACGAACGGTGAGATGTTTGAGCAGTAAATATTGAGTGGTGATCGTAAGATGTTGGTAAATTACGGTATTACTAATACCGTAAATAAACAGACTGGAAAGTTGAATGCCGAGAGTGACAGGTTATTAAGGACTTTTGGCGGGCATGGCTGTGGGATGTCAGTTGGAGAGAGAGAGAGAGAGAGAGAGAGAGAGAGAGAGTAATGCCAAATGCTAAAGCTAAAATTGCAAGATAAGAAAATGATTGGAACTCACTGTTCACATAGGACATGATGTTATTCCAACTTTGATCGCATTAATTTTGCTCCCCTCCCCTGTTTTCTGCATGAAAATGACTCAAATCTCTCTCTCTCTCGGATGGATTCAATTTTCGTGCCGACAGGGAGCCATAATAACCTGAAGCTTTCCCCAACCATGTCTTATAATGGGGACAATGGTGTGTGTTGTGCACCCTTTATGAGCCCATCGCAATTCCAGTTATTTGATTTGAACCGTCCATTTGTTCGTGTAGTATGGCGTCTTTCGAAAACATTTCGATTTACTAAAATTTATGAAAATAAGATTTCAGTGCAAAGCATATAAGCAAGAATTGAGTGTGAGATGGAAAAATCTTTCTTAGAAATTATGTGAGCTAGTTCTTGAATATAGAGACATCCTCCAACCACGCATATCTTTTAAATTTTTAAACTTTACAAAGTTTTAATACCTTAGAGATTTCGAACCAAAGGTCTCAACAATGAGCAACTCTAAGTCCCAGTCATTTATCACCGGTTGTAAAAGTGAGCAACTCTAAGTCTCAGGCATTTGCCGTCAGCCGACGGTTGTGTTTTGGAGTTGATCATACTAACCATATTCCCGAAATCTTAAAACACATTCTTCATTTCTTCTTACCACTTTTGCCTTATGCCTTTTCTCTTTTTTCCTTTTTGTTTATGGGTTAAATCTTTTCTGAAATTAAACGAAAAATTGCCCTAAGCCAAATAAAAAATAAATATTCTTCCTCACCATGCCATAGAGCACCGACAGAAGAACAGCAAATCCTGAAAATCTCGTACGGAAATGGTCTGTAATGAAAGCTCATAAATAAAAGCTAGCAAGATGACAAAACTAATTGATAAATAAATAAAAAGGGGTGACAAAATTGAAAATCCCCGTGGTTGCCTATGAAAATTTCGAAAATTAAATCAGTCCATATTACTAGAGAAACCAGCTCGGACAACTAACTGTTTGTTTATTAGACGAGTTGATCTTGGACGAATTTTAATCGAGTCGAACGCGAGCATTGTTCGGAGTCCACATACTTAGAACGGTTACGGACACATTCACATTCGGGTTTATGCTTGAATATTTGTGCATGTATGTTCATTCAAGAATAGCACAGAACCACGCGAGAATCGGTAGTAACAGAAAACGTGTCCACTTCGCAAATGATTTTGGCTATTTCCTTCCTTCACTTTCAATAACTCAGGTGCCAAAAATTACTGTATATCGAAATCGAAAAATCACAGGAGACAAATAACCCAGTTGGTTTTCTGCACCACGTACATTTGAAGGGTCTGATCAGATAGTCCTAACCTAGGGCCCCCCTAACTGTTATAAGTCACATTATTGGTACGTGGGTGCATGAGCAGAAGTAATAGTGAGAAAACGTCTTTAAAACACATTCCAAATGATTAAAATTCGCGAGTGCGATGCTTGAAAGTGTGGGCGCAGTGCGAGAATTAGAACATGAGCGCATGGTATTTTGAAAGATTATGATTGTATTCACTTTGGGTCTCTGGAACCAACCACACCCTCTATGCACGGCCTCCAGTAAGTTCTCCCTCTATTACTCTTATTTTTCTATCTATCTCTCTCTACTAATTACCCAAAAAATCTCGCTCATTTCCCAACCAAACAAAGTCATGACTAAGGTCAACCACATAAAACCAGGCCCATTCCTTGGTGTACCATTAGGCCACATCAAAGCTGGCCCAGTGACAAGAGAAAATGTACCTGCGCAATTTGAGTTCCTGATGACCATTTATATGTAACAAAAAGGTCTACAAACACAACTTTAAAATACAACTCCACCCACAACTATATCTCATAACAATAGAATTAAAACTTCTTCGCAAGGTTTTTTAAGAAAAATAATTTTCACACTCCCCTTTTTTGTTTTTATTCACATAAATTTACTATATTGCCCTTGAATGTGTGAAAAATGTATTGAAAGAATGGCAAGATAGTAAATTCAAGTGGATATAGACCCAAAAAAAAGGCGGATTGTAAGAAAGGTAGTGTAAAAATTGCTTCCCTTTTTTAATTATTTTCTCTTAATTTTTATCAAAATGGGGTCCAATTTTTGCAACATTTTTTTCGTCTCCATACTGTCTTTTTGTTTTTTTATTGTCTTCTTTCTTACATTAAAAGTTTTCAACTTTGACCTTTATTTATATACTTTTTCCGATTCCTCTCGCCAAGCCGGACAGTGTGATATAAGAATGATACCCTGATTAATAAGTAGTACTCCGTAAAAGTTAAGAAAGAAAACAATTGCGAAAAAAAAAAAAAACTCCTAAAAAGATTAGGACAATGGGCCTAATAAGCCCGGTTTGGGTTACTAGTCAACGCCATGCGATGAAAGTTTTTATGGGCCAAGAAGGACAGGTGAGCTGAGCCCAAAAAGCCCACACCCATAGTCCAAACAAATACAGGAGTAATAAACGAACATAAATGACAAATCTCCCCAACGGTCGGAAAAGCAATAAAGTCCCCCTCGCTCGCCAAAACACATTCGACTCACCACCAAAGTCCCCCCAGCGGTTCACTCTCTGTCTCCCACCCAACGTATTGTTTCCATTCTCTCTCTCTCTCTCTCTCTCTGTGTGGGTTGCGTGTGGAGTGGAGTGGAATGGAACCAGCGAAGATCGATTGGAAGAGAATAAGCTCCATTCTTGTAGTGGACGATCTTTACGAGAACATCAATGCTCCAAAGTTCGTAGATCTCTCGGCTCCAGATGAACCTGTGGACGACGAAGCTTGGTTCTGCAGACCTGGTATGTCATACGAATGCACATGTTAATGGTACCCATGTCATACGATTTCAGCTGGTAATTCTTGTGTATTATTAGTCTCTCGGTTTCGTCATTCGTGGATTGAATTGTTGCAGATTGCAATCATCCGAAGACAGTGGAAGACTTCCTCAAGTCAACACCTCTTTCAAAGGTTCTATTATTTGTTTCGAATTTCGCGAATTCTGTGCATTGTTCTTCTGTTTGGTTCGGACTCGGAGTGGAAGCAGGAAAAGAGAAGAATAATGCCCTCTTAGTGGACCTGGGAAACGAACCCTGTTTCTTCGTCGTAGTTAGTTTTGTTTTAAACTCTTCTCAGCAACTGTTTTCCTGTTTGGTCGTAGTTTAGAGAATTGGGTTTTCTCCAAAAAGTTTTATTCAAATTCCACAAAACAAGTGTCTGAAAAGTGTTCTCGGTCGAAAATAATAATGAAACAGGGTTGAAATTCTGCTGAACTGAGGCAGTACGATTATCTGGTTTAGAACCAAAGAGAGGGGGAAAGCCTTGGGTTGAGAAATGAGAATTGAACTCTCTTTTTCTCTTTTCCTGCAAGTTACCTTCTACCAGAAGGTTAATGGTACTGCAACTATTTTAGGTGTCGTTAAATAACTTAACTTATTTGTTTTCGTTCTGTCAAGCTTCAGAGATCAGCTACCGCTTCTGAGGTCCTTCCACAGCGTGATCGAAACACAAGGTACTTCCATAAAACTAGTTTGGTTGACAGGATTTTGAAACTGGTTCTCGAGAATCCTTTCAAAGAAAGAATCCAGTTTTAAAAAGAACCATAAAGCAACAAGTGTTCAGCATTTGTGACCAATTCAATTTATTCATATGCAAGCTAAACAGTTCACTCTGCTTATTGATCCAGAGATGCTTATTTGAAGAGGAGAGGCTTAACTCAACCTTCAGAATTGCCAAACAAGGGCTCGAATTGCGATAGATTCGTTGAAGATGGAGAGAATCAGCACCCTAATTTATGTGCTACTCCGAGTCACCACTACAACATCATGAAAGCAGAAATCAAGTCGAGCACAGAGAGGAAACAGATTGCTAATCCAACCAAAAAGGAAGAGACGCCACGGTTGAGAAGTACGTTATCAGCACGAAATTTGTTTGGAGGGCGCGACTTGATGAATCATATAACTGAGTTTTGCAATGAGTTGAAGAGGTTGGCCACAAGGGCAACGGAAAGAGAGAATGTCGAGAAATCAGATGGGAAGAAGCTGGAGAGAAAGGAATGTGACGATGGCAGTAATTTGGGGGAAATGGACGAGAGGGAGAAGGAGAGGAAGCCATTGCTTGAGGTAAGCAAAGAGAACTGTGAGGCTGCGCAGAAGAATAATCTGAAGGAGAAGCAGAGGATGAAAAAGTAAAGCTCTTCCTTCGATCTTATATAATGCATGCAAATACACTTAAACAAGTACACACAATGTTGAAACTTCTTTACCAGAGTGCAACCAACATATGCTCCATTTCATGCGATAAAGGTGGATAAATCCAAGATTATGATCTGTGACTTAATTAGAAGTGGTGTGAGGGGCGGGGGTAAACCAGGTTGAAAGTTGACAGATTGAAAGTTCTAAACTATCAGAGTTGATGAAAAGTGATGGGTTTTGTTCATTCTAATCATATTGCTTAAGTGCTTTCATTTGGTAAATCTCTCTTTGCATTTCATAGTAGGTGTAAATATATGGGCATATGGGCAGTTCTCACGATAAAGAGGATTAACACTTAAGTGATTGAATCTGTGCAGGAGAGTTGAAATAGAAAACAATCCCAGCCCTTTGGAGTTGAAGATTGGAAAGCGCAAAGAGGGGGAAAATTTATTGCAAATTCGAACCAATCCTCCCTCTCCTCAATGTTTTTCAGCTAGCCGTGGACCTGACAAAGCTGCCCCTCTGAAAGCATCTAGATCCAAGCCTCAGGTAAGCAATGGTTATCACCAAAAAACTATAGAAGATGGTTTCAAACACATAGCAATTTTAGAACATGATACTGGAATGCTACTGAGAATGCACTGGAAATTGTTTTGCTCTTCTGGTTTATTACCTGTCATAGAAGCTTGTTAGCTAGGAGCCTAGGACAGGCTGGACATATTTTCCCCACTCTGAAAGGAAACATATTTGTGCTTATTTGCATCTCCTATCAGGATATTCTATCCAATCTAAATGGGTTTATTTGGCGAAAAAATGTGGTACAACAGCTCAGGAAACATTTTTTCTAGCAGTTCACAAAACATGTTTTCTAGAAAGGAACCAATGATGGTACCCAGGTAAAAAACAACGGCTAGAGTTGTATCTTGCTGCTTCCATATTCTTTCCTCTTTCTATCCAAAGGCACGCAAGAAAGACAAGAGTCATCAGTGAAATGCATAAGGTAGCTCACTAACTAGGTGGCAACTGTTGGCTCAATCAAGAGCTTATTCCTGTCTAATATTGAGCTGCCTTCAAGTCCCTACAATTAAAATACATATGTTTCCACTATTTGAAGCTTTTTTCAGCACAATACTGGATTTTACTGATTCATTGACTTAAATTGTTGACATACTAGGAGAGGGGAATCCTTCAAGAATTGGAGCAGGGCAATACAGAGTTAATGAAGGAGACGACTGCAGACACTAAAAGTACCGGTGGGAAAAGTGCTTCCATTGTTGCTGAAAGAGAAGCAAGAACCTTGGATGTTTTCTGGTTTCTAAAGCCTTGCACTCTTTCAAGCTAAAATAGTTGTACTTGAGATCAACCTCAAAATTCATTACTTCGCTTCTCATTTTCACCCTTGAAACCTCATTGTTAGTATATATCATCATTCATTCATTCTTTTGTTGTTAAATCAAATCACTTAGCTTTTTGTTCCTATCCAATTGTCTTTAGGAGAAAAAGTACAATTACGAACCCAATTCATTGAGATTTGTACTGGGAACCAAGTTCATCAATAAAGTTATAACTTTTGCCTCCAATTTCAGTGTATAATACAGACCTTGTTGGATATAATCATTTTTTCATGACGTGTAGTATCTTCTTATTATTATTTTTCAACACCCTCCCCCCTCAAGTTAGTAGAGTTACAGACCAAAAGGGATATCCCAAACTTCTGATGACATTAAAGTAGCCTCTTCTGAGATTTTGAAATTGCCACAAAAGAAACCAAAAAGCTAATCTTGAAAAGAGACAAAAATAAAATAAAATCCACAAAGTTAACATTTTCAGCCATGATAAAGGGAAAAACATAAAATTATGCAGCAAAAACAAAAAGAAACACAGATCCACAAATTCTCTAAAATTTCCATTAATAAACATACACACAATTCCGGATCAAAACACCACAAGATCTCACAACAAAACCCAGCTACATACTAAGCAGAAACACCCAAAAGAATCGAAACAGAAGCGACAAGAGAGAAAGGAACCAAAGCCCTAAACTAGGAATAGTTACAAGTTTTGATGGAAACAAAATCCATTTCTACACATACATATATAGAGTATAACTTATCTGGTGTTGTTACATAGGAAACAATCCAGGAGCCTCGAGCAAGCGTACCGTAGGCGAGGGTAGAACCGTCCCGTGTACAAGCTCGACTCCCTGAAAAGCTCTTCCATGGTTCCCACAAACAGGTTGAGGCTTCGAATTGGAGGGACGTACAGGGTCAGAGGGACCGCGGAGAAGGCCACGGCGAAGAACAACTGCAACATGACTCTCTTCTGCCGCCTAGAGAGAGAGAGAGAGAGAGAGAGGGAAGAGGGGGTATTGTAGTTCTTGGTATCTACCTGAAGGATTTAGGAGACTTTCGATTTCTCAATTGCAGATGGGGCGCGGATCAAAAAATATTTGCGGATGGGGCGGCTGTATATAGGTGCTATGACATGTACGAGTCTGGATGGGGGATGTGGATGTACGCAGCTCCAAGTGTCACATGGCGCGTGGGAACCAAAGCATCGAATGAAGAACACCAAAGTGTCCTTTTTTGGGGGTACACGGGAGCTCTGCTACGCGCAGAGACAATTCGCAGAGAACCACGCGGAGGCAAATGCGTTTGATCTCATTTCGGGTCCCGAAAAAATCTAGAAAAATATCCATAAATTTTTTAATATTATTTTATGGAGCCCTGTAAAAAATCAACTCCAGTGGATATCGATAAGTGTTACTTTTGGATTCGTAGAGGCGAATCGAGCAGTTTCGCCTTTACGAATCCAAAAGTAATACTTATCGATATCCACTGGAGTTGATTTTTTACGGGGCTCCATAAAATAATATTCAAAAATTTATGGATATTTTTCTAGATTTTTTCAGGACCCGAAATGGGGCCAAACGCATTTGACTCTGCGTGGATCTCTGCAGATTGTCTCTGCTGGTAGTATTTTTGATACGGAAGGTATCCCGGCTCAGTTTGCAAGCTCTCATAGCTTTTATACACAATTATACGTGAAAATGATATGGCCCGAAGAATTGTTAGCAAGAAGAATTAAACATGGTTGTTAAGATGTACTATAAAAAACACTTACGTCTCATGCCAAGATCAATACACCACCCCCTCAGAGCTAAAAAAGCCATATATGATAATTCAGAATATGAATTTATCATCTTTAATTCATTTTCATAAAATACGTCATAGAAGTACTTCGTATAACTTAGCGAGACCCAAAGGGACGAAAAAAATCACAAATTGGTACGTTTTTCATGAGATATTTAGGTCTCCGTTTACGAGAATTTTTACTTAGGCCTTGTTCCGTTAAAAGAAATAATGTAATCAAGATTGGTTATTTTAAAAAGAGAATCACTAAAGTCAATTTTTGTTCCATAAATGTTGTTGTATTTTCACCACACAAAAAAAAAAAAAAGCTTGTTCTATTGATATGGATTGTTAATTTGCTTCTTTTTTTTTATAACTAGGTGTCTAAACTAGTTTGCGTGGATCTCGACTAATTTCAGGACTCCGAAATTAACGATCAGAACAAATCCTCTAATGATCCCAAGATTTGAAATGTTTAGCCTATGTAAAATTCGAACAAACAAACCTATAAATGACAGACACTTACTATTTTCTCTTATCCTCTTAACTAACCCTTGAATTGTATTGGGATGGATAGTTGACCACCAATGCATAAATTGCCAAACACAACAACAATTGACCACCAATTGCTGAATTGTCAACTGCCCCACACACACACACACACAAAAAAAAAAAAAAAAATTATTGGGTGTTGCACTTGCACACGTTACAGTTTATGAACCAAACTGTACTTTGTTGAGAAAACCGTGGGCCGCGGCAATCTTTCTTTCAGTTTCCGTTTCTCTCTCTCTCTAGAAAGTTCACCGGCATTCCCCAGCCAACAACCCATCCAGGGATTCCAGGGCCCAGGCTATCCAGCTATCAAGATGACCTCGTCCAGATAGTTCCTTAATTTACACCCTAGAATTAGGGGGGTGGGGGGGAAGTGAAAGAAGATTAGCTAGCAATCACAATTCCAAGAAAATGCACCTTGCATGGCTGTCCACCAAAACAAAGATTGTCCTACGGATTCGTTCATCGAGTGGGAGCATAATAACAAATAAAGAACGCATTATCAATTCCCTCTTACTCTTACGTATTCGTATGTTTGATTTTTAACTGTCTGATAAAAAGCTCTCGGGTATTTTTATTGAAATTTTGTTTGATGGTTCAATTTATAAGGGATTTGAAGCGAGCGAAGCGTACATAAATTGACTCGAACGTTCTTTCTTTTTAATCCGAGGGAATCTCGAACTTGATTAGTATTAGAGGAAAGGTATGGTGATGTTCATGACTGGTTGGTGATGATTCACCTAACTTGGAAGCTTAATTTAAAGCAATATGGTACTCGATACCAAGTGCCAACCACCCATGATATGCTGCTGAGTAGAATGGTTGTTTGACCAATAAGACATAATACTCCAACTAATTAATGGGGTCCATGTCAAAAAAAAAACTAATTAATGGGGTCCACAACAAGGGTGTTTATATTTATCAATTTTAGGCTTTCTTCCGAGGGTAAAAATGGAAGACAAAAAAGTTGAAAATGTCTACTGGGACTACTGTTTTTTTTTTCTTTTATCAATTGGTACGAGAATTAAGTTGGCTCGGACACCTGAAATTATGTAAAACCATATGAACACTTGAATTTTCAAAAAAACTTATTACGAGAATTATACTCTGTATTAGTTTAGGCAATCAACAATGGAAGAAAGTATAATATATGTACTTTCGGTTGTTAGCGTATTTCAAACATTTAGAAGTAGAAAATATTTGAATTTAAGTAATGATATATATTTCATTAGTACAAAATTGTCAAAATATTAGAATTTCCGGATTCATCTCTATAATAGAAATTAGAAAAATGAGAATTTAGTGATGAAATTAATAAAAGAATAAAAAATAAGCAAGACTCGAAAAAAAAAAAAAGAAGAAGAAAATAAATTTTTTTTGGGTCTTCAAAAAACGTCTCAATTTTTGGTCAAACTTTTAAAAAATGGCACAAAATTTAGAGAAAGGAATCCAAAGAAATAATTAAGTACTTTAGGTCAAAGGTGTTCTTAATTCAGTTCGAGTGGTTCATGCACACGCCCCATTACAGTTTAGGCGAGGGAGAATGTGGTATTGAAAAGTACAAAAAAAATACTACTCCGTACCAGTAATACAGAGAGGATAAAGATGTGTAGTACCTATATCGTCCACATACATTCCATACGTAAATTTGTAAATACGTACGTACTTTTTGTAGATCAACCTGAAAATTCATGTATTTTTGCTACCACCAGGAGGGCCAGGACAATCCAATTGTATGAAAGGTTGATGGGCCAAGACAATCCAATCACTACTATAATAATTGCAAAAGATGACAGTTTTGAAATTGTCGTTTATAGAACTGTTATTAAAAGTCTGAATATTAAAACAACGGTTTGAAACTGTCATTAATATCTATAAAGATGACGCTTTATAAACGTAATTGAAAGTAAAAAGTGATACTAGTTGTGAAACGTCATTAAAGTGTTTTAAAGCTGTCAACTTTTGTAACGACCCGCTTCCGCCCTGTACAATGTTGTCCGCTTTGAATACGAAACCCCATCAAACCTTCCAGTGAAGTCACCCATCCCAGGATTACTCCAATGCGAACACGCTTAACTGTGAAATCTTAATTAGCTTTGGCACCCTCGTAACTTTAAAAGGCGTTGCACAATGCAGGATGACGATATATTATTTATATTACACAACTTACACTTCACTAAGCGATGTGAGACTACTCTCGGCTGACCCTTCTGGTCACTGATTCAATAGCCCTCCGTACGGGACCCAATTGTCATCAGGCCGGTTGACCACTACCTGGAACTCCCCAAGGGGCGAGATTCTGTCCCACATTTCCTGTCACACCCCAAAAATGAGAAGTAACTGACTGTGAACCATAAGGCTAAATGGAACACTCAGTCTGAATAAATCAAAGTAACCGAAAATCAAATGATCGCTTTTTCGTTATTAATCAAATCCAAAGGCAAATGTGTTTCAATCATAAACATGTGGTACAACCATCCCATGAACCAAATAATATCCAGTGGTCCAACAATAAAAAAAAGAACTTAATATCTGACAAATATTTCAAATGCGGAAGCGATTATTAAAATAACTAAGATGAGACACTCTAAGGCGGTCAAACAAAAGAATCCCCAAGGTGTCGCCAGAATTCTTGCCTAACTCCCTAACTTGTCTGAAAGAGAAGTTGGATAAAAATTCGTCAGCTGACGAGCTCAGAGAATAGTAAGTATATATATAAAATAAAGTTGAAAACAGAGATTAAAATAATTTACAATTAAATCATAATTTGGCATATGAGATGTCCAGCAGAAAATTAAATTAATCAATAAAACATTTAACCAATAAACATTCTTAGTGGTGATCACAACATTAACTCCATCAACAATGGGAACCACAATCAAACAATAGCATGGCCAAAATAAATCTCATCAAAATTGGATCCAATATTAAACTTAGAGTCACCAGGGTTGATAACACGTGGTACTTTTTCATAAGACGATTTGGCGAAAGAAAGCCGTTGAGCATTAGGATCACCGACCTAACATGGTCTTTTCCTCAATGGCCAGGGTCACCAACACGAAGATTAATAATTTCCCTAGACTTCTAAAATAAATGTTTCCATTAATATCTACCAAGTTCTCACAAAAAAAAAAATTTAACATCTCAGAAAATTCATCGCATGCGCACCAATTTATAGAATTTATGAACAGTTTTGAGTTTCAGAATCACATTCATATAAATTTCTGAAGGAAATATTTTTAAGGGCACATGAATCTTTCGAAAATACATTGAATACTTAACTACTTATCTTGGTCCAAAAGTAATGCAATCAAACACGCAAAAAGAACGCTAACTTAAACAAGATAACAAATCACGAAATGACCATCTATTTAAATATACACTACGTAATACAGGAAACTGCCTACTAATACCATAAAATAAAATAAAAATAGAAAACTAGCCTAATCCTAATTACTACCCTTCAGTTAACACCAAAAGTACAACAAAACCCAGCTCATGCTTCCAATTCAACGTGCAATTCAAATCACCCGAACCACCACCCATGCACACGACACATCACCATCACCCTAAGCACAAATCTTGACACCTGCTGCACACCCACATGGCCACATCCACCACTACTCCAATAAGTCAAATGGGATTAGAAGGAAAACCATTGGTGCCAAACCCATGAACGACAAAGAATAATTAGGAACGGAAAACAACCCAATTAACCTCACAATAATACTATTGTCTTGTACCTTCCAAAAGTCAAGCCTTACCCCAATCCATAGACGACAAAGAATAGAAAAAGGAACAAGCATAAAGGGGTCAAAATCTCTTACCCGATCAGGAACCGGCCAGCCAAACTCAAACGTCCCTGCGGCTTCCGCTTTTCTCACACAAATTTCTTTCAAACTCCTTATCTCATACGTACTCTCCGAATAAAAACCCTACTTTGTTAAAATATCTCTTAACGAGTAATATTATAAAACTACCCACTAACGTAATACCCCTAATTTGGGGCTGACAAGTAAATTAAAGTAACCAACTAAAACAGACTCATTACTGTAATTAATAATTATACTTATACCCTCAAACTAATAATAACGCACATAGTAACTATATTGCACAGAAAAGAATATTGCTAATTAGGACTCACACCAGAAAACTCCCAATTCATAAATGGCCAAAATAATTAATAAGATAAATAAAATTTCTAGGCCGTAACATTTCCGGTTGGTACAGACTTTGATACCATATGTAACGATCCACTCCCGATTTGAGACTTCAAAGCAACTACGCTCATAGATGGTGCTATTTCCTTTCAAAAATAATTTTTTGTTTTTCAATGTCACTTATAAGGAGAAACCGACATTAAAAAGATAGAATAGTTACGTCACTATTTTACAAAGTGACATCATAAATATATTAGATCACAGTTTGAAAGAAACTGACATTAAAAAGAAAAAATAGTTATGTCACTATTTTGGAAAGTGACATCATAAATATATTATATCAAAAATTTTTAGATGACTGACATTATTTATCTATTGTAATCTTTTTAATTACGGTTTTTTCAAAAATTGACATATTTTCACTTTTTCAAGCGTCATCTTTTAACAATATTGTAGTGGTAGTGAATGTAAGTATTTTAGATTGTTTTGTTTTTTGAATTGTTATAAATCTGTGAACGAACAAGTGTGGTTTTTTATTTGTTCAGGTCTTTAATTCTACTTCGCGAGCTTTATGCGTACTTTTGTGGATCCACCGGAAAATTCGTGTCCTTTTGCTACCGCATGGAGTGGAGGGCCAAGAAAATCCAATGTATGAAAGGTTCATGTCGTATATATGCTTCCCCACCAAGGACACTCCCTCATGCGATCAATGATTTTTTTTTGTTATTCTGAAACACGGTTGATGGGATTACCCGTCCATACCGTTTTCCAATTGCATGAGGCTTTAGCCCCATTCAATTGCACGGAAAATATGAGCAAGGTTGTTCAATTATTAGGAAAGATGTAGGATTTATTGGTTCAACTTTTTCACTGGAAAATACTTTCCTATAAAATATGTCTTGTCAAAATAAAGGAATTCTTATTTTCATGCAAAATTTCTGTCAATAGAACACACATAAGAAAATAAATTCCATTTTTCCTTCACTTCTCTTCACGTTTCCTAGGAACCAATTTCCCACGTAACATTTCCGTTTACATTTCCTGGGAAACACTTTGAGCAATGATACGATGAGTATATTTTGGTGAACTTGTTTGGTTGCCTTCATGAATTGTAATTCTTTTTTCTTCTTCTTTTTTTCCATCGATAGAAGAGAGCATTACAGCATGTATAAAATACAAAATATAAATCATGAGACACTACATCTATCGTGTGAGAGTCAACACGATAACCAAACCTAACAACTGAATTAACAAGATAAATAAATCCAACTCAACTACAAGCCCATTAAGAGAAAAAATAACTCCAACAAATACAAATAAAATAACACCCACGCGCACATGAATTATAATTCTGCATGGGTAAGAAACGCAACAAATGGGGCCAAATTTACCTATGCATCGAAGACAACTCACATATGGTATATAGAACATGCTCACTATTTGATTATTAATTCGGGTTTCACCTACCTCGTCAAATTAATCAGCCGCTTTCCCACCTGTAGAAAAATATTGATGAACTGAAACTGAAATGAGAGAACAACAAACATGTTCACCCTGCAAAGAGGGATGCTACCAAGCAGTATCCTGCAAAAGTGGAAGCAGAGCAATTGATTTGGCCCTTTTATTTCGACATGGCGTGGCTGATTTTAATCGAGTAGTCGACGGTTCAAATTTGTATACGCTCAATTTTTTTGGCTAAATAATTTATTTGGATGACTTTTTTGTCCGCACTCATTTTTTCACATTTGTTAGTTTTACGTCTATTTTTTTGGATTATTACTTCGTCATGACGTGAGGGTACTATTGAAACTAGATTTTTTTTTAAATGAAGAAGAAAATAACTACAATGAGTGTGGACCCCATATTTGATGTGAGTGAGTTTTTATGATTGTGTGCGTAAAATATTTGTGGTGGTAGGATAACTCCAGCTCCAATACACAGATGGCGATGTGGCAGCACAGCTCAGCAATTGTGGTGATCTGGCAAAACATCTCAGCGGATTTCAAGCAACACAACCATCCAAACACAACAACTTACACAACCTCTCACATACATGTGGGGCCCACACATAGTAGTGTGTGTAGAGCCCACATGCATGTGAGAGGTTGTGTAAATTGTTGTGTTTGGATTGTTGTGTGAATATCATTTTTGCATTAGTGTTGATCTGGCTGAACAGCTCAGCAATCGTGGGCTCAGCTTTATCCCGCGGTAACTTCTTATACTCCACATCAGACAAAGACTCTCTCTCTCTCTCTCTCTCTCTCGCAAATTCGCAATGGCGAGGAAGCGGAGGGTCCCGGAGGTTCTATGGAGATTGTTCAACAGCCGCGCTCGAACCCTAGCCGACACCATTATTTCATTGATTCCACCAACGACGCCTTCTGCGGCTGCGGCGTGCCGTTGCAAGGGGCGGGGATGCCTGGGTTGTACCGGCGACGGCGCCATTTCGTTCCTGCTCCGGCCAGATGACCCGTCCGATTATCGCAAGCTCTTGTATCAATGCATCGTTGTTGTATTTGACAATGCCCCTCCTCTTTCTGCGTTTTATCCTGACTGTCGTTGGTCCCAACAAGAGGTCTCTCCTAACCCTTCAGTCTATTACTGGTCGTGCACAGTGGCGTTAAATTGGTTATCGTCTGCGGTATAAAATAATAGACGTTGTTTATGATTTTCTTCATAAAATCCGTTCTCCATTGGATACATGATCCTCGCTTGCTGTGAGATTAGGCTTTTCACCCTCTTGTTGTGTCTGGCGATCAGACCTAGCATAGCCTATATACTATTCATGTTGTTGGTGACCAGGTGTTATTTATGTTACGAATTAGTTGTTGTTGAAACAAACAAGTTGCACCTCTCTGTTTCAGTATGTGTGTGTCGTTCTTCATTTTGGAGGGAAGAGCAATAAATGGTTTCCCTCCATAAACCATCCTGTTTACCAAGATGTTATAGCATTGGAGAGTTTGTTACATATCCAGTGTAGATACAACTCATTGTTGTAGAAAATTTGCTTCGTCTTCGTTCACTACTTATTCAAGGAGTCTGCTCCAATTTTGTAAAGGAAATAGGGTGACTCACTTTGGGTTTCTATTAAATAGAAAACAAAAAAAATATCGTTTGGCATTTGAAATGTTTGCATATCCATATTTATCGCAAAAGCAGAAGTTAGGGAAACCATTTTTGCAATTTCAAAATGGTTATTAATATTATTATCACTGCGTATCTCGTTCTGGTGGTTGGATTCTTGTTTTTGTGATCAGCTGGTGATTCAGCCTTCACATGTTCATTTACGATCCAACAATAAATAATCTCCTTGAGGTTGCTGCATGTTTCATTTTGCCTTTATATTGCTATTTGATGTACTTGTGTCTAATCTAAGTACCGAGTTGATATCTATTTATGCTGACTTTTTACTGCATGTTATGGTTCAGATTGTTAAGAGGACCATTGAAACGATAATAAGCGAGCAACCCTTGTCTTCTAATGTCTTATGCAGTGATTATGACAAGGCAAGTGACTTTCATGTAATGTATTTGTATCTCTGAATTTTTTTGGCAGACAAGATACTAAATGAGTTTTATGAATTATATTGCGAAGTACCCCAAAAAAATTTGTGAATGAAAATAGGTATAAATTTGATTTTAACGCAACTAGGTGTAGATGTATTAGTAATTAAATCATTCTCGAGTAATAGCTTGGTGCACTGTAGGTCAAACTGATGTTGAACACCAAATTATTTACCTGGTCATGTGCATTCAAATCTAAATTAAAGTTAGACACAAGGCAAGGAACTAAGATAGATTGTATTCCTGAGAATAGATCACATCCGAGATGAATTCCGTAAACATTCTTCATATTCGTCGTATTTGGTTTAAGATTGGAAAGCAATATGATTTCTATTTGAAGGAGAAGTGACTCCCTCTGTTTAAAAATCCCCAGATCGAACTTCCATTATTTGGATAAGTGCCCAATCAACTTTGCATTTTGGAACCAAAAATATTAGTGGCATGTCTGACACAGATACGGCGATTCCTAGGTTCGTCAGTGGTTGATGGATATAATCAATACATCTTACGACTAGGATGAATGCAGAGATAAGCCATATATTGCTCCAACTTGTATTGGCTGTTGTCATCGACTCATCACTACACCATTGTTAGTCTCTTTTATGGTAATACTAATTACGTAGTATGTGATTAACTGATGTTATATTAGCAAGAAGGGTTACTCTTTGGCAGCAGGACCAAAAATGCTGGTGATTATCTACTTTCATTGTTGAGTATTCCTGCAAGAAAGAATTTAATGGTTTTCATAATTAAGGCTGAGTAGTTTTTGGGTTGGTTAATTAGTGTTTTTGTGTTGATAGTAATCATATACACTGGCAGCATTGCTGTTCGAGCTCTGCCATGGAGCTTTTAACAAGTTCAGCATGGGGCTTTCTATTGAGAAGGGTAGGTAATGGTCAATTTTAAGTTATGTTTCTGTGCTTTAAATGTATTGCTTCATTTTCTTACGTGGGGTGCATGTTTGTATTCTTTGACATGCAGGTTGGGGATGGAGTGATGGTCTATTTGCTGAAGTATACTTCTATATTTTTGCCACTTCCTCGTAAGAAACACTATCAGGTGGCAGGTTTTCCTATCAGTGATTTTTGCCTCAAGTCAAAGCACATATCAGAGCCCAAATGTCTTCATTCTTCAATTGCTGTTGGTATGCACCAATTGGAACAAATTGATTTTGCAAAATTTAAGTCGTATGTGTCAAGTTCATCATGTATTCTTCTTTTACAATGAAGTGAGTGATTTGCAGTTCATTTTCATTTGTATGTTCTGGATCAATGCCCAATTTGCCAGGTTCTATATAATCTGAACTTTTTATTGCACAGTGTGATACGTAGTAAATCCTGTATTTAGCCCAAGCAGATTCTGTATTGTACTTGGAATGAACTATGAAGAAACATTGCAGGAGAAATTCCAGACAACAAAACGTGACCAGACCAATTTTCCGACATCCTTGTGTTCCTCTGCGTAACTAAATGATCGCAAACTAATCACCCATTGCCATCCTGTTATCTCCATTTATCCATCTAAAGGAATATACATGATAAGCAGACCAATAATGCTAGGTTGACTGCATGTGGACCAAATGTCTTGTTCTGGAAATACACTTGGTGTGGTCATAGACCCGCAAGGTAAGCTTTTTCAAACCTTCCAATATAACGAAAGGTAAGGAGGCTCTGGTTGAGAAGTACAGGCCGCAGTGGGCATTTTCAGACCTTCCAACATAACAAAAGGTAAGGAGGCTTTGGTTGAGAAGTACTGGCCACGGTGGTTGAAGTCCTGGAAAGCTTACGCTCTCATGGATATGTCATGCTGGGCTTGTGGAACCTTTTTCTGGGAGGTCATGTAAATTGAGGGGCAGTTGAATTTCGATTCATGTGTTTAATACTGAAGTTTGCAGTTGGAAAAAAAAATCTTTCCACTGTACCAAAGAAAATGAAAAAGAGCAGTAATTGTTCTTGAGAGGGACCTTTACTATGGAGCTGTAGTGATTATAATCCACTGACTCAACAACATATCTAGGGACTACTGAAGTTATAATGGGCGTCCTATAGTATTCGTTCTTAATAGAAGCCCATTATTTGTATGTTAGCTGGTTGATTTGAGAAGAATCATCAGAAGAAATGGGAAAGAGGGCAAAAGTGAGTAAAGAGAATTGGTGTTCAAATAGTGTTCAGCATGCATTAAGAGGCTAGACTTAAGAAATTTCAATATCTGAATCAATTTTATAAGAAGTTTGCTTGCTAACTACTAGTATTACAGTAGTTGGTAAACAACATACCTGTCCTGTCGTGAATTCATCTATTTACTAGGTTTATGGTTGCGTAATTTTGGGCACTGGGTGCTTTTACGGGACACTTTTCTTGACTTTCACCATATCCCTGATCCATTTCAGTCTGTCATTAAACTGAATGGTGTGATCTTGGCTGATGTTGCTTTAGGTTTCCACAAGGGTAATTCATCGTTCTGTACTAATACTGCCCACGTGCAGAGTTGTCTTCTCTTACCTCTCTGCACATTTTGACTTTTATCCGACTAAGTTAATTGGTTGCGTTGAAACTATTAGTTTCCGAACAGTGATCAGATATATTTTCTTGGTAATTTGACAGATTCGTGATTTCCTTTGAACTGTTCTTCAGGATCAGGGAAAAAGAGAAAAGGAGTTTATGAAGTTGACTTATTGTCAGAGAAAGAGTATTCCAATGCTGCTTTCAGTGATGATGTTCCCTCTGGTTCAGTTAATTGCTTTGGACATGATGGTCTGAGTTATTCTTCTTCATTCAGCAGGCATTGTAGGAAAAAGAGGTATCAGAAGAGTTCATCTGGAGGACCCACGTTACAAACTAGAACTGCTAATTGTAACACTGAAGGAAGTCCAAACGAGGAACATCACGGTAGCTCAAATCAGCTAATAGTGAAGCCTGGAAAGCGTCAAAGACAGTTTAGTTGGCAGCGCCACAGGAAGCGTAGGCAATTTGACATTCAAGAAACCCCTTCTGTGATCCAATGTGCAAGAAATGCAAGTGATGGAGATAGCTCATATGAGAAGCCTCATTCTGGGTTTAACACAAGCGTAAGTCTCGCTAGGAAAAATGGGCAATTCCTTGTAGAAAACTGGGCGACAACATCGGTTTGCTTTTTGCTATTTGAAGTTGTCTGCCTGTCATTGCCGTTGTATACATATATATACATACACACACACTAAAACTCTTTTTCTTGAGATTACCTAATTGATAAATTGTAAACTAGAAGTGGCAATTACGGTTGTCAGGGATGGATGTCAACAAATTAGGGAGATTATGAGCCGAGCCTATTCTGTGGCTTGTAGATCATTCAAACTGAGGTTTGGCCTCCGGATACAATTGGACCATTGGTTAGTTTCTATTTTGGGAAGGAGATTCAATTTTGGAAAGCTTCTAAATGGGGAATGCATGGTTTAAGGATACATTTTATGTGCTTTCACTATGTACGGGTTTAATTAACGAATATGTGTGTATCTAAATAGAATTGAAAAGAGAATCACGTAGTTGATAAAGCCAATCAAGGTTGGTGAGGAGGTGCTTAATACCTTCCCTGTTTGTAGGGCAACTCATGAGATAGATCTCTAGGGACGATGGTCAGTGGCTATATTATGAAGTTATTTGGAATTCGCCAGTTTTTCCCAAAACTAGGTAGCGACTCCAGTCTCTGTTTTTAGATCTAGTGCTCCCTTTGGTGACATGTGGTATATTGAATCATATGTCTTGTGGATTCTTGTGGGCCATCGGTTGCTGGATATTCAGAATAAAAAAGGAATCTGTTGAGTATTGGGCTCGAAATGTTTAATCGCAAAAAGTGAGTCGAAGTTGAGTGTGATGATGGCATAAGAAAGCATGGTGGCCCTTCGTTGGGTGCACACACCTTGACTGGTCATATTGAGAGAGGTGAACATCCAACACCCCAGAGAGCTAGCATACTACGACTTAACAGGTCCCCATGATATGAGCTCCCATAGATCATATGAACCTCCTCCATGAGCCCATGATGGGAACTCCAAGTTCTTATCTTACGACTCACAGAGGAAGCCTCGTCGACTACCATTCTGACAAAACAATGATGAAGCAAGCCCCTGCGCTAAATTGAGCTGGCTTTACACTTCTCGAAGACTCCAACATAAGGATCATTTGACACTGATAATAAACAGTACTTTACTCTCTGCTTCATCCCCTACTACTATTGTGATACTCTCCTCTGCCCTACCATTCCCTCTACCGTGGCCCTGAGCTGTCTCCTCCTACACCTTTGGTGGCCCTAAGCCATCCAGTGCCCTTCATTTTCTTGGCATAACATTACAATACCATTTTCAACTCTAGTTTCCACATTAGGCAAGTTTATAAACATTGAAAATGCTTGCATCCTCATAATTAGTTTCTTGGAATGAAATTCGTTGAAATAATCAGTAACTATTTCATTCTGAAATCATATGCCTTTCAATACCAGGTCTAAATAATTCGTGCATTCTCTTATAATTATGTTACGCATGACTATTATCATTTATCAGCTGGATAATACTGCAGGAAATATGACGGTATCATGTTAAATTCTAGGTAATTCACACTGTACCAGGGTTTTTATCCAAGCTCTTTACTAATAACAGACATATATCGGACCATAGTGATAATAATGCAGTACGAGTTGAATGTTTTTACTAGTTTTAACCATGACTAATTATTCTCTAAAAACAAACATGACTAATTGGAGGTTGAGATGAGTCAATGGTTCTTATTTTGAGAACGACCAAATATACTTTTGATGCAGTGCTCAGATCAGCTACTAGTTGCTAAAATTTTGCCATGCATTTTACTCTTGATGTGGTAATTTTCCCATTATTAGAGGCCAGAAAACTTGTACTGCATGATTTGAATGTTGGTAGAGGTAAATTCTTATGACTAATGAGAGGGTGAAGAATAGTTAATTTGCCTTCAACATGAAAAGAATGATTGACTGGTTATGTTTGCTTAATATGCAGTTCGTAGTCCAAATGTTTAGAAGGTGACATTTTTTAGTATTCTTTTGCTCTAGCGACGAGAATAGATGGTTGATGCGAAGTCAGCAGAATGGAAGATATATATACATTTTGTGCTAGGCATTTGGAGTTCTATTATATATGTGCCAAATCTGGTACAGATTTGTATACAGTTTTTACTTTTTAGTACAGTAAATTCCATGTTTCTAGCGGGGAATGTAGATTGTTGATGTAAAATTGCCAGAGAAATATTTTCATGGGCTTGTAAAGTGTACCTCATGCCCCTTTATTAAACAAAGAAACATGAAAAAATCATTTGACCCTCACCCCACTGCAAATGCTAATGTTTTTCTGCATTGGTCTATCTGCAGATGCCATTTCAGTGCTCTTGCTGTTTGTTTCTGCAAAAAATCCAGTATATCAGCAGAGAAGGTCATATTGATAGGCAGTCCATATTTTATAGGTCAGAATGTTCTGCATCAGTTTTACCTAGAAATCGTATCCTCTTCTACCCGCTTAGTTCCCACATCATGTATATGTAGTTTGTCTCTCTGGGATAATCATTTTTTTCTTTTGCTGATTTTATTGTGATATACATTTGTGTTATCTACGTTATACATGACCTGCTATTTCTCATTGAAATTTGAAATATTTTAGCTGTTGAGATATTGCGGATCATAAATCTTTGATACGTGGAATAAAGAACTTCTGTTCTTTCTGTGGTATTCTTCTAGGGTTTATTCCCTGGGCAGATGGGCTGAATTTAATGTGGGATATTGTCTAGTCTTGCGAAAATTTCTCTCTTCCTTTTAGGGAAATGAGTCATGTACAACCTTAACATTCTTCAGATGTGTTGAATTCTTTGAGGCCCAATGCCTCGGGTGCTAAAGTTCTTTTTGAGGATATATTTGGCTTATCTGATGGCAATATTAATTCCCCGTCATGGCCATGCTACCACAGCAGTAATTGTTGTCTCACAGACTACAAGTGCCTGTAAGTAGAGGAATAGTTTCGATTTTGATGCATGGATTTACCTGTATGTTGATTTTATCAGAAAGTAATTTTCCTGGAATGCTCTTATCGGTGTTTTAAGTCTTGTAGTGTATTTTGGTTAATATAATAGTCACTATATTCGTACTTTGGGGTACAAAGCATCGTTGTTTTACGTAATAAATTTTATTTAGTAAGTACCGCTATGAGAACAGACTGAAGAATCTAGTTGAGATTACCATGCTGAGGTCCCTTCTCGAGGCCCAGATCCTATCGTGTTTTAGGAAAGGTTATTCTAGAAAGCATGTAAATTGGGGATGAAAATGGATTTTCACTCACTTCGTACGTCTGCTTTTCTGATATCGCCCACTAGTTTGAACGAGGTTTTGATCGTGATAATTAGCAGATTGCTAATGGCTGGAACTAAGTTTAGGTTAATTAGCATTGAGCCTATATGTCCGTAGAACTCGTCTTTACAAAACAAAAGTTTTGGGATAAAAGAGGCACTTGACTTGACACTGGTACCTGTGTAGATTTTTTTACAAGTATTGACGGGCTACAGAGTATCAAAAGTTGATGCCAGGTTGTTGGGGCAGTTTGACTTTGTATCAAATTACTATTTTTACTTTCTATCAAATTACTATATTTGGTGAAGTTGAAGTTTAATGGAGAGCTGAAGTTAAAATACTGATGTCAGAATTGGGGGGAGAACACAGTTTTATTTCGGATGTTGTAAATTGGGGAGGGTAGATCAAGATGGACATGGGTGTAGACACCCGAATCTGGGCTTTCCAGATTAGTTTACTTACGGTATTTGATTCCCCAATGATGAAATGGACCAAATGGTTTAAGAACACCCCGGGAATGATAGCATGTTGAGCTTTGAGCGTTTGAACCTAACCTAAGCCTTAGCCACTTCGAAAGCCAAAAACCTACTAGCACGCGTGGGTGTGGAACCCGCGTGCACGGGTCAAACTAACAGGTGTTGGTCAAAGTCAAAGCTTGACCGTTGACCCATGCGCGTGTTGGTTTGACAAGCGCGCCAATTTGAGACCCGTGCGCGCCGGTCAAGGGTTGTCCCATACCTTTTTCAGCCATGATCAACAGGACTTTTGGGGCCGGAGGAAGGCTTTGTTCGGCCCTAAAATCAGTCTTCATCGGGGGACAGCCCCTACACCCCATATATCACCTTTCCCTCTCATCCAATGAGAGGGCTTAAGGACTAAGACACCGGCCCTTTGTTGGCGGGTGTAATCCCCCATTGCTCCTATATATACCCCCCTTGGTTCTTCTTGCAAAGGGTTCCAAGTTTGGTGGAAGGTTACCAAGTTTAAGTTCAAGAAGGGTTGCAAAAACCTTAGTCCCCACTTTCACACCTCAAGCAAGCAAGACCACTTACATCACCAAGCCTCTTCAACCACTACTCATCCTCCAAGCATTAAACACCTCAAACAACCTCAAAGCTCAATCACTCATTCAAACCCTAGAATCAAAGGTATAGCATACCTACTATTTTTCCTATTCTGTTCCCTGAGGGGGGTTGGCAGGGTCAAGGCTGGTAATCAATACCAGTCCTTGCCCTAAAGTTGGCAAGGTTTCAAAAACCGTGTGGACAAGATACTAGCATGCGCTGGTCCATAGCATGCGCGCACCACTCTGTGGCTGCGCGCGTAGGTCCACGTTGGGATTGGTGTCTTTGCTGTTTTATGTTCTTCTTTCCATATAGACCGTTGTAAGCATGTTAACAACCAGTTTACTGTTTTCTTAGTTAAAACTGCTAGGTTTTAGTTAGTATTCATACCTGCTGTTGTGGAGTACCCTTGGGATCACTTTGGATGTCTCAGAACCCAGAATCATGTAAAACCAAACACTGGTTTGTGGGCTCAGACCCGTGCGCGACAGTGGACTACCCGCGCGTCACGCGCGTGCAGGTTCGCCTTTGACCAGTGAGTGGCCTTTGCATGGGTAACTTGGCCTTAGGCCACTCTTTTGTCCCCACTCTATTTATGGGGTGTTTTGCTAATTTGTAGGGCTTTTCAGCCTTTAAACTGTGTTAACTGCTATAAACTGCTTGGTTTGTCCAGGGTGTGCACTGGTCATTCCAGAGCCCAGAGGGTTGGAAATAAGAGCTGTGGGTTTAAACCTAATGGCGCGCGTAGGTCTGGTCAACATGCAGTGACTTGATCAGTGCATGCTGTTTCTTCCTGCGCACGACACTCCAAAACAATGGCCTTCCAGTCTGTTTAAAGCTCCCACAGCAGTCTGTTTTCATCTTATACTAACTGCTTTAGCATTCATGCTATCAATCACATCCTACGAAATGTTACAGTTTTAATCCCCATTAAACTGTTCCCTGCCCCTAATTGGCTAAAGAATTGATTAAACCAAACCAAACCAAGCCTTAAGTCCCAATCATTTGGGGTCGGCTACATGAATCCTTGTTCTCCATTGAGCTCTGTCAAGAGCCATTTGTGCACACAAACTTACTCTACTCATATCATTGCGTACCACAGCATTTAAAGTCAAGTTAGGTCTACCCCTCCCCGTAGCATTGCTACCCAAAACTATCTTATCTGCTCTCTTAACTACTGCATCTCCTGATCTACGGTAGACATGCCCAAACCATCTTAGCCTATTTTCCCTCACTTTCCCTCACCTTCTCTTCTATGGGTGCTACACCTACCATCTCCCGAACCGTTTCATTTCTAATCCTGTCTCTTCTAGTCTTACCACACATCCACCTCAACTTTCTCATTTCTGCTACACTCATCTTGGTCACCTGTTGTTTCTTAATAGGCCAACATTCTGTCCGTAAAGCATCGCTGGTCTGATGGCAGTTCCATAAAATTTTTCCTTTAATTTTATGGGTAACCTCTTGTCACACAGTACACCAGTAGTGCTCCTCCACTTGAGCCACCCCACTTGAATCCTATGGGTCACATCATCGGCAATCTCTCCATCCCTACTAATGATTGATCCTAAATATTTAAAATAAGCACTCTTAGGTATCTCCTGGTCTTGGATCATCACTCTTTCTTCGTGCGCACTGCTGGTACCACTAAACTTGCACACCATATACTCAGTTTTACTCCTACTTATTTGGAAACCCATTAACTCTAATGCTTCCCTCCAAATTTCTAGTTTCGTATTAACACATCTAGCGGATTCATCTACGAGGACAATATCATCTACAAACATCATACACCATGGGATATCCTCCTGAAATTGTCTAGTCAATTCATCCATAACTAAGGCAAAAAGGTACGGGCTCAAGGTTGACCTTGATGCAATCCTACAGTGATTGGGAATTCACTTGTTTCCCCTACTAGTGATCGAATGGTAGTGATGACACCTTCATACATGTCTCTAATCACCTCGATATACCCTTTGGTCACTCCCTTTCTCTCCAGAACCCACCATATGATGTCTCTAGGCATCCTATCATAAGCCTTTTCTAAGTCTATGAAAACCATATGGAGATCCTTCTTCTTTGCTCTATGTTTTTCCACCATTCTCCTTAATAAGTAGATAGCTTCCATGGTTGATCTACCAGGCATGAACCCAAACTGTTTTTCTGACACCGTAGTCACCACCCTCAAGCGATGCTCAATAACTCTTTCCCACAACTTCATCATATGACTCATCAATTTAATACCTCTATAGTTGTTGCAGCTTTGGATATCCCCTTTATTCTTATAGATAGGTACTAGAGTGCTCCTTCTCCTTTCGTCGGGCATCTTCCTCGTCATAATAATCTTGTTAAACAACTTCGTCAACCAAGTCACCCCCAAGTCACCTAGACTTTTCCACACTTCAATAGGGATACCATCTAGTCCTAAGGCCTTACCCGGTTTCATCATTTTCAAAGCTTTGACCACTTCGAACTTTTGTATTCTTCGATAAAATTCATATTCTATATTCTCGCCAGGTTCATACTCTTCCTCCCCCCCAAAGCCTCCTTCATGTTTCTCATTTAACAACTTCTCGAAATACGACTTCCATCTATCTCTGATCGCCTCGTCTTTAACCAACACCACCGAATCAATATCTTTTATACACTTAACTTGATAAACGTCTTTAGCTCTCCTTTCTCGCAACTTGGCAAGTTTATAAATAATTTTTTCTCCATCTTTACTATCGAGTCTAGTGTAAAAATTCTCATAGGCTTCCAACTTAGCATCCCTAACAGCTTTCTTAGCTTCCTTGCTAGCTTGTTTATAATCCTGAAAATTTTCCTCATTCCGGTCCTTTTGCCACTTTTTAAAGCACTCCTTCTTGGCTTTTACCTTGGTTTGAATCTCGTCATTCCACCACCATGTCTCCTTAGAAATTGGACATTTTCCCTTCGACTCCCCGAGAACTTCTCTCGATATTCTTCTAATACCATCAGCTATGGTATTTCACATATTGTCACTATCTCCTTCTACTCCCCACTGTACTTCTTGGGACATTATTTCCTTGAATACCTCTAGTTTCTCCCCTCTTAGGCCCCACCATTTAGTTCGTGGGCATCTAGTTTCCTTTCTCCTTCTAATATTCCCCTTGAGACTAATATCTAACACCAAAAGTCTATGTTGTGTCACTAAACACTCTCCGGGAATAACCTTACAAACCTTACATGTTAAGCGGTCTGCACCTCTAGCGAGAAAGTAGTCAATTTGGCTTCTATTGTCTTTGCTCTTAAAGGTAATTAAATGCTCTTCTTGCTTCCTATAGAGGGTATTTCCCACTATAAGGTCAAAAGCTACAGCAAAATCTATAATCCTCCGACCACCTTCGTTAAGGTCACCAAAACCAAAGCCACCATGCACTTTCTCTTACCCTTGCTTGTGCACTCCCACATGGCCATTGAAATCGCCTCCTATAAATAGCTTCTTCCCAAAAGGTATATCTTGAACCACGTCATCCATCTGCTCCCAGAATTGCTCTTTAGTGAGATCATCCAAACCTATTTGGGGTGCGTAAGCACTAATAATATTAACCATACTCCCTCCAATCACAAGCTTAACTAAAATAATCCGATCTCCTTTTCTCGTGACTGTAACTACCTAATCTTTCAGGTGTTTATCTACTACGATACCTACTCCATTTCTATGTCTATTCTTGCCCGTATAGTAGAGGTTATAACCTGTGTTCTCTATTTTCCTAGCTTTCTCCCCTACCCACTTAGTTTCCTGAAGACAAGCTATACTAATCTTCCTCCTAAGCATGGTGTCAACTAGCTCCCTAGTCTTACCCGTCAATGTCCCTATATTCCAAGTTGCTAAACGAATCCTATAATCCTGGGCTAACTTCTTTACTCGTGCTCGTCCAGGTACACACGGGAACCCTTGCTCACTTATCACCACACCCGGGCGCCGGTGTGGCGCCCCTTGCTCATTTTTCGAAGCACCCGAAGGCAGGCACAACGCGTCGCTTAAAGGGAACGCCCTAGCGTGTTTCGTTATCATATTTGGATTCATGTCATAGAGATCTGACGGGTTTGTTTTACATGCTGGCTGTCAGTTACCTAACGCACAACCCTCCTCCTTTATCCGGGCTTGGGACCGGCTGGAGAATAAAGATAAGGCTCTAAGCACAAACCAGGAGGAGTTGATTAATCAAACAAAATCGCAAATGTTTTCGCAAATGCCTTAGTAGAGACTGATCTTCGGATTGGGCGAGAGGGGTGCCTTAAAACCCTTCCCCTCTCATAACCTGGCTCCCGAACCCAGATATGGTTATGACGGACTGGTGCCTTCATTTTTTCAAATCAAACAGCGTGGAAAGCGTTTCAAGTTCGGTTCCTTGGGTGCCGAACCTTCAAACACAAGTGGTGACTCTGAATTGAGCGCTCGTTCCGCTAGCGCTCCCTCGATCCGGCCTCTTAAAACCGGAATTTAAAGGGCATGCTGCCCACAATGGGTTGTCGTGATATGATGGTAAATTTTCACATTATTGATTGACTACAATCACAGATTTCTTTTGTTTACTATGTCTGAAGCACAGGACTTGCTCAAGTTTCTCCTTTCATAGATTGTCTGGGGGCGGTTTTTTTGTGTGTGTTCTAATTCTTTATTTTTGGCGATCCAGATACCATTCACTTGTTAAGTTTCTTAAAAATCTCATACGCAAAGCGCACCACTGCCAGCACTTGAGGTTATTAGAAAAGCACTGTCCAATACCATCTTTGGATCAAAGTGCTGAAGGAGGAATTGGTTCCATAGTCGAGGTAAGTAACTTTTTTTTAGTTTATTTCATTGTTGTCAATTGAGGTAGCATGCCGTCAAAAGGTTTTTATTTGTTCTCTTACCTTCTTGCTGATGAAGGTAATACAGAGTTATTTTAAGTCATTAGTGTAGCGTCTTGCATTCATTATCATAACGGAGCTTTAACCTCCAGTTTTTTCTCATACAAGTATTCGTTATGTTCTGTATTGTTGGTATGTTCTGCTTTATAAGGATCAGGTTTTGCTATGGGGATGTATGCTTCTTGTTAGTCAACCCTACTGCTATGATGATCATACGGTTTCCACTAGCTGTTTAACGTTTGATTCATATCTAGGCTAGGTTGTAATTTATTAGTGCTATAAAGAAGGTCCTAAGCGGAGCACAAGGCTGGCGAGCAAAGCAATGTCTCGTAGAGGTAGAACAACCGTTGCTGCCTTGCCCCCACTATTGTGTTTTTTTAGGCTGATTTATATGACTGGAAGAGGTGCTACAATGCTGGCAGCAGATATCACTTCCCATTGCTTTAGGTCTCTATAACTTGCGAAATGTAGTGGCTAAGTTGATAGGGGACTCCAATTTCTTGGGGAAAATGGAGCCTTTGTTTTTGCTCTCATACTTAACCTTTTTCTTAAAAATATCTATCAGTTTCAAGTTAGAGTCGTTAGACTAACTCCTTGCTAGGTTTGACTTTCCAGAAGAATGAAGCCTGCGTGAAACTGAAATACTGGTTCTGTTATTTTTTTCTGGCGGATTCTCATACCCAAATCAGCCAATGGAGAAAGAGATAGCATATCCAATAGTGTGGTTGCCAGTCTTCCATTAGTAGTTGCAATATTTAAGCTCCTCATGGAATGGTGAATACGCTAATGGAGGGATGTGAAGTTATCATTTTTCTTGTTTTCTTCTTTGCTAGTGTCATCACCTTTATTGGCACCATACCTTTTCTGTTCATTAAAATACAGCAATGGAGCTATTTCATTTTTTTGTTATTTGCCTTTTGTTCTAACGTAGAAGTCTTATGTGTGTGAAATTTCATTCTCAGGGCATTGAGTTCCAAGCAAATTTTCCGGGGAAGAGGCATGCTAAGGTTCAGCAGGATGGGAAGTTGCCACCTGATAATTTAACCAACATTGATAGTAACATTTGTGACATAACTCCAGACGTCCTTGATCATCAATTTGAGCCAAGCCAGTCTTATTGCCTTAAAAAGCATGTGGTGTCGTTTTTATGGGCTGTTTGCAGGAGTATAGTTCCACCAGATTTGCTTGGAACTTCTTCTAACTGGAGAATTCTAAGGAAGAGTATCTCAAGGTTTGTTCAGCTTCGAAGATTTGAAAAGTTCTCTTTAAAGCAGTGTATGTATAAGTTGAAAACATCAGTGTTCCCCTTTCTATCCGATAAACGCGCTTCATGCTACTCGAATGTCAAGATGCTAAAGAGCAGAAAAAGGCAGATTCCAGATTTGCATAAAAGACAGAGCCAAGTAGACTTCGCTACTCATTCTATTAAACATAAAATTGTGCAGAACTGGATACTTTGGTTCTTTTCATGTCTGATAGTGCCCTTGGTGCAAGCCAACTTCTATGTTACAGAAAGTGAGCATGGGAAGCAAAATTTGTTTTATTATCGGAAATCGGTCTGGGAGAATATAATGAACAAAGCTATCATCTTCTTGAAAAATCGGAACTATCACCCTTTAAATGATGCATCAGTTTGGAACATTACAAACAAAAGGTCATTCGGTTTCTCAAGGGTCCGACTTCGTCCAAAAGAAAATGGAGTAAGGGTGCTAGCAAATCTTAAAGCATCCTCAAGAATACTGGGCAAAGAATTCTCTTTTAAAGTTCAACCCAATAGGTTGGTGGGAAAATTGTCACTGGATCCAAAAGAAGTTAAATATGACTATTTCAGGTCTGTGAATAGTGTTCTTCGTGATTTGCATGCAGTACTAAAAGGTTTACAGTTGAAAGAACCAGAGAATTTGGGCTCCTCAGTATTCGATTATAATGATGTCTACACAAAGCTATGCCCTTTCTTATCAGCTCTGAAGAATGGATCGACAAAGGTGCCTGAAGTATTCATTGTTGTCTCAGATGTATCTAAAGCATTTGATTCTGTTAAGCAGGATAAGTTGATCAGTGTAATGGAGGAAATAATGCAGAGTGATGAATATCTCATAAAGAAGTCTCATCAAGTTGTTTGTGCAAATAAATCTTTGTGGGCTCATCAAAACCTAATACTAGCAGACCGAGACACCAGCATTGGCTCTACTATTTTTACATCTTTTGCCTCCCGTTGTTCATTGCAGGGCATCCTTGTTAATCAGGTACCATACTTTTTTTACTTTTAGTAGCCGCCAACTTTTTTCCCCGTCTTTATTTGTTAGATTTCTTGCTGCTAATGATGTGGTTGACATTGTACTGCCACAAAACAGTAATATGTTGTGCATCTGTGTTAGTGGTACAGTGGTACTCCAAAACCTAAGAAACACATAATGCAGGAAAGATCGGGATGTGTTTGTGTTTTCTTTAATGTGTAAAGATTACTAACCATTTCATATAAATCCTAAGTAAAAACATGTTCAGCAAGAAGTTCAGGAGTCCTCTTTTTTTTTTTTTTAATGAAAAGTAAAACTGGAATACTTTATCTTGATCCAGTTAATATCGAGCATGCAGTGTCCATCTACTCTTAGGCAGGGTCTGATCAGTTGCGCAAAAGGTTTTGAGCAAATGTTCCACAGCTTTGTATGTGAACTCATGTGCTCAATCTAATTAGGGAGGCCCTCTTCTTTCTATTCTGTTATTTTTGTAGCATAACTACATGAGCCGCTCAATTTACAGTGAGTTTATATCCCACAATTCCTCTATCTATTTCTTTTTAAAATTTGCGTAACTTAACTCACAGAGGAGCATGGTCTTTTTCATTCATGGATGTCTCTCCTCCTCTCTCTGAGTTTAACTTTAAACTTTCCATACTCCCTTTTTTGGTGGCTAGTTGTTCTGCACTTTTGAAATATAGTATCTACGAATAGACAAATTTATAACGTAAGGTGGAAGGAAAATAAAATCAAAAGCATTAGTTGTGGATATCAAGCATCTAGTACATCAAGAGAGAAAAGAGAAAAAAAACAAGGCCTACCTGAGTCGTCCCCACAGAAGTACAAATCCTCATTCTCACAGCAGGCCAATATTGTACCCGGATATTACAACGTAGTCCATGAGGAAATCACAATGAAATGAAGTTCAGTCATGACACAAACAAAGGGGGAAATCAATCTAGAGAGGGTTGACCAAAAGCTTTGGAAAGCCTAGCTCTGATACCATGTTAAAGCACTTAACTCAAAACTCGTTGGCCATTGTGGAGAGACCACCGAGGCTCATATACTAGTTTTGGAGGCAATTATTAGCCTACGTGGGATAAGATCCAACATTTGTCATTAAAGGAGCGACAATCAGTATGTAGTAGACATCCTTTCAGAGGAAGCTTGGTTTTCTTTTAACTTACTGCTTTCGGATGATTCAGGGTCAGAGCAAAAATACAAGGAAGGAGGAGCTTTTCTTTGATCTAAATGAGCATGTGAAGCGCAATGTACTGCAATTAGATAAGCACTTTTACTTGCAAGATGTTGGTATACCCCAAGGAAGTGTTTTGTCTTCACTGCTTTGCTCATTTTATTATGGGCATCTAGAAACCAAGGTAATAATTCCATTTCTGCAGAAGAGTGCAGAACCTGGTAACGACAAATTTTCTGCAACAGAGAATAGAAATCATGTTTATTCTCTTCCAAATAATGAGGCTGGAGTCATCGTATCGTCCCCTAAATACATGCTACTTAGATTTATCGATGACTTCATTTTCATATCAACCTCGAAGAAGCAAGCTGCTAGTTTCTTCTCCAGGCTGCGAAGGGGATTCAGAGAATACAACTGCTACATGAATGAAGCAAAATTTGGACTAAATTTTGATGCTGACCAAGTATCAGGACTTGCATCAAATCGGGTGTATGTGGGGCCAGATGGCGTACGATTTCTTGGATGGAGTGGCTTGTTTATCAACTGTTGCACTTTAGAAGTTCAGGCAGACTACACAAGGTCAACCTCTGGTTTTCTAACAAATGATGCAATTAAGCCAGCGGTTGAATGTAATTTATGGGTTTTCTCTGCTTTCTTAGACAGAGTGTTAGTTCTGGTCAATTTTCTTGGAACCATGCGACTCTGTTCTTGTTGCAACTCGAGGATGGATCTATAACGCATCAAAATAAAGTACATATATTGTTCTAGAATTTTAAGAACCAGAAACACACACTAGTAATAGGATTGGTGTAAGTTCAAAACCATTTGTGTTCGTTATGAGGAGAATCTCTATGCAGAATTCTCAGATGGAATTATGTTGTTTATTGGCTCCTTTTAACGGTGCCACGAAAGCATAATGTGCCATTTGGCAACCCAAGTTTGGGTTATGCAGCTTACAGTTGATCAATTTTAGAAACCAAGGGGATGCCATATTTTGTCATCCAGGTTTAATCCACTCAAAAGGCAACTAACCCTTTTCTTCCAAATTTTCTTTCTTAACATAGATGAGCATTCGTGGAGGCATGATTTATCTTTATTCGTGTAATACCCTTCTGTTTTAAATCTTTGTAGTTATGTCTTTAGATGTGATATTTAAATACTTTTGTCTTTGGATGCGATATGTAAATACTCTGTCTGTGTGTGTGTGTGCGCGTGCGCGCATGCTTAATCTGATTGATTCTATGGATGCATCATATATGCCCTAATTTCCAAGACAGCAGATCTGCAAGTGATTAAAGAACAGGTGGTTTGTCAAACTTATGTACTTCATAAGTTTGTTCTTCTGATTTCCTGTCTCAGGTACCTGAATATGCATTTAAGTTCAAGTCTTACGGTCTGCTGGCAAGGTAAACCAGGCGGTCATTTAAAGGCAAAGTTGTGCGATTATCTGCGACCTAAATGCCATCCCATATTCTTCGATTCAAATATCAATTCGTCGGCAGTTGTCAGATTGAATATTTATCAAGCTTTCCTGCTATGTGCAATGAAATTCCATTGCTATGTCTGTGACTTGTCTAACATCTGCAAACTTGACTTGAAATCATACATGTGCAGTATCGAGAAGTCTTTGAGGTATGTAGTTGTTGATTGTTAACTCACTAGTAATGGTGCCGTCAAATTCAGTAGTATCGTCAATAACTTTTTCCAAAAAGAAATAAATGCTTTCACAGACAGTTATTTTGATTGTGTTTTTTCTGCATCTTATCATCAACTGTTTATATTTCTTCGATAACGTGTCTTAGTTGAAATTCTGTAGTTTGGTCGTATATGTGATTTATCAAAGCTTTACTTCTAAGACATGCATAGTAACATAGGAGTTTGTCCGCCTGCTTTTTGTACACTGTTAGGTATATGCACAAGCTTGTTAAAAAAAGGATGCATGCTGTGGATCTTGGTTCTAGTTTCCATCCAATTTTTCAAGTGGAGAGGGGAGAATTTGAATGGCTTGGACTCGTTGCTTACACCCGAGTACTGAAGAGAAAACAGTCTCGGTACAGGGATTTACTGTCGTTACTAAGGTCTAAGTTGATAGCACATGAAGAAGTAGAAAGTGTTTCATCGGTTCTAAGGTACGCAGTCGATGATTCACATTCTTCTGTGATTTGGAAGATCAGATATTAGATCATAAACCATCTAAGCTGTGATATACTTCAGCAGTTGCTCATCGCTGTCATTTTGGAAGGCAAAAATTGCATCTTCTTGGAAGTACATTTCACTGGTGGACTATGGCCAATTTATATTCATTATTTTTTTGGTGGTCCTTTATTGGTGATCTTGCGGCGGTCCTTTTTTCTCCTGGAGCTGTTGGATGTATTTTGTCTTTCGGGATCTCTCTATTGCAAGGAATGCATTTTTCTTCTTTTTCTGCTTCATTGGTTTATGTTTTGGTTGGTTCTCTCTCTGCTGGGATGTATTTTAGAGAGAGATAGAGAGAGATTGAAGTTCCGTTCAGTTCTTCAGATCATTGGGATTTCAATTGCATCGAACATATGAGAGCTGACTTCCTCTGCCTTCAATACAAAGGAAATACCTAAGAGTGCATGGAGTTTATCTCTTGGAGTAACACGTGATCATCAATCTTTCTGAAAAACTCTTAAGAGTTCTTTTCGACCATTGTTTCAATTACTACTTGAAATATTTTTCTGGTGGATTCTAGAAGTATACCGGAGGACTTGTGGATTCAAGGCGTGTGGCAATCAACCACTTAGTGCGGGTACGTGGATTCCGCAACTCGATCTTCGGCCAGTCGGTGAGAATTCACGGTTGTTTTAGTTAAGATCTTGGTGGAAAGAATTGATCTTGAAACAAATATATATTATTAGAGGGATTTCTTTGCATATATTATTAGAGGGATTTCTTTAGGTAAATGATATTGACACTCCAATAATTGATGCAGATACTCCAAAACCGGTGTAATTTCAAAGTCACTTTTCTTTATTTTTTGGAGTGCCTTATCGTTTTTCGACTCTTTAATATTTCTGTTGGAAAATGCTAACCTCCACAGATAAAATGTGCATTGATATCCACAAAAGTGTATTGATATATGTAAAAGTGTATTAATATTCGTAAGATATGTATTGATATTCAAACTTGTTTGAAATTATTTGTGTATTATGCTCTGGCGAGTAGACGGAGGTTAGCAAGACCGCTTTTTTATTACCTTCGCGTCTAAGAATTCCTTTAGGTTGATTCCTCTTTTTATTGACGTTTTTTTTTTTTTTAAATTCTGACTTTCAATTAAAATAATTAAAATTTTTTTAATCCTTGCGCAAAAGAATCATAAAAGAAAAAAATGAGCCTAATTTTATAAGTACTTAAAAATGATGAAATAAGCCATGAAATTTTTTGGCGTTAGTGTTTTTTACAGAAATATTTACAAACCCCAATCATCGAGATGCATGAGATTATAGCATTTTCTTCCTAAATTTTTGCTCTAGCATTTTGCTTTACTTGTAATTTTTTTAAGTTCTTTGTCGTAATTTTTTGAGATAAACATTCATTTTAATGAGTTTCAATCCGAAAAGTATAAAAATGTGAACCGCAGTTGGGAAAAATGCATATAGGACGGCATTAACAATAAAAAGAACAAATATTTGATATTTTTCCATTCATTACTCTACCCTTTTCTTTTTAACTTTATTTATAATTTTTTACTTTTTAAACTCATATCACGAAGCAAATGACCAATTTAAAGAGTTTAAGGTGAATCTGAAAAAAAAAAAAAAAAATCATACTCCCTCCGTCCTAATTTTTTGGTCCATTTTGGAAGTTTGTATTAGTTTTCAATTGACTATATTTTATAATCTATAATCATTTTTGTGATTTTGAAAATATTATTTAAACAAATTAATTGAGATCTATAAAACTAGATCCATGTTGCATATTAAAAATATTATCAATTGAAAAATATAACTATTTTTTTGCCGGTTAGAATACAACGAGTGAAGTCTAAAAATGGGGAAGGAAGTAAAAAAAATTGGATTTGATACTGAAACAAAAAATTTAGGAATAAGAGGGCGAATTAAAAATAAAATCAAATTCCACGAAAGAAAAATAAACAAAGAGGCCAGCACTATGCCTACCCTAACCAACGTCACCATTTCAACCTAGAGACTCTCTCTCTCTCTCTCTCTCTCTCTCTCTCAGAATACAACGAAGGAATTTGTGATTCGTGGGAATGGCAATGGCTGGGCGCCTGAGATCAAGCCTCCCTCACTTCAAGAAGATTCTGAGATCCGATTCTCTCTCCTCCCCCCAGCGATCCACCCTGCTATGCCCTGCCTTCTCCAATCCCGAGGTATACTCAACCCTTCAAATTGCTTGATTTCTCTCCGCCTTCCTGTTGTTATACGTTCCTGCTCCGTTTTAGCGTTAAATGAAATGGATTTGGATTCTGTTTGGTGGATTCGTATGTAGTGGAAAATGTTTCTTACCTGAAACTTCTATAGTGAAAATTGATGTAAATATCTCTTGTTTTTTGCAGTTCTCTAGGGATTATTCTTCAGCATCTCCTCCAAAGGAACAGAAAGTTAAGGTAAATAGTCTCTTTGAGCTTTAAATTTTATTTACAGGCTATTTGACCTAAATTGGTGCGCTTCGGCTTTAAGATTCAATCGCGATAGCTATTTTTAGTGGCCTATTAGATGTGGTTTGCTTGAGGAGATGATGCTGAAGTCGTATTGGTCTTACTTCTTAGTAGGAACTCTTAGCATATAAGCTGTGCTGTATTTAGAAATATATCTGGCATGTGTGCACTTAGGGTTTTTTGCAGAAATTGCAAAACACTGTTTCTGTTAGAGATGGATTTGGTTTTGAAAAAAGTTGGGGGTAGACAGTGTTTTCCCTTCGGTGAACGAGATTGGGGGATTTGTGACTGATAATAGGATCCCTTAGATTGTACTAGAAGATGGGACAAACTCCATGTACGTGCGTGAATACATGGGGTGTGGGAGTGGGTCGTTGAGCTCGAGTGATTTTACTACTTTGCCCTAACAGTTATTCATGCTATATTAGAAGTATTGTAAAATTGTATTTTTATTAAGGCAATGTTGTATATCACATTTGTGATACATCTTCAAAAATTTGTTCTCACCTATTGGTGTTCACTGTTTTGTATATTAGAAAAGATGGGTGTCCTATGGAAGTTAGAGAAGAGTAGGAAAGGAAAGTGTGGGATTGGTGGGGTGTTTTGGACGATGCAAAAACTGCATTTTGTACCTGACGGCTTATGTAGAGTAGACACCATGGTTTTGATTCGGAGTCTGAGAAGATCTAGTTTGTTCGACCAGTATATGGGGGGCAGATTTATCAAGATTATGTGGAGACAAGTGGTGGTACTTGGTAGTGTCCTAGTTATTGGGAGAGGTTGATTTTGCCCCATGGGTCAGGTGGGCAACTTGAGGCTATTAATTGAAATGAGAAAACCAGAGCTCATGAGGGGACCTGACGGGCTGAGGATAAAAAAAAAATCAACTATACATTGTTCCGGAGTGTTGTACCTTTTGGGTATGTGAAAAGATCAATGCTGAAATCCTTTTTTTCTTCCTGGTGTTCAAGCTAGGATTATGGTCATTTATTATTGGAGACAAGGATGTTTGTGAGAACGGACTTTACAAATTGGGTATGGGCCTCTACTCCAATAGATTTGGGATTTATTGTATGGTCAAGAGCACCAAAAATAAACTGACATAGGGGCCTATAACATATTTGTAATACCCTTTTGTACAATTATCTTCCAGGTCCCTATTAATAAATGTCCATAATCCATATCGTCAAGAGCAAGAAAGAAAACTACAGTATCACAGATACTTGTTATGCGAGGGAAATTTCCAAGAATGGTTGGATAGCATTAGTTTGGATAAATTTTTCTATCTGGTTGAAAAATTGGAAGGCATTATGGTCAATCTTCTTGTTTTTTGTTTGTGTTTTCATATTATATTCATGAAGCAAAGATGTAGTATGGGCCCTGGTTTTTTCTGCATTCATGGCATGTATTAGGCATCTCAATACTTCTGACATATAGGACTATCTTCTTATGTCAATATTTCTTTTCTGTTTCCCTATATATTTCAGGTGCCTCTGACTATGTTTGGTGTATCTGGAAACTATGCCTCTGCATTGTACCTTTCAGCAGTAAAAGCTAATGCACTGGAAAAGGTTGAATCTGAGCTTCTTGACCTTGTTGAGGCTTCAAAGAGAAGTCCTACATTTGCTCAGTTCATGAAAGATTTGACAGTCCCTAAGGTTACTAGAATCAAGGCTTTAACGGAAATTTGTGCAGATGCTAAATTGTCTGATATCACAAGGAACTTTTTGTGTAAGGCACTGCCTTCCCTTATTACGTAAAGACATAAGGTTCATCTATGTATTGAAGTTATCAGTAGTTCGGATGTGGAGATAGATTCCTTTTACTTGAATAACATCTAGATCTAGTTAAAAAGTACAATAAATTGTACATAGGATACGTTCAAATTGCTTCTTTCCGATTATGTCAGTATAACCGTTGCTCGAAGTATGTCCTGGATACGACTAAGCTGACAACATGAATTTTTGGCTTAAGAGGTCAGTGGTGTGTCATTTGATTGACTCTGAATCCCAAGTTTCATTTAGATATTCCTAAGAAATTGCATGTACATTTGTAGCCTTAATCACGAATTAAAATAATACTCCATCTGTTTCACAGGTTATAGATAAGGAGCCCACTAAAGCACTTGTAGTTTGTTTCATATCTTCTCACTTTAGAACAATAGAACCAAATCACAAAGCACAAATCACATCCCTGGATCTGGTTAGTTCTACTGTTGTGTGGTCTTTTTTCTCCTCTGAAACATTTGTTCCCTTGTATGTCTTTTAAATGATTGTCCGTGAAGAATGTGGTAAAAAAGGTTCCATTTTCGAGTATAATTCTATTAAGGAAAATAACAAATGGGAAATGCAGAAGTAATGTGTAAACGCAGAAGTTGCACACTATTACATTGTAAAGACTAAATGGAGGTTAAATTTCCAAAGAGAGAATTTCTTCGAGGGTAATTTGTATTGGAAACTTGTGGAGAATGTAGTGTCTTTACAACCTTGTTTTAGTTGCAGCCTTATTTACTTTTAAGTGATGTTAATGTCCGAGACTAGACTTTGTCAGGGTTTTGCGGTTTCTCAATGACTAATCATGATATGTCAGTAGTTCTCACTCACTCAGCGTTCTGACTTGTTCTGAGAACCTGCAATGGTGAAATTTTTGATAGAGATTGTGCTTGAATCAAGGATTAGAGGTATCCACGGGGGAAAGGAAAAATATGAATTCAGAAAACTAAGTTTATTCTGTAACTTTGTTATCCAAAGACAACAATTGCAAGGCATTCCAGTGCAACTGTCTTTCATTATTGCTCTCTCACAAATTTTGAGTCAAGGGAACCAGTTCTGGAAGAAACTCATCTGCTTCGTGTAGACAGATTAGTCTATTCCTAACATGGTTCACTGCTTTCTTTGTTGACAATTTTGTTTATATTACTGCTCTACTTGTTCGATTTTGCCTTCTAATTATGAAATTATTTGCTTGGAGCTACTGGCAGTTCATGTTAATTCCTAAAACTATCTTTTGTCTTGTTTTCTACCTAGTAATTTTGGCTGAGAATGGGAGGCTAAGGGAGATGGAAATTATAGCCAAGAGATTTACAGAAGCGACCATGGCGCATAGGGGAGAAGTGAAAGCCATTGTGACCACTGTAATTGTAAGTTCTACTCCTGAAATGCAATTTAATGATTTGGAATACCATATGCCACAGCCCACAGGTCTACGTCGAAACTTTAACAACGACACTACTAGTTGCATATAGTGGTTGGAAGTCACTGACAATTCTTTCTAACCCATAGCTTTTGTGGGTTTTTTCGCCAGCCTCTTCCTGCTGAAGAGGAGAAAGAACTGAAAGAAACTCTACAGGAAATACTTGGACAGGGGAAGAAGGTTAAGCTTGAACAGAAGGTAGCTTTTCCTGCAATTCTAAATGCTTTGATGATAGGTTGACTGCGATTCGTGCATATATGTAAAAGCAGATACATATTTGTATAACAGTGATGGGTATCTGGTAATCTACTGGTTTTGTTAGGATGTCTCTAATATTAGTTCGCCTTTTGCCAGATTGACTCTTCCATTCTTGGTGGATTGGTGGTGGAATTTAGCCAAAAGGTCTTTGACATGTCCATCAAGACTAGAGCGAGGCAGATGGAGAGATTCCTGCGGGATCCTGTCAATCTGGGGATCTAAAAGGTGCTGCGCCTTTTTGAAAGCCTGTTTGGCGTAATCAAAAGAAACACTTTCCATTCATGTCTCTAATATCTTTTGTCAAAGTTTCGTTTGGTTTGGTCTGACCAAAAATGGTTCTTGTTTCGGAACCAAGCTGCGAAAGTATTTACTTTGTCATATTTCTTGGGTTGGTAGCGATGTGCGTGCACATCCTTTGGACTGTTTGCTAGTTGTTCATCATCAACTTTGGATCTATTTTTGTTGAAAATAAAAGCTACTTGCTCATCCTCGAATTTTCTTTCTTGGTTCTATGTGCACTTAATATTTAGATCATTTTTGCGACTCAATATTTCGATCATTTTTTTTATCCGGATATTGAGATCACCATTTGATTGGCATATATTCAATACTTTGCATATACAAAGATGGACTGTTTGCTAGAAGTTTTTTTTTTTCTCGCTTCTTTTCTTCATGGTTTGCACAATCCAATCAATTTTTTGAGAAAACAAATCCAATAAATTAGGATGAATCTATTTTTACTAATTGCCCTCAGTTTTTCTAATATTGGTACTTTTACATCTAATGTCTTGGACTCTTGGTAGTCTGTCTTTTATTCAATTTTTAGCGTTGAGTTTATACATATACATAGAAAAGAGATACCTAGAAACTAGCCAATCCAGCTTATTAAGGAAAGAGTAACAAATTAGATATTTCCTGGACTGTTTTTTTTTTTTCTTTTAAGAAAAGAGTAAGAATTTCATTGTTAAAAAGAATAAAGTACAAGAAACAGGCCTTATAAAAAAAAATGTCTACACCCAAATGGATTGCAAAAGCAAACTTAGCGAGTACTTATTGGATTAAATCGCTCTAACACCTGCAAAAAAAAAAAAACATTTGAGAATGACGAGCAGATAAAGGATAGGGACCGTAGCGTAGGACACTGTGATCCGTTCGTTTAAGAATTTTGGATTTTAATCATTTTTCTCATTTTTCTTTCTATCTCTTTCCAATCATTACTCTATTTCTCTTTACATTCATTTCTTACAAATCCAAAATATCAAAACATTCATTACCTACGAATCCAAAATACCAAAATGAACGGATCCGGTGTTTGAGAGTCCCTGACTGTTTCAAAAGCTATTTTGTTACCTGTTACCTGCTAATGTATACTAATGTACTAAGTACGTCTATGATACATAGCACACATTTTTTTTGATAAAATTAGAAAATGACACAAGAAAAAACACTTCACATTAATTTTGAATCGTAAATCGGCTAGTGGGAATGGGTAAACATCGTTAACCATAATAAAACAAAATCCGTACCCCCATGTCTAGCATGGGTGCACCGTACAATAATCTTTTTGGACACGAAAGATAAATTATTTACTCCATCAAAGTAGCGATAGATGTGCAAAGCAGCACACCAGTAATCGATCTTAACACAAGTCCTGAATCACTAGTAATGTACATTGGTGGGAGAAATATTGCTGTTTTTTCCCCCTTCCCAACCAACGCTGCTAATTTTTTGCTTCAACAATTCATCCCTTCAGGCCTCAATCATTAATGTATCGTACAAGAAGAGTGAATATTTACTCTCGCCCATAAATAATACTCCCCCTCAGCCGGATTATATCATCGATTCCAACAGTGAAAAGAGACAAAGTAATCCGAGTATCAAGTTTCCTGCCAAATCAAGACAAAAACGTTCAATCATACCTTCATCCTGCCTGGATAATTCATCAACCAATCGAGCCCGAAGAGTGAATAAACGAGGAGGGAGATTTTTGGTAATGCTGTCGACCATGATTTATTACAATGCCAGTCCTGTAATTTAATCAGCCTGACTTTTCATCATCTCCAAAGCAAAGAAAAAGGAAAAAAGATGTCGTCGCCTGAGAGATTCGAACTCTCGCGGGGAAACCCCATGTACTTAGCAGGCACACGCCTTAACCACTCGGCCAAAGCGACGCTTCGATGCTGGGGGTTGAATTTAATTTTAGATATAAATAAGTATGAGCGAAGTACAATCCCTCATTTCGCAACGCATTCGGTAAGCTAATTGTTCACTTGGGAAGATCTTTAGGCCAAATCAAAAACTTGAAACTTGATTTTTCACCCGCGTTGAGCATTTTGCGTCATGTAATATTCAAGATACGTTGCCTTCAATGGCGTAAAAGATGATAACTACATGTAGGGATGGAGCAAGATATATTGCATGCGTTCGAAAGCGTAAAAGATTATAACTACATACAGGGACGGACCTACATGTAGGTGGGGAGGTCTGGGTCTCCCCCCAACCTTGCTAGAATTTGCCTATATATAGTATCAATACACATTAAATAGTCATTATCTGCTGTATCAGCCCCTCCAAACTTCAAAAAATGAAATATTGGATTAAGATGTAGTAGAAAACAATTACTACTTTTTTATGTGTATATATGTATATTTTGCCAAGTATGAATAGAAAATGTCTATTTGTCTTGTAAAATATTGTTCTATAGATTTTGTACATACTTGAATTTCAAACTACATGTAAGGAAAACTTAAAATTAACAACCATGTGAAATTGCGAATATGTTTTCAGGTTCTAAATTTCGGCCTCCTTTCTACGTAATTTCTGGTTCCATCTAGATCACTATATGTTTAAATGAAATAACCCCCTCTCTTTTTTTAACAAATAATGTACTCGTCAAGTTTTACAAGATAAACCGTGTGCATTGCAAATAAAATATTTGATCTCGGGATGAAACCCTTTTGGACATGCAGAACTCCCAAGATACCACAGCCATATATATAGTGCGAAAACACAACCATAAATGCATTATTTTAGTATATCCTCAAATGTACTCCCTTCGTCCCGATTTGTTTGTCCAAATTCAGGTTTTCAACTTATTAAGGCAAACAAATCTAATACATTGATTTGAAAATTTACATAATCTCATCCATTGATTTTAAAATTAGACAGTTAATTTGGAACATTCATAAGTCAAAAAAGGAACAAACAAATCGGGACAGACGGAGTAGTATATTTAACATAAACACTTGAGATTAAGAGTTGGTCGTCGTGACATATAGGGACCATATAGCCTTCATAAAAAAAAAAAAAAACAGGGTTTTAATAATTACGACAATGAGAAGTGGAATTCATTGTACCTTGATGTAAAAGCTACCGTTAGAATACCATTTCTCAATGTGTTCTCGCTATGATCTTCAATCATGATCCCCAGTGTGGTCAGCCTTCCTGTTCAATCCACCATCCCTTCCAAAGAAAGCAAAACTAAAATTATTAGCATTAATTACATCCTTCATTGCTCCCTAATTCTCTTCCTCACCCTGGCAAAATTACGTGTATAAAGGTGCGGTCCGGACGTTCGGTTATTAAAATAAAATAAAATAATTATTGTCTCTAACCACTCAACACCTTTCATCAACGAGTATAGCTTATCCACAGAGCCGCTAGCTGTAAAGAAGTTATTTACAGAGTTGCTTGATCTCAGTTGTCCGTTTCGGCATTGAGCGGTCCAGATTTTAATGAAACTTTTTCGGAGAAAAGTTTAACTTTTTTTTTTTTTAAAGTTTCATTAAAATCCAGACGGTCCAATACACTTTGGACGGACGAGATTTACCTCTATAAACCACTATCCGCGGAAAGCTCCGTGAAATAGTTTTTCTCTTTATTAACAACCTTTGTGGGCAAGACATGAAACTAATCATTTCCTTAGATTAAAAGATGACCATAGCAAAATCATAGTAGTAATTAATTAATGGTAATTAAGCGTGCTTGCTTTGTTATCATTCCTTGAGCCACGAAAAGGAGAAACAATTCGGTGTAAAGCCAATAATATGGTTTAGGTGTGCACTGATTCTAGAATTAGGCTCCACCGTAATTATCGGACGGATTCTTTGTCATACCCGGCTTCGAATTAGTCAATTAGCCATGGCTCGGCTTAACAAACTCATAAGATAACAAAATCTACGGTATAAAGTTTGCATGCTTCATCGGACATTGATTAAAACATGAACATATATACCGTTTAAAATAGGTATTTTAAATAAGTATTTATTTTTTAAATTAAAGACGATGTTATGAGAAAATGACATATCTCATAAATCAAAAAAAATTACTTAAAATATAAGAATCTTAGCGGTACACGACCCTAGTTGGCCCCATTGATTGAATACTTCACTAAGTTCAATTCTTGACTCTAACATATACTATATGAATTTCTTGCACCATCTAAGTAATAAAATTGGCTCCGTTCTTTCACTTTTTAATTTTACAGCAAAAGGGGTCAATTCGGTCTTTTTCAATAAGATGATAAACGGAACTGTCATGAAACGGAGTTGTAAGAAGACGTATATTTTTGTGGCTGGCCTGGCTAGATCAAAATGGCTCCTAGTTCCCCCACACAACGTCTCTTTCTCCAGTTTAAAACCCCCCTCCAAAATGATAAACCATGTCAGAAACATCATTTATTCATTCATTCATTCTCTCTCTCTCTCTCTCTCTCTCTCTCTCTCTCTCTCTCTCTCTCTCTCTCTTTCCAACGGTAAACAACCACATGAGAATGGACGCAGAAGATGAAGCACTCTTCCGCTCCTACCCATACGCGCTCTACTTCGTCCAAAGCCCATCAACCGTGCTCTCCCACTCCAACACCGATCTCCGGCACACCGCCGAACTATCCCCGCCCAACTCCCCGCGCCGCCCTGAAAACCACTCCACCGCCAACCCGGCCCACGACACGCCCCGGTTCGCTCTCTCCCGGTGCTCTTCCTCTCGCGGGTCCAACAACTCGTTCTTGCACGAGAAAAAGATCGCGTATGACGCGCACAGCCGTGGGACCGCGGGGACCGAGAGCGGGGAGAACCGTCTGATTGTTAGGGTTGATCGTCATGATCATATTGGCTGTGGTGATGAGTATGAGGAGGAGGAGGAGGAGGAGGAGTCTTATGGAAGAGAATTGGGGTGGTGGTGGTGGTGGAGATATTACTTGTCATTTGGGGCTTCTCCATCTTTGGCTTGGATTTGTTTGCAAGTAATGTGGAGGGTTTTGGTGAGCTTGGGGGTTGCTTTGGTTGTTTTCTACATTGCTACAAAGCCTCCACCTCCCAAAATGTTTGTGAAGGTAGTTTAAAAACTAACTAACTAACTCTCTCTCTCTCTCTCTCTCTCTCTCTCTCTCTCTCTCTCTCTCTCATGTCCAGTCTGGACCAATTTGAGCCATCACGATCCTTTATAGTCTACAAAAATGATACAAATTGAACTATTTATTTTGCAGTTTCTATGAAACTATGACTCCATATAAAAAAATAACTTGGTCATTCGTTGATACTTGAACAGATTACGTTAGTTCAACGAAATTAATGGACGGTTTACGTGCAATTTCATATTTATTGTACATTTTTTATTTACGTAATTTGTTAAAATAATATTCATAATTCCCGATCATACACCACACACACACACACACACACACACACATATATATATATATATATATTGCACGGATGAGTATTTTTGCGTAAGTGATATAATAAACTGTTTGAAGTGTACATAGGGTCGAGGAGAAATTTTTCAGTGTCGGGTGGGCACGGGCCACGTGGTGCCCGGCACCATTTCGATCGTCCAATAAAGCTTTGGACGGCCCAGATCCGTTCGGTTGTTTTAAAGTGTGAAATGACTAAAATACTTCTTGGCAGCCGAACAGATCTGAACCGTCCAAAACTTCATTGGACGGTCGAGATTGGTGCCGGGCACCATGTGGCCCGTGCCCACCCGGCACTAAAAATTTTCTCAGGGTCGAGACATAGATAACTTTTTCCTATATATTTTGCTCTTTATTACTACGTATTAGTAGTAGTTATACTTCTCTTCCCTCTAATAAAAGATTAGAACTTGGTGCATGCAGATAGCAGGAATTGGACAATTTGTACTAGGAGAGGGAGTGGATGGCTCTGGTGTTGCAACTAAAGTTCTCACCTGCAACTGTTCCATTGATCTATTGGTAGAGAACAAATCTAAGCTATTTGGCCTTCACCTCCATCCCCCATCCATGGAAATGTCCTTTGAAACTCTTCCTCTGGCAAGTTCATATGTAAGTGTGTCATGTACTAATTTCTTAATTGCCTCAATTCCAATTCCAATAGCCATGGTTGCATGCATGCACCCTAAATCAAGTAATTAGGCTCTACATGTAAAATTGTTCAAGTTAATTTGACTTGTTTGTCTTTCACCCTGATCTCAATGTGTTCTGTCAATTGTGGGGTCGTTTGGCCTAGAAAGCCAAATGGTTTTTTTTTTTTTTTTTCATTATTTAAAGTTTTTTCACATTTGGCAGTTTTCCATCGATTTTTTTTTTTTAGATTAATGCTTCATCATGACAAGACAAATCTAAAAAGTAAAAAATCGATCAACATCGAAATCCAATTTTTTTTAATAATAAAGACAAAAATAAGCCGCTTATTACTCTGCAGCCAAGAGTAATTCTTTACGGCCATATCAATTTTTTGGGGGCAATGAGTAATTCCTTGTGGCCAAGAGTAATTCTTTGCGGCCAAAAGTACTTCTTTGCGGCTAAGACTAATTCTTCACGATAGTAATTCTTTGCAGCCAAGAGTAATTCTTTGCGGTTAGGAGTAATTCGTCGCAGCCAAAAATAATTCTATGCGGCCAGAGCAATTATTTGCGTCCAGAACAATTATTGGCTTATTTTCATTTTTATTAAAAAAAAATGGGTTTCGATCATAATTTTTTACTTTTTAGAATTCTCTCGTCATGAGAAAGTAATAATCCACAAAAAATTGATAAAAAATTAACAAATACGAAAAAAAAAATTGAATAAGGACAAAAAAATTATGTCATTTGACTTATTGGGCCAAACAACCCGTGAGTCCATCACGAAACTGAGGTATAGTATATATCTTGGGTTTTTTTCCTCATATATTAGACAAGTTGACCTAGTATCTTGGGGCTATTTTTTTTTCCCCTCTCTCACACATTACTGACATTAGGAACTACTTTGTGCCGAGTTCTAGTAAAGCTGAAAACTAACAAGATTCATTCTATGTCAAGTATAGTTTAACTTGTCTACGTAACGAGTACCACAAAAAAGATTATATGAAGCTCAACACAAGTCAAATGAAGTTCCAGTAACTTGGTATATCCGTTGAGCAAAGATGGATTATAATAGCATAGCGGTATCTGAAAACATATCCCTGATTTTGGTGCAGGGACCAAAGTTATACGCGGGGAGCGACGGCTCGACAATGTTTCAACTATTTCTTGGCACAAGGAATAAGCCAATGTATGGTGCAGGGGGAGTTATGAAGGACATGCTAATTGGGAATGGGAAGGGGCTGCCCCTAGATCTTCACCTCAGCTTCAGATCAAATTTCAGGGTAGTTTGGGGACTTTTTAAGCCTAGATTTCATAACAGGGCAGAGTGTTCATTGGTTCTTGATAGGGCATATGATAAGAAACATCACACCCAAGCGTATAGCAGCAGCTGCATAATGATCGCTACCTAGTCACATGTTATTTTTGTCTAAAAAATGGGTTTGAACAAGTTTCTCAGATTGTTTAATTGTGGGGTAAAGAAGTAATCTTTGCAAGCTGTTTTTGAGATGGAATGGAAATATTTGTCTATCTCAACAAAGTCCAATTTGTGTTTGTCATTTTTTATAAATTCTTTTGCAGCTCAGGAGTACCATGTGACATTGCCTACTTGGTACTCCTAACCATTTTACGTAGCGACAAATTTTGCGGTAGGTACATTATCATTCATTTTTTGTTGGGTGATTGAGAGACAAGAAGTGACATGCATTATGCGGTGGCGATCTTTTGTTCACGCATGTGGTACTCCGGGAGTACCCAATACTTGGCGTTTGATCGGTTACATTGATCGGGCGATATTTATGCTTTTCCACTTTTATAATATTTCTACGGACTTAAATGTTTTAAATTACATGAATTCGAAGTACCAAAATACTACTATCTAAATGGAGAAGAAAAAAAAACATAAAAGCAGAAAAATCAAAAGGACTGATATGGTAATAAAATTTCAAAAAAAAAAAAAATACTGCATACAAAAACTTTATTAGTTGTTTTTAGGTAAGACAAGAACTTTATTAGAACCTGAAGCCTCGTTTGTTGTGTTCAATTGGTAACAAAATTTCAAAAATAAAAATAAAAATTTCTGTATACAAAATAGAGAAAAAGACTATAATTTTTATCAAAATCGGTCGATAAAATTTAAGTAGAAAAACAGAGAGTATATAACTAAGTTATTACCATCTGAGATATATTTGTTCTTTGATGTTTACTCAGTCTCGGGGGCTTTTTAATTTGTAATATGAACGAACAGTACGTAAGAGGTATTGAGCCACGTTACGCGAAAAAACCAAATTTTCATACATGCATGGCTGCGGGTGGGTTACGAATTCAAGGTGATTAAGGGGTGTATATCGCACCCAAATAAATGCGTACGTGCATTGGGAAGGGGGCGCTGCTGTCCCCTTGGGGCAGCAGCTTGCGGTTGTTCCTAAATTTTAGGCCCACTTCAATCTCGCTTTGATGATCAGAAGCATTCACTTAAACCGCCTTAAATGACATTCTCCTCAATTAGTAATCGTTCAATTGATCTTGATCCCCTTCACGACGTTCTCAAGGAAGGTGAGATAATTTGTACAATGTTAAGAGAGGGAGAAAATCACGCCATCGTTTATGTGTTAATCGCTTTTATAGGAGAGGAAATTACTTTTTTACTATCCAAAACTCAAGATCATTCAATTTTTTTTGTTATCAGAAAGATCATTCATTTGGTAACTAAAAACTCTCCCTTTTATCGCGACAAGTGTCTTAATTAACAATAAATGTACATTAAGATCGAGAAAGGGAATGATAAAGACGTGAAAGAGGTCATAGTTGAGACAGATCCTAGGGATGATGAACCGCTCGACTTCGATGTAGACAAAGCCGAGTTGGAAAATGAGATGGAAATTGTTGAGGAGGTGGCAGAAACTAATGTGGAAGCTGAAAAGGATATTGGAACAAAAGAGAGAGCATTACAGCTAATAAATGTAAACATGCAAGGATCGATGTAATGATAAGGCAGCTAATTCTTCTTCGGGGGTTGAGGCATCAGCTTAGGGAAGTGGAAAGGTCACGGATAGTATGAGAGAGACGGAAGCAAACAACACAACACTCAATATCAATTTGGACTCACTAACTTTTGTAAGGCTGAATACGTGCATTCAGATTCCAAGAGCAAGTCTAAGTAATTTGGTTGATAATCAAGATAGTTGGGTGGAGGATTCAGTTACGGAAAATCAAGTTATTGCTGAAAATTTAAGAGGGGAAAATGATGAGGATGAAATTATTCTTGAACATCATATTGAAGCATACCAAACTGAAAATGAACCTCTTTCTGCACCAATCAAAGCTGCCATATATGGGGTAAAAGGGAAGAAGAAGAGGAAGACAATTGATGATATTATGGGATTTACAAGGGTCAACTCCTTCAATAACAAGAGTAGGAATAACAAACCAAAGTGTGCGATGTATAAATCTGCCGTTGCAGGTCTAGAACTCTCTGCATCTATCTCTTCAGATGGAGTTATTAACAGAAACAGAATAATTCTGGACAAAGCACAAGCACTTTGGACTTGCACCAAGATCATGGGATTGGGGTATGATGGTGAGGAGGATGAAGTCATAAGTAAATTTGCAGTTATGGTAGCTGAAGACTTGGATAGAGTTGACAAAGTGGCAGGGCAGGCCTAGTTTTCTAATTCTCTGCTTCTTGGGGTGGGGACTTGGTGGGGTGTGTTTTGGTTTTTGGGTGGGGGTGTCTTGTCCAGAGTGGGGGGGTGGGGGTGTCTTTGTTTGTGGGTGTGTGGGGGTGTCTTCATATGGTTTTGGTGTTGGTTCGTTGGTTCCTTTTGGGGTTGGCTCTGTTGGGCGTTATTCGGATTGATTTCTTGTCATTGATTGCCGTGGTGTAAGGTTTCTTTATTAATATAATATTCCTTTTTCGCCGTTCAATAAAGGGGAAGGGGGCGGGGGTGTGTGTGTGGTAACTGGGGGCAAGGCATGTACTGCGCACGGAAATGTTGTACTTGTTGGTTTAATTTTGGTATTGTTTTTTATATGAATTTAAATTTAAAGTTTAAGTTTTCTTTTATGTTGGGTTTGTATGTTTAAATTTGGAGGTTGTAACTGGAAATATTATTTTTATTGGGTCATTTTATTATTTGAGATTTAACAATTTCAAATGTGGTGGATTCTGTGAACGTACGGAGTATCAAAATTGGGGTCTCAATTGTGGTGGATTTTGTGAGCGTATGCCAGTGGCATAGCAATGTGCTATACACGATCGGTCATGTCCGTTGATTTGAAAACGGAAATTATATTGCGTATATTGTCTCGTGTAGTTGCCTAAACAATTTATGCAATCTAAAGAGATACTCTATGTGCGGGTTTGGGACCTGCAATTTACATTGACGAGAAGTTCAAGTGCGCATGAAGCACGAAATATTAGACATAAACATTGAAGGAGTTTGGTGCTAGTTTTGTGCGCCTGGGGCACGACATATTACAGACATAAACATTCAAGGAGTTTGATGCCTACTATAACACTTGGAACCAGGATAAGGAATTAGGAAGAATTCGGGTTTGTCTCTGCTCATAGAGTTCCCTCTCCTGCAAAAAGTTGTTGCCATCAGTCTTAGCCACGGTGTTGCATTTCCAGAAATTGTAGTTACCTGAACAGAACCAAGAATAGACATGGCCGAATAGCATGGTGAGAGACATGGCCAAAATGGCCACCAATGAACTTGTCCAAACCGCACATAATTTCACAGGAGAAACGGGAAAAACAAAAACCGTTTCAAACAAAGAAGAATTCAAACTAATAGAAGTTGTCAGAAAGAACACTCCCTAGAAATTCCTTGGCAATAACAACTCCATCCAGCAATTGTTGAGTTCTTTGCCATTACCAACTGATTATTATATGAAATCATTGACGAATAGTCTTGTAATTTTCCAGTTAGTTGCTGGTCGAAGGTTTAGACCAATCGCAATTCATCACCATCTTGCCCGCTTCCAATTGATGACTGGCTATTATATAAGTGACAGGTGTACGATCGACTTTGCACCTTCCATCCTTCGTCCCTTCGCCCATGGACTTGGCAGGCAAGCTACTTTGATCCGTCTTCGGCTTCGATTCGTTATGCTCAGCAGCTCCAACAAGCCCGTCAGTCTCTTGCCACCTAAAACTCTGCCAAGAAAGCGCTGCTTTACGTTTGATCCTATGTGCCCATTGAATGCTATTCGTTGTCCACTTTCGGATCTCGCAAAGAGAGAACGTGTTTTTCCCTCCGACTTTCTCTCTCATTCGTGGAGAGAAGAAAGCGGGCTTTGCCCCAGCTACCGCTATCCTTGGGAAACCAGAAGAGCTACTGAAGGAAAGGGGTGCAGTCTCCCCCATGGCCTTTGGAGAGGAGAGGGCAGAGAAGAAAACATCCTTTGCGCAAGTTTTTTGGCTTCCTGCGCCCTTACTAGTAAAAGGGCCTTTCAACCAAGGTATTCCGGTGGGAAGGCCAACCACTGCATAACCCGCCATCAGTCCGGGAGAGAAGGAAGCTACCTTTCTTTGATCCACCTTCCCGGGCAGGGAAGAGAACGAAAATGGACCGCGGATTGTGGTCGTGGTAGGTTCAAGGATCTTACGCGGTGCTGGTGGAGCGAACTCTTCTATCATGTTGCATTTCCTCTGGCGGCCTTGCTGTACCCCCTCGATCCATCGTACTAGAGCGATTCGAGAAGAACGATTAGGATCATATTCTATCCTTTCTACAACGCCGATAGAAGAAGTGCTTCGTTTCAGATCAATGCTTCGCTGCAATCGCTTCGCTCCACCTCCTCGGTGGAAAACCGTAATATGCCCTGAGGAATTCCTACCAGCAGACTTCGATGAACTCAAAATGAATTGTCTAAGTGCTCTCCCCTTTGACGAGCTGCAAGTCATATTGGCGTTGCATACAGCAGTAGACTCGTCAAGTTCTGTATATTTGCGCTAATTTCTGCACATGTAACCATAAATACAGGTTTAATTAGGAAATCACATTTTCATTCTAATTAATCGATTAGGTAGATTAGGTGTATAAGCGCAAAATTAAGATGCCAAAGTTACATTTGCATTCACCACACACCAAAAAACTCTTTTCTACAATAGACCATTAATGACAAAGATAATGATACAAAAACTACAGATCTAAGAAGTTAGAAAACCAGTATGTTTTATGAAATACATATAATTATTGACTTGGGATTGACCATTTTGGGTTTTGGAGAACTTAGGCCCGAAAATACGATTTGGTTTTTTGAGAAGTTGAGAACTTTGGGCTCAAAAACCGGTGTTATGAAATACAAAATTGAACAGATCGACCTGAGAACTTTGGCCTTGGGTTTTTGAGAACTTTGGCTCAAGAATTGGTTTCTGAAAACACAAAAGCAAACGCAGTCAACTTGATTTTTCCAGAGGACAGTGTATGCCACAAACTCTAATCAAGTTTAAAACATTTGCTTTTTTATGAGATGCACAAGAACAACAAACTAAAAAATTCAAAGATATTTTTACTAAGCTATACCTACATCAAAGATATTCAAATGAAAGAAGCACAATATAACAAAATAGTGCAACTTTAACTCATTCAGCTTACAAGAAGTGGTGCATATGAGAATTAAAAGACCATAAGGCCTAGATTGGTAGAAATAACTTTATCACCTTAACAACTTCCTATGAGCACATCTCTATAGTAATCCAATAATTCATCAAAGGATTGACATCTTATAATGCAATGAGTTAAAGCCCCCTGGTAGAAGTTCGAACGAAAGAGTCAAGTGAGGACAGTTTCACAACATCAAATGTGAATACAACCATTCAAGATATTAGAAAAACCTCATAAATTATTTTGATATCTGTAGTAATCTTCCCAAAGACCTAAACTGGCAAAAAAAAAAATATAGTTTAAAGAATCGGAATCAGCACCAGGAATTTCAGCTAGGGCTGCCATCAAATTGAAGGTTAACTTAAATGCTACATTCCAACAGAAGCTTAACCATCAAAGTTGGCGAATACTTTGAGAAATAAATTTTTAGACAAACAATCAACTTCCAACGGTAAGGCTTGCCATTAGCCCTTTTGTACAAAGGAATGTCATGGAAACCGCTTGCCATTAGCCCTTTTGTACAAAGCTGCATAAAATAAAGTTCGTTTTCCGGTGGATAAACCAAGATGGTGCAATGGCCTCTTCAACAGCAAGGACAGACCCACATGGCTGTTGAGGACCTTGAGGACACAAATTGGGTGAGAGAGGTTGTGTAGCAGTTACACAAAAGAGGATTGAATGTGACAGAGATGTGGCATACTGAGCCTTCTAATAATCAAATTCAAAAGACGATAGTAGTTCAAAGAAAAATGCAGCAAATCTTTTAATTCCCCACTAGAAGAGAGTGAATCTATATTTTTCTACCATGAGTAGAGGATTTTGTATTAACAAAACTCAATACGGACAGCAGTCTCGTATAGCCAACCCCCGAATTTCTGCAATTTGCCCAAATTTTGAAACCCTAATAACTCCACACACACACACACAGATACCTTGGTGGTTGTCGTGTTCGTCATTCTTCTTCCTCGATCTGTTCAAAAACCCTAATTTGTGAGAGCAAGGTTCTGAATACCGTACTGGCCATGTTACCGGTTTTCCTACTGGTATGGTCCGTACTGGTATCGGTCAAATATCGAGTACCGTTTCGGATTTAATATCTCATATAATTATAACTCAAAAAAATTCCCCATACCATGCAATTCATCATAAAATCTGACAAAACACACGCAAAGTAACTTAATTGTGTATAGTGATCTAATCGTTACAAGTTTCAGTCTGTATAGTGATAAACATTCAGTGAGAGAGAGAGAGATGCAGTGGAGCATTCCGCATGTGTTGGCTATTGGTTGTTCAGAACCGATTGAATGGGGTGTTCAAATTGAAGAGTAGAACAAATACATATTAATTATCAATGCATACTACATACATCAAACTGGGTGCTCAAAATCAAAAATCAAACTTGGTTTAACAGTGTACACGTCGACCAAATAGAATGTTAGAAACTTGGAGCCTGGAGGGAATACCTTCGGTTGAGGGTGGCTCAGATCCCGGCGGGCAGCGGGGACTAGCTGCGCTGCACCGACTCCGCCGTGGATGAGACTTGACGGCGACAAGCTGGAGATGAGGTGAAAATGGGAACAACTTGAATGGTGAGTGTGAGGGATTCACTGATCGATGTCTGCGTGATTCGGGTTTTAGGGTTATTGGATTAGTTGCAGACTTGCAGTATAGATAGATACACCGAATTGAGGGGGAAATACGGTTTTAGGACTTAATATGTAGATTATTGCAAAATGACCCAGCATTGAAAAAAAACCGGGCGGAATTTCCGGTAAGAGCATGAATCTCGCCCGGTATTTATCGAAACGGCCAGTACCGAGCGGTATTGGGATCAGTACGGTATTGGAGGGTCATGGTACCATTTACTCGTCAATTCGGTAGGTACCCGTCGGTATCGGCCGGTACAAAACGATATTCATAACCTTGTACTAGAAATTCTGAGAAACAGAGATAGAGATTCAAACAGAGATGGAATTTACGAAATGAAATTTTTAAGCATCACCATCCTCTATTAGGCCCAAAGGCAGGATATATATTTTACGAAATGGAATTTTTGAGGGGTTAAAAATCTTTTGAAATGGTAAAAGTGATCAATATTATAGGAGTGGCCAGGTGGGACGCACCTTGATTAATATTTGAAAAACAACTAAGCAATAATCCTCATCTTTTAGGAACAAAGAATGTAGTTTATGTTGATTACAATAAGACACAATTTAATATTTTACTTTTTAAATTTCTCTCGTCATGACAAAGCAATAATTTTCAAAAAAATTGACGAAAAACCAACAAATGCGAAAACAATTTAAATAAAGACAAAAAAATAAGTCAGTTGACTTATTAGGCCAAACAACCCTGTAGTGGTAGTTTATATTGATTACATATACAAATTGCACGATTCATATGCCTAAAGTAGGAAAAACGACTAATAAATAATCAAAAAACAAAACCTAAGAAATTACACACAAAAATATCACAAAAAATCCGAAACAAAAATAACAAACAATTGTTATGAACACAAAGTAATTCTGAAAAAGTAACGCAATGCAAATAAGGGTTATCCTTGTGGTTAAGGTGTGAAACTTAATTGGGATTTCCTTTCTCCTAGCTTCCAGTTTGAAACATTCCGTGCTCTCAACTCTTGTAGTGACAGTCCGTACGAAGCTTTCCCGGCTTTTAAATTAGTTTTCCTTATGGGTGCGTTCTCTATTATTGTCTTTTTTGAGTTTTTGTTAAATTCACATGACTCGGATTGATGATAGCGAGACTGTGAGTCGGCTATCATTCAGCGTAAGAAAACAACACTGTGAGTCGGATTCTACTTCACTTAGTTCTCGAGTCTCGACATTAATGGCAGCAACATCTTTGTTTGCATTTGCCATGCTTTTAGTTTTGTTGCCAACAAACACACTTACTGCACTATACTTTTCTTGCACTGAATGTGAGCCGTTGAACCAAATTCTGTTCAGTTTTTTTTTTATCAGCAATTCTGTACTTCATTTAAATACCATCAAACAACACTGTGAGTTAGTGCGGATGAGTACCACGTGGTGTCCGCTTGGTGCATCTAGGTCATGCATTTCGATTTTGGACGGCTCGGATTTAGAGAGAGAAAGAGGAGAGAGAGTGGTATGGTGAGAGAAGAGAGAGGGTTTTAATTTGGGCCGTTCAACACATTTTTAGACTGCCCGGATGCATTGCTCGAGGATCATGTGGGCTCGGCCACATGGTACCCAAAAATTTAGCCAGGGCGGTTGCATGGCTACTAGTTTGTCATATTTAGCCAGGGTGGTTGGCTCGGGTTAAAGGCCTGAGATTCAGAAGTATGCTTTTTTCTAAGATTTCAAGTTTGAACCCTATCAAAAGTTATACATCAACTACGTAGAGTCTTGATCCGGCTTTCTGATGAGTTAGTGAACAGTGAATTGGTCTCGTAGATTAGTCAGGTCTCGTAGATTAGTCGAGACGTGCATAAGCTATTATTAGTCTTTTCTGAATTTTTGTTAGATTCACATTTTATTTTTTGAATCAATCATCTGTCTCAACGAAAATGAATCTAAATAGCAAAAAAATTATGACCAAAAATAAAAAAATAAAATCAACTAAAACAAAAATATCATACAACAGATATTTTTGTGATAACGTGTCATCTTATATGAACTTCTTTCAACTTCAATAATCAAGAAACACTTGGTACATTTGTCTCTTTACACTGAATGATAGCGGCAGAAGCAAATTGGGTCATTTATTAGTGACCGAGTCGGATTCTACTGTACTCCACTTCACTAACTTCTCGACATTAATGGCAGCAACGTCTTGCTGCACTGAACTTTTCTTGCACTGAACGTGAGCCGTTGAATCAAATTATCTACTCATGTCAATGTCATCAAACAACACTGTGTGAGTCGGATTCTACTTCACTAGTTTGCTCCGACTCATCAACAACACAGTTTGTCATAATTTAGCCCGAGTGGTTGGCTCGGGGTCAAAGGCCTGAGATTCAGAAGCATGCTTCCTTCTAAAATTTCGAGTTTGAACCCCATAAAATGCTATGAACTTTCTGATTAGCTTAGTGAACGGTGAATGGATCCCATTGATTAGTCGAGACGTGCGTAAGCCGGTCCAGACATTCGAGTTACTTACCGGACACAATTCCACTAGTTTGTTAGTTAGTTTGTCGTTTCCTTCGAACTTTTGCCACCAGTAGAGCTGATCCTCTCATCAACTCTCTGTAATGGCGACAACCACAACCGCCATTGTTGTTTCCCCCACGAAATCCAAAATCCGTCTGTCTGGTATCGATTCAATTCAAAAGTAACGCATATAAATTCACTCGAAACAACGCATAATTCACTCACTCAAGAATCGTCCTGTTCTACTCTGTTTATTCTCAAGAGAGAGAAAAAAAAAAAAACCACAAGTCACTTTCGTCCCCATTCGAGACGAAAACACATAAAATACGGATTCAAAGGAGTTACGTGCGAAAAGAAAAAACCTGAGAGTTGAGTTTAAAACAGTTACGATAAATCTGAATGCACGCATTTACGAAAACGCAACACTAGATTCACGCAGGAGGCGTGAATGCCCTTTCAGTTATCTGAGATAGGAGCATTTCTGAGCTTGGGTTCACTCGCTTAATTTGCCTGAGATTGATCGGTCGTTCGATTGATAAGCAACTCCTCAGCTCATTTCAGTTCGTTTGGCGGTTTTCGGCTCGCTTGCTTGAGGTTGGGTTTCTTTTTCAATTTTGCTTTCGCTTGTTATGATATCTGTATACTGCGTTACTTATCACCTCAAGTTTGGATTTTGAAGAAGATTTATGAGAGTTTTTAGACTAATGAGTGAATAAATAGATAAAGAAATTTTTTTAGAAAACGTGCCCAGAATTTTTGAGACTTGAACGAGGCCCGCATTCGGGCATTCGGAAGAGGTTCATCTGTATAATGTGGAAATGAAGTTGCATTTGAGTTCGCGAAAGTGGAAGGTGTCGATTGATGAACCATGGGTACGGATGGTGGCACGGCTGCGGTACGGCCATTAAAAATTTAAAAATGCTTTTTGTTTCTTTTTTCTTTGGAAGATACTACTCGTTTATGTTAATTGGTTCTGTGAGGAGCTCAAGTCCTCTGTACCCAATTTCCTCAGTACCTCTGTTCCTATGCATTTTCGGCCGTTGGGTCTAATTCAAATTTTTATATCCCTTAAAATTTTCAAATAATCTAATGGCCAAAAACTCGCCTGAACAGAGGTACACCAAATTTCTGGTAGAGAGGATTTGAGGGGGGTTTTCAATTGTGAGGCTTGGTTTTTAGTCATGGTTTGCCGGTCACTGAATGACACTATGTCAGAATTCGATCTGACTCGTAGCACCCTGAATCTAGACAACGCTATTATGGTAATATACAGGTGATTTAGATATTCCTTACGACCCAAAATATTTTTTGATCCAAAAAACGAGAACTTAAAAACAATAATGTCATTCTTTCAAGAAAATTTGTTTTTTTTTTTTCAACAATTTGCTAAATACTATTGATTTCTTTTAATTCATGAGAAAAGTTGGATTTTGTTTTTTAAAAATGTATTAACTGGGGCTACAAGCATTTGGGACAGGCTCATCTGTATGATGTGGAAACAAAGTTGCATTTCAGTTCACATCACAAAAATGAAGGTTTTTCATACAAGCACTTTTTTACTCCTTGTCAACGTCTTCTGATTTTTTAATTAACTATGCAATTTGGTGAGTTTGAATAATGTAGCCCTTTTGACCCGTCATTGACGTCTTCCTTATTGTACCCGTCATTGACGTCTTCCTTATTCTACATTCAGTTATGGCCTTTCTAGCTCGGTGATTTGTTGGTGCATTGTGTAGTGACTCGTGTTCTTGAGACGCTTTACGTACATTTTCTAAATTTTTGATGCATTGACTACTACTATTTAATGATTGTATTGGTAAAATCTGATATCTTAGGCATAAATTAATGCGTTATATAGGGGTAATCTGGTATATTATGCAACAAAAACTCTTTATATAATGGTAATCTGATATCTCAGGCAAAAACTCATTATATACTGGTAATCTGGTAGTAGTATATATATATGGTGTTATATCTTGGGAAAGGGGGTAGGAAGGAGTCTTGGTAATGAGCAGGTCTCTCTCTTTTTCTCTCTCTTGGTTGGACTCTTTTGCAACTATAGAAAGCTTGGGAATGCTCAACTGAGGGAGGTGAAGTGGCCTTTCCTTTTGCATATTTTCTTCTTTAACAAGTCCCACCAACTTACTACTATATATTTATGCTCTTAAATTGTGCAATTTCAGTGTGCTTTATTTTTGCCCATGGTTATAATTGCTATATATAACACACCCAGGTGAGTGCTTGGTTGGATTTTGATTAAATGTTATATAATTCAGTTGCTTTTTTTTTTTTTTGTCAATCTATATATTTTTATTGCTCAACTCGTAGTTGAATAGTCCAAAGTTAAAGCTTCTCTAAAAACCCGAAGATCAGAGAAGTTCCCTTGCCAGGTAGTATGAGAAACTAAGGATAGGGCGTATTTAGCTAAAGAATTAGCCAACCTATTACAATTACGCATAACGAAATGAAAATTAGAACATGATTAACAACTTGCAAACTGTAATGAATCCTTGATGATCACTCCTAAACAAGCAAGCTTTGACACTTGATTTGCCCTGCAACATCTGGATCACTGTCTGTGCGTCGACACCTTCGATCACCATGAACTTCCTCTAGACATTGCTCAATGCCGACACCAGTGCATAACGGACCCCCAAAGCTTCCACCGATTCTGGTGTTGAACTCTTACAAATCAGAATTGTGCTCCCGTTACCTCGATGATCACCACTATTATTCCTGATAACCATGCATACCAACACCTCCTTTCCCCGATCTTGCATCGAAAGCTCCATCGACATTGATCTTCAGTATATATACCTCGGGGAGGTGGGCTCCACGACGTACGGATTGACACCCACCTGCTCCCTTGATGAACTACTGACCGTGCATTCTGCCGCTAACAGAGAATTAAACGCCTCCATCCCCTTAGAACGAATCCTTGCCTCCTGTTAGGATCGACACACACGCACACGATTTACGAGTATGAACAGTAAAGAATAAACACAGAGATATACGTGGTTCCCCAAAACCGGGTACGTCCACGGGAGCGAGAGCGGCTGTTCTTTATTATCACAGTATATAAATTACGGTTTACAACATAGAGTATTTATAACTACTCTATTCTAACCTTAATCAGATTTGGTCTGTATCCCAAAAATACCCTTGTACGGAGCCACAGTTCTAACACCTCCTCCACTCTTTCCCTTAATGAAAATCCACTCTTTTCGAGCCAACCGAATATGCCAACAGATTGTAGCAAATAAACCCAGCACACGCCATTTTTCCTCCCCGGCCCCCTGAATCTGGCCTCACACCTCTGTAAATTAGAATACAAAACTTGCTGTATTTTACTGTTTAAACGTCAGCACCTAGCATATTCAAACAGACAACCTGTTATTATTGGCCGAGTTTTTCCTCCCAAAGTAACTGGCACCTGCTCCAAAATCTGGATAATCTGTGTTTTCTTGTGAACTAACTCCTCATAGTTCAGCGACGACTATGTTGTCTCCCTGAACTAAGGGAGGTTTTTTTTTACCACCCCTAAGTTGAGAAGTTCATTTCAACTTGGGTAAAAGCATTCGGAACAGGTTCAAACTGAACCATGTGTACGGATGGTGGTACGGCTGCGATACGGCCGTAAAAAATTCTGTTCTTTCTTTTTAGTGCTACTCCAATATGGAAGTACTATTTGTTTATGTTTCTTTTGCATGTGAAGCCTAATTCAGTCTTGGTTGGCTATTCACTAAACGACACTGTGTTAGAGTTCGACGTGACCGTAGTTGGAGCCAGCCTTAAGCTAAAGCTTGAGGTGCGGCTGCTTTAGGCCCCCAAAACTTCACGAGTTTTAGGGGGATCTCTTACTATGGTACACCTTAATTATATAATAAGGGTTCATCTTTAATCTTCGGTTTAAGCCCCCGAAAAGTCAGGTTGGCCCTGCCAATCGATAGCACCCCAAAATCTAGACAATGGTATTTCGGTAATCTGTGATGTAAAATGCATATAAATTCATGATGGTCGTAGCAAAGGATGTTATTTGTACTCTTCCTTCATTTGATATGTGGTGGAAACCCCCAACCCGTATGAGCCGTGCATGTACCTAGTTTAGTTATACAACTGGAGACCACATAGAAAGGTTATAGTAATCTATTGTCATTTATGCGTTCTTTGTTGATTTTTTTTGGCTTTTTTACGATTTTGTGGGCTGGGTCGAGCAACACATTTATGCAATAATTTGAAAACCAAACAAACACAATGGTTTTTGGATTCGGACACCCATGTTGTGAAGCAGCAATGTGGTCCCCCACCGATCGTTTTACATGAAAAAGGCTTACTATATATAGATTGATCGGACATCAAAAGCAAAACCGAATTCAATTCATTCGAGAATATTATCTCACTGTACGTGATTTTTTTTTTGAAATCATACTGGTCATTCAATTTTCTAGAGATAAATGTGTTTCAGATATTTAGCCAAATCAGTGGTCAGCCTTCCTTTTTGTTGCCAACGGACAATCAGCCTAATTACAATCCAACATACCAATCACAGTTAAGTCCAAAAGTAACGCACAAACCATAATTTGACGTCATCATTTAGAAAAAGTCTCAACAATATTCTACTTTCATCACTAATACTATATTATAAGAAATTACTTTTTCGGCTGGGTGCAGCAAAAACTAAGAAAATAACACGATTCGTGCACACTATGCGTGTAGAAACGTGCACGCTATGCGTGTAGAAACGCCACATCTATCGGGTACTTTTTTCAGTACGTTCCATAGTTTTCGAGTGATCAACTGGACTACAAGCATTTGGGAACAGGAGGTTTTATCTGTATGGAGTGGAAACAAAGTTGCATTTGAGTTCACAAGATGAAGGCGTCAATTAATGTGCCTTTCGATTACTCTTTTCAATCACTTTTAACTTCTTTTGTTTACTTTACTTGTTGAAAACAATGTCGTAGCCTTTTGTCTTTTGATGACCTCTGTCTGATTTGTACGTTTAGCTACGGAATTTCCTTCTAGATGGGTGATTTGTTTATGCATTGGCCATTGAGTATTGTTTCTGAGATGCTTCTTCCATTTTTCTGAATTTTGACGCGTTTGATCAGATTGGGGACCATAATTTAATGGTTGAAAACATCCTGCTATAACGGGTGTTATCTGGGGAAAATTTTTCAGTGCCGAGCGGGTATCACGTGGTGCCCGCTCGCGCATGCGAGCCGTCCATCACGTGTTTGGACGGCTCAGATTTGGAGAAAGAAAAGGAGAAAGAAAGTGTTGGGGTGAGAGGAGAGAATGTTTCAATCCAAGCCGTCCAAAAATGTATCGGACGGCTCCGATGCACCGAGCGGATGTTACGTTGACAATACCCGCTCAACACTGAAAAATTCCTCGTTATCTGGGGAAAAGGGGGGTAGCATTTTCTTGGTAACAAGCAGGCCAATCTCTTTTTCTCTCACTAGCTTGGACTCTTTTGAACCATAGATAGAAAAGCTTTTGGTTTTTGTTGGCACATGAAACTATTGCTATATACACCAAGGGAATGCTCAACTGGGGGAGGTGAAGTTGCATCACCCCTACAAAGCGGGTGCAGAGTGGCGACCGATTCGACCGTTTATCTCAGCAATCGACAGCTTGAATTTTTTGTCAAGCAATCGATGGCTCGAATTTGTATGCGCTCAGATTTAATCCGAGTCATTCATACCGAGATGAACTGTCGAAACGCTTGTTCGGCATTGCTTTACAGGAGATGCCGCTCGGCTGCATTCCCTTGTCCTCAACTGAGGAAGGTGAAGTTGCATTTCCTTTTTCATATTCGCTTAAGAAGTCCCACCAACTTATTACTTGGTAAACATTTATTCTCTTGAATGATGCAATCAATGTGCTTTATTTTGCATAGTGACCGCCCATGGCTATAATTGGTGAGTGTTTTGTTGAACTTTTAATGAAATGGAGTAGTCTAGTATACTACCAAGAAGTTTTAATTCACTTGCATATTGCTTCAGTGTGCAAAATTTCGGTTTACCATTTTCTTCTTGAAAACAAATTAGGATACTAAAAACTTGCCATATTTTCCAGTTTTGGAAAGAAAATGTCAGCAGCACATTCCAAACAAAAACCCCAAGTGGGTACTGGAAAGCAACTAAATAAAGAATTTGTCCTCTAAGAGGTTGCAAGTTCGAATAAAGGCACATTACCCCGACTCTCACAGTCTCTTTCATTGCTTTAGTTTAGTAATCAAACTGTTCTGTGTTTTTTCTATGGAAATCTATCTATTGTAATGATTTCCAACAACCTAGCTGGTCAAACATTTCAAATCTAGGGGCCATTAGAGATTTGCTCGACCGTTAGTTTTACGCCCTGGAATTATTCGAGGTTCATATTAGCTGACCTCGACATCCGGTTATAGAAAGAGATAAATATTCCAAACAAATTGCCATTTACTATTGGCTGAGTTTTTTCTCCCCATATTCTGTGTTTTTCTTGTCAACTACCCCCCTAGTTACATACAGGATTTTCATTGGTACTTTCAAACAAATGGTCAGTTAATTTTTGTGGTTTTCTTATTTGAAATTACAACAATACCCCTTTAAAGTGGATGAATACTAACACAATAAAAAATATTTTCATAATTTTATAAAAAAAAGACAAAAAAATAAAATGCTATTGGGTAAATATAAAGTGCCAAGATTACTTTCCATTTTCATTTTATTTAGCATTAGCAAGTACCACGGTTGTCTCTCTGATTTTTGTCTTCTGACCAGAGAGATTGACATCTGCACGATTGTACGTTCAGTTACGGAATTCCTTTCTTTCTAGATGGGTGATTTGTTTATGCATTGATGAGTATTGTTTCCCAGATGCTTCCATTTTCTAAATTTTTATGCATTTGATCGGATTGGGGAACCATAATTTAGTGGTTATAACGTCGTACTCTATGGCCTATGGGTGTTATCTGGAGAGAACGGGTAGTAATATTGATATTACAGCCCAACGACACTTTTTCACCTCTTTTACATAAAAGGTAAGGATTCTATTTTTGCTAGGAGCGCGAGTTCTTGGTGTGCTGGTTGATGTTCTCTGAACTTGCCTCTCCCATATGCCGTTTGGCGATACCCCTTCCTCATTCCCATAGGAGCATACTAGACATCTATCGAGTGACAAAAAACGAAAAAAAAAATCTTTTTAAACAATAATGTAAGAAACACAATGCTCCACCACAACCACCTGAGTGGCCCTGCATGATTATTCATGCAATACCACGCAGGTGGGTGTGATTAATATTGTGATGGAGTGTAGTGTTGTGTTCCTAGCATTATTGTTGTTAGTGATAGGCAAGTCCTCTTTTTCTCTCTCTTATTTGGACTCTTTTGAACCATAGAAACTTTTTAGTTTTTTTGTTGGCACATCGATTTATTATTATTGCTATATATGCATCACCAAGGGAATGTTCAACTCAGGGAGGTGAAATGGCATTTCCTTTTTCATATTTGCTTAGGTTGAAGTCCTACCACTGTCCTTTATTTTGCATAGTGATGGCCCATGTTTTTAATTAGTGAGTGTTTTGTGGAATTTTGACTAAATGTAGTAGTCTAGAAGACTATCAAAAAGTTCTAATTCAGTTGCCTTTTCTTTTCTTTTTATTTTTTCAGAATTGCATATTGCTTTTTTTTTTTTTTTCCACAGCGGGATTAGAGGAATTAGTGAGTTAGTAGGTTAGTCAACATGGAGTCCAGATTGACCCAACAAAAAAACATAGAGTCCAAAGACTATCCATAACTCTGAATCCCAAACTTGCCCCATGTTGGACTCGAACACCAACTGAGACAGCTGGGTTTTGGCGAATTGCATATTGCTTCAGTTTGCAAAATTTTGGTCTACCGGATAATATTTCTTAGTGAAAGTAAATTAGAATACAAAACTTACCGTATTTTCCAGTTCTAAAAAGAAAACGTAAGCAGCTTATTCCAAACAAAAACTTCAAGGGGTTTGGCCGGGTGGGTTATGGAACTTATGGGAAAAGCAACAAAAGCGGCCTAAGAAATTGCAAGTTCGAATTTCATGAAAATCAAACATTCCAAACCTTTGAGCCATCAGAAGTTTGCCCGCAAGTTAATTTCATGGCCCTGTAATTAATCGATGTGTGGGTAAACTGTCCCGGACATCCGGTTATAAAAAAAGATAAAATTCCCAACAAATGGCCATGTTATTAGTGGCTGAGTTTTTTCTCCCCATATTCTGTGTTTTCCCTGTATTTATGTTGTACTCCTCCCGTCCCAATTTGTTTATCCCCTTTTAGACTTTTGTTTGTCCCAAACTGTTTGTCCATTTTACTTTTTGTATGAATAAAATACCTTTTGTACCCTTGCTTTGCTAAAGTAAAGTAACTTTTCAAAAAAATTGAAGGTCAAATATTGGAAAGTTTTGCATTTCTAGGTGCAATTGTGTTTCCAAAAAAGTTGAATTCTCAAAATTGGACAAACAAATTGGAAAAAAATTCAGTACCGGGTGGGTAACACGTGATGCCCGCTCGGTGCATCTGAGCCGTCCATAGCTTTTTTGGACGGCTCGGATTTGAAGAGAGAGAGCGTTGAGGTGAGAGGAGAGGAAGAGAGAGAGAGTTTCAATCCGAGCCGTCTAAAAGTGTATTGAATGGCTTAGATATACCGAGCGGATACCACGTAGGATATATCCATCCGGCATTGAAAAATTTCTCAACAAATTGGGACAGAGGGAGCACATATTTTCATTTAGCAAGTACCACGGTCGACTGTGGTGTCTTCCCTGTACCTACCGGGGAAGGTTCTTACCACGCCTAATTAAGTTGACTGGCAAGCTTTAAATTCATTTCAACTTTGTTATAGTGCTTATATATATCTTTCGGCTTCCCTGTTCTGAAACCACATGCAGCTCCGATAGAGTAACCCTGTGTGTCATATCAGAGTGAAACATGGTTGCTCTAAACTATATCTGGGTACGTAAATGCATCACATAATTTCTATGGCCACTATCCTTCCTGGAACCCTCCCTCGCTCGGAATTACTATCTTTATCTATTTATTCCTGCTTTTAGCTTTATGTTGGATTGGCTACATGGATACACGTCCTTTGGCTCGGCATGGCACGGGTGTTCCTTGGTTGTTGAAACCCATAATGCATACGTTTTCTTGTTGTAATGCTTACCGGAAAGAAAAAAAAAAGTGACAAAATTATCGTGCGTGCTCTTTGTAGGTTGCAGATCTCAACCTGTGAGTGCTTTAGTTTCGGTGCTGCACCAAAGGTTGTTTGAATCGGGTGAAAAGAAAAGTACTTGATCAATACGCCATAAAGGTTTTGGGCTTCGATTAATCATGGCCGAGGATGGTGAACAACTGCCTCCCATGGAGAGAGAGTGGAAGTTGCCACTCTTAGTTTTCTTCAAAGATCTTAGGTATGTGGAAACTTCTCCCACGTCTGAAACACGTACGTATAGTTGTTGTATATGCTTCTAACATCTGATACTTAATTCGGAAACGTTTTTTAGGCTTCTTTTTAAGCTGGATCCTATCGGTTCGGAGATACTGCAGATTGCATTACCTGCTGCACTTGCTTTGGCTGCTGACCCCGTTGCTTCTCTAATTGACACAGTATTCATTGGTCATTTAGGTATGGCATTTTGTTCTATATCCGATAGTAAGCTTAATTACTTTTACGGTTCTGCTTGAAGAATTTCTTGAGAAAGAGCTTTCTTTAAGACCAAACAGTAAGTTGTTTACGAGAATGTTCACATAATTCATGCATCTCATCGACATAGTTGCAAAGCATCAAGAATGCAACAGATTTGGCCCGCTGTTGGGGCTATGGTTATGTTCTGTGGACTCCAATACAGTTTGTACCTGTTTATCACAAGCTCGTCTATTAGAAACCTTTTTGTTTTTATTTTTCCAGTTTGGTGTCGACTTATTAACCAGATTTCGAACTTTTCTGACCAACTTCTATAAAAACCATGATTATTGATATTATGTGATTTTAGTTGCAAGAAAATGCCAGCACATTGATTGGAAGTAGTTTACAAAACGTGGCATTGCATTTCTACTATTTTCATTCTTGACATAAACCTTCTCAAACTTTGGCTGCTCCACTTTTCGGGTCATTGCTTTTTTGGCAGGGTGTTTCATTTTTGCCTTTGCCCAACAGGTTAGTTCACCGGGCCATTAAGTTTTGCCCCATTGTATATGGTTCTTCCATGCTCTTAACACTTCAAAGTGTTTTCTCGACATGGCACTCATTGTGCAGCCCCACGTTGTTTCCGTGTAAGGATTTCACACCTACACCCTCATTCTTAGACACAAAGATTATGGTTGAAGAACCTAATTTTTGGCAGATCTTGTACATTGTTTCCCATCATCTAAGGCTCCTCCTTCACTCTTCCCACGTTTGGGCTCCTCTTCGACGAAATAGCTTCAGGTTTTAGTGTGTGGTGTCTGTTAGAGTGAGGGGAGGGGTCTCTAGCTCATGGTGATCCCTTCCGCTTTGAGTTTGAAGCCAAAAAAAAAATTGTATATGTCAGAAAATGAAGAAGAAAGAAACATGCATTTTTTAATACTTGTCAATACTTACCCACAGGTTATTTTCGGGAAGCCAGCAGATCCTTCTCTTGACAAAGTTTTCTTACCCAATATTTTCATGAAATTACGTAAATGAGTAGTTATTCAATGGAGAAATGAATATCCTGCTTCTTTTCTGCTATCTTGTAGGCCCGGTGCAACTTGCTGCAGTTGGAGTTGCCATTGCTATCTTCAATCAAGCTTCGAAAGTTACCATATTTCCCCTGGTTAGTATAACCACTTCTTTTGTTGCCGAGGAAGACACAATTGAAAGAATGAACAGTAAACTTCCAGAACAAGAGGACTCAAACAAGATTTCAGCCAAAAACAAAGGCATAAAAGAGTTGTTGCCGGAAGATGCCGTGCTTGAAAACTTGGAAAATGGTTCGGCCTCAAAGAATGAAACGAAGGAGTTGATGCCAGGAGAAGGTACTGGCAAGCGATAAGGGATGTTGATCTTGGCATATACTACGCCGTCATAGGTTATGCAAGTTAAAACCACTTGCGATAAATGTATCGCTTTTACATTCACAAGTCACATCTTAAGTTTCTTTTCTCAGATTTCAAAACAACTGCATGCAAGTCTCCGACTATAACGATTAGCAGCGGGAAGAAGGTCAAATTCAAAAAGGAGAAGCGTCACATTCCTTCGGCATCTACTGCACTCCTTCTGGGTGGTGTCCTTGGCCTCCTCCAAACCATATTCCTTATATTTCTGGCAAAACCAATTTTGGGTTTCATGGGTGTCAAAGCTGTAAGTATCCCATTGTCAAATGCTTCAGGCTGTTGGATTTCTTGCAGATATTGCTTGTCCGCACTACGACTGTTCTCTTGTCTGGTTTTTCGTTGTGTACATTTAGCATACCCCTTGAATAGTTTTTGTCCTTTTTGGCACACTTTGTAGAACTGTGAAATAGAGTTACTGAAAGATGTAGTCCTAGTAGTTTATGGTACAGAACGCACAACATTTGCGCCAGACACGGAAGAGCACCTTCTCTTGTTCCACTACTATGAATTCCGCGATCCAAAAAACGTTTTAAATTTTCTTCTACTATTATTAGTAGAACGCGTAACAAGGAATGACAAGGCTCTCTTTCATTGATTAGGACTCCCCTATGCTAAAGCCAGCACAAAGGTATTTGACCTTAAGGGCACTCGGGGCTCCTGCTGTTCTCCTCTCTCTGGCCATGCAAGGGGTGTTCCGCGGATTTAAAGACACCAGAACTCCTTTGTATGCCACAGGTAAACAGGATTTCTCGATTGGTTTGCTTTTTCTTTGTCCTCCATTTCACTTTTTGCTTTTCAAGGAGTGTCCTTATTGATGGAGTATGGTATTTTTCATTTGTTCGGCCAATCACATAATAGTTCATTACGTACTTAATAACTTTATGGACGGTGGATCCCCGGCCCATCGCAGCTAACAACATGATCACTCCTTATCCTATCCTGATAAATGATGATAGGAGTCTTACGCGTTTATGCACCCATCAACCTGAAACGCGCAATCAATAACTAACCTTTAACTCATGTAGTCTTTTTGACGCAGATTTGTAGACCTATGGATTGGAATTTCAAAATACATAGGATGATAACAAACTCGAGCTATTTCGTTGTTTTATTTTGTAAAAATTTAAAATATAAATTTGAATTTTGAGATTGTTTGTAGTAAGAAGAGATATTAACCAGGAATTAATCATAGAATAAAGAGGACCATACCATAGAACTATAGGATTCGAAATCATCTTTTTCATCCATCTGCTAGATGGATCAATAAACATTTTTTTGGCGATTCTAGTGGAAGTTTTTTGGAGGACTAGCATATTGGATGTGAAGTTATGAATCCTTAACAAGTACTATTATACTTTGTGCTTTGCAACTTTCACTTATCAAAGAAATGAAACACAACCATATAATCTATGTTGTTTGAAAGTGATATACACTGCAGTCTGCATCTAACTCTCTTTATCTGGGCTGTGTCTCATTTAGTGGCAGGAGACTTGATGAATGTAATATTGGACCCAATTCTTATCTTCGCTTGCCATTTGGGAGTCAGTGGTGCAGCCATTGCACATGTGCTCTCTCAGTAAGTTACTTTCAAAGACCATCAATCAGATAGTGAAATTTTTCGCATCTTGATCTTCCTAGGATCTTCGCTGATTATATCTATTCTTAAATTTTTATTTTTATTTTTTTACAGATACTTAATTTCATTGATCCTCGTGTTTAAATTGATGAAACAAGTTGATCTCCTACCTCCAAGTGCTAAAGATTTGCAGCTTGGTCGATTTCTTAAAAATGGTAAGGAGTTCAATGTTCCTCTTTCATTGTAAATTAAGTCAGTCTTATTTTCCAAGTTTACTCTTTTGAAATGAACTTATCAATGCAATAGTAATACGGATTCGACTCCCCTGCTCAATCTCTTTGCTTCTTCGTTCTAAGCTTACGGAACATAATGCGTACTATTTCATGGCCTTTTGTCTCCTGCTTAACTCTGTTTTTTTTTTTTCCCTTGGGCACAGGATTTCTACTGCTGACAAGGGTAATAGCCGTGACATTTTGTGTAACCTTGGCAGCATCAATGGCTGCAAGGCTAGGCACAACACCTATGGCTGCATTTCAGATTTGCTTACAGGTCTGGATGACATCATCCCTTCTTGCTGATGGTTTGGCTGTTGCTGCACAGGTATGAGCCTCTCTCTCTCTCTCTCTCTCTCTCTCTCTCTCTCTTTAAAGCCAAATCCTTGTTATTCCTTTTCCCGAAATTGATTGGTCACTTAGTAATGGTTCCCCTCCGCGCCCCCCTCCAGGCTATCCTTGCTTGTGCATTTGCTGAGAAGGACTACGAGAAAGCCAAAGCCGCTGCAGCTCGAGTATTGCAGGTTAGCCATTTTCCAAGTACCGGATTACAACTCCTCCGCTAAGTTGTGATATCTCAAATTATGACTACTTTCGCATCTTGAACTTGTGGAATCCTCTAAAACGGGCGAATTTCATGGCGTATTTTGGAAATTGAACCCTTTGTTCAAATAGTTTTTATTCACAAAGTCATAGTTACAACGTATCTAAATTACTTTGGTACCCTCTTCCATGTATATACAAGCTAAAACTTTGAGAGGTTTTATTGTGCAGATGACCTTTGTAATGGGTCTGGGGCTCGCTGTTGTAGTTGGACTTGGGTTGCTATTCGGCTCTCGAATATTTACAAAGGACAAAAGCGTCATACACCTCATAATTGTAGCCATTCCGGTAAATCCCATCTCCTGTGTTAATTAATTACTATAAGGTTATTATACCATGACTCTAAACTAAAAATTTGTCACACTCCCGTCAGTTTATCGCAGCGACCCAACCAATTAACGTCTTGGCATTCGTGTTCGACGGTGTGAACTTCGGAGCATCCGATTTTGCCTATTCTGCATACTCCATGGTAAGCTGTGCTCGCAAGAAGCAAAAACATGTTATTGCATTTCCGTCTACGTAAACTCACTTCTAGCGAATACTTGTTGTCGTACCCGTACCCGTACCCGCAGGTTATTGTGTCCGCAGTGAGCATTGGATCTCTATTCCTTCTGTCTAAAAGCCATGGCTTTGTTGGAATATGGCTTGCTTTAACTATTTATATGGGCCTACGTGCATTTGTCGGGGTTTGGAGGTAATTTCCCTTGCTATTAGTACATTACTAACCAAACCATTTCATGTGATTTTTTTGCACATCTTTATTTTGGTGCAAAGAAATCAAAAAGATTATGCACGGAAATAGTTTTCTTTTTTTATTCAAAAATTACAAGTCTTTTCGTAAGAGACACTTAAAAATAGGACGGAGGGAGTATTATTCATACGACCCGTACACCATAACTCTTTATTAGAGCAAAAGTAGTACTACTATGATTCAGTGTTGATTGATATGAGAAGTTCATAAGGATTTCGTAACATGTCTCTTTGGGCACTTGTAGGATGGCGAGTGGAACAGGGCCGTGGCGCTTTCTCAGGCGCCGATCGATTCAAGTGGGAGAGGGGAGATGAAAGCTATACGGCGACTGTAGTTTTCCATCGATCGCTGATCCATTTTTCGAGCAGGGTACCTGACAGACTTGTTTCTGTCCATTTTTTTTCTTCATTCTTGGATCAGCATCATGGTGAGTATATAGCGGTAGTCACCGGATAGGCGAACTAGTTCGGTTCATTTTTTCTTTGTATCGGGGGTTTGATCGTTGGAAACTCTTATTTCTATATGTTGTCATATGAACACAGAATCCGAATGTCATTCGGAGATGATACACTGCATCTCTTTTTCTCCTCTTTTTTTTTTGGTACAATGGAAAGATGAACGACAAACTAAAATCTTCCAAACGCCACACCTCTCATGTCCGCCTCAAGCAACAGAATGACGTCTGGCAAAATGATGTGCGACACCATTCCGAAACCTTTGTTAGTATTTCAGAAACCTTTGTTAACTTGTTCACCTTTTTTGTGTGTTTGCCAGTCAGATGCGCAATTTCTGACGTACCAGAAGAAAGTAGCACCACCTCTAGAAAAATAACTTAAAGCATCCGTAGCTTGTAAATTTGGATAACACTGGCATCATTGCCATTGACTAGATGGGTTTTTTATTAGTAATTCGGTATTCGGCCATGATTAATACGAGAGATCAATTCTATCGTGTGCACTAACGGGGTCCAATTAAGCCGGAAAAAATTTCGTATAGAATAATCCGACACGGGAATTGATAGCATGTTGTGGGAGTCGAATCTCAAGCTCTTTCGAAGACCATTGATTATTCGGTGACTGCGTTAGCTCGGGGTTTACTAGATTAACAACTTACCGAACATACAAGCGCTTAGATGCACGTCCGTTCCCAAGTCTTTTGTCATGGAGCAGCAGAGTCCGGTCCACGATTTAAAATGAAATCGATCTTAATAGAAGTTCCAAATAAGAGTTTTTATTCACCCACTTTTCTGAAAATTGTTTCTCCTAAGAATGGAAACCTCAATCTTTTCCCCTAACCAAAACAAAAGAGTACTGAATGCCCATGTGGCATGCTCTCTCTCTAACATAACTGTGGGACACTACAATGATTTTTCCTCCAACATAAACTAGATCAGAAATTGCTAAAAAAAATATATTTAAAAAAAAAAAAAAAAAACTAGCTCAGACAGCACGGATCTAGCCTTCTTCAACAGTTGATGGGGAAAGGCAGAGTACGAATCCAAATGCTAATTAAAGAAAAATGAATCATTCATACTGAAAACCTGACAAGGAATTTAATATGGAGGGTGGGATGGTAATGGATGATACTTCTAACCTAAGCAATAGACTTTAAAGAAATGTACAGAGAACAGCACCAAGTTTGCTTGGTGGTCAATGTCGAAAACTTAAAGATTTGCTCTCTCTTTCAAGATTTTACGTTTGAAACTTCTAATGTGTTATCGACTCTTATGAAATTAATTTACACAAAATTTTGCTCTGATTTTAAATGAATAATTCGTAACGGACAGTGATATTGATTTCTCACAATTAGTCAAAGTCCAAGTAAACTAACCCGAACCCCAGCTCATAAAAGAATAAGATAAAGGTACCCAAGTCCACAGCCGACCATTAAACGCAGGCCAGATACTTGACCCCACATTTCACAATCAAAATCAAAATCTTAAAGAAATCACTCAAATTCTCATCACATTGATAAAAAGTCATACCCACTTTCCAGTACAGAGAGTCGTTGGCACCCAAAAAATATACAAACAATAAAGGGAGAACCAACCAACCCACCATCCATCCATCCCCATCTACCTTAAAAAAGGATGAAGGACCAAATTTTCCTATTGAAAGAAAAATATATACCCCCCCTTCCCCCAGTGTCACAGTCCAACACATCTGATTCCAACGCATGCTAATCACAGTTGAGAAGAATCCTTATCAAGTATAAATCTCACTCAAATCAGACATCCAGCAGTGGGACCCACCAGTCCCAAAAGCCTTTGAATGCTTCTCAATGTACAGTAGCGTCCAACTAACAAGGTCTCGCCTTCAAAGAGTGACGGATAATAGATAAAAAGCATACTAACATTCGAGAAAATGTACTTGTTTGAAATTTTTTTTTTTTTTGAAAAGACTTGTTTGAAATTATTGATTTATGCAAAGGTTTGCAAAATGCTCATTCATGACATAAAGGATGTCATGAATTTAGGCAGTGTGCTGCTGCATTTAGGCTATGTGCATTTTATATGTTGCTGTTGGTTTGTATCATGAACAGCTCTTTGTATTTCCTTTCTTGCCTATGAAATGAAGTTCTTTAGCCAAAAAACAAAATGGAGAGAAGACAAATAAAGGTATTGAAATAATAATAAGCGATTTAAACTCAATTTTACATCAATAGAGGAACAATGGTACCTCCACAAGACTTTCTTCCAACCTTTACCACCCCTCTTAACAGTACAGACATCATGAATGAGAGAGGCAAAAGACAACCACCATTCCTCTGAGATTACAGTTACTAGTTTAGCAAATGGAAAAAAACAGTTTAGAAATCAACAGATAAAAAAAAGCCCAGTTTCATTGCAGTGAAACGTGTAGCTTTTCTTCGAAGGAAATGTAAAGGGAAAAAGAAATTCTACAACTTCAAAAAAATATTAAGAAACTATACCAAATCGGGACTGGGTTACTTTAGTAGCCCAGATAGGGTTCTTCATCCTCATTTTCTTACTCCTGCTGCAACAACAAATGAAAAATGAATGATCTTTCCCAAACTTTATGGCTCCCTCTTAAACCCTTGTTAAAATCTCACCATCTTCATCTCCTCCACCAGCCAAAATAAAAACCCCAAAAAGGAAGTACTTCCTAACTTCTGTTTATATTTGAATGAGTGAAAAGAATTCAATTTTTAACTTAGGCTACGAGCTGATCGAGTTGCATCTGCTCAAGCCACGCTCCTAAAACCGAATGATCAACCGATTCAGCTTGAGAACCGGATTTCACAGCCTCACCATTTGACACAACCCCAGAAACTGCACCTCCAGCAATCTTGTCTTTAATCTCAGCTGGTGATGATTCCTTGACCAGAGATTGGACCCACGACAAGTCCGGCTCCTCCCCATTGTTATTCAGCTCAAAAGAAGATGACCTTCGTAGTCGACCCAGTTCAGACCCATTGACAGACCAGTCCACTTTTCCATTTGGGGATCCCCATAACTGCTGATTCCCAGGGGACCCCACAGCAGAAATAGGGTTATGGTTATATCCAAGATCCCGCGAACTGAGGCTGCGTAGTTGTTGATGCTGCTGCTGCTGCTCACGTTGAGCAAACGCAGAGAGCCGATTGCTCATTGGAGAGATTGGTTCCACACTTCGTGGAGACATGCCTCGGGGAGATGAAACACCAAAGGAAGCCTGCAATAGAGGGTGCTCAACATTTTTGGATGAGAAAACATTATTAGTATTGATAGGCGACAGCATGCTCTGCTGCTGCTGAAACTGACTCAGAACAGCAGATTTGTGTGATGGAGAAAAAACACCACAACCCGCCGCCTGATCAGAGTATCTGGGAGAAGAATTGATCTCGGCAGAAAATAGCTCATCGAGATTCGAAGGAGTCAGTGCTTTAGACAAACAAGAACGGTTAAAGGAGGCCGAATTAGAACGGCTCTGAGCAAAACAAGCCAAGTCATTAAGGAGATGTTGCTGTTGGGTGTCAAAATCTGGTAACATGTTCAACTCCTCAAGTGCAATGTCTCTAGCACAAAGGGAAGACCTCAATCGACTTGACTGCAGATTGCTTCCAGGGAGATTAAGGGTTGGAACGTTTGGTTGAGGCCAAGCCAATGACGAGTGAGAAATCCCATTTGCGGATGGAGACATGGGTTGTTGATTGAATGGTGAAGCAGACATTAACGAGGAGGGCGAACCAGGCAAAAGGCTCAACATGTCCATAGCACTACCATTTGATCGCGGAGATGGAACAGCAGACCCCGTCGAAACATACAATGGGCGGAGCTCCTCGGGGGTGTGGGCAAAAAAGCAAACCCTTCTCGCGCAACTTGTTCCATCCTTACATAGCCTTGTTCGGTACTGAGCCGGATGGAGCCAGCTTTCAAACACTCCATGGGCATATTCACACATATCCCCTCTCCTACAAGCACCCTTGCGAAAATCAGGGCAAGGCACACAACTGTAGTGGTACTTCCGCGGGTCCCTCCTCCGAGCGTTTTCTCCTGGGTGAACAAAAGGGCATTCGGTCCAATCGTGCGAGTAGGCCCTTGAACAGGGCCTTACTTTGAATGAGAACATGCGGAACTCGTCTGTTGAATAAATGCTGTTCTTGATGTCTGGGAGAGAAGGGTCAATCGGGTACTCTTTCTTCTCAGATACAGAATTACTAGGAAGGTCATTAAACTTGGAGGTCAACGGAGAAGAAACTGAATCCGAAGGAGATCGCGGTGAGCCGTTTCCTGGTGATGAAGATAATGTTGGCGAGTTGGAGTTTGAACTGGTGATTGATACCCTTAGGTTATGTTCACCAACAGAACCATCAGAAAGACTATACATTAGCAATTCCTCAAGTGAGGCTCTCATACTGGGGAGCTTCGGAGGGACAATAATCACATCAAAAGGACGTAAAGCACCAGAATCCATTGAATTCCGATCAGCACCAGCTGATAAAAGCAGCTTCACAACATCAACAGCTTTGACTGAACCACCAGAGGCAGCACAATGAAGGGCAGTGCTTTTGTCAGGTCCACAAGAAAGATTCACATCAACTTCAGGAAGAGAAAGGATTAACTTCATAACATCAAGGCTTCCATATGTAGCAGCAACCATGAGTGGAGTTCTGTGCTCAAGGACTATTTGTTTTGAGCCCTTTTTCCGGCCATACCAGAGTCCAACCTCATTAATAGCAGAAGCAGCATCTTGCTCCACAAATAGCTTGAAACCCTTAAAATCGTTATTAGCAGCAAGTTCAAGTGAACAAGGAAAAGAATCCTTCGTATCAACAGTTAGTTGACTCATGTCTTTGGTGTTAGATTTGTTTTCTGCAGCGGTTGGGGTTGAAGACGATGTGGATTTTGATTGCTCCGGTCCACTGCACATGCTTCAGTAAGCTGCACCACAACCACAGCCAATACACGATAATCAAATTGGCTGCATATCGAAAGACTTGCACCCCAATTAAACCTTAAACCAAAATGGCAAATCAACCATCATAAACAAATTGTGACCATCATACATAACAAAAATAAATACGATCACAAACCAAAAACCTTATCAGGCCCCACAAAGCAAATTAACTACAAAATCTGCAAACTTTGAGATTGAAAAAAGAGAAAATCAGTACCAAAACATGAAACATAGCAAGACCTAATTAATCCCCCTTAATGTAACCGCATAGGTATGCCTCTCATCTAAGAAAACCAATAGAAGAAAAAAAATACTCACTTTTTCATCTTTTCTTCTTACCATTGACCTTATCCTGTTCTAATCGTGGGTTCAGAACCAAAGAACGAAAAAAGCGCTTAATACAATTCATTTAATTTAATCAGTGTTTTTAGATCCTTTATATCCTCCTATCAGCATCCAGAACAATAAATCTTCATCTCTGAGCTTAATCCAAATCCTTCCATCAATGTTTTTTTATCGCTTCTACCTTCTCATATCAACGCCTATATAAGCAAGACTCAAACTACTATATTTCCTCGCTTTTCCTGCACATAACCCAATATTTTCCCATAAATGTACCAGAAGCACAAAGATCGGCAACAAATCACATCTACCCATATGCAGAAAAAAGATCTGTTTCTACACAACTACCATCAAAATCCACAACTCAAAATTTAGCCCCTTTTAAGAGCTCTTTTGTTTGGGCTAACTTAGACGCACCTCAACTAAACCTGGGGGACCAATCCCACCACTGACTTGCAGGGCCCCAATTAAAGCCAGAGCAAAGCTAATCACATACAAACAAATCAAATCTACGAATCCTACGAGATTAAAACGACAAATACAATCTTAAAGAACGACTTTTTTCAGAAATGATACGCAACAGAAAATAGTATATAAAAGTGAAGCCACTACAAATTCTAGTGAAGCAACCCTTAAAACCTCATACGAACGCCGAGCTCAAGTCACAAAAAGAAAAAAAACAGTAACGCTCTAACATACATGTGTTGTCGGGATGAACAACTCACCTATGACCAAAAGCTCCGGGAGTAAAGTCAGCTCTAGAGAGAGAGTGTGTCTTCAGTTCTCACAGATCTGGAGAAAGAGAAGGAAGGTGGGAAAAAAAAAATTCAAGAAACTCTGGAGAGAGAGAGCCGAGGAGATCGCGTAGAGAATTGGAGCCAAATGGCTTCTTCCACCATATCCATAATCGTCCAAGTTTTACTCGAAAACGATCGCGATTCGATACGAACGAGGAGAGAGAGAAGGAGAGGGAGACATAGACAACGAAATATAGAGAGAGAAAGAGATGCAGAGAGAGAGAGAGAGAGAGAAAGTAACGTCTCGGAATTGAAATTGAAATGCAAATGAAATGAGGGTGGGGGGAGGGGAGAAGTGCGGGAGGGGAGTGAAATGAAATGAAATGAAATTGAGATGGTATTGAAATGCACGCGAAATGAAGTTGAAATGAGAGTCAAATGGTGAAGGGGGGGGAGAGATTTTTGAAATTGGGTAGGGGACAGGTTAGGCCGGTAGGAAGAAAGGGGTTTTTATCGGTAGGGTAGGTAAAAGTCCAGAAAGGTTGTGACCGGTTGGATAGGTGAGCAGGTTGCCTTGTGCCCAAAGTGATGGATTCAAGTGGATTGGAATTGGGGGGCTCGAATCCGCCAATGGAAGAGAGTGAGTACTGGAGGACTCTCTGGTCAACTTTGGTTCATTTGTGGAGCCTTAAATATTGAGGGAGTAGTAAAATGATTTTTTCGCTTTGATTTTTTTAATAAATTGGAGTATATTCTGCTAAATTTTGAATATTTTTATTATGCATAGTGTTAGGCCTTGTTCTGCTAAAGGTTCTTAAAAAATAAAAATTTATTTATAATTTTTAAGCTTAAAAATAATAGACTTACGGAAATAATTTTTTGCGCAATAGGATCTTGTTTAAAAGATATCGATGAGATCTTTTGAACAGTGCAATAAAAATCTTCAAAAAATTTTATAAATAAATTATTTTTTAGTTTAAAAATTATAAATAAATACTCATTTTTTAAAAACTCTTAAGGTTGCGTTCTTATGAATTTAACTTAAATCTGAGAATTTTGTCCTTATTTGAATTTTTTTTACATTTGTTAATTTTGCGCCAAACTATTATGGGTTATTGAATCGGAAAAATAAAGAAATACTTTTACCCAAATATTTTGAGAAATAACCACTTTTTAGCTTCAAAATGACATTTTTTTCACTAAAAAATTATTATTTCTCAAAATACTTGAGTAAAAGTAAAAAAAAAAATCATAAATACATTATTTTTAAGTTTAAAAATTACAAATAAATACTTATTTTTTAAAAACTCTTAGCTAAACAGGGTTTAACTTTGTTTGGAGAGTGTTTTTAAGGAAATATATTGTGAGAAATACTACTAGGGATGGTATTGTGCAAGTGGTGCACTATTCGATCCGTTCGTTCCGCAATACAACGGTCCAAATACCATCTCGGTAATAAATGGTTCAGATGCTGCACAATAAAGACGTTGGAACTGTTAAATTGTCGAACGGATGGCTCGGATGATACACAACACGACACTATGTGACAATGCACCACCCGCACATCACCGTCCCAAACTCGTGAGAAATATTGGTAGGGATCAATTCGCTTCAAATTTGTCTACAATTGCCAAACGCTTTTCATGTGTTTCACTGTCTGACCTTTGGTTTTTTTTTTTTGTTTTTTTAGACAACGAGAGCTAAAAATAATGGCTATGTTCGTTTGAAAGTTTAGTTTAGTTTAGTTTTGGTAGTGGGTGGAGAGAGAAATAGGGTAATAATTGGAAATAGGGGTAATGATTGGAGAGAGATAGAGAGAGATGAGAAAGTAATAATTGGAGAAATAGGGTAATGATTGTAAAAAGAGTAGGGTAATGATTGGAAAACAAAATAAAAACACTTCCAAACTCTAAAATGAACAAAGCCAATATATCTCCCTAAGAAAAAATTTATGAGAATTATTTTCTAATGGCATTAGAAAAAATAATCCGTACTTACAGTAGATATTCTTTAATTTATTGACGCGGCATGCATTCATAAAAGACGTACACCCACTCAACAATACTAGTAAAAAATTAGGGAGGGAAAGTTTCAGCTATATATGGTCCATTTAATAGTAAAATACGGTACGTAGAATTTGGTAGTAGCTGTATAGACTCAAAAAAATCTGTAGTGTGTATTTAAGATCATCTCCAGTCTTGACCCATTTTACGACCTAAATTCAAATTTTGGGTAAAAACCAGAAAAATTCCTCTCCAATCCTTTATTCAAACTCTTCCCCATTATGGGTTTTACCCATTTTTTCTCTCAAATATGGGACAACTTTTGCCTTGACCCATTTTTTTGCAATGGCTAGTTTGGGAGAGAGAAATCTAGCCGGAGCTTCTGTATTTCGTCGGAGCCGGTCGACCTTTGCCGGAGTCGCTGAGTTGCCGACCATTGAAGCTTTCTTCAATGAATTTCTCGTCCGATCTTTGCGTTGCCGGAGCTACGTTCATCGGAGATTTATGCTGCCGGATCTTTGTTCATAGAAGCTTTGTGTTGCTTGAAGCTAGGCGCCAATCGTTGCTGGAGGTGCAAATGAAGAAAAAGATGTACAAAGAAAAAGTGGTGGTTTTCATTGTGAGCAAATGAAGAGGAAGGTAGAGACGTGATCTATTTTGATTGGAACTATTTACCATTCTACCATTAAGAATTAAAAATATATACACTTGGGTAAAATTTGGATTTGATGATTAGAGATGTGCCTACTCACAATGAGTTTTTATCTCAAATTTGGGAAAAAAAATTGAGTGAAGGTTGGAGATGCTCTAATGTCTCCAAACTTAAAACTATCTAAATTCTCCCTCTCCAACCATAGTAACAAATGTGTAGAGTTAAACGAAGCACTCGTCGTCCGAAAAAAGGTCATGAGAGCAATAAAACATTTGGCAGAGTTTGAAGTAAGGTCGTAAAGACTTTTTCCTGCATTTTCTAACCATTGGAGCTCCACGGGAATTGAACTCCTCCCCTAGCCTTGAGATGCTCTAATGGAGTAAGATGCTCCTTATATTAGCCCAAGAGATGATTTGGTTGAAGCATCTTGATTTATTGATTGATTGCGGATATCCTCTTTTTCATCACTCAACAATAACTTGATCATTTTTTATGAATTTCTAGGTGTCTGGACTAACTAATGCACATTTCAATTAAATTTATAGAAAATTAGTCCAATTTAGTATAGGACCTGATTACTGTCAGGATAAAATCTCGTACTTACAAGCCCGTAATGAGGTGAGAACAATCTAAATGGGTTTGTTTTTACTTTTTAGACCATTGTAATGTAGGAGTACTTTATTTTGTTCTCGCCCCCAAAAATAATTTGGATTTTCAAGATAAAACCCCATGGGCTGGTGGCCGGCATCAATTAATATTCAATCATAGATATTTCTCTCTCTATATAATACTATATATATATATATATATATATGCTATTCTCAACAATTTTGGGGAAGGAAGGAAATGAATTGTAAACATAGAGTAATTTTTAAATAGGAAATAGTGCTCTATAATGACGTGGCTGTATAGAGTAACTTTCAAAACAATAAACCAAACATGGTACTTGTTTCTTATTTTTTTTAAAACGTGGTTGTTGTTTGGTTTTGAAATGAAATGGATCACAATTCACAAGAAGCAAAAAGACCGTATATTTTCTATATATAAGATTTCTTTACGAAGTTGTATCTTGCGTAAAATTACATGAAAAGGAATTGGAATTGTCTTCGGAAAGTTTACACTTCTTTTTTTTTCCTTTCCCGAAAGATGAAGAGAGTTCTTGAATTTTCAGTTTCTGGTCCCCAATCCTCACTTTCATGAACTCTCATTTTCATCTAGTGGGATGTGAATTTGTTTCTATATATAAGATTTCTTTACGAAGTTGTATTTTGCGTAAAATTACATGAAAAAGAATTGGAATCAAAATCTTCGGAAAGTTTACGCTTCTTTTTTTTTTTCCTTTTCCGAAAGATGAAGAAGTTCTCGAATTTTTAGCTTCTGGTCCCTAATCCTCACTTTCATAACCTTCCATTTTCTTCTATTGGGATGTGGATTTGAAAGGAACTATTTATTAGTTGCAATTCATTTGCTTTATCATGCAAAAAAATGATGATAGAAGTGGTTTGAGACAACTCCTATCTCAACCACCTCTGAAGCAGCTACCTGATAAGTGGTTTGATATACACTACTATCCCATGTCCGACAGATGATTCACTGTTCTTGAGCATGGCCTCCTTCCGCTAAAAAAGTTAAGTATTAGCTTCTTTTTTTTTTTGCATTTATTAGTTTTTTGGTAATTTATTTGGGATTATTATTTCATCATGACGGGAGGAACCTAAAAAGTAAAAAATTACAATCAAAATCCATTCTTTTTAATAAAGACGAAAAATTGGCTTATTGGCTTATTTTTGTTTTTATTCAAAAAAAATTAGATTTCGATTGTAATTTTTTACTTTTTAGATTCCTCTCGTCATCACGAAGCAATAATCCCCTACAAATTGAGAAAAAACTAACAAATGCAAATTTGTTTGAATCAAAAAAAAAAAGCCACTAGGGTTTTTTAGCCGAAGGACCCCTAATACCTTCTTTGATTCCTTTCACATAGTAAGATTCAGGGGTAGAGCAAGGTTTTTCACCTTGAGGGGTTAGATTCAGGGGTGGAGCAAGGATTTTCACCTCAAGGAGACTGGCTTAATAGACATATGTTTTTTTATCGGAAAGTATACTTATTTATTTTACAAGGCTTTTATTTTTCAATTCATTACATTTGTACATTAAAATGATTATTTTGGCTACTTTCAACTGTCACATGTTTAATTTTTTTTTATGAAAGAAATTGAGAAAGTACAATAATCAGTTTTTTATCAAATCGAACCAAAATTATTAAGATTATAAATAGCTATACACAAACAATTATAGATAATATTCAAAATCAAGTATATACAAAATAAAATTTTTAAAATTGACGAATGGGGAGCTGGGTCCGGGGGGGGCCCTGGCCGCCCTGGCTCCAACATAGCTCCGCCCTTAACAAGCCAAACAATTAATTGTTTGAATTTAAATTTTGAAAACTTGACGAACCTGTTCGGTTGTGGGATTTGGATTTTGAATTCTCTTTTCACTCTTTATCCCTATCTTCAATCATTACTTTCATTTTTCTCTTTATCTCTCTCCAATCATTACTTCTATTTTCAATCATTACTCTATTTCTCTCTACACTCATTACCCACAAATTCAAATCCAAAATCCCAAAACAAACAGGCTCGACAAGTTTCAATGATACATTCAAACTTCTCCCGATTCTTGAATGAATTTAATTGGGAGGATCACGAGCTAATCTATGATAGTTTAACCTCATTATTAAAGACGAGAAGAGTAGTAGGTGTTCCACTAAGGGAAATAAATACTTATTTTTTGAATTAAAAGTGATGTATTGTGAGAGAATGACATGCTTCATAAAACAAAAAATAAATACTTTCAGAATAAGAATCTTAACGGAACGGAGAAAAATTTGTTGAAGTTCAAGCTTGATTTGAATGCCTCACTTGACTCCAAAAAAAAAAAAAAAAAATCGAACTTGACTTGTTCATGTGATAAATCATTCGAACTTGTAGATCAAGAGGACCGTATGGTGTCGCTCATTATCCCATCAGATTACATTATCTCACTCCTGAAGGCAGATATGAGAGGAGTGGCTTTTGAATGAGTGTAGCTATTTTATTTTTTACTTCCTTTGTACCAAATATATATATATATATATATATATCATTCGAACTTGTGCATCTTGATTCGCTTATCAGCCTTAGTGACACAATATAAGTGGAAAAAATGATTTGGTGATAGATTCAAAAACATATTTGTAACCAAAAGAAAAAGATTAGAAGATGCTCCATCCGACCTCGTTCGTTTAAAGATTTTGGATTCTAATCATTATTATATTTTTTTTCAACCATTACTCTCATTTTTCTTTTTATTTATGTTCAATCATTAACCATATTTTCAATTATTACTTTATTTTTCTCTACTCTCATTATCTATAAATTTAAATTCAAAATCCCAAAACCAACGGGAATTATAACATCTTCCCTTTTGTGGTGGTGACTGGTAAGCCACTGGAGTACTACTCTTGATGAAGATAGAGAGCATCTCCTTGAATTGAAAGATAATGACATACTCTTTATTACTACATGAATTGGGCTGGTGTTGTTTATCTTATCTGCAGGCTTCTACAGAGGAAACAACCATCCCAAAGTGGGGACCTACTTTTTGTCCACTTACTGGTTACCCTACACTTGGCATGCCTGGGTTGATTACTGTTTTTTATCATTCCTTTAAAAAAATTCAAAATATTAAAGGCTAAGTTTCGCTAAGACCCGTTCGTTTTTGGATTTTGGATTTTGGATTTTTTCTCTGTACACGATTTTTACTAATTTTTTTTAATTATTACTCTCATTTATCTCTCTATTTCTATCCACCCAATACCCAAAATCCAAATTCTAAAATGAATGGGGTCTAAGGGTTTTTTTTAGAATTTTTGATTTTTTTGCTAAGGTAAGGATTTTGGAAAAATGATCTTGCCACCATTTATGTCTCTTGATATCAACACATCGCAACATAATTATCTTGATCTAAATAGATTTTATTTTATGTAACAAAGAATAAATTTTCTAAGATAAATGCATTTCGTAGTATTTGATTAAAGTAATTTTCTATTAAGTAATAATTTCAATTAGATCTAACAATTCAATACCACAAGAACTCACAAATAAGAGGTGGAGAAGGCTTTCGGTGCTCACGTGGTACTCAGCCTTCAGGGGTAAATAATAATTTTTTCTACAAATAGACGAGTCGTACGTTGTCCTTTGGAAACCTAAGGCCTCGTTTCTGAAAGGGAAACAAGTATTTATTTTTTAAAAAGATAATTTCAAGCTCAAAAATTATAGATTTACGTAAATAATTCTCACTTTTTAATTCTTTTTGACAGCACTGATCATACCAATAATCACGTCGATCAAAGTTGGGTAGATATGTATTTTTTCCCGAAATGAAAGAGTTCAAATCCAGTTTGTCAACACATAGTTTCACTCTATAAGATAAACGCTTTACTAAATTTTACATTAAAATGAGCCACGATCAACGTGGTTTTCTTGAAGGAACACGTTCTCAACAAGATTTAAAATGCGAACGATTCCGATCAATTTTTAGGACCCAAAAATTTACCACAACCAGAGGGGTGCGGTGGACTGTGGACAAAGCTTTAAGGCCAACGCTGGCATAAAGTCAAAGACTCATCAATCGCTTGTCCACTTCGAAGAAGTTCAATGGTTGCGTTCCGACCAGATGGATTGATCTCGGCCGTTGAGTTGTTGCCCTAAAGATCGCGTTACTATTATTATTGTACTACTCCTATTATATCCACATGACGGGTCCATTGTACGACTCTTCTTTATTTAGTGGAGAGTACATGACATGTGTATGACCGGACGACCTTTTAAAGTTTTCCAATGGGTGTGCCCCACCAACCACAGGGGGGGTTAGTTTGGTCATTTGGACGGATGAGTGTTTTGAGCTCGTTGATGTGGCCGGAGGAAGTTGAAAGAATCACTCTGTTGGCGCCGGAGCTCATCGTTCCGTCGCCCGCTGCAGTCGGTGCTGCTTAGTTTCACCGCCGCTGCTGTTGATATTGTAATTTTTATTGGATTTTTATTTGTCGTTGTTTAGTCATTTGTATTGTTTGGTATTTGGTGTAAGTAGTATCCTGTTTGTTTCGGGTTTTTTCTAATAAAAAAAGAAGCAACGTATCTGGTTTGTTTCTTGTACTCCATTTCCCAATTTGTTTACCCTTTTTTTTTTAATCAAAATCTTTATAAAAAAATCACTTAAGACAAAAATAATTTAAAAACTTTTGAAATTATTTTTATTTTTATTCAAAAAAATTTGGTTTGCTTATGCCTTCGAATCAGCATAAGTGCTCTTTGACCTTACAAAGATTAGGTACGGTATAGAAGGTTTCGATTTGAGACTTCGAAGGGAGCAAATTCGTAATTACGCCTTTGTGTTGAATGTAATTTTTATTGCCAAAATATAAAAAAAAAATCTTTTTCAAGGGTCGGAGCCACGATCTCCTTTCAAAAATGGACAGACTTGAATTTCAACAAAATTACATTGAAATTTTTTAAAAGGTTTTTCTATTGGAATTGAAGACCAAACTACGTTAAGAAGTGTGTGTGTATATGTATATATATATATATATTTCATTATAGTCAGATACACATTAATCTAATAAAAATTTATCCAGTGTCCTAAGACACCGACACTTATGCCCTAAGTCCATTCCCCACCACACAATAATGTGGAATCCAAGACCGTGTGTGCAGACTCCGCATAATTGTGTAGTAGAGAAGGAACCTAAGGCACAATGCCCTGATCTCGATATGCCAGGCCCCGCCTATCTCTGCCCCGCCCTGCTCGCCTCTGCTTCTTTCCCAGTTGATTTGATACAAAACCAAGCTTCCACACCAAGTGTGAGTTGAACCAAAAATCAATGAAATAGAAACTAGCATTCCCCTGGCTACTTCGAGCTCAAAACAAGCCCAATAGGTCGTACATGGTCTTGCCATTACTACTTGAAAATAACAGCACGTTCACTAATTACGATAGAATTCAAGGAAAGGCGAAAACGAAACATTATACTCCCTATAAAAACACGCAATTCGTAATGGAAAGAACCAAAAAATGTTGCTTCTGATAGCGGGAGGAAAATTACACAAAAAATACAGTAAATAACTTCTGCAAGTCTCTTCAGTTTATCCAGACAAAAGCAGAATGTATAAATCACTCCTTTTACAACCACAAGACTTCTTATAACCATTCCTGTATTCTGCACAAATAAACAAGTTCAAGCCCTCAAGGCAAGTATAGCACGGTACAAACCTGACAAACGCCAGCTCGGTTATTTCTGGTTATCCTCTCTTTTAACAGTTGATTCCACACGCCTCTGTAGATGGGCCGGTCACCTGGGTAGTAAACGGGTCAATCCGAACCCACAACAAAGAAAAAATGGAAGCGAGGAGAATCGCCCAAACCACGACCACTGTGGGTGTCCGGTTCTGTCGCCCCATTAGACCCTTAAGGAACGGGTACAGATGCACAATCACCCAAAAAGCAAAGAACAGCTTGCCAAAGAGCGGACCCCACGACTGGTAACCGCTGTTTATGGCATAGGAAATGCCGGCAACAACACCCACCAAGTTAACTAAGAGGAGAGTTGTGGGTGGGATGAGGAGGGTTGTCCATTTGAACATGTAGAGCTCTGTAAAATCGCCGTCTTCATCAGATGCCTTGGAGGTGACGGTGAAGTTGGTATCGATTCCGGCGAGCACTTTAAGAACGCCTTGGAAAACGGCAAAAAGGTGAGCCGAAACGCCACCGATGACCCAAAACTGTTCGTTTCTCCACCATTCATCAATGCCTACGCCACTCCACCTCATCTCCAGTATACCGGTGGCAAAGATGGAAAGGAAGAGAGAAATGAACCAGAGACTGGCAAGGTTACTAATCTGCACCATAATGAGGCAAGAGATTCAATATGCAGTGTTGTGGTATTAAATAAACAAGTCAGATTCCAATAAAACGTATCACCAAAAGCAGATTAGGGCCCGCTTGTTTGACTAGAATAGTGAAGGGATATATGATCTCGCAAGATACATAAACCTAAGCCAGAAGTAGAGCTTACGCGGGATCCAAGACAGAACAGGTTAGTAGTGAGGGGATTAATAATACCACAGCCCCAATGCGTTGTTTAACACAGTTTGAAGGATATCATATCGATGGATATTTAAGGCTAATCGCAAAGGTTCCGAACAAACATGGATATGAGCTTCTCCTGGATTTGTAGTCCAATTCGAAACTTCAACCCTGAGAAACAAACAGACCCTAGATATGTACTAAAAGCTGAACAAAACAAGCTTTGAGAATTCTCGTTTTTCTACAATTAGAACCCGACATAAAGCCTCTCTAATATAAAACAACACATTGGCAATCTCAAATGGTGGAAGATAAGAAATTGTGATAACCATTTTGGATAGAGTGCAAAGGATAGACAATTTCTGAAAAAGACAGTAAAAAAGTTGTAGCTTATCTCACGCAGTTGGTATGGAATGTTTTCACCGTCAACACGTTGGTAAGAAAAACACATGTTCCTCATGTATAAAGCATCAAAAAGGGAAAAAAGAAATCAGGGCGGGAAAGAGAAGTGAAAAGATAAAAGCATTCAAACACCCTATTGGAAGCAGCACACTTTCCACAAGTGGCTTATCCAGTTTTTTGGAATCCAAGACATGGACACATTGGGAAAGTGTATCATTAAAGACGAATTTAGAAGCACCCCTTCCCATCGTTGACCATGCTGAACACTAGAAAAATGCAACTACAGATAGATTGACTGCCACAGACCATCGCCCCCATAACAATCACATAATTCATTTCAATTCTTCTTTGACCATCAATAATTGCCCATGAATTGAAGACATTATGCAAAAATCTAGAATTTAATCAAGTATTTCCCTTTTAAGGAATAAACCACAAAAGATTACAATGGAGACTGTGTTGAAATAACGAACCTGTGGTATAATGAACTGTCCAGTAAGCAAACAAACTGCAGGCAAAGTACAGTAAACAAGCAGAGGGATGGAAGTGATGGGATAAATCGTTGTGTTGATGTATGCAAATCTCTCAAGCCACTTCAGTCTTCCATTATAACCATACCATAAAGGGCAATGCCGACTGAAAAGAATTTCCACAGACCCCAAAGCCCATCGCAGAACTTGGTTCAGACGATCTGAAAGATTAATAGGAGCAGACCCTTTAAAGGCTGGCCTCTTTGGCATGCAGTAAATAGACCGCCAACCACGTGCATGCATCTTGAATCCAGTAAGAATATCTTCTGTTACAGACCCATAAATCCACCCTATCTGCAGATCCGAAGACAAATATTGGAACTGTTATGATAAACCAAAAAGACAAGTGAAGCCATCGCCATATAATGGTTAATAATGGAGCAAACTTTGTTTAGTCCTTAAAAGCAGTCTGACAGGAACATACGGGTGATAAAACAAAATTCATTAAGAAACAATAGCGCCATGGAGTGACAAAAAGTGCAGCTCAAAAGCACAAAACCCTAAAGCTGCACAAAGAGTGGATAGAAGAAGACCTCCCTCTCTCAACTCAAAACAAACATGAAAAGGAGCATTGTCCTGCCATCAAAACTAGTGCAATCTATGCAGGCAACCCCAAGGATCTCCCGGCACAGGACCAGCATTTGTGAATGAGCAGGTGTGGGTAGGTGGAGCTGTATTCGAGATAAGACACGATGGAACTACTTGAGTAGACTTGATTATAAAGGAGAATAGACCTTTTTCAGATGCTCTTTTCAAAATGCTAGGAGGGAAATCTCATTTCAATTTTGAGATGTGTACATCGCTAAGTACTTACCCACACCTGAATCAAGTATATGGAAAACCTATATACTGAAAAAAAAAAAAAAAAGATACTAAATCCTAATCATGTTCTAGGGGAAAAAAAAAAAAAAAAGGGTGTCTGAACCATTTACAAAAAAACCCCAATACAATCAACCCAGGCAAACACCAAGAAATGGCCTGTTCTCCAGTCTGGTATAGTAGGTAAAAGAGTTGAAAAAGATATTCTACTTTGCAGTAAAATTTCCAGCCGGCAAGAGGCAAATACTGCAGAAGAGCAACTCCAATTGTTTTAGTTCTTGGCATCTTGCATGCATATATCCTTTACGTGCGATAAGGCTGGCTAAAAGGACCAGAGGCTATTCTCACTCATTCAAATGCAAAAAGTGGGCTGGTAAATTCATCTTGTACCTTTTGACAATGCCCGTTAAAAGCATGAGTATAAGTGATATACTGTATTACCTAACTCAAGAAGCAATCTTTTAGTTTACCAAAAAAAAAGAAGCAATCTTTTACCAAAAGAAAAAGATTGGGACGAGAAGTATCTCCCTTCATGCAGTGGTGTTCTGGTGGAGGTGTACATTAAGAAACAAATCTACAAGGGAGAAAAGCCATTAAACATACAAAACCTACGTACCTCAAGTCCCCAGTCCGATTTATCCTCGTACCCACAACTGATAACATGAATAGCTTCTTTAAGGAGAGTCTCTGGTGTAGCAGACTGAGGAACACCTCCATTCTCCATAAGAGTGGATGCAACAAAAACAGCAGATTGACCAAATCTTTTCTCGAGGCTCATTTGAGACATGAGTAGTGACTTCTCATCATCAAAACCAGCTCCTAATTTTGAAATCAAATACCAAAATGATTGATAAAAAAGGAAAGAAGAACTATGTGAACCAAACAGAAAGGCAGTTTACTAGGATGAAAAATATGTGGGTGCTCCTATGGTTAATAATTTATTCCTCCAAGACAGTTTTGGGATTGCGGCCATGCATATGGGTAACTACAAGACTACTTACGATCAGATGAGATGAAATGAACTCATATATACGCATATATAAATATTAATCTAATAGACATATCAAATAGGAGTATATCAAAACCAAGCTTCAGTGCATGATCAGCAACCAAAGCTTTATTTATCTACCAAAATGAACTCTATACAAAGGTCGACTGACACAAAATGTGTCAGGATATCCATTTAGCTGGCATAATCCCATATATTTCATCAGGCCAGATGAGCAAATACAGATGTTCACCTCCTTTACAAGCCCATCAAATACACCAGTTTGTCGAGCTTACAACCCACCTAATCCAAGCTTCTTCGATGCGTCATCATGCTAGTAGCTTAACCAAGACTAAAACAACTTTGCAAGGCCATCATGGAACCTCAATATAATGGCTAGTTTTAAATCCTAATGTTAGGACCCGCGCGAGGTAAATGATTGTAAGAAACAACTTCTATCTATATTACCCAAATATGCCCAATTTTTTTTTCCCAAGTTACTCCAAACTGGTATTTCCATCATAGAATTATGTAAGAATACAATTGAAAAATCACACACTCAAGTAAATTCATGGATAAAACCTAAAATGTAATTTAATGAACAAAAATTAGATAAGCAACCCTAAGGAACACACAATACATATTAGACTTATAGTATCATGTAGCTGTTTACATATTGTACGTTCTTTTACTATCCTCTAGATATTTTCCAGTATTTCAACACTTGTAGAGTCGTAGACCATGTGCCGTACACTAACTTGTAGGTTCCTCGAATTCTATGAAGTACATCAAGAGTTCAAATCATGATTGCATAGTTTCTCTCTGGAAAAAGAAACTTAAGTGATTTGATGGCCTGGTCACGTGACTTGGCAGTTGAACTAGTCACCCAGTCACAACTCCTCACCCCTAATTGATTGACGATGAACTGTCTATAGAAACTGCACATAAATCGGAATTATAGAAATGATAAGTGGAGGAGCCTATTGTGATATAGGCCTACTACTTCAATCAATGTTTTTAACTTCGGGCACTTTCATTATGAACTACAAGAACAGGAACATAAGTGCACTATCTGCATCATATGGATGTAGAAAAGGTAAAGAGAAATAAAACTATACCTTCAACCCCTTCCTCTATGTCCTCTAGACTGAAAACTGGCACTGTGGGATCCACATTCTTGCCGGATTTCTTTTTGTCAGAACCCTTCTTACTCGATTTAGAACTCTTTTTTCGTGATCCGCCACAGAGAGATGAAAACATCCCAGTTTTCTTAGGCTTAGGTTTGAGAGGAGGCTCATAGCCATACAAAGCTGTTCTATTGAAAACACATCCAGTACCCACATATACAGGGCCTTGTATGCCATCCAAACCCCTCAAGTTAATCTGACAAGCACAATAAATAAATAAAAAAACAGATGAGTGAATAAGGAAATTTATAGACCCAGGAAAAATGACAATACATCCAGGCCATTTGGAAGTCGCTTGCTTTCCATTAATGAATGCCAAATGCTCAAACATAATTAAGGGAACCCCTGAAAGTTTTCCGTCACCAGAAGTAAGGACTATCCAAGAGGCAATCAGAAAGCCTTCTGAAGGGGAGTCTTAGTTCAACAGTGATTAGCAAAATGGTCTCAGAAGACATGATGAAACTGTTAGTCTAGGGATTTACAGTCTCTTGTTATTTTGTCATTACATGCAATAGAATGGAACGTAACTTTTCCCTTTGCAAGTTATCACGGTGAATCAACTACCCTTAATATAATGACAAATAACAAGAGCCTGTAAATCCCTAGACTAACAGAAACTTCTTTTAATCTGTTTTTCCTTTTCGTTTTGTGCGTCTCAGCTCATAAATCATAGAATACAAGGAAACACATAGGATAATGCCCTGCTAGTATCTTTGTGGAAGTACCAACACAAATTTGGGAGCTTTTATTTTGTGAAGGGAGACTGGACTCTGGAGACTGAATTGAAATGCTTCCAATTGACCTCATGGGTTGGGGGCTTTCGGGCCACTCTTGATCTTATTGTGGTTGGGAAGGGGGCACGGAGTCAAAGTCAATGGTCATCGAAGAATTATCATAAACGCAGTTCAACAAACATCACATGAAAAAATAAACTCAAGGAGAGGCGAGGTAGCTTACATCAAAGAAAACAGTGTTGCGATTGGCATATCGATCATTCCTATCAATACCATCAAATCTCTGGGGAAACTGGACATAACAGACATATTTGCCAAGGTTTGGATCCATCATAAAACACATAGCTTCCCTCAGCGCCTTGCTGTTGTTTATGTAATGATCACAATCAAGATTCAGCAAGAAGGGTCCATTAGTAAGGACTGCTGATACTCGAACCTGCAAAAGAGTTGCATTGGCCATTTTGAGATAAAGATGACTAGACACAAGTAACAAGCTTAAATTTTGATTTCTATACTCACAAGGGCATTCATAGCACCAGCTTTCTTGTGATGTTGGAATCCAGGACGCTTCTCACGAGAAACATACACTAGTCGTGGTAGCTCGTTACCATCACTGTCAAGTCCTCCACTTTGACCCAAGAAAACCTGCAAATAATGTCTGTCAGAGACAAAGAGGTTGGGCACAAAGAAGCGACATGAATTAACACCAATTCGCTGCCATGCGCACAAAAGAAGAACGGACATGATAATAGCACAATAACATGCAGGAATAGACCAGAATCTAGAGAGAGAGGCAATGCATGACATTAAGGAAGTGGAAAGAAGATACGCACAAAGAGAAGAAGCAAAAAGGACATTACAGTAGCACAATAGCATGCAGGGAAGAGACCAGGTTCTAGAGAAAGAAGCGATGCATGACATTATATTATATCAGCTAATGAGATGATAAAAGCTCCTGTTTGACATAATCAAAGTAACCTATGTGGGACTTTAAGTTACCTGAATCATTCCCGGATGGTCCCTAGTATTATTCCCAGGCCATGGTGTGCCATCCTGCATGACCCATCCCTCTTCAGGAACCTTTGTTGCCTTTGCGACAAGTGCATTCACACGAATTTTAAACTCTTCATATTCCCTCTGCAAAACAAGTGTGCAAAGAAATTTAACAAGGGTGCAAGCAGAACCCGGAATTGTATATCTGGTGTACATGTGCTAGATCCTCACCTTCATTGCCCTACGATCCTTGACAAATGATGGATGAACTTTATCTTTCAAGTAATCGATCTTCTGAGCAAAGTACCATTCTGGAGCTCTTGGTTCAATGCTATATTTCTTGCAAAAAGGGACCCATTTCCTAGCAAATTCTGAAGTTTCGGACAGAGCTTCAAATGTTAACATAGCAGCTCCATCGTCAGAGACATAGCACGAGACCTTGTCAACAGGGTAGTCAACAGCGAGAATGGATAGGACAGTATTGGCAGTAACAAGAGGAGGCTCCTTCAAAGGATCAACTGTACTGACAAAAATGTCAACAGCAGCTAGTTGTGATGGTTCTCCTTCTCGGTCATACCTGTAATCATGTCACTTCAAGTTACAAATCTGAGGGACATTGGAACTCAATTGATATGCAAACTCGAAGTTATGCGAGAGGACTGAATTGATTAAATGAAGGTGGATAACTGGAAAATTTATCTCACCTAAGAGAAAGCCTATCAAGATATGTTTCTCGGTTCACAGGAAGCCATTTAGGGAACTGATCCAATATCCAGGACATTGCAAACCAAATCTCACATATGACAGAAAGCAACCATAGAGCATATGCACTGGGCACAGGATTTGTTATTCGATAGTGCAAGAAAACGCAAAGAACTAGGAGCCGAAGACAAATAACCATCCGGTAAGGATTTATCCTCGACGAAGGAATAGAAACCTTCCTAGAAAGAGGCTGCCGAGCTTCATCATTCCTGCAACACAAGGAGGAATAAGCATGACAGAAGAGAAACCTTGGGTACTGATAAACAAATGAATTGGCAAGGGAACTGAGCCATCAACGTGAATGGCACTAGAAACTATGTCGACGGCTTCTAGCACCCACATGGCGAACAAAAGTGGCACAGTACATTGAATTAGAATTGAATGTAGAAACAAGAAAAGAACTCTGAAAAATGGGCTTGTTCGTTTTGGGTCTCAAAACCCCTGCGCATGATCCCCAATAAATTTTCTCTATCTCTCTCTACTCATTACGCCAAAAACCTCCCTCAAAATCCAAATCGAACAGGTTCTAATGTTCGCCATACAGGAAAGTCTCATGAAAACAGGTCAAGCATTTGTGTTAAATGTCATACAAAATTTCAATCCCCAACCAAGCAATCAGAATGAACCCAAAAGAACAAAGCACAAGTTAAACTACAGTGGTGATGAACCCAAAAGAACAAAACACGAGTTACTCAAGAACTGAGATCTGATATGAGCTGACAACATGAGCCATAGATAAAGTAAAAGAAAACTAAAGCACAGGTTACAGCAACAAAAACACGGAGTTTACTAAAGTGGGAACGTACAGCAAAGAGTCATCGGCAAGAATATCCGTGCTGGCATCAATATCTACACCTCCCCTCTCGGAAGCAGCATGGCTAGTGGTCATGGGAACAACATTCTTCTCCTGCTTCATCTTCCAGCCATCAACTCTTTCTTTCCAGGCCACATTACCTAATCCTGCAGACCCGAACTCCCTCACTGGATCCACAACCCTAATGTTCGCTGCAAAAGGCGCATTACGAAGAAACTTGATTCACGGAAGGGGCAAATTAAGCAAAACAATGATATAGAACACAAGAAAGAGATTTACGTGATTGATTCACATCTACAGAGTAAGGCAGATTATGAATACGCTTTCCCAGACCACCATGTTCAGGAGATGCCATAGAAAGACGATCAGGAGATGCTGCAGACAACTCTCCAGAAACCTTCACAAGAGAAAAATAATAACAAATAGTTTTCAAAGCAGATCACGTCCATATACAAGATACAACAGTAGAAGCTTTGCCGCATACCTCGTATGTATGAGTCAGCAGGGGAATGTGGTTATGGGAGACCTCTTTGTCATACTTTGGAGCCGCAGGATCTTCACCTCGTCCATATGCCATGTGCCAGCTCAACATGCGCTCTGCAATCTTTTGCTTCTCATTTTGATTTTCTGAAGAGTAATGAAAATCATTCGCACCAACATCTGCACCACCCTCCTCCTCTCCGTCACCATGAATAGCAGGGCTTCCTGGAATCAAGCCAATAGATATTTGAGGAACTTGAGCTTTCGCGAACAAACTAAAAGACCAATTGCTATTTAAAATTTAGTGGATCTCAATACGACGTGCAGAAGAAAACAGTCAACAGGTACCACTAACAAATTCCAGCGGTATGTAATGAAGAAAAAACGTTTCCTTCAGTAATGCCTGACACGTTATCCCATATTTAAAAGTTCCATTCATTAAAGTAATGAATGGTAACACAAATATAAAAATGCTGGTACAGTGGTACTTAATGGATGCCAAAATGTTAGACAAATGCTGATATCCTCTAGTTTCTATTTAAACAGAATATTATCTAGCATATAGATACTTGTACATAACCTTATAGACATATGAAGAAGTTGACTTGCTTTACATGTCTAACCGTAAATACATGTGAAAATGATTAGCTAACCTTTATGTCTCTTGTATTTGGTCTTGCATTGAGGGCAAGACTGATTTCCATCCTTCCTCTCATATTCGTAGCATGGTCTACAAACAGGGAATGCACAGACGTCGCAAGCAATGAAGGGTTCACCATCAACAGTCATTCCAACATTGTCACCGCAGATCTGGCATGCCTGACTACCCAGACTCTTCAAGGACTTTCCCTGAGAAAACAATGGCATAACCCACTCAACTCCGAAACTCAATAGTACATCGACGTCAAAGGTAAAGATCTAATCCTGTAGACTCAACAACCTAGCCTAAACAAACACGTAACAAGAAGCTATAAATTGCATAACTATTTATATTCCCAGGCAATGTTTGGTTCACAGAAATGAAGGCTACAATGGATTGAAATTCCCTTTGAATGATCAAGCCGAAATTCGGTTTGACAAGATGTACACTATAACCATTACATTCCTTTCCAAAACCATTCAATCGAACCAAACAATAGCCCCAAATATCAGAGCTGTTGAGGCGTTGACTGCTGCTACTTTTGAGGCCATCAGGGCCAAGCTTAGTTCTTTGTCCTCTGTGAAGTTCAGAGATTTGAATAAGAGGCTCTGTGAGGATTGGCTCTTGGGCTGTAGAATTTTTAGGGTAAACAACTGTTGATAGTTTCCAAAACAAACAATACCCAAATCGTTGCATAATCAAGGACCGCAATCGTAGCGATCAGTTGATCCGTCGGACCCGTCAAAAGTGGACAATCAAGTCCAAAATTAAGATAACCAATCCAAATAAGAAACACTTTGTAATGAGTCAAAAGTACAACTTTCTAAATAGAACATCAAGCTGTAAACAATATAGAAATTTGTCTAGCATCTCAATACTGACCCCACTTTCTCCTTCTGACTCCATCGTCACTTCCCTTCGGTTAAGACCAATGGACTAGAATGAGGCACCGACTTCAGCAAGCAATTAACATGTCCAGAGCTTCTTATCCCCCCCAAATGCACATAAATCAGTGGAATCTGACTAGAACACAGTCTTTTGCTAAAATTACTGCCCAGATCTGAGTGTAACCACCTGAAAAGGACATCAAGAATAAGTTTATTTCCCATTTCAACAAGTTATTCCCGAGTACAAATTGCATTACCCAAAAATGAAAAAGAAAACTACCCAATTTGAATTAGAGTTGGGGCAAGGAAATGAACCAAAGTCAGTAACTTGACAAATGTGACAAGACTTGTTCGGACAAACTTTCTACAAAAAAAACCCATCATTTTCTTATCTACAAAACACACAAATTGTGCAGTCACTACACGACAAGAGAGTGAGATAAGTAGATTACCCCAAGATCTGGACTTTAATCGTAGTTTCCGCCACAAAACAAGCGCAATGCCTTTGGAATCAATCAAGTTATCTCCACCTGATCTTTTCAAGAAAGAAACAAAGGAGAACTTCAAACGGAGAGATAAAGAGAGGGCGGTAATGGAGATCGAAGCAGGTGGAGGTGGAATTGAACAGATATTGGTGGAATTTGGAAGAATAAAGAGGAGAACAGCTGTCTTTCTCCCTCTATCCACACGTTCTTTTTCTTGTTGTTCCAATCTCGCTATCTTGCGAAGTCTCTCTCTGCGTGCATATAATTGCGTTAGGTGTGCAGCTGTATTGTATTGAGGGGGGACTAGAAAAAGAGACGGATTGCAAGGGACGAAAGCGACGTAAGAGCTGTACGCTTGGGGGAGACTGTCACTCCGCACCGACAATGAATTCACAGTCTAGAGAGAGAGAGAGAGAGACTGAGGAAGAGAGATGCATAAAAACGGTAATCTTGCATTGGGTAGATCGGAGAAAAAGAAATCTACGAGGGGTGTTCCAGAAGTAAACGGTAAAACCCTAACAAATACACTTTATTCAGCCCTTGTTTCCGGGGGTAATTTTCTGGGGTTCTGTTGTACGCTACCCCTTCGCATTTCCGCGACCGTCCAGATATGTTTGGTTACTTTTATCGGTCAAAGTTAGGCTCCGTTCTCGAAAAAGAAATAAGTATTTATTTTTTAAGAATGTAATTTTAAGCTCAAAAATTATATATTTAGGTAAATAATTTTTCTATCAATATGGATTTTATTCGATAGATCTCATTGAGATCTTTAATACGGTGCAAAAAAAAATTGAAAAATTATTTTCATTTACATTATTTTTGAGTTTGAAAATGTAAAATAAGTACTTATTTTTTAAAAAGATATTCTGGAACGGGGCCTTAGTGCTCACCGGTAGAAGTGATGCAGAGAATTCTTTTAAAAATTTCCCATAAATTTTTTAAAAATTTCTCTTTTCATCTCTCTCCATTTATCATTCCTACTATTTTTTAAAAATTAAACCAAACACAGCGTTACTTGATTGTAAAAATAGACGGTCCAAATACCCACTACAAGGTGCACTATAGGACGTTCATGTACCCAGAGAATTTCATCTCTGAGTGTTAATTTGTTCGCAATTTTTCATGTACTCAAAAAATTTCATCTCTGAGTGTTAATTTTAGAGTATAGGCATGTTTTGGTTTAGGTTTTTATTTATATATAGGATAACTAAGTAAAGATAGACAAATAGAGAAATTAGAAAATTATTGAATACTCCGTACTATGCTAACAGAGAAAGAAGGCGGTTAAGGAAAAACCAAGCGAACAAGAATCCTTCGTTAGATCCATTCGCTTCCGCTGTCAATTTTCATTTTACGTTTCCATCCCCAATCTTCGTCATTTTTGTATTTCTAGGATGTTTTCGACACTAGCTTTCAGCAGATGAAACCGCTCAGACAGGGACAAACGCAGGACCCCAAGGTTGAGTGTGCGAACATTAAAAAAAATTGTAATGTATCAAAAGTGAGATTAATTATTCCAATATAAGATGTAAAAATACTACCAGAACTATGTATGGTACATATATTCGATCAAAGTACCAAAAATAACTGCTTAATTTTCCCAAAAACTCTTGGTTGAGCATGTTAGAAAATAGATTGTTCAAAATAATACAATTACGTGTTGGGGGCAACGATGCATATAGTATACAATTCTAGCCTTTTTTGGGATAAAAACTCCTATAATTTCAATAGAAATCTGAAATGTGGGTAGGGCGGTCGGCCGAGCCCATTTGTCCTTCGGTTCATCCTATACTTGTGCATGCGAATTAGATGACTAACGCCAACATATACAATTTTAGAGTCCAAGTATTGATTTCAGAGTCCCTCGATTTTAATTTATTAATGAAAATTCAACTATTTAAGTAGAGAACGTAGTGTAGGCAGTAATAAGACATTATAAACCGCCAAAAATAGGCCTCACTGTGAATATATACAGGGTGTTTGTATATTTCTTTGAACATCTTACATATTATTCCACTTAAAATTAAATAAAAATAGCAAAAAGCAAAATTAAAACAATCGGCTCGATTTTGTTCCTCTCAGCATCTCTTGTCCGAATCAAATTAAAGTCTTGGTAGTCCGGACCAGTGTTAGTCTTGAGTTTTGGAGGCTTGCAGCATCTCTAATCCAAACTTGCGAACAGCATGTGATTTCAGGCTCTCAGCATGTCTTGTCCGGACAAGCGACCGCTTGGAGAATTCGTTGCTTTTAAGTTTCTTTGGTCCGAACTAGCGAATCCTTTAGTCCGAACTAGAGTATGCTAGCTTTGTTCGTTTGGTAACTTTGGGTATTTTAATTTTTGTAGTGGGTAGGGAGAGAAATAGGATAATGATTGGAAAGAGGGGTAATGAGTGGAAAGACATAGAGAGAGAAATGAAATTAATAATCGGAAAAATAAGCTAATAATTGAAGAAAGATATAGGATAATAATTAGAAAACAAAGTAAATGTGGGAAACAAACAATGCCTTTGTATTTAAGCCACTTTTAGGATTTTCCGCTTATAGTATTTGCATTCACAACAAACTTTTTTGGGATAGACAAGAGAGAGATTCTGAGAGATCTCATTTGTAGCCCTTTGGGCATATGTTTTCTTTCGTATAAAGAAACCATCGACCACCTGCTTGCTCGTGAAGCATATATTCGTTATCGAACCACATAAATTTTTTGTGATTGCTATTTTTCTACCTCTTATGTGATTTGTTAAATTACATAGCAATTAACATGTTTATTTTTTCTGTGTTTGTTAACTCTTCCGCATAACATCATCTGGTTTTAAGTCTTGAACTTGAGACCGATGGTGCCCATGGTGGGAGACGGGAAGGTTCTTGGCCGCTGCCCTAGGACTACCGCCTTGGCGGAGCTTTTACGATGATTAGCAACCTTTGATATGCCTATAATTTTCAGCACTGTTTCGAGAACCTTTGGAACACAATTCGGGGTTCACCTCATTTTCCTGTTCTCCTCTGAAGACTTGTTCGAATTTATGCATCGTGCGTTCCACTTCTGAACAATTGGAGCCTTGAAATTTACTTGACACCTTCAATGTTTGGCTTCAAATTTGGCAATAGAGGGGTGAGAGATGTCAAATCCGCATAGGATTTGTCTTATGAAAAACGGAAAAATTGGAATTGGAATTAAGGTCAAAAGTTATCATTCGCCCGTCACGAGAGATTTGACTCTACTTGTCATAAATGTTGTTATTAAAAGAAGACTAAAATGGCTTAAAATTCAAATCAAGAACTTTCCGAATAAAGCTTTTCAAATGTAGTGCTCATTTGGTTGCAAAATAATTATTTTGTTAGAGTATTCCTTTGGTGGCGTGTTCAGCGACATATTTTAGGCCAATTTCATATTTTTAGTAAATACGAACTCTAAAAGTCAAATAGTATATGATTGGAGTCATATGGTGTGGGCGACAAATGTGGCTATTCTCCATGAGAATCTTTAGTTGTGTTTAGTTTATGAGTTTGTGAAGTGTTGTATTGAGGGAGGGAAAAGGTGGTTGTAACGATGATCAGTTTGTGAAGGGTTAACTTTGTAGTTAAGATCCGAGACTAAAAGGTCTGCTCTTTTCGAAGGTTTCAAGTTTGAAACTTCTCAAATGATATCAACTCCTCTAAGGTCAAGTCATACGGAGCTTTGCTCTAGCTTTAATTCGGCTCTCCGAAAGTGAGAGATTGGCCCCGTATGATTAATTGAGGTATGTGAAAGCTGATTCGAACGTATAAGTTATAAAAAGAATTAAGCTCAGGGATTACCTTGTGTAGTTAATTAAACTGTTTATATGTTTATAAGTAATTTATTAGCAAATGAAATAATAATAAATTGTTGTTATGACACACAGACTATAGATGTTACAATTCCAAATATCATTATCATGCCTCATTGTCATTTTCACAATCAAATTCGATCACTTTCACAACGGTTTTAAGAAATCTTCCAAGAGTTGACTCAAAAGATCTTGTAAAATAAGTCTTGAAAATGTAAAATGATTTTCGTACTCCACTTTTTTATAATAGCTCCTTAAAATTTGTCTTTTAGTGTGGTTTGTTATGTATAATTTTTATTTATACTAAAGGACAAATTTTAGAGTGCCATAATAAAAAAGTGAAATGTCCAAATCATTTCCCTTAAAAAAATTGTCGAACCAAACAATTTTTGTACAAGGGAAAACAAAAAAGGAAAAAGGTCCAAACATATAAGGTAATCATCACTCTTAATTAATACCATCAACTGATCGTTGCTTCATCATATAAGGTAATCATCACTCTTAATTAATACCATCAACTGATCGTTGCTTCATCAACCTGTTGATTCGTTTCGTCGAAAATAATTACGAGTTTCAATTATTTATTTTTTTACTTTTCTAATTCTTCTCAATGAGACGAATCTAGTTACAAAAGTTTAACGCAAAACAAATAAATGTGAACAAATTTAAATAAAAAAGAAGAAGTCATTTTGACTTGTTAAGCCGAAACAAGCCTAAGTGATTTAAAGAGTTGTTTGTTACTTTTGTTTAAAAGACTCTTGTTTTTTTCTTCTTTATTCTTCAGTTTAGGGTTGATTTTAAATTTATTTAATTTTTTTTTCGCATTTGCGAGTTTTGCATAAAAATTTTACGAATTATTGCTTTGTTTCGCTGAAAGAAGTCGAAAAAGTAAAAAATTAAGATCAAAATTAAATTTTTTTTTGAATAAAGACAAAGAATAAGTCAAAAGACATATTTTTTTGGCTTATAATCATCTTTGTTCAAAAAAATTATGAATTTTTGTCACAATTTTATTTTTTCGATACGAATCAATAATTCAAAAAAATTTGATAAAAAACTACTGTAATAAATACGCTAATTTTTTTTTTAATAAATCAGCCCACTTTAGTTGTTGCGAGTCGTTATTATTTCTTTTGGTTTACGTCGGTTGTTACCGGGCAACCCGCAACCCGTTTGAAGCTTCTTCATCACAGGAAAAAACCAGCGTTTTTAGGGTTTACTTTCCGGTAGCAGAATCACGAAGATGGCGTCTTTCGCGTCTCTCAAGTCGGAAATATTCGATAAAGAAGCGAGAAAACAGTGCGTCTTCCCCCCTCCCCATATACGTATGTATTTGCTACGCACACGGCAATGTATATATTAAGCATCACAATTTGTTAATTGCAGGCAGTATCAAGCTCACATACGAGGGCTTAACGCTTACGATCGCCACAAGAAATTTGTGAATGACTATGGTTCGTTTATATTCGTTTTTGGCTTATATATTGACTTGTGGGGTTTTCCCTTTGCGATTTCTTCGTATTTTCCTTTCATGTGTTAATGAATTATGCGCTAAATGTTCGTTCTTTTTTCGGCCCAAGTTTTAAGGGCTTGAAATCGTTAGTTGTTGATCTAATTGACTTGTATTGTTTGCGATTTCTAGTGTTCGCGAAAATTTACAAATCCATGACTACGATGGTGTTCAAGCTCCGGATGTTTTGATTGAATAATTTGCTGGTTCATCTTTTGAATTCATTTGTTAGGTGTTATAGAATGAATGCGGGGAGTCACCACTCCTTGTTTGTTTGTTTGTTTTTTTTTGGGTCAGAAAACGTTTCTGGACATCTTTAGTGTTACACAACTAAATAAAAGAGTAGTTTGTGTTCTCTCTCTCTCTCTCTCTCTCTCTCTCTCTAGCTGTACATCCACGTTCGGCATCACACCACCTTTGGTTTGTAACCATATTACGCTTGGCATGTCCATCTTTTGAGCAGTACCTTGATTTTGTATGTTTCGGGGCTCTTGTTCTTAAAATGTAATACAAGAGGCTTTTTCTTCGTGTTTGGTAGTTTTCCACTGGTACACTGGTTTTATACTTTTACCTGTGGAAAACCATGAACATTGGATTCCACTGGTATACTGGTTTTATACTTTTACTTGTGGAAAACCAGCATTCATGTTCCTGCTAGACGGTGACTTTTGACATAGACTTTAATAAGTTGTATGCAATGAGTTCCCCATTGCACCTGACATCTCATTTTTGGAAAATTGGACGCAAGGAAACCATGCAAATAGTGAGCTCCTTATCTGTAAGTTCCTTGTGTCCTAAAGCAAATGGATAATGAACACTCTCCTCCATCAAGGAAGGAAGGAGGCTACAATTATCCGTACATTTTAGCTCCAGTATTTAAATTGTCCATGTGGTTATTTGTATTTAGGTCACACCCCGTTTTGCCATGTTCTCTCATATATCACATATTTTATGAGTTGTTGACCCCTACTGCTGCAAATACCAGGAATGACCAAACTCTGGCGATTTTTAGTATCTTATCACTGAAAATAGGATTATGCCAACACCGGAATGATTTACTGTCCCTAAATAGGTTTTGATTTCACAATTTGCCCCCTTTCTTGTTAGGCATGCTTTGCATCATGCATATGCCGTTCCAGAGATCTAGCTTTCTTATAAAGTTTTAGCATATTTTAAAAGGACAGTACTAGAGGTCAAAATTAAGCTTTTATTTTCCCTATATTTTTTTCTTGAACAGCTGGCTTCTATGGGAAAGGTCAACCCGCACAAGAAAAATTGCCTGTAAAGACTGATCAAGATACTCTTAGAGAGGGATACAGGTATGCTTATATTGTAGCTCTCTCTGACTCCAAATGTTCTGCATCTACACCAAGCTTTTTAGGTTCTCAGTATCTCACTGGGAAGCTGGTCTGTCTCTAGACTAAGATGGGGAACTGCCTTTTATTGGTGGATAATATAGTTACTTTTAGGTTTTCATATTATCCAGCATTTGCTATGCCATAGTGAATTCAGCTTTCGTGATCATGCTGCGTAGATTTATACGGTCTGAGGAAGATGATTTGGATCCATCTTGGGAGCAAAAATTGGTGAAGCGGTACTATGATAAGCTTTTCAAAGAGTATCCTTTGCAAATGACGTGCAACTTGCAAAGTTTAAATCGTTCACATTACTATCTTGTAAGATGAAGGATGAGTGCTTTTCCTGAGAAATCTAGATTGAGCATATTAGCTATTAGATTTGCAGTTTTATTTCTTCCCTGAAAGTAAGGACTGACTTGATTTGATGACCACATTTTGATCATTACCTTTGGACAGCTCACGAGACCATGGGGTCTCCACTGTAGAAGGTTCATTGTTTGTATTATACATTGTCTTACAGAGCAACGCTTGTTCAGCTATCGCTGTGGGCTAGCAATTTAGACATCTGACCATTGAATTGTTGATGATAACATCATGTTGGTGTTGCCATCATAAAGATATTATTTTTCTCCTTCCATTGCTCTTGTATCCAACTCATAACCATTTGGCAACGAGTGAGATGCTGTACAAGCTCATATACTAGTTTTAAAGGTTATAATAACTGATGTAGGACAAGCTCTAACACTCCCCGGCATGTGCAACCCTTGACCCGCGCTTAAAGAGTTACCAACAAAGGATCCATAACAGAGGAATCATAAAGAAACAAGGTGCACTTAAGGCACAAACAATGGGACAATCAATTAAAATAGTCTTTCCCTAAAGCCTCTGAAAGTCTAGTTCTGATACCATGTTAAAGTTCCAACTCAAAACCAACTGGCAAAGAGTGGAGACTGGAGAGGCCTCCCAGGCTCATACATTGGTTTTGTATGTTATAATAAACCAACGTGGAACAAGCTCTAACACATGTCAATGACCATATGTGTAGCATCAGGAACACAAAATTTTTTGCACGATCATAACTCCACAATCTGTCAAAAAAGGTCAAGTGACATTGTCATGCTCCATGCAGCTCTTTGTGGTCATATCACTGCACGAAGGTTTTTGTTCAAGTCCATCGCGTGTCTAATAAAACGCCATGATCCCCTTGAAACATGTCAAGGATCGTTATGCATCGTCACAACACAAGGGACAGTTCCGCCCTTACAAAACTCGAAATCTTTATATCTTTGTCAAAAAAGGCTCACATTGCTCCATGCAGCACAATGTTATTATAGCGCTGCATGAATGTTGTTGCTCAAGTCCACCCCAGACTTCCTACTGCCTTATAATCCCTGTCGTCGTGGGGTTAGTCATGGTCAAACCCCATGTTGACAAGGGGTCAATGAGTCTCTAGCTTCTCATGTCTTCCTTCACTTTCATTCTTAGATCTCTGTGTGTGTGTGTGTGTGTGTTCGAGTCCACACATCCTACTCGTCTATTCGGAAAAAAAATTAGTACATCTAGCATCATCGTGTCTTTCAAGCCTTAAGTAGTTTGATGCTACAAAGTATTTGTGAAATCAGTATGACTTTTGTTCATGACCTTAATGATATTGAAGATACTGCATTGCTGATATGTCACAGTATAAGAGTGGAAAGGTATGTGTCAATGCATGAGTTCTATTTCATTCTTTTTCTGTTTACAGCTATTACTAGCAGCCTTCTGTGATGCCTACAAAATCCGCTCTTACGATTGTGTGGGTAGAGTGACAACCTATATTCATGGATTTCCACATCTGAATATTTTCTTGAAAGAAAAGTTCAAAAATGATGCGATGCAATTAATTAGATTGGATTATTGCAACGCCAAAATGTTTGAAGTTATTTGTTCTATGGGTGAAGTATGGGAAATATCTTCTAATTTTACTGATAGTCAAAATGCCCATATAATCCCCATTGGTGTGGGTATTGTGATGGAGGACCAGAGATAGACCTAACCTTTAGCAATATGTGCACAATGTGGGTGATCTCAGAAATTTTTGCTAGTAAAATAGTGCACCCCCTTTTGTGAAGTGATAGCATAACAAAGAATTAGGTTTTGAAGGCTATACTACTCTTTATCACAAGCCTACGGATTCTTTATAGATCCAATGGGATAGTTATCTCTTTTGGACAAGAATTGCCTTGTAAATTCATTCTGCGTCGGTGAGAGGTTTACCTTTGTGATTTGACGGATTTCTCAAGAAAAGATGGAGTACGTTCATATTTGGGGGATTTTTGTTTGTTTTGAATCTCATCTAAACTTTCTTTCTTCTAGATTGGCCTGAGGTGGAGGGTGGAAAAGGAAGTTGTATCTGGGAAAGGTAAACTAACACTCTCCTCTCAATACTCTTAATGAATATTTGGTAGCTGTAATGGCAGTATGGATTGGGATTGAATTATTAGCCTTATTTTCAGGACAGTTTGTATGTGGGAACAAGCATTGTAATGAAAAGGATGGACTTGCAAGTTATGAGGAAAGTGCTTTTTCTACTTATCTTCTAATCTTCTATCGTTTGATTGAGATAGTATGTTGTATGTGGTGGATCGGCAAGAAAGAAGAAATTGGATTAGAGAAGGTGCTGAGGGGGCAAAAATTCTGAACAAGAAGTACAAAATGCAGACCCAACACCGTTGCTGTCTATGATAGCTAAAGAAAACCATCAAGCCTAATAATGCTTCAAAATTGTGCTTAACTCGCAAACAGAGATTTTTTTGGCTTATGACATTGCCATTTGTATCCCCCAACATTAGCAATAGCAACCTTATACTTATTATCTAGGTACATCTCCTTGAATTCCATCGGAAAAACTTCCATGAAAACAAAAAGGGAACTAACTGGTTCGTTACCACTCTGCCTTGGTACAGTATCACACCCTTTTGAGCTATGCTACAAGGACTCGTCTAAATCTACAAAATACTATTGTCAGAGACTGGACACTTGGAAAGGTAGCTTGATGTGTGTCCAATGTTTTAGTTGGTGTTTCACTGAGGACCATGTAACATGCTGCTGACCATCATAATTCCCCAAACACTTAAGCCTATAGTTCCCTTTCTTTAGGATGATATTCCTGTTCGTTTTTTCCCCTTCTGTTTGTTAATTTGACGAGTAGAATGATCTTCATTCTTCATTTCTTCTCAATCGAATTTCTGCTATGTCAGCTATCTCTTTTTATCATTCCTAAACAAATCATAAGTCCTATCTATCTATTACCTCCCTTGTCATTGCCTAAGACAAACTCTCAACTGTTCGACAGTTTTTATCAACCTTTTAAGAATTGTCATGAGAGTCGAATGACACTACAAATAGATGAGTTCATTTTCCTCCATGAGCGGAATGAGAGGTAACTATTGACGAGTAGCTGCTGCGCCGCCAGTCCACCACCAACCCTCCATCAAGAATAATTGTGCTCTGCTCCCCCTTCCCTACACCAAAACCTTTGTATTTTTGTCATATTGGTTAGTTCACTCAAAGAGAACGGCTGCTGGTAGGTAAATGAGCGAGATCGAAGGATAGCTTGAAACATGCAAGTAGAGTATTCCTTAAATTCGCAACCATCTACAATATCCAATCCCTTTAGCCCCTGTCGTGACATGCAATAAGATACATTTGACTCCTCCAAGGACTTCCTCTCCATGCTACGAAAACACTGGCATGCCTAACTGTGAAGCGAATACCACATCGCTTGGATACTGAATTAATGTAAAGTATATAAACGTGAGGGCACCCTCACTTCAATAGCTAGTTTTTGCTGTTGAGTTCTACCCAAGACCGTGTAACATGTATCAGAGCTAAGTACGTGGGTAGGGTGCATGTCTCTACCCTGCGGAGTGAGTACCTTGCACGTGAGGAAGGGAGTGAAGCGAAATCCCACATTGCTTGGGTACCAAATTAATGTGAACTTGTGAAGTATATAAGTGTGAGGGCAACCTCGCTTCAATATCTAGCTTCTGGGTGGGCCAGGACACAGTGGAGGCATGCCCAATTTAATTTCTTTTTGTCTCATTTGTCTGTCACATTGCAGGTGAATTTTTCATATTTCGAAGCAGGAGAAAACAAACAGGCCCTGGTGAAACTAGTAACTTGTGAGAGGTGCATGTTTATGGATGTTTATCCCTTTCTTTCTCAATTGCTTTCTTTCTTCTTCTTCATCTTGCTTGTTTTTTTCTTATACTATGTGGTTTCAGTTGCTACTTACTAGTTGCTACAGTCGAGAGTAGGAGCAAGTTTTGTGTGCTGTGATATATTAAGAAATGTGATCCCTGTTGCTCTCTTTTCCATCCAACCCCTCCCTCTTGTTCCTATTTTTATCACACCATGGCACTCTGTCTTTGGACTCTGCACACTACATAAACTGTACATGGTTTTGTGAGGTTGATGACAGCACACTAGCATTTTTACAGGATATATATTGTTCCTAGAATTTAAGCCCATCTGATGTTGTATTCAGAGGATTTTGATTTACACAAATGTGGTACTGAGTATCCCGTTCTGAATACTGTTCTGTCCGGCTACTAATACACCAGGTGAGTTTAGTGGTAGTCCAACTTGGGAAAACTGCAAATTCATCCAAACTCATATGTGTTTAAACCAGTAAACACTGAATTGATATTTTAAAGAATGTAGACTAAACACGAATATGAAATTGGATGTTTCTGTAAACCTAGTAAGCTTTCTCCTGATACGTATCTGTATGATGCAATTTAGGAGTTTGAATATGCTGGTTTAGGTGTATACCCTCTTGTGCATGCACTCATGTGATTTCTTGTTTTCGCATAGTGTTGTCAAACATACCTTTGATAAGCTTTAATTTTATGATTCTTTTTTTGGTATGATGTTCCAAACAGATGTGCTGAGAAGCTTCTTTATAAGAAGAGAAAAGAGAAGGAACAATTGAGGAAAAGAGAGAAGGAAGAGCTCCCAAAAAAGAGGTGTTTCTCATTGCAGTCTTTCATTTGAATAACAGAGATAACTGCACCCATGCAATCCCCAATTGATGGGGGTATGGGTGGGGGAAGAGTCTTTCATTATAATCATTACTTATGAAAGACAAGCACCGGATTTTCTTCTGTGTTGGGAACTGATGCGTGTCTTGTTTTCAGGGAAAGGTCAGAAAGTGGCGATGACACTGATACGGGATATGGGAGGAGCAAAGAGAGGAGAAGAGGTTTGGTTTAATCACTGATTCTATTTAAACCATCATGTTTACAAAACTATCTCAATGGCACGACTGTGCTGTCTTGGTGTTCCATTCCTTTTCTTTTCGTGGTAGTTAAGGAGCTTGAACTTGTGTCGCTTTATTGGGGTATGCAGCGTAAGGTGTTAGGGTGTTTCCCAAGGGCTCTTTGTTTTCTATTCTTTAGGTCTATTGGCAAACCCAGGTGGCAGCCAGTGGTTCTATTGGCACATGCACACCCTAACTGCTCAAAGAGTTTTCATATTGTGACTGCATTTCTCAGCCAGCACACTCATCAAGCTGCCAAGGCCCATTCTCCGTGTCTAATTCCAAGCCAGTTTTTAGTCAGCCACTTGTGGGCTGCAAAGTTATGGTGCACACACAAGGCTATTTCTAGTTATCCACAGTTCAATCTTCTTTCTTCACTGTAAATCTGTTAATTGAAAAACAGTGGTATATAAGTAGGTGATAAAAAATGAAAGGATTATAAGTAAGCGCACACCATAAAGGCTGATTGTCAGGACTGGGGCTGAATTTAAAATGCTAGCGGTTCTATGTCATTCTAATTATAATCCAGTCGGCCATAACCTGTTCACCAACAATTACAGGCACACAAATGAGTATGGCACTAGGGCTGAACTAAAAACAAGCCCACAATCAACCATAGCCTTGGTTCGGTTTATACTTGCGGATTTTGTGTTGAGGCAAAATTTGGGGCCCAGTTGGTGGTAGGAGGTGTTTTGTCCTTGCCTCTTATTTCAGAGCCTTGGAATTGCTTGTAAATCAATTTGCTGCGCCACGACTCACTCACTTAAAATAAGCATACATGTGCAAATTGGGGCAAATGGGTATGAGATAGATACTAATTTCCCAATCTTGTGGGCTAGAAAGAAAAAGCTCTATGTAGGGTTTTCATGTTAATGTCAAACATGAATCCGTGCTCATGTTCATTATCATCAATCTTCGCAGATAAACGTACAGTTATTTTGCGTGATTTTTGTAGGAAGACAGGATTCAACTTCAGCAAGTGGTCGTAAGAGTGACGAAGGAGAAAACTTTGACGAGTTTCTTGAGGGTATGTTTCCCTGATTCTTTGCCGAATGAAGCATTCCTACTTGAAATTGCCTTCATCCTTCTGGTACGGTGAAATGTAATTATACACAGAGCTGAAATTTGAATGTTGTACAATTTGTACTATTGCAAAGACAAAACTATCAGTTTATCAATTGTAAAGCAAATATTGCTTGCTATAATATGTTCTGCATTCGTTGTTCCAAGCGGCGTGAGGGGAATATTGTTGGGAAGCTGGACATTAAACTAGGCTAACCCTTGGTTCTTACATCAGCGATGCTATGGGTACATATTTAGGATATGCACCCATGTGTACAGATCCATTTTAGACCTATCTTGGGTCTTATAAAGATAATTGGAGCCACTCATTTTGAAGCATAGTAACATCATTATTTCTACTATAAGCAAAGATGATTTGTACCCACTGCTATGGGTACAGATTTCGGAGGCGCGTCCGAATGGATCTATGCGTGCAGTTAAAGATCTCAGTCCTGTACCCACACCATTTTTGTTCTTACATTATTTGCTACTATCATTCTACATAGAGGCTGTGAGAAATGAACTAACTGTTTCCAAAATCTAAGTTGGGCTGACATTGTTTTTGGTGAGTACATGAAGAACTTCGTTGAAACATTATCTGCTGGAGAGAAGATTGGGAATGTTAAGAGTTCAAACCCAGACTACAATACACTGTTGAATTCATTATAAGTTTTATTATAAAGTCACTGTCAACCATTTTATACTATAAATTTGCTTGTCTAGTAATTTTAATGAAATGGAGGTTAAAGGCAAGAAAGACCGTGGGAGTTAAAGGGCCAAATTGATCAAAGGACTTTCTGCGGGAACATCCATGATAGATCCAGCGATGCGCTTGACCAGATAGCCCAACGGGACCAGTTTATGGACCTGGAGTTGACATTGAAATTGGAAACTATCCTTGCATCAAGAAAGTTCGAATGCGAAGATCGTTCTTTGGACAAGAGTTGTCTGAACTTAGTCAGACAAAGGAGCGATCGACATTCGCTCGCAAGTTTTAAGCGCAAAGAGAAGTTGATTAGAAAGGGAAACAGGAGTTCATCTTTGTTTATACCTGAGCGGTATTTTATGGCACATGCGAAGTAACAAAAAGTACTGTGAATTATATCGGTCTATTAGAGTGGGTGGGGTTTGCTCATTTCCCTATAAAGAAAGAAAAGAGAATGATAACATGAAGAATGTCTAAATGCAGTTGTTCGCAGGGGAATGAAGGTCACCGTATGCTAGGACTTGTTTTCTTTGAAGTTTTGTCTCCTAAGTCCCAACACAGCTTGCCTGGTAAAATCAAGTTAAAAATACTTTTTTTTTTTAATTTTTGATTTCTTATCCTTTTTATTTATTTAAAAATTTTCTTCACAATACGAATAAAAACATTTACTCAAAATAATTAATTTACTCCACGCTTAGCTTGGCCGGTCCTTATAAGGTAAATTATTATTTGCTCTTTGAAGCACCGTCACATAGCGTTCCACGAGTCTTCTATACTTATATAGTAAAAAAGGTCCGTGGAGGCTGGGGCGGTGCTTCAAGAGCACCGAATAATCACTTGTCTTTTGGGGTTTAGTTTTTAGTGAAAAAATGTAGGTCATTTTACCATTTTGTCTACACTAATCAATAGGTTTTAGTATTTTAGCTTTTTGTTCACACTAAACTAACAACTTGTCAACTACTACAACTTCTTTTTCAACAATTTTTTCACTCACATTTACATCTACAACTTATTCACTGTCGAAAATAACTTGACATTTCTCATCTGTTTATTCACCACTGGAACCAGCTAACAATTTAATTGCAACAAATTCTTTCTCAAAATTTATTCAGTACTGAAAACACCCCTGAGTTGTGAAAACCCTGAGAGCAATTTTGTTCTCCATTCTTAGAAGAGAGTGAACATTACATTCCTTCATATTAGTTGAAACAGTGTGGACGCCACCGTAAAATTATGTTATGCTTACTATTGCATGGTAAGTATGAAATAACTTTGTGGTGGAATTTTATATCATTTCAATCAATAGGAATGAAGGTAATGCTCACCCTTTAAGCGGGGAGTGAACAAAACCAACTACCCCCGAGGCCCCGATCTTTTTGTTGCCGTCCACGTGTCCACCCCTCACTAACTTTGACATTAGTTGGCTGTTAACACGTGCATCAACTCGCGTGTCCCCTCAAACACAACTACTAGACTACACAAGTCCTCCGCACGCGTGCTACGCATCTCCAGTCCTTTGCCATCTTTCAGAGGCACACTACTTCTATGCTACCTCGGACCCCGACAAAAAAAACACAACCACCAGGGCGCCGTCACCAAACGGCTCTCCGCCGTTAAAACTCATCCCAACTGCCAGCTGTCGATTTAACGGGGAAGCACGTGGGATGCACGTGATGTGGGCCCCGTCTCGTGATATCATCATGAACATGGACGTTTTGGATGGACTAAAATTAAGGCCCTAAATAATGCGATTAAACAAAGTGGGATTAGCCGAATAGTGGACTCAGGCGGCTGGCACTTGGCAGGAGTTTTTCCCTGTGACGAATTTGCCCTCTTGTGTTTGTTTTAATGGCTGTGGTGACCTCTCTTTATTTCCCTCTCTTCGAAGCACCAATCGATGCAGATCTTGGTTTGATGATTCGAGCCATTTCAGAGATTTTGGTTTGCAAATTATTTGAATATTGATAAATACGTAATCGAATCATGTATGACTGTAAAATAAAAGTACGGAGTATTAAAAATTTTCTCAAGCAAAATGTTTTCATGTGGCTATTGACCTTTGAAAATTTAGTTTTTTTTTTGAAAATATTCGGTTTATATTTGGTGCTTATTAGTGTATTGGTTATGCCATCAAAAAGGTAACTTTAATAAATTCCACTTTGAATCGTTAAAGCGGAGAAGTCAAGCTTGTCAAGTTGGTATAACTCATCTGCCTCTCCAATAGAGACGTGAGTTCGAGTCCTATGAGGGGTGCAATCGGTGTCTAGGGCTATGAATAGCATCTGAACCCCATGTGAACTAACATATTAATTACTCTAGACCCTGCTGATGTATAAAAATGATCAAAAAAAAAAACCGTTAGAGAGGATAATAAAAGAGAATATTCAAGGACAAAATCAAATTTCCTCTGATTGATTTTTGGGTGACATTTACGTAGTAATGCTTTTTAACATATGGCGAATTGTCTCATCTTCGCTTTCTTCTAATATTCACCGCGCTCGACATAATCTATATGATGTCAATCAAGAACAATCGTATATTTGGTGCTTATTAAAGGAGTGATTACGTCACAAAAGCGGTATTAAACTCTATTTCGAATCATTAAAGAGGATCACAGGGGAGAATATTCAATAACAGATTCGAATCCCCTCTTTATTACTTATAAAAAAAAAAGAAGAAGTATTACTCACGATCAAACAGACAAATGCATAGGGCCGGCCCTGATTTTTGGAGGCCTAAAGCGAATTCTAAAAATGAGGCCTACATTTTTTAATCAAAAAAAAAAAAAAAAAACAATGTAGGTGTCTAATATAAAGTAAAAAGATTAAACATACCATTTTAGCTTCGTAATTTAGCTAAAATAAAATTTTAATTTTTTATACGATCAGAAAAAAATTGAATCAAAATGTACCTCTCATACACTATGTTTTCTCTGACTAATTATTTATTAACTTTAATTGTAAAATATTTTGTTTAATAATAGGAGAATTAATTATTTTAAACCTTCTTTTATCAAAAAGTGTTTTCTTTGTGAAATAGATATTAAAAGTAGAAAATTAAAAAAAGAAAAATTATCAAAACATTTATTGTGTGCTAAAGATTTAAACCTTAATCTTGAATAACATTTACAAAAACTAAAGCACAACTAATACTACTATTTAATAGTACAAGTCATGCAAGGAGTAGTCTGAAAAAAATTGAAGGCAAGATAGGCCTTCTGAGATTGGATCCGAAGACATCAGGGCTTAAGCAAAATGCACCAACCATCGGTGCTAGAGCTCTGCTTTGTGCTAGGATTTAGAATAACTAATAACTAATATATTAATGTGTTATATGAAAAATGAGGTCCAATTTTTGCTTGAATTTTGAAGGCCTAAAGCGACCGCAGCTCGAGCTTCACCTCAGGACCTCCCCTGCAAATGCATTATCTTGTTTTCTTTTAATCTTCAACACACTTGACGTAAGATATATAAAGTCAATCAAAAAAAAAAAAAAAGTTGCTTTCAACGAGTCACCTCCGGAAAACATCTTTTCCTATTTTCACTTGAAATAGAAACGCATTAAGTGCAACTAGCTTCTAACATATTATTTTTTTGGCTTAATTGCAAGAACATCCCCTAAACTATCACTTTTTGGTAACTTCATCCCCTTCAGTTTAAATTCGAGCAACTTCACCCCCCTAACTACCAAATTCGAGCAACTTCACCGCCTCTCCCATTTTCAGTTAAAAAAATGGACGGTCTGAAATAAAAAAACCAACATACCCCTGAGCTTTAAAAAAAACACACGGTTTATACTTGGAAGAAAAAAACGATCGATTACTCCCACCACCTTTTCATCTTTGTCTCTCTCTCTCTCTCGCTCTCTTCGTCATGGGTTGAGGTCGACCGAGACTAAAACCTTAGAACCGATCTCCCCATCTCCCACCTCCGATCGAGAGAGAGAGAGAGAGAGAGGCGCGGGGGGGGGGGGGGGGGGGGGGGGGGGTTCTATAATGGGTGTATAAAGGGCATTTTGGTATGTTAAATTACTTTTCCATCCAATTTTACAATTTTCCATCCAAATCCCTAACAGAATTGGACGGAAAATGGGGGAGGGGGTGAAATTGCTCAAATTTGGTAGTTAGGGGGGTGAAGTTGCTCGAATTTAAACTTAAGAGGGTAAAATTGCCAAAAAGTGATAGTTTAGAGGGTGTTCTTGCAATTAAGCCTATTGTTTTAAAGAAAAAACTTTTTAAGAGGGATCTTTTGGTTAGTTTTTTATTTTAACTCTCTGCCGACAAAATTTAAAATTTTTAAGTAACATCGTTATGACAAAGATTGAACATACTTAATATTTTGTCAGAGATACTAATAATGTAATTTTAATTACTATGGGACATAGTTATGTTTAGGTTTAATACAAGTTACAAGTTACGATTGAATTTAATAAAGTGTAATATTTTAAGTTCTAAGAAATAAATAAAACGAGTTCGTTACATATGAACTGAGATAAACACCGAACCCATTTGATCTAGTGACAGGTTATTTGTTAGTCTTATACCTCGGGTTAAGTTATTGAATTCGATTGTTTCAAAAGTAGAAGCCAGAATATTAATATGAATTTTCTATTGATTTTTTAACACAAAATTGAATGTCCATATAAATAAAAATTTGCATTAATTTAATGATTAAGTACAAGATTTACATTGGGATGTTATATGGTAGTGGTTTTGAGGGAGGAGATTTTGGGGTGATAAACTTTAGCCACTAATCATTTGAAACCTTGACCAAAATTGTCTAATTTTGATTGCAAAGGAATGTTCCTCCAGAAAAAGAAAAGGACACAAATGTCATTATCTGAAAAAACAAGGCTACTTTAGTCCACTTGTGCTGAGCTTGCTAGTTTACCTTGTTTAAACAAAGACTTCTAGTTGGTAATTACTTCAATTTCTCCTTAACAGAGACACAGAGAGCGACATTAGCGTGGCCTATAAAACAAAAGAAAATTTCCATAAATTAATAAATTAATAAAAATTAGTAGAAGTAGCACACATGTCTCTCTCTCTCTCTCTCTCCATTTATGTTGTTTTCTTCTCTCTCTCATCAACCACTGACCTCTCTGCACAGACCAAATGGATTCATGGGTTTGAATCCAGAATCAAATCAGAGCTTTTAGGGTTCTATCCACTCTTCTCAACCCCACAAAAGGTAAGTTTCTGTTGCTCTGAATTCTTCTTGATAAGGTCTTCGACATAACCCATTTTATTGCTTTCAAGAAAAAATATAGATTTGGGTTATGATTTCTCTTGTTTCCATGCTGTTTTCTTGAGAAGTTTATATATTTGAGTTCTGTTTGGTCATTTAGATATAGAATTGTTAAGCGTAGGAATAAAAATAGAAAAGTTGATGCTTAATTTAGCCTAACCACTGCTGGGTAGTTGAGAATTAGTAGAACAGAGCTGTCAATATAACTAATACATATACCATATATATATTTGCATTTTCTTTCTCCTTTCTATGGTCCTTAGTTTTTGTAGAAACCGAATGTTGGGTTTATCTATGGTAAGATTATGTTGTTGTGTTCAAATTTTCTTAATTGGATACTCTGGTTAAGTAAATTGAAAATGTCTGGAAAATGAAATTGAATTGAACTTCTGTACATAGCCAAGGATGAGGGAGGTGGTTGTGATCTGGTGGGTTTTGGATATTTCCAAATTTATCTAATTTTTATATTCGATTTTAACTCCTTTTTCTGTAGTTGATTAGGCTGTGTTTCTGTGGCTTGTTCTTGTGTTTCTTCGTTACCTTGTCTCCTTTTTTTTTTCCCCCTTCCATTTTTCATCTTTTTGTATGTTATGATGACGACGGTGACATGATTTCGAGATCTATGGAAAGAAGTTTCTGCGTATTCTTTTTGGCATATGTATGTATAAATTCCCACACACACAAACACACATATATATAGACACACACACACACAGAGATATATATACATATATTGCACACATATTTTAGCAGACACGACCAATGGGTCAATTGTGACCTTGTAAATGTGCTGTTATTCGGTAAAATTTTGCAGGGACAATTTTTGTTCCTAGCGACAGTTTTTTTTTTTTTTTTTGGGTGGTTGGTTTCTTGGGTTGGATTATGAGACTGAGTGCAATATTGGCTTGCTCCCTTCATACCCCACTGGCAATCCTGTAGTTCCTAGTTGACCATGCCCTGGAAACGTGGAGCTCCCAAACTAACAGTATAGAGCTTTAATTTGCGGGTTTTATTTAGCCCTTTTGCTTGGATGGGGTTATGTTTGATGTTTATCCAAATATCTTGGTATCGGCTATTATTACGTTGTGTTAGCTCACAATGTTTTGTCGCCTTACAACTCCTTCAATAATGTGGTTGGTACAGTAAACTCGGGGATTGAGACATTGATTAGTTCCCTGAGTAAGTCGAGAATAATGCCAACGAAATCCAAAGATGAAGATCGGAAGCAAGAGAATGGAGCACATATAATATCAGCGTCAACAGCCTACTCCCAGCCTTGGTGGCGTGGCAATGGAAACCATGTCATGCCTTCTTCAATGGAACACATTACCGGTGCTTCCACGATGGGAGTTATCCCCTCCCAAGCTAACGGTGATGGTGGCAATAAAGAATCACATGCTGCTGCCGCCCAGCAAGCTGGTAATTATTGTCTGTTTTTGTGATTATTAGCCGAGTTGTCACTTGGTTTTACTGATATAGACTGCTAAGTGAGAAGATTAGTCAAGTGAGAAGTACAACTTTTTTGAAGGTGGGAAACAGGTGTGGTTCATATGTGCCCGTTGTTTTCATTGTGAAAAAGACAAAAATCTTCCGAATCTAGTTATCTGCTTTGGTATTTGCTCTTTTCTTTGGTACGAGAGTGAAAATCTCTTAGCTATTTTATTTGTGCATGATAGTTTCATTTATATAGGCTTGGAATGTACTTCAGGACTTGACTTGAATACTGAGTTTCTTTTGGTTCGTTGATGAGTTTCCCATAAGCTGAAGTTTTAGGTTCTATTTCGTGTATTCACCAACTGTTCAAAATGAATCCATATGCACATTTGGATTTGACGATGACAAATCTTTAATAGGTAGTAAATGGACACATCAAGGACAGTACAAGTAATTGATATATTGGTATTGGCTATGAGTTTTATTAACATAATCATGAATTATTGTATCGTTTTTACTCGAAATTGCGAATTCGAGAGGTTCTCATAGGTACCCTCTATGTGCGGCATACTCCTCTTTATACTACCTGGTTTCTTAGTTGGTATGATGTATTTGTTTCCATCTGTGTCCAGGTCTGTGTTCCTCGCCACCACCCCTATTACCCCAATACTACCACCACGTCTGATCTCCCCCACAAAACCACCACAACCTCTCTTTCTCCCTCACAGCCACCACCGTGTCTGTGATAGGGTTCTTCCCCTTTCTCCTTGTCTCTAACTTTAAAGTAATTACACTTATGCTTGTGGTGCTATATAGTTTGGTATGCTAGTAAACTCAAAATGTATAAACAGTCACGCGATGACAAAAGATAGTGCTTAGAGCCCATTGGATGCATACCTTGTTATGTATTGAGTGTGTATGAGAAAGAAATGAAACTCAAAGATAGAATCGATTGGAAATAGCTCCCTGGGAGCCAAAATTAAAGTAATAAGCAAAAACATTTTAGCTTACTTGCCAAACATCTCTACCCATTTGACTGACGAAAATTTTTCATTTAGGCTTGAATGGTCATAGTGTGCAAGAACAGCAGCACCTCAAGCATGTTCCTTCTATGACACCACCAGCTATGGGGGAGCATCTTGAACCAAACTCCCAAATGGAACTTGTTGGTCACTCGATTGTAAGAGCTCCTCTCTCTCTCTGTGTGTGTGTGTGTGTGTGTGTGTGCGCGTGTGTGTGTTGTTCTCTTTTTTTCACTCATTAAACTGTACTTTTGGGCACTTGGAGGGTTGGAGTACCAATGGAGGGGGTTTTACATACTTCGTTGTGAGTATGCAAATATTAAGGGTGACATTAGTTTGTTATACGTCTGCAGGTGTTGACCTCATATCCATATTCCGAGCCACATTATGGGGGTTTAATGGCATATGGGGCACAGGTAGGAATGCAACTTGGTCTTCGTCTCCCTCCCTCTCTTTCTCTCTCTGCCTCTATCAGTCTATCTTGATCTCATTTTTGTAAGTATACTTGCATATGCTTTTTGTCCTTTACATCAGTGTATGGTAATGTCACTGCTTCCCTATTAAAGATGCCACATGTTTCAACTTTGGACCCTGTACTCTTTTTTGATGTCCTTTGGTGTTTACTTTCTTTCCTTTCCTTGTACCACAATGCATGTAAGTCGCTCTTTCACAGTGCCATGGATTCAAAATTTCAAACTCCAAACCTTCGTGTAACCTAGTCTTTATCTAGGGAATGTATGTACCACTGGAGCTAGAAAGTTGTATATGGAGCATGCATATGGACATTCCGGATATGGGCATATATTCTTATTAAGTATTTATTAATCAGCAAAATCAATTTTTATCAGCAACTAGCAACACCTTGTTGTCTGCGTGATTCGGCTGCCTTCTTTTTGGAGGGCGTCTTGATCATGAATTGTCCTAAAAGCTTAAGCTGTTAGAAATGGCCCCAAGAATTCACATCAAGCTATCCAATACCCTCCTACGTCCAGCCCCGTCCTGCATGTTGAGATGCAAATATGGATATGCATGGGGATAAGAAGATAATAAGAATGTAAAGGGAGAATAAAGCGGACAGAGGGACTTAATTCCACTTCAAGGAACTGGAGCTTTGGTTCCATGTTAGATCAACCTATAGTCCCAAACATGATTTGACTTGTCAGGAAAGGAGCCCAACAATGTTTATCAAGCTATTCCAACGATTTCAATTAAGTATATGTTCTTTAATTATTATATAAAATGCTACACAAATAGTTGTTCACATTTTTCTTAGAGGAAGCAACACTAGATAAGATTACATGTATGTGGCAGTGTGTAAGGTCGTTTTATTTTTAGATAATCTTCTTGGTCATGCTACAGTTAGGTTTATCTGAGGAAACAAGTTCTCAAAGGACACGTCTGAATGTATTCTTCTGACAGTTATTCCTATGATCCCAGGTTCATCCTCATTTACTTGGTCTCCAGCAGACTAGAATGCCTCTTCCCCTTGAAATGGAAGAGGAGCCTGTTTACGTGAATGCAAAGCAATATCATGGAATTTTGCGGCGAAGGCAAACACGAGCTAAGCTGGAGTTGGAAAAGAAAGTAATAAAAGATAGAAAGGTAGGAGTTACAGTTCATGGTTTGATACTTTTAGTGAGCTTAATAAAGAATTAAGAACTGCGTTTTGCTCTGCTGCGTCACCTAAAAACTACTAGGAAAATAAATGGAGAATTTTACCTGATTTTGATTTATATTTCTGTCAACCTTACAAATTATGATTACGAGATTTTGTTCCTGAGAAGTGTTGCAATCTGATTATCGTTTTATTTTCCATTGGGAAAATCTCGAGTAATTAATGGATGGTTGTCTTTGCCCCAATTCAGCCGTATCTTCATGAATCTCGACACCAACATGCTATGAGAAGGGCAAGGGGTTGTGGAGGACGTTTTCTTAACACGAAGAAACAAGATGATAATGGCACCAATTCTTCATCAGAAAAGGAGCCTAAGTCTGGCGCAACCATTTCGACACAATCTGCCAACTCATCGGGCTCTGACCGCCAGCCCTTGAACTCTAGTGGGAATTCAAGGGGGCAAACGTTTCAAGCCATGCACAACGGACATGCTTCCTCAAATGGCAGTATGAACGGTAATGGCTTCCGCCATCCTTAATACGGGGGAGCTCTCTCCTCAGGCAAATCATTCTTGGCTTTGGTTACTTTGTGTTTCAGAAAGGGGTGAATCGAGGGAAGAGATAGTATTGTATGCGTTCTCTTTTCCAAAGCTCGCCCCGTTTGTAAATGAAGCTGTGTAACAATAGTAGTGTGAATTTGACATCTTTTAACAATCAAACAATCTGAGTGTGTTTGAAATGCGTGGAGACCCTTTTTGTTTGATGCAAGAATTGACTGTACGTCCCACTATAATCTTCTGTGTTTACGGCGCTTTGCTCCGGCTTTAATTGGGCTCCACGCAAGTGTTGGCTTTCTTCAGTAATTTTTATTCTCTATGTACTTGGCAATAGTCTGCTTGGTTCATGGATTAGGGTATGTCTCATTGAATGATAAATGTGGCAGGAGCACCTTTGGATATATGGAACAGTTTTTAGATAGAACAATTTTGCGCCCCTCCTCGCTATAGGTCACTGGTTTTTGTCTGCGATTTTGGTCACACATACATGGCAAGAGATGATTCGGCTATAGGTCACTGGTTTTTGTCTGCGATTTCGGTCACACATACATGGCAAGAGATGATTCGGCAATCGCGCTTGTTTCGTGTGTGGTATAACTATTTCTAGGATCGGGATTGTACTGATAACCTGATCATACAATTGTGTAGTACCTGATCATACAATTTTGTACTGTTGACCTGATCAACCAAACGTGGTGCTGTTTTTCGTAACATTTCAAAACTTATTAGTTGAGTATGAATTTGGAGATATTTATAGAAAAAAAGAGTTAATCTAAAGAAACACGAGTTTAAGAAAACAAACAATTATCAAGTCAGGTGTTCAATTATCTAACATTTTACATCTTTCATAGAAGTAGTTTTAACGTAAATAAGTTAACTAACCCCAAAACACAAGGTCGCGAGTTCGAATCCTGTTTGGGAGTAGTAGTGCTTGTGAACTAGATATTGTGTATTGGGCACTATATGTTCAACTTGTACTTTGATGGGGCTGTGGCGACAGATAACCCTCTGAAAATACTATATGTTCAACTTGTACTTTGATGGGGCTGTGGCGACAGATAACCCTCAAAAAATAGGCCCAATGAACTTGTCTTCTTTAATGCGTGATACTGGTTTACTCGCTCTTTCATGTGTGGTTACAATATCTCTAATGCCGACTTTTTTTTACACCTACTTAGAAAACAAAAAAAAAGAGACACCAAACTAACCCTTTGGAAGTTGTGGAAAGGGATGGAAAATTTTAAAAAAGACGAGGAAAAATTTAAATTTTAATTCAATTTTCTTCTCAATTTCTCTCCAAATTTCCCTCTCTCTTTTTTTTGGCAAATTTCACTCAGACCCCCTGAGGTATCTGACAATGACAGAAAGTACCCCTCAGTTTTCAAAAATGACAGAAACCTCCCTTACTTTACAGTTTGGGTTTCATTCCGTTAGTTTCCGTTAGTTCCGTTAGTTAAATGGACGGAAAATGTACGGAAAATGAAATCTTCAATTTTATTTAGTTCTACACCTATCTTAGGGCTCTCATTAAAAGTCCTAGAGTTAAAAATTAATTATGATTATTTAGGATAAAATAATTAAAAAAATAAAATCTTCGCACCGATTCAAACAGATTAAAAATTGGAGCACTTAAGTATCGGCTCTTCATTTGGTTCTATGGTTTTCTTAAAACTCTCATTGAAAATCCTAAAGCGAAAAATTAATTATGACCCTTTAGGATAAAATAATCAGAAAAATACGATTTTCGCACCAATTCAAACAGATTGAAAATTTGAGCACTTAAGTATCTCCTCTTCGTTTAGTTTTACGGCTATCTTAGAGCTCTTATTGAAAATCTTAAAACCAAAAATTAATTATTGCACTTTAAGATAAAATAATAAAAAAAATAAGATCTTTGCGCCGATTCAAATAGATTGAAAATTAGAGCACTTAAGTATTTGCTCTTCATTGACAGCTCTAAAATCAAGTGAAAAGTAAATTTTTAAATGCTCCAAATTTTAATCCGTTTGAATCGGTGCGAAGATTTTATTTTTTTAACTATTTTATCCTAAATGATCATAATTAATTTTTAACTCTAGGACTTTTAATGAGAGCCCTAAGGTAGGTGTAGAACTAAATAAAATTGAAGATTTCATTTTCCGTACATTTTCGTACATTTTCCGTCCATTTAACTAACGGAACTAACGGAAACTAACAGAATGAAACCCAAACTGTAAAGTAAGGGAGGTTTCTGTCATTTTTGAAAATTGAGGGGTATTTTCTGTCATTTTCATATACCTCAGGGGGTCTGAGTGAAATTTGCCCTTTTCTTTTTCCTCTTCATTACTGTATTTTCTTTCCCGTTCCCTTTCTTTCCCTAACTTCCAAACAGAGCCTAAAACCCTTTTGGTTGAGGTTTATGTTCGCAACCCAGAGTTCTCCACGGTTGCGAAAAACCCTAATTATTAGGGAGCAGCCGGAGCAAAAACCCTGCTGGCCTAAAAAACTCTCTCTCTCTCTCTCTCTCTCTCTCTCTCTCTCTCTCTCTCTCTCTCCGGTTGGGTTTCTTGTAACTACAAAAGACGAGACGAGCAATTTTCAAGGTTTTTCTTTTTTCTTTATCTTGCTACTGTCCGACCAGATTTTCGTATGACTCAGATCTAACACCGCCGCCACAGCAAAATCTAGCCGTTGCAAATTTTGTATAAGAAATAGGTCTCCTTGATTTTCGTCAAGAAAAGGGTTAACCGCAATTTGGTATGTATTCGAGTAAGGGTTCAAAAGATGCATTTTGAAGGTTTATTTTCAAATCTGAAATTTGTGTTAGGGCTGAAATTTACCTGTTGATGTCTTGAAACTGTATCTAGTGTTTTTGAAGAGTTCATTGTTGTGGGTCATTCCTCGTGTTTTCACCACTGGGGTCATTCTGAGCATCGTCTGAACACAGTTTTCCATCTGTTATGTTCCTTTTAGGGTTACAAAGATGCTTTATCAGGACTTTTGATGTACATTTGTTTGTTTGGGCAAATTATTGGTTTGGTCTACTGAAAGTGATCGTGGTCCATAAGTATGTGCTTAAATCAGTGCAGAATTTCTTGCTTCCCCTTCTGAGCAATTTCTGTTGCTGAGATGCTAAAATGTGGAACCAATTTGTATGAGGTTTGGACAGCTGGAGTTGGTAGCCTTGTACCTAAGTAGACAACTGATCAGGCATCAGCATTTTTTATGCGTTGTGAGTGTTTTTGCGGTCAAATAAAAAATCATGAATTTGCGAAGTGAACCTATGTAATGGAACTGGGATTGTGTTAGTTGTCTGAATTTCAATGGTTTGCAATTTGGGTAGCTTGGCCAAAATTTGGTACTATGGGCTAAGTCACCAAGTTTGTGAATTTTGATATCTGGATTTGGTACTGTACTAGTTTGAGCCTTTGAGCCTTCGTACTGTACTGGTTTGAGGCTTGAGCCTTCATATTTGATCTGATCATTTGGTCAATAATGTTTTTTGCCTTTTTATTTATGGCTGCTAGTTCTGCTTTGTTCTTGTGCTTTTTAAATCCCCGTGACGAACTATTTAGTAATCTGAATTTGTGCATGAAACTTGCGACAAGTTGGTGCTCCCTTTTGCTAGTTTATACTGCATGAGGTAGAGGGACCATGATTTCATGCCAGGTGGATACTAGGCCTTCTGAGGGATATCTTTGTATTTAACCTCCTCCTATACCTTGGTTTCCAATGCGTTATTTTCAAACTTCTGTGGGGAAAAAATCAAGCACTTAATTTCTTTTCTTCCTAGTGTTGATTTATTATTGTTCTTTTCAAGTAGTTTTGGAAGTAGTAGAATCATTTTTGTATGTCTTTTTCGCATTACAGATTAGAAAGTTTTGAGAGGTTATGGTATCTCAGATGGTTGCAGTTTGAATGAGGCCCCTTGGTTTTCGAGGAAAGAGTTGGACAACTTGCATCAAGTGTTGAACTTTGCAAAGTGTGGTGATATTCATGTGGGTGCATATTGCGTACTCAACTCATGACAACTTCTTGGTGCAAAAGAAAGTGTTTGTCATTCCCGATTGCCTTCATGATCTATAGTTGTCAAAGTCCAACGTTAAATGGTTGAAGGAACCGTACGTTTGGGTCATCACTTTGAAAGCACTTTCTGGGAAATGAAGGAAGCTAATGGTAAAATTGGGAAAATGGCATGCTGTGTGACCTTCTTGTGGAAAACGTGATCAAAAGGAGGCACAATCTAGGTAATGAGGGTGGTGAAGTGGATGCAAAACGGCTTTTGGTGGTTGATTTGTTGTGATTGTATAAACTTGTCCTTCGTTTCTTTGTAGAGGATGTTGAGATCTCCTTATTAGGTTTGTTAATTTTATGTACTGAGTGTGTAATGACCATTTTTTAGAGGGCTGCAGAAATTGTCTAAACTTTCTTGCGTGTTCCATCGCCAGTTAAAGCAGTTCTCTAACTGTATTTCGAAGGCTTCATTTTAGCTTCCGCGGAAGCAGTTGTGTCTTGAGCTTTATCTTTGTCCTGTGTCTTTTGGGAGAGAGCTTTGGTCGATAAGAATTGTTGATTTGATCTTGTTGTGCTGCAGATCTTGGGGCTTTTGTTCTACTCTTGTATCATGAACTAATGTTCCTCGTTTTTGCTTTGAGGCCAGTTTGGCTACTTGCTTATTACTCTCTTATTGTTTATCTTTGTGAAACGCAGAACAAAAGTACTTGGCTTATGACAGTGGTTTTTGCGTTGATAATCAATAAGTAACTCCAGCAGGTGCCAAAAAAGCTTATTGCGTATTTTTAAGCGGGAAGTAAATAAGCAATGTGAACCAAACGAACCCTCAGGGTTGTGGTTTCCTAGCGTCGGACCTGCCATGGGCATTGCAACTGGTAAGGGAGATTCACCTACCATGCCAATCTTTGCTTTTAGGAAGATTAGAGAATAAGATCTTCTGTTTAAGAAGTTAGTGCTCTTGAGGGGAAATGCCTCACTAGCCTGGGAGCCACCCAGCCACACGATCGTCTGAGGTCTACCCTTGAATTCATATGGTTCGCATCAATTTCTTGGATTGTTCAGGCATGCCGCCAAGAGCAGGCAATAATTTTCAGTTTAGTTGGTTCAAAGAGCTGGCTCCAAGTACTGCTGTAATCCAGTTGATAACGAAGCTTTGATTGTGTCATGAGGAGGCTGTCATGGTGTCTATGAATATCCTCTCTCTCTCTCTGAAGCCTTCTCTTTTTCCCTTGTGTGTATGGGTGCCAGGTGTCTGGATATTTTGACGCAGACAATGCACAAGGCAATCGCTCAATAAGAGGTCGAATTCATAACTACTGGATGATGAGAGAAATTAGTTGAGGTGCGCATAAGCCGGCTTGAGACAATCTGAGTTATCAAATCCTTACCCTTGCCTTAAAGGTGCGTTGAGCCTATTGGCGCATGTAAGCGTTGATGAGCCATTTTGGCCATGTTCTCCCGAGAATGCCCCTCTTCCTCTAGCCTGTAGTGATTTGTCATTGGTGGAGGGTTAAGGGCTTATTGAGTAATTTTGTTGTATTCCCGGATTACCATTTTGACCTTATCAGACTTTTCATGTTTTTCGATGAATGTGTAAGTTTTGTCCAGATGTTTAGGGTTTTTTCGTTACAACACAATTGTGTAGTGTGAACACAATTAATAGGAAGTAATCAGAATCAGAAACACAATCAATTAAACTGGTGAGAACCCAATTGTGTAATGTGAACACAATTAATTCCGATCACATGCATGAGAGAGAGAGAGAGAGAGAGAGAGAGAGAGAGAGAAGTGCGGAAGGAAGGAATCAAAATCAGAATCAGAATCACAATTTCGATTTTGTGAGGTAGGTGAGTGAGAGAGATGGAGAGAGGGAGGGAGAGAGAGAGAGAGGAGTAGGTGGGGAGAAGAGGGAATGCTCTCGAAAATGCATAGGTGTCCTATGAATGTGTGAGTTTTGTTGGATGTGCAGGGGCTTTTTAGGTTCAATCCAACTACATACACAACAATCCAACAACGTCATCGACAACCACTCACATACAAGAGGAACCCAGTTGTGTTGTGTGAGTACAATTAATTCCAACCACATGCACAGAGAGAGAGAGAGAGAGGGGGAGAGTGGTGAGAAGAGGGCCGAAATGCAATTGAGTTGTCAGGTGTTTTAATTGTGTTCACACAATACAAATGTATTCTCAATGAGCATGACGTGTGAGCATGTTGCGCCTTTATCTAGTAAAAGTCCTGTTCGGTTTGGATTTTGAGAGTAAAAAGTAGAGAGAAATATAAAATTTTTATCAAAGATCGTGCCTAGAGATTTTGAGATCCCAAAACGAACAATACTTACGTTTGGGTCATCACTTTGAAAGCACTCTCTGGGAAATAAAGGAAGCAAATGATGAAATTGGGGAAATGACAAATAATTACAATTAAAATTAACACATTATTGAAAGGAGATCGCTGTTGTTTTAGTGGATTGTGTCATGTGTGAGAAGCATGTAATATACTACTCCGTATAACTTTTATATGGTATACAATTTACAATTGGCACAATTTTTTTTTTCTTTTTTTGGATGTTTCTTACCGGTACTTTTTGAAAAATAAAAAATCATGTTTGTATTGTGCCCTTATGTCCGTACCGTGCTTCGTGCCATACCCGTGCTTCAACGTGCTTGTGCTCATGTCGTGCCATGGGCTCCAAAATGATAGCTCAATCCGGCCCACTTTAGTGTTCGTGTCATGCTGTGCAGGTCCATATCATGTCGTGTTGTGTCAAAGCTAAATGTGTCTGTGCAATGCAAATTAAATCTAAAAAATAGGCTAATAAAGAGTCAAAGATTTCAACTGCAAACCATAAATGATTTTTGTTTCCATCTCTCTATTGTAATTCAACCATTTTGTCTCGAAAATGCTATATATACAGGTCGTCTAAGAAAGGGATTTGCAAGAAGCATTAGGGTTCTTGCTCAAGAAGTATTAGGATAAGCTCTAGACGGTTAGTGCTCTACCAAAAATTCTTGGAGAGAGACTTTTTATCCATCAAGTTTTTGGTAAATCACTGATTCGATTAGAGCTTATTTCTAAAGAAGGAATGCAGAGATTACGTTCCTCTAGTCCAAGAAGATAACCAAGACCGACCATATCCTTTCGTATCGTCTTTCTTGCCGCATGCTTTGTTTTCTTCACGTGCCTGTGCCGTGCAAATCAAATCTCAAAATCAGGCTAATAAAGAATCAAAGATATCAACTGCAAACCATAAATGATTTTTGTTTCCATCTCTCTCTTGTAATTCAGCCATTCTGTCTTGAAAATGCTATATATTCCGGTAGTCTAAGAAAGGGATTTGCAAGACTCATTCGGGTTCTTGCTCGAGAAGTATTAGGATAAGCCCTAGACGGCTAGTGCTCTACCAGAAATTCTTGGAGAGAGACTGTTTATCCATTGAGTTTTTGGTAAATCACTGATCCGATTAGAGCTTATTTCTAAAGAAGAAACGCAAAGATTATGTTCCTCTAATCCAAGAAGATAACCAAGATCGACCATATCCTTTTGTATCTGTCTTTTGCATGCTTTGTTTTCTTCTTCTTGTTTTGCTTCTTAAATTGATCTCTAATCCAAGAAGATAACCAAGATCGACCATACCCCTACTTCCAATTATTAATCTCATTTCTCTCTCCTCTCTCCAATTATTATTTTCATTTCTCTCTCTACTCATTATTCCTAACTTTAATCATTATCCTATTTTTTTTCTCTACTCATTACCCAAAAACCAAACTGAAACATCATCCAAACAAGCCATAAAGTGCTAAAATATTCTGCATTTCAAGAAACAGAAAAAAAAAAAAAGTTTTAAATTTGATTTTTTAAGGCAGGGAATATAAGAAGATGCCAAATATACATATCCGAGTTGTGTATATCCGGTGTTTGTTTTGACTTTGCAATCCGGGTATAATTTGGCCGGGATATGTATATCCCTCTGTAGTCGGATTATTTTGGACACACCCCTCCAAATTATATCCGGCTCCCACTCTACCAAAATAACCCTCTGGCCCCACCAGTTTTTCTCCCCTCTTCCCATGCACGGACAGAGGGAGAGAGAGAGAGAGAGAGAGAGAGAGAGGAGAAGAAGAGGAGGGTTCTGACTTCTCGTCACCGTCGTCGACTTCAGGATTATCCTGTGGCCAGGTTTTTGGATTCCGGCGGAGACCGAGGTTAGGGCTGTGAGGTCGACTCTGGTTACTCTTCGTTTGATGTACTCTCTGTCTGTGTTCTATTTCTATTTCACTCTATATTTGTGTTTCCCTGTATAATTTGTGGAGCAATTGATACAGGGATCGCGTGATGCAAGCAAATTTCGATAAGGAACGCAAAGAACCCAAAGAATCCAAATCTCTTTTCTTAGAAATTAATTTCGTGGGTAGAAGTGCTTGTTACTGGACACTTATTGGCAGTTGAGATGCTTTGTTCGCTAACGAGTAATAGCAATTTTTTTGTTTGTTGTAATTCATTTTCGAGTGGTTGTTATGAGATTGTCTTATTACGGAGGAGCCGTGAATAAGATATTAACAGAGATGCGCTATCTTAGTCGTCGTTTCACTGAAATCTGGATCATCCAAAATCGAAACGAAAGCACGGGGTTAATTTCGGTAAACGACTATTCACGGAACCTTCGTTAAAATGATGTTCTCGTTTGTTATTCATCTATATATACATTCTGGGTTGACGAGCTGCGAAGAATTTTTGGTTGGAGGGATACCCATTGGTTTGGGGGCAAAATAGGAAAAAGCGCACAATTATGTTTTATCCCCCTCATATCACTCAACTACAAAACAAACCAAATCTAATCACCCCTTCAATCATGTCCACCTCTTTATCTCCTCCTTCTTACTATATTTAGAAAGTCTAGGACCAATCATATCCACCTCTTTATCTCCTCCTTTAGAAAGTCTAGGATCACCGCACGCCATGTATGTGAGACCCACTCTCGGTCCCAAAAAATTATAAAAAAATATTTATAAATTTTAAAATAATTATTTACCCCACAAAAATACAAAAAAAAATATCTATACATTTTAAAATAATTATTTATGGGATCCTGAAAAAAATCAGCTTCAACGGACATTTCTACAAATTCAAAAAATATAGCTACCGATATCTATTGGCAGAGTGGATCCCACACGGCGTGCAGTGACCCATGCATTGGACTAAAAGTGCGGTGGTCCTAGCACAGTTGTATTATATTTCCTTCTCTCTTCCAAAACATATATCCCTTTGCGAAATAAGCCGAAATGGATTTGGGCTCTCGGAGGCTGGATTTTCCTCGGGAGCACCAGACAAATTGTCCACAAACCTACTGCAAAATGGAAGCCAAGACAGAGAGTCAGAGACTACGGAAAGTACAACATGATCTAAACATTCATCACAGCAAACGTATCAAGGTAGCATTGCGCGGATCCAAAAAAAAAAAAAAAAAAGTAGCATTGCCAAAGTATAATGCTGTCTCGTAGTAATATTTTCACAAATCATTTTAAAGAAAATTAATTTTGGCACTTCACTTTTAGTAATTGGCACTCAACTTTTTTGTTTTTTTGTTTTTACTTAAAATTACAACAATATCCTTCAAAATGGATGAACACTAACAAAATAAAGGATAATCTGATAATTTCACACAAGACAAAGACCAAAAAAGAGAGTGCCAAAAGATAAATGTGAAGTGCCAAAATCACTTTCCTACTTTAAATGGTGAACATCATATTTCATATACAATACTCTTCTTTTTTTTTTCTCAGCAACAGGAACTTTTATTAAAACTCGAAAGGATACATCGAGGGAAATACAAAAATACAGCAAACATAGATACATCATATACAATACTTAAGTTGTCTAGATACGATCATGGCAGATCGAGAGTGCCTTACTTCACAAACATAAAAGTCTCCCACTGCCTTTGGAACAGTAGTTCAACCATTTGCACAATCACGTCACTCCTTTTTTTGACAAACGAGTTCATCCCATTGATTACGTTATGCCACTTCAAACGCTCATAGTTTTGCTTGTTCTTGAAGTTGCTCCTGTGTGAAACAAAATGAATTGAATTTACTAAGCATCACACAGAGGAAAACAGCGAAAATAATGTAGAACCATATGTAAAATGACCGCAGTGGTTTACATTGCGTTTGTAAACAATTCAATGCTTTCTTAGCATTACGTAATAGCTCCACGATTCGTAACCTCAGTATGGCCATGATGGTACTCATTCACTGTAATTTTTGTGTGCGCGTGCGTACAAACAAGAATATCAATTTAATATACAACTTTAAGGGGAAGGAGAAGGGGTTGAACTCGAGACGCAGGTGAACTTGAAATCTTATTCAAGAGTTTTTTTTTTTTTTTTGTTATCAGATTATTCAAGAGTTAACACTACAGAGAAAATACTGACCTCTGTAACAAAAAGGGCGTGGAATCCGTAAGGAACTCTATTTGGTAATTCAACCACTGCAACAGGATCAGCTGACATTATCTTCGCACCGATTACATTTACTGCTGATTTTCTGGTCATATAAAACAGAATATTCTCAGATTCTATTTAACTAATCAAGGCGATTGCGCTCCAGAACTAAGGTTTGAGGCAAAATATATAACAAAACTACTGCTGCTCGGGTCCATTTAGTGTCCTGGCTGTAGGGCTGTTCCTCCGTTAAAAAAAAAAAACTACTGCTGCTATATCTCCAGAACCAAGGTTTTGTTTATTACATTATTTATCTTGATGTAGGCCATGATGCTATCCCTTTCTTTGTATTCAATAGTATGCAAAGGGCATTCTTAAACTTCTCTCTGAATTTAAGATGGCATTCTCTCTAGCAAGAAAAAAAAAGAAACACAAACCAAGATCTACATTTTACGGGGGCGGTGACGTTCAAAAACCTATGGTTTGGAGAACAAGGACTCAGTAGTCTGCAAAGATAGATTTATCTTTTGCTTCCAAGAAGAATTATGAAGGTTACAAGTTGGAGTTGTCTTTATCCCTTTCTTTGTATTCAGTAGGAATACAAGAGGCATTCTCATACTAAAGTTCAATCTAGCAATCTTCTAAACTGGTTTGCTACCTCCATAGATGTGTGATGTGCATAATCTATGACAGTCGTCGACAGCTCTAAGAAGGCAACTAATGTTGTTTAGTGGATTAGGTAGTATATTCTACAGTTTAAAAATAAGGGCTTTTCGACACTGCGCCAAGCAAACTCCGACATCTGTTCACAAAGTAGTGGTTGAACTCAGAGAAAATAAATAGACGAGTATAAATACGGTATATGATGGTATGAGAAAGGAATACATACCCACTAGCCTCATCATGTACAAAGAATATCAAGTAGCCATCATCTTCTTCAGAAGAAATACCAAGCTTGCGAGGGACAAAAATAGCCTCTGAACCAAATCTACCTGGTCCTAGGTCAAAAATGCCTTGTACATTTCCTCCAACTTCAAGCTTCGTTTTTCCAGACTCAGGTTCGGCATGCAAATCAAATTTGATAATTCCAGTGACCCTTGTGATGCTGTCCAGCATGGTTCCATATACAAATTGTTGTTTCCTATATTTGCATGAGATAATTAGTGCGAAGTGTAGTCAAAGAAACGTTTCCAACACGAAGAGGTTCAAACTAGTTCTCTAGAAAATTAAGAAATTGAAGGGGATTCCAAGGATCTAACAGTACAAGTGAGGAAAACAAGAAACGCATTCTCAAACGTCAGATGATGCAAACAACAGAGAGAATACAGAATGCTTTTTCACATGAATCACTCAACATGATGTTCCAAGATTTAACTCCAAATCTCCTACTTGCAAAATCACCATCCACATACCTTCCAGTGTAGCTCTCGTTCACTCTTGGAAAATCTACTGCAGATACTGAGAGCTTCTTCTGCGACGCCAGACCAGTTTTCATGTTAAATCTCATCTCATACCTGGAAAAACCTCCATTCAGAAACAACTATACAAGTATATTTTCATTGACCTCGTATGGGCAAAATAGAGAATCTATTCTTGGAGTGAGGCACAGAGTCTTACAGTTCAGCTGTCTCAAGGTTTTCTTTGACCTCCCCACTAACAAAATCTATATTCGGATTCTGAATGCGACAAGTGATCAAAACAACTTCATCCCCTTCCTCCCATGAATTGGCTGACATTGGAAATTTATTCCACTGAAAAAGTCAGGACGAAACAAGACAATCTCGAGCATTCCACAGGAATCAATAAAGCAAATAAACTCTCCTAATAAAGTAAAGAAAGATACGTACAAGCGAGCGCCCAAACAAAAACCTCATATGGAAAAGCTTTTGGATTTTGGATTTTTTTCTCTTGCTTTTTTACCCAGTAAAAGACTGCCCGAACTAGCAGATCCAATATAAATTACTATGAAACAGAAAAATATGCTGTTCAAGTACTACCAGCTTACGCACGAATAAACAAAAAAATTAAGGTTGAAAAGAATTTGATCAGAATTAGGATGCTGTCATGCTGTGACTCTGTGAGTGCCACATGAGTTTCAGCAAACATAATACACTATTTTAGTCAAAGGTTTGAATCACAAAGAGAGTGTGTGCCATCATATAAGAGTACGTAGACATGAGCAAAAGGGAGAGAGGGAAGGGGGAGACATTACTAACTCTTATTTATCTAAAGGCAAACCGCCTATGGTTACTTGGAGGAACCGTGTATTGGAGCTAGCCATCAGACAACTAATGTCGTATAACCTAGATAAAAAAAAAACAGAGAATATTTATTGACACATAGGTTTACTGTCTAACACTTGGGAAGCTGCAGAAATGTTAATTAAGCAACCAATGAACACAAAATGGTAACAAATCATGGAAGTTTGCTTTTAGATTTCAGCCAGGAAAAAAAATCAAAAAAGCAAAGGGGCTCACCATTATGGAATATAAAGCAATTAGGAAGCTCGAACCATTTGATTAAGAGCTCATCCTTCGCATACCTTGGAAGGATGCCAAAGCGAGATTTTTTAGTTGCATCAAATGTGAAGATCAGTTTGTTATCCTTCACCATTTCCTGCAAAATCAAACTTTCATGACCAAGTAGAGCTTGTAGTTGGGTTTGCGCTTTATAATAGAAAGTACTTATCAAAAAAAAGTAGAGCATGCTATCTCATGATCAACTCCACAATATATATATATATATATATATATATATATATATATGTATAGAAATAAAAATGCAGCCGACGATCCTATGATTCCTATCAACCAAACCTAACTCCTATTTCACAACCATTAGCAACATGCCAACACCCATGTGAGAGACATACTCTGGTATTACTACTCTTGGAAATCAATGTTTTCCTCGTAAACAGTAATCATTCACATAATTTCCAAACAATGTGAGGAGAAATGCTTCCAAGATAATAACACATTATCCGGAAAGGTGGAACCTCAACCACATGAAATATTCATTTTCTTTTCCACCTGTAAAATATGAAAGAGAGCATAAAACAAGGCTTTCCATGTGGCTTTGTGCCAAGCATTAATCATGAACCCTTGAAGTAATTTTCTAGCTGACTGAAAATAACATCATGTCGTGAATCATCTGCATCTCGGATCTGTAGAACATTATTCTTCTAAAACTTGTCAATAATTAAAATGATGCAAGTCATTACATCAGCAAGTATTTCAGGAGATTACCTAGTTATATTGAAGATGCTACATTTTGTACTTATCGCATGTTGCTAATAATCATAAAAAATGTAAAACCATTCTTCAGGTGCTACGTGTTGTTTTAGTCTTTTCTTTCATTGTAGATACAGAAACTAGTTGTAGCTGGACTGGATCTTCTAAATTTAGTGGGCGTGGTGGAGCAAATCTGGATATTGTAGCTGGAATCAATCCCTCGCTTGGTCAGCACTGGCAGAATTCCAGCTATACGGACATTTTAATCTAGTAAGAAAGCCCTAGTTAATCCCATAGGTACTAAAGGAAAAAAAAAAACTCTCCCCATAAAAGCTAGGTTTACAAAATTCAATTTAACAAGTCAAGGAAAAGGGCGATATCAGATTGCTTTTACTTTGGCTGGTAAATTTACACTTTGTGAAACCTACCAGCATGAATGCCTTGAAAGTTTTATAGACGCCGTATTCAGTATGAATGGGTAACCCAAGAATGGGTGGTTCTTATCCTTCCCTCTTCCTATTTTCCTTCTAACAACCAAGTGATCTGACATGTTTAGTGTTTCAATTTAACAATCTACACGTTCGTAGCAAGGATGCAGATGGATAACAACAATTCTCAAAAAATGGGGATACAGACACGACGAGAGACACTATATTTGGTTTTAGTTATTCATAACTACATAATAATTTATAACCACTAAACAGTTAGGTTAGGGCTCCCATCGAATGCAAAATACCGATAGTGTATGCCTCTATACATACACATGATTTATATCACACTTGAGCAATACCTTTGAAGTTTTAAATATTTACTCCCGGAAAAGCTTTCAAATTTTAGAAAAGCCACCCGGTGTACCCATGTGTGTCCCCAGCGAGTCCCCTGTGTACTTAAGTGCATCCCATACTTATCTTGGTGCGTCCCCTGTGAATTGCGTCTCCCTGGTGTGTCCGGCAGGGATACGTAAACTCCTATGTGTGTCAGTGCTTCATAAGTCCACACTCATCCCTCCCTCTAAAAGTCAATCAGCAACTTCAAAGCTACGCCAATTGAAAATTTGACTCTTGTGCGACCTTTAGGACCCCAATCCCGGACCTCTTTATCTTCAACTACCACTTGTACGAATTAAAATGACAACTTAGTTCCGTTGAATTTCCGAACTGAGCCTTAGAGCTATTCCTTCTACCAAATGACATCCTGTACAGTCCACATCCTGGTTAAATGAGAACTTACAAAAATTCCAAGCATCATCCATAAGTACTTTTGAACCATGTGTTTAACCCCTTTTAAGAATAATACCAATCTACTAAAAGTAAAATACGTGGACAACCAGTCATAGGGCAAGTACTTCATTTGAATGTTATAAACTAATGATGAGCAGAAGCATTCAACCACGGAAGTTTTTAGAAGAACCAATAACGAGAATTATGGGAAATCATCCCCCATATGTGATGATGCTGGCTGGCATCCAATAGGGTGCAGAACCTACCGATATATAGTTTGCAATCTTGTGAAAAAACACATACCATATAGGCTTTGTTTTCTTGTTTTCTGTACAAGGCATATGCTACAATGGCTGTGAACCATAAAACTTACCAAAACATGTAGATGAAAGAAAACAAAAGAAGTATAAGTAAGTTGTTGCAAAGCACCAAGATCAGTATGACAGTACATATGAATTTCAATCACATCAAATGTTCAAAACGAAAAAAGTCAGTGGGTGTTTTACCATATGAAGAATATTATACCACATAAAGACTGAAAATAACCATACCTTTGGTCGGAAGTACATTGGAAGATCCATGATAATCGCATAATTCTCAGTAATGGCAAAGTCATGCATCATGATAGGTTCTGATATTGTTATTGGCACAGGATCTTGCATGAAACCATCCTTCGAAATTACTCTGTAGGTAATGTACGGTGGTGTGGTTGAATAGCCAAATGTAAACATCTCACCTGCATGCAAGGATTCCAAAAATCAGAAGGGAGTAATGTGAATCGCACTTGATGACAGTTTGTTTTGGTTAGACAGGTTTCACCAGTGAATGGGTCAACTTTCGGATGAGCAGTGAAAGAATGTGCCAATCTCTTGTCATAATCAAACATGCCAAGTGTTTGTAGGTCTCCATCTTCCAGGACTTTAACGACATCTGCACAATACAGTGTTCATAACATTTCAGGTCTGCCTTATGTCTGGAAAACTTGGAGTCACTTGAAGATATATGGTGCAGCTAAATTCTCAGTTTTTCCAGTTTTATCTCGCATAGACCATCAAGTTCCTCAAATTCAAGCTGCATGCACAGTATATAAATTCAATTCAAATATATCAAAGAAAGACCAATTTCACATAACCAATGTTTCCTTATACAATTAGGTACCCAAAGAAACGTAAACTCATAATTTGTTTTTCAAGCAAAACTGAGGTAGGAGATTGGCTCACATGGTTTATCTGCCTCTTGAAGAGCCAAGAGCCTGCCATCATGATATACGAGAGCTGTGTTGGCTGGCAGAATGCGAAAAGAATTAGTTGTTTTTTGGACTTCTCACACGAAAGCTCAAAAGAAGACCTTAGAATTTAGCAGTCATCTGGAACCATAGCAGTTCAGTTGTTGCTGCTATTGCACGAGAATTGACTAGTCAAACAAGTACAATCCACAGGATATCAGAGGAAATGGCTAAATTAACCTACCAGTTCCATCTCCATAAGAAAGATCCAATACTTTCAGCTTTCCTCTTAGCATTTGCATGTTAAACATAAGCAAACCAAAAAGCCCCTTGAGGTCACCAATCTGCATACAAGGTTACAAAAACACCATAAATCGATCCAGAAAGAAGATGCCTGCTGTACATGGTTTATCCTCTTTTCTACATCTATTCTTCAGAAAACAAAACATTCAGGACTTATGTGTGAAGGGTGAGAACTGAGAAGGACAACAAACATGCAAATGAAGCTAAAACGTAGGGAAACTATAAAGAAGAAAATGCATGAGACAAACTAGGGTTCCTACATTGTACAAGAGAATAGAAATGAGGTTATGCCGTTATGGTTGATATCTCTAAGCCATTCTCATTAAGTTAGCTTCCTACCTCCCCAATCCCCCTAGGGCCCCAACAATTGATGTAGATGAAAGCTAATTTGACTGCTAGAACAATCAAACAAAACATGCCATGCACATATTACTACATACTTAAGCACAAGTTAGCAGTCTTAGATTGGATTTGGGATAAAATGAACGTACAAATTACTACTCATAGCACACAGAACTGGGTATTTTTTATTTTGAATTACCAACTTTAGTACCTTTTCATCTAAGAAATAGATTCTAGTGTTTGGCTATCTTTTGATAATATTGAAGAATATCGGGCTCACATTGAACTTCAAAAACAAGCACAAGTAACGGAAAGACTTCAGGCATTTATGCAGTTCAACAGTATACCTTTGTAAATTTGGGTCCTCCCAAAAACTCTTCTTGTTTACTACGCGATGTCTTTACGTAACGGGAAACATATGTTGCTTTGCCGTCCTTGATGCGCAAACCATGAATCATCCTGTATAAACAACAGTTCACCATTCAACCCTTGGACACCTTCAAAACACTATGACAGATTAGGATATATTTCGTTTCTTGGTCAGTTGCCTGAGTGGTACTTTACCAAACAAGAACAGTAGCATAGAAAAAAAAAAGGTACACCCAATTAATTCCCCACTAATTGGAATAATAGGCGGGGGAAGATTTAGTACATTTTGACATTATATGTAGAAAGCGTATGCCTCTAGTTTGAAACCACATCCTCAAGGTTAGCAGGCAAGAACAGAACCATTGATGCCACTGCAGAAAATAAAAAGTGGACAACAGCATAGAAAGAAAGAATAAAATAGGAAAATCGCTTTGAGCTTCAGCAAGAGATAGGAAACCGATCTTTATAACATTCTTGTAGTCCCCCATGGTTCAGTGATCCCACGGGCTTCCATATTTCCCACGCTACAAGCCTACAACTTTGGATAAGCCTGACAACACCTAAACCTACTGACACCGGAAACCAATGGACTTGAACTTGTCATTTGAGCTACTAAAAGTGTTATAGTTACATTAGTCATAGATACATTGAAGCCATCTTTGCTGGAAACAAAAGGGATGCTGTATTTCAAATCGTAGAATTCCTCTTTCAAAAAGAACTGGAAATGAACCACAGAGACTTTAAGAGGAGTAAGGGAACAGAAAGACACGCACCCATCTCCATCAAACCTGCAAAGTGAGCAACAAAAGAAGGTAAGTGCACATCTCATCATTGCTATTAACCTGAACTCTAACCCCAAACCAAAAACAAGCTCATGTTCAAGTAGGCTTCAGATATGGCACCAAGCGAGAATGGAGAAGAAGATAGAAAAGGCTTCTAGCTTCCTTCTAAAGCACAGGAATTGAGTACATTTTCTCAAAATGGAGCAATTAACGATTATATGGAACAAGTTTGGCAAAAGAATAAGGATGTACCAGTGATATCCAGCCACTGGAGCAAACTTCGAATTTGGGCCAACTCTGACAAACTCACCATTCAGAGACTCCTGCGACACAGATTTTTCTTTTGTCACTTGTTACACCACAGAGATAAATTTCTATATAAAACACATCATGCAATTACTATGTCACTTATGTAAAGATTAGAATTCGTGTCCTGTGACAGGAATTTAATCAAAATGAACATCCGGTGATTGGCATGGAGGCTCTCAACATTAACTGAAAAGTAAAGTTTAAAGCACCACGAGAACAAAAAATCCAGTTGTCGTTACATCTCCCCTATGAAGCACAGATACTCTATTTTGCCCTCCGTATCACGTATCGTATCCGTATCAGATACCGATGCTTTCGGATACTCTCCGGATACGTATCCGATACATTTTTTTTTTAAAGTATCCTGTTTTTAAAATTATTTTTTGGTATCCTCATACGTTTCGAATACACTCGGATACGCTCCGGATACGTATCCGATACATTTTGGATAAGCTCGGATACATGAAGGATACGCTCGGATACATTTAAGATACGCACAAGGGTAAATATGTTATTACTTAAAATATATGGGTTAAAATTGCAAGTAGTGTTATATTTTTTTTCCCCACCAATCGACACCAGAAATACACCGATGATATCCTCTCTCTCGACAACCTTGTAAGTCTCTCTCTCTCTCTCTCTCTTATTGTGTGTATGTAAATACACATATAACTATGTACTCTCTTGGCATGTGAAATGATGAACTTGTGTAATGGAAAACTTTAATCATTAATGAAATTTTAGGAATTAAAAATTATATATAATATATTTTTATTTACTTTTATATTCAATGTATCCAACGACGTATCATATCCTTTTTGAAAAAATCACGTATTTGCGTATCTGGATCCCGTATCCGTATGCATGAGAATAGAGAATACAGGTCTCTATATGGTAGCAATGGAAACTGGGTTGGCGATACGCTTCCAATGAGGCTAGACTACTTGTTTTGTTCACGGAGCTATCGATGTTTGATTGCGCTAGTTTTCGAAATGGATGATCCACTTGACGAGCTCTTCAAAATGAGCGGTTTCAATTTTTTTCTTTGGTTCATAGAGCTATCGATGTTGGATCATGCTAGTTTTTTACATGGATTATCTACATGACATGCTCTGGAAAAAGAACCGTTCTGGTATTTCTTTTTTGTTCATGGAGCTATCAATGTTTGATTGCAATTGTTTTTTACATAGAGAATTTGCTTGACGAGCTCTGCAAAGTGAACCGTTCCAATAATGGTTGTAGGCTATAGAAGGGCTCACAAAGGTCCAATTGTATGTGGAGGGGCTCTCAAAGGGACACTGGACAGGATTCATCCAAATAAGAGATATTTTGATTGTATGTGGTTGTTAAACTTTTTTTTTTTGCCAAAAGTTTAGGATTTTCATTGATAACGAAGAGCTTACAATATAGGACATATTCTTCCCGAGGGAGAAAATAGCTGAACAGGCGGATAGGCAATCTAAAGACCTACATCTCCAAACCCATACACGCACATAAGAAGAGTATCAGTGCAACATCACACCAACTATCACAACCCAACTCACACACACCAACACCAAAAAGAAAAAAACGACACCCATGAATGGTGGGTGAGGAAGACTCTCGTAGGGGAGAAACACAGGGACAAAACAAAACCAGAACAAATCCCAACAAAATCGTACCCCAACAATCGACTTGATCGGATGCCAAGAGATCATGCTGACCACGCCGCCTCTGGAGGGAATGAAGAAGACGATCCGGTGGTCAAGAGACCACCGAGGAAGAAGAACGCTGTCACCGTCACCGCAACATCCCGTACCATCGCTGCAAACACCAGTTGATGCCGGCACCGAGCATGCCGGCACCGAGCTCCAACGTAGAGCTGGGCAACAGACACGAAACACAACAACACGACACAAACCAGACATGAAGTTAGCGGGTTAGGGTTGAGCATTTTTGACACGAAACACGAAAATGACACGACTCGAGAACACAAATTTTAAATGGGTCGGGTTCGGGTTGAACATGCGAGATATAAAATTGACATGACCAACACGATTACTAATCCGTATCACCCATTAACATGATATATATATATATATATATATATAAATTAATATATGGTATATCTGTAATTCTATATAGAGTTGGGTAACAGACACGATAACACGACACAAACCGGACACGAAGTTAACGGGTTAGTGTTGAACATTTCTGACACGAACCGCGGAAATGACACGACTCGAGAAACACGAATTCTAAATGGGTCGGGTTTGGGTTGGGTGGTTTATGACCCGACCCGACCTGTTACCCAGGTCTACTCCAATGTAGAATAGATCTGGGTTTGGAGGTTTCACCCAAACAGAGAAAACAAACCGAAAAACAAAGAGAGAGAGAGAGAGAGAGAGAGGGAGGGGAGTGGGACCCCCTCCCGCCTCCCCAATTAGGGTAGAAACCTTGGGGGAGGAGGGAAACTGTTGAACTGACCAAACTTTTGTTCCCTCTTATTCTTAATTATGTGGTTGTTAAACTTGTGGGACACAACAATTGTTAAATAGAACCTTAACAAAAATCAACTTGCCAACAACCGAAGTTGAGCAAAATGCCAAAAAAAAAAAAAAAAAACTTATTAGCAAGTACCTCAACAAAATTCATAATCAGATCATTCAGCATGCAAACAAGTGGAATAAGCTAAACAAGTACTCACTCCGTACAAAAAGATTGTCTGGACTTAGAAAAAATGTATTTTCATCACGAAAAATTCAATCTTTTTCCTATAAATCAAAAGAACTCATTGAAATTTAGTAATTTGTTAAATCATCTAACTCAAAACCAATTGGTAACCAGTGGAGAGGCCACCCAGACTCGTAGACTCGTATTCTAGTTTTCGAGGTGAGAATTGACCGACGTGGTACAATTTCCCACATAACAACCCGCAAAAAGTTTGAAATTTTTGACAAAGACGCAATACTTTTAAGTTCCTGGACAATCATTTTGAGACGGGGCAGTATATTCTTCAATTTCACAATAATAAATCAACAAAAATACAAACAGCACCGTTCATCATATTATTGTAAGTATATTGTATACTAACCGGTAGGTAGCCCTTGACGGGGAGGTCCTTGCAAGGAGGAGTCTCGGGGACGGGAGCGAAGTTACCGGAGAGGTATTGATGAGGCTGACTGGAAGAAGAATCGTACATAACCTTCACTATCAGCTTCTCCAACCAATCGATCGCTATCGAAGTGATCCCTTTGTTGGGCTTGGGCTTCACCACCACCACTCCTCCGTCCACCCTCTCTTTCACTTCTTCCTTCCGTCCCATTGTCAACTCTCTCTCTCTCTCTCTATGTGCTGTGTGCACTTATAGATGGAGAGAGAGAGAGAGAGGGGTACGAGGTGACATTTTTTTTTTTAAATTGAGAAGTCGGCCTCAGTACGCGCGCGAGCCAGCGGACAGCAGACGACGCGCATTTATTGAGTTTATGACGAAAGCGTGTGTGGCAAACACGATGTCAATAATTAGCGGCCAATAGTAATTAAACGCGGCCAATGGTAGTTAGTGGCGGCCAATTGTAATTCGTTGCGGGATAGGGGCGTATAAAACATGAGAGAATCGTGCATAGTAATAACGCTTTCAATAATCAGCGGCCCGGAGCAATTACTAGCGGCCACAAGTAATTCGTTGCGGCCAAATGTAATTATTCGCGGCGTGTAAAACATAAGAGAATCGTGCGTAGTAATCACGCTTTTAATTCTTGCGCATACACGCTTGAACTAATAGTAAATGTGTAGGGCCCGATTTCACACATTTTACGTGAGTGTTTGTGTATTTGTGTATATTTTGAGTGTGATTCTAGATCAACTTATTATGTTTTTAGAGCAGGTGAGGGAATATTTATTCACCCTCGTTTCTGTTCATACTCTCCGATGGTGTGTTTGTATTCGCCTATATCTCCGATGACCAGAATTGTTTATTTTGTTCAAATTCATTTACTGAAAGATCATGCAGAAATCGAACTCAAATGGATATCTGTAAGCGTTTTTCATCTAACTTTTTTAGAATAATCGAAATTGAACACTCTTCGATATCTGACTGAGCTGAATTTTTGCATGAAATCCTAATTCCTAAAAATTGAATTTAAACAAATTCCACGATTATTATCATAGAAGTGGGACTCAACAATGCGTCCGATAGCGGATCAAAAAATAAACAATGCGTCCGATAATATTTTTATATTAAGGTTGTAAACGTTAGATCACTCTCACTCTCTCTTAATCTCTTATCTCTACCCATTTTATACTTCCTCCTCCTCCTTTTCAACCCCCCGGCTGGTAATTAACCCTCTCGTATTTTTATTTTGGTTTCCTATTAACGGATCATATTTCGTACCTCTCTCACATTTTTTTTAAAACCTCGTGTGTTGATTTCACACAGTGATGTTGTACCCCTCTCGCATTTTTTAAAACCTCGTGTGTTGATTTCACAAGGTGACGTAGATCTATTTGATAATCTAATGGGTATATGGCAGAGGTGGCAAATAGGCAGATCTGGACGGGTTAAAATGAGTCGCGAGTTAAATAGTAAACGGGTTAAAATGAATCGGGTTGAATATGGACCAAGTTAAACCCAAACCCTTCCCACCCCCCTTTTTTCCCCCTTTTTCTCTTCTCCTTCGTCCTGTCTCCCCTTTCCTTTTTTTCCTTCTCTATTATTTTCCCCCCGATATGAGTCGAAACATGTTCACAAAAAAGCAAAACTCCGTGGGGTCTTTCGGCTATATAAGCCAATTTTTATTTTATTTTTTTAATTGTACGTTCTGCGTCAATTTTTTTGTGAATTATTAGTTCTATTTAAAGAGATAATCAAAAAAATTTAAAAAATTGGTCCAAACCCACCCGACCCGTTTTACCTTTTTGAGTTTCAATCAAAAAATTTTATTTTTTCAATTTCTCTTGACGAGATGAATCAATAAGTTACAAAAATTTGAAGCAAAATTAAAAAATAAGAAATTTTTTTGAATAAAGACAAGAAAAATCATTTGACTTAACAAGCCAAACCCACCCGAAGTCTTCTTCTCTATCTTTTAACAGAAAATCTTATTTTCATATTGTTCCGTAAAGAAGGTTTTACGAAGGCCAATCGCACACGTCCAAAGTGTTTTTGGACGGTCCATATTGAAAATCAATTATGACCGGTTATAATTGAAAAAGAATCTTAGCAAATTAATTGCGCGAATGGAACGGGCCTTGTAAGAGTGTTTGGTTTTGGAGATTATCTTTGGAATGGAGAGAGAGAGAGAGAGAGAGAGAGAGAGAGAGAGAGAGAGAGAGAGAGAGAGAGAGAGAGAGAGAGGATGTACTTATCTCACTGAATTTTTTTCTAGCAAAAATAGTTCATTCTTGTTCTGTATAGAAAGCGAGAGATTCGTATAGTTCACTCAGACTCAGGGATGTGTCTTTTTATTCTAACCCATATTGAACCAATTTTTAACCCACTTAATTAAACCCATGTAAATGTGGCCCATATAAACCCATTATAAAATATGGGCCCATATAAACTCATTATAAAATGGGCTTCTGACTGGCCGGCCCCAAAATGTCAATAGCTACCCATCCAAGCCCATCATTTGTCAAGCCCATTCCCCAGAAGCCCCGTTTTAAGTAAACTACCAAAAATACCCCCGCTATAGTCGAACAATACATATAATCCCAAAAAACACACTTCGCTCCTGTCCTTTTCAACTTTCAGCAAACCCTAAACCCTCAACGTTCTTCAAAACGATAGCGACGTCCTTCCCCACCTTCAACAAACCCAAAAAAAACTGATCAACGTCGTCAATCCTTCAACCAGATTATCCCCCTTCTTCGGTAATCACTGTTTCTTCTTCTTCTTCTTCTTCTATCCTTTTTCTACACTTTCGTATTTCACATCGTGTGAATTCTTGTATGTTGCTTTTGTTGCCTGTATATCATGATCTACACACCTTAGATCTGAGTTTTTCCGCCTTTTTGTTCGCATATTTGCCTGTGTGAGTTGTGTTTAACTTTTAAGGTGTGATTTATTCTTCGTTTTGAGATTTTGGGGATGTGAATCCATTTGGTAGATTTTTGGGGCTGTGAATTCTCTCTCAAAGCTATGAACTCTTCTTTTTGTGTAGTAAGCTATGAGGTGTGAATTCTACTTCGTTTTGTGAATTTCCATTTTCCGAGATGTGGATTGTTATTTCTGGGGATGTGAATCCTCTCTCGAAGCTGTGAACTCAACAAGCTGTGGATTCTCATTTTGGGGATGTGAATCCTTTTTTTTATTTGCATGTCGTGAACTCTTTAGTTTTTTGCAGTTAGCAAGATATGCAAATTCACATGCACCATTTGCTTAAGGCACCACTGGCTTAATTCACACACACCATTGGAAGAATTCACATCCAAAAATGGCGGAATCCCCACCCCATTTGACAGAGTTCACTCCCAATTTGACACAATTCACGCCATTTGACAGAGTTCACACGCCATTTGACACAATTCACACCTCATCTGACAGTATTTACCCCCATTTGACAGTATTCACACCCCACATGACAGAATTCACCCCAATTTGAAAGAGTTCAGACGCCCTAAAAACATATTTCACACCATTGGTTAGACATAATTCCTCAGAACATAATTCAACCAATTTCCACTATACATTCCTGAAAACAGAATTCACATGGACCATATGCACCATTGGCTTAATTCACACGCACCATTGCCTAAATTCACACCCAAATTGGAAGAATCCAAACCCCATTTGACAGAATTCACCCCCGAGGGGTTCACGATTAGGCGGTTTTTTGTTTCTTCAGTGTTGTGGTTTTTTTAAACTCTAATATCTTTTGAAATTCTAGTCTTGTTCTTCGTCTCTTTCATGAGTAGGCGTTTTTTTTTTAACAGAGAATTCACATCCCTAAATGCTTTTTTTTTTAAAGATGTGAATTCTTCATTTTTGGGTAGTGACATTTGTTTTTTCTTTTAAAGTTGTGAATTCTTTATGCTTGTGTGAATTCTGCATTTAATAATTGTTAGTGTGAATCATGTCCTTTTCCAAAGGTCTGAATACTTCATTTTTGGGTAGCAAGCTCTGTTTTTTGTAAAAGAGTGAATTAATTATTTCTGTGGGAATTCAGCATTTCAGAATTGTTTGATACCCTGATGTTATGTCCCTTATAAATTTTACCTTGTTTCTTGCCATAGGCACAGAATCTCATAAGGAACAATGACAACAGAATCGGGATGCTATGTCTCTGAAAAAGAGTATCGAGAAATAGAACAAAAATTGAAGGAAGCTGAATTGAAGAGGGTACCACTGACAGCTAGTCCTCCTGGATCCAAGAGGCTACCACCATGCAAGGTACCGCCAATCAGGCTACCGCTCCCAACATCTCAACCAATCCAGGAAGTACCAAAAAGAAAAAGGTTGGCAATAAAGTCAACAGAAAATCAAACCCAACCACCACCAAAAACGCATGGGAGGGAAAAAAGAAAACGAGAAGTCCAAACCCAACCACCAAGTCCATCATTGGAGGAACAACAACCCAAGAGAATAAGGAAAAGTCCACGCCAAATTCCATCAAAAACCTCATCCCACTCCTCTTTGCCATTGGAGGAACAACAACCCAAGAGAATAAGGAAAAGTCCACGCCAAATTCCATCAAAAACCTCATCCCACTCCTCTTTGCCATTGGAGGAACAACAACCCAAGAGAATAAGGAAAAGTCCACGCCAAATTCCATCAAAAACCTCATCCCACTCCTCTTTGCCATTAACCTACCCAATTAGAACAAGGTCAACAACGGCACAACCAACTCAAACCTTATTGACGTTGACATACCCACAACAAGGGAGAAGAGCAAGCACAAGGAAAAGGGCAAGAACAACACAAACACATACACAGACAGACACAAAAAATAGATCCAACCTTCAGTTGACAGTTATGTTTCTGCAAGATCTGAGTCTCAGAGCTGACCACCTCAACCTGCTGAAACAAACACCATTCTGGCTGATCATTGATTCAATCATCTCACGAACATTGGATGCTGACAAATGCATCAAGTCAGACACAGTTTTCAAAAAACTTGTTGCTGCATACAATCCAGAAACAGATTGGTTTACAATAGCTGGGAAGAATGTGAAGCTAACGGCAAATCATGTCAAGTTAATTTTTGGAATATCTTGCGGTACAGAGCCGTTTACAGCAAAATTGAAGACTAGAGAACAGGTTGCATTTGCCAAAAGACGCAACATTCAACAAAGACTGACAACCAAAGCCATATCAGATATGTTGAAAGAACTTGCCCAAGAGAACAAAACCAGCATTGAAGATGTGCAAGATGTTGCACGTTTGGTCTGCATGTTTCTCATTGTCAAACTTTTTTTCCCAACATCCGGTATAACGGTCTCATGGAAGCATGTCGATGCAATGGAAGACCTAACTAAGATGAAGTCGTACAACTGGGCAGCTGAAATACACAATGAGCTTGTTGAATCAATAAAGAAATCCCAACATTCACCGAAAGATGTGAAGGGCTGCCAATTGCTACTTCCAGTAAGTGAACTGAATCAATTTTGTTTTTACAGTTGCATGACATACAACACTTCCAATACATCTGCTAATCAATTACATATTTCCAGTACTGGCTATGCGAGCATACAAACATTCTGGAACAAGAGTTGTCAGAACATCAAGTGCCCAGATTACTTAAGTGGAATATATCCACACTTGAACATGCATTGCAAGCCATTCCAAACATCGTGAAAGCAAGAAAAATTAAGGTAAACTCAATTATTGCCGTAAGGAAAGTGAGTAATGTCCTTTTCAAATATATCAGTTCTTCATTTGGCCTGCACAATATATCTAGTTCAAAGGTGTGAATTCTACCAAATGTAGAATTCATATGCCCCATGTGTATTATTCACACCCAATTTGACACAATTCTTTTTTTTATTTGCTTGTCGTGAACTCTTCAGTTTTTTGCAACTAGCAAGATATGCAAATTCACATGCACCATTTGCTTAACGCACCACTGGCTTAAATCACACACACCATTGGAAGAATTCACATCCAAAATGGCGGAATCCCCATCCCATTTGACAGAGTTCACTCCCAATTTGACACAATTCACACGCCATTTGACAGAGTTCACATGCCATTTGACACAATTCACACCTCATCTGACAGTATTCACCCCCATTTGACAGTATGCCCCATGTGTATTATTCACACAATTCACACCCCAACTGACAGTATTCCCACCTACATTTTTAATTGATTACGTAGCTAGATGTTTTATATGTACTATTAATACTATCTTCTTCATTTGACCTGCGCAATATATCTAGTTTGAAGGTGTGAATTCTGCATCAGAGAATCTGAATTCTGCATTACAGGATGTGAATTCTGCCTTTCATGGCCTGTAAAATATATATCCTCCTATTGATGTTAGAAATCTATTTGACATATTCAATCATTGTCATAGGTACGAGTTGCTGAACTTATTGAAACGGATCAAGAACACAAACTTTACAAAATGAAATTTCCTTGTGTTCAAAAAGGAGGAGAAGAAGGAGAAGGAGATGGAGAAGGAGAAGGAGAAAGAGGAGAAGGAGAAGGAGAAGGAGAAGGAGAAGAAGGAGAAGGAGAAAGAGGAGAAGGAGAAGGAGAAGAAGGAGAAGAAGAAGAAGGAGAAGGAGAGGGAGAGGGAGAGGGAGAGGGAGAGGGAGAGGGAGAGGGAGAGGGAGAGGGAGATGGAGATGGAGATGATGAAGATGATGATGATGATGATAGCGATGGCGATGGTGATGCTGCTGCAGATGATGATAGTTCTCATGATGATGGTGCTGGTAATTATTCTCCGGTTAATGCTGGAGAAAATGACGACAATGGTGATGATGACGACGATAGTGATAATGATGCTGCTGCTGATGATGATGATAGTCCTTGTGATGATGGTGCTGGTAATTATTCTCCTGTTAATGCTGAAGACAAAGATGATGACAATGCTCATGCTGGTGGTCATGATTATCTTGGCCTTGAGGACATTTCACAACCCAACCAGCATTTTCAAGCACCACAAGCACAGAACCCTCCTCAGGCGAATGAGTTAGAAGTATCAAAAGCACTGCTCCACATATCCCAAAATCAAAGTCCAATCCAAAGATTTATATCTGATCAGGACTCGGGATCAACACTTGTCCCTAACACGTACCTGCCAACAAATGCAGAGGTGTTTCCACATCTTATGTTATCCCCTCTGCCAGCATATATCCATCCTGATGAAGATGAACCCCAACCCAACCTTGAATTTTTGTGTTCCTCTGCAGTCCAAAGAGTAACTGAACCACTTGTTGAGCAGCTCCAGGAGGTAAACAGGCAACAGGAAGTTATAATTGACACACTCAAGGAACAAAACAAAACTAATGAGGTAAAAATGGCAGAACTCCTTCAAAAAATTGATTTTTTGTACAAGGAAAGAAGGAATCAACAAGGGAAAGACAAAGAAGCCCTTCTCTTGGCCATACAAAATATCAAAGAGTCACACATGGCAATCAGTGAGGAAAAGCTGCAAATGGAGTTTGAATTCATAGAAGCTGCAGCAAAACAGGAGCAGCAGCTCACAGATGCACGAATGGCATTAGTTGAGGAGAAAAAGATCTCACTTGGACTGAAAGAAACTGCAGGCAAACTGGCTCAGGAACTGGAAAATGCACGAATGGAAAAGATGCAAATGGAGCTTGAATTCATAGAAGCTGCAGCAAAACAGGAGCAGCAGCTTACAGATGCACAAATGGCATTAATTGAGGATAAAAAGATCTCACTTGCAGAGAAGAAGGCTGCAGAAAAAAAGGAACACCAATTGCAAACTGAGAAAACACAACTGGAAGAGGAGAAGATGGTTTTTCTTGAAGAGGTGGAAGCTCTGCAACAACACAAACAGGAGATTGAAAGGAACAACACAGAGCTTGAAAGGGAAAACAAAGAACTGAAAAAAGAGCTGCTAGAAACCAAACAAAGGAGCAAAGGAAGTCCAAAACTTGAACCCTTCTCTAATGAGACCGAAGAGCAAAACATAGAGCAACAAGTCCACAGTGTAACACAGAGTGCTCAAGTAAAACCATACTCAACGCAAGACACTTTGGAATTTGTGCACACCATTACACAGGCAACTAAGAAAAAACCCACTCCACCATCAAAATATCGAAGGATCAAGGAGAAAACAAGCCAGGGGACAAGGAAGCTGAATGTTGATCCCATGTACATCTATCCCCTACTTGACAACAGAGCTGCCGAAGAAATGAAAATGCAAACAGATGGACCAACAGACCGCAAGCAGCTGAAAAAACTCAACAATCAGATGCAAGTTTTAAAGCTTCTGCCACAACCAACATTGCAACTCATCAAAGAAATGTGGGCAAATGCAACTCCCAAGTAAGAATTCACACCCCCATCTGAAAGAATTCACATTCCTGGAAATAAAATTCACCCCAATTTGACAGTATTCCAACTTGCTTTCTGAGATAGAATAGTGGTAGTTTAGGGATTCTGAGATACAGGAGCAACAAATGTAGAATTCACATGTACCATGTGTATAATTCACCCCCCAATTTGACAGTATTCACACCCCTCATGACAGAATTCACCCCCCATTTGACACAATTCACACTCCATCTGACAGTATTCCTAATTTCATCTTTTAATTGATTGCATAGCTAAATCTTTGTTTGTACTATTAAAATAAAACATTGTCTTCTTTGAACAGCAATGTGGCCTATACTGGAGCAAAAGGCTTTGTAATGGTTGAAGACATCCAAGAGATACTTCGAGATGGCGAGCTTGGCACCGAGGTACATACATTCATAATAAACTTAATACCGCATGCTATATGATAAGTTAATTCATTACGTTGTGTTACAGACAATAAATGCCTATGCTGAACTTCTGGTCGAGGAGTACGACAACTTTCCGAATTTCAGTTTGATTGAATCACAACCGAAGAGGTCATACGTCTTCTCTGGCGACCTGATGGTATGAAACAAATTACTGAATTATTTTTTTTTAAATAGCCTAATATATTAACTCTCTAAACAAAAATTAAAATCTTTTCCTTCAAAACAGAACACGTTTGTATTGAACACCACTGAGCAGAATGAACAAATGTTTGGAGAACTACTGCCAGATGCCATAAATTCTGCATCATATCTGATCTTCCCAATATTTTGCAAAAGCCACTGGACACTCCTCATCCTTGATACTACTCGACCAATGTGGTTATACTACAACTCACTGAAAATCCAAGGGAGGGACAACTACTTTGATGCATCAACTCCATTGGTTAACTTCTTACTAATTACTTTGTCTTCTCTCTATATTAGAACCCAATTCATTTATTTTTTACTAATTGATACTCTAAATTCATCAGAGGCTGGCAATCACTAAATACATCTGTTCAGAAATACGCATATCCAGATTGGAAAACTTCTCATCAACTGCTCGCATGTGTCCGACACCAAAACAGCAGCCCAATTCGTATGTCTTAAAACCACTTCTCTGTCTCTACAAACCTAAACCTAAAGAAAAAATATAAGCATTCAACTAACACATTTAGTTTATCTGTTACTGCAGACTTGATTGTGGCCCAATTGTGTGCTACATCATCCAACATTATATCAATAATGATGTAGATGGGATTGCACAAAGCCTCACAAAGCATCACGTCAAAAAGATAAGGGCAGATATCATACACAAGATACTAAGCCAGAAATCAAGGTCATGGACGTTGGAGATGCACAAAAGTGAAGAGGAGGCAAGGAGACTCCATAGCAAGCTGAACTGCAGAGACAACAAGGTCAAATTGAATGAGCCGTGAGGAGGTGCTGGGTTAATGGGTTTGCCAATGCAGGAGATACTGCAGCGGAAAAAGTAGGAAATCTAGAGATTGCAAAAGCGGCAACACATTTCTGGAGAATCTTTGTCATTGTACTAGCTGCACATTGATCATTGTGAATCATGTAAAATTTCAACTTTTTTCAGATGTGATATTCTCTTGTTTCTGTCCAAAAATCTTGTTGCATTGAAGAGATAGACTGTGTATCTTCAGTTGTTATTGTTCTTCTAGATGTATTTCATTTCCTGAGATGTGGATTGTTATTTTGGGGATGTGAATTCTCTCTCGAAGCTGTGAATTCTTTCATTCTTTGTGTAGTAAGTTATGAGATGTGAATTCTACTTCGTTTTGTGAATTTTGATTTTCCGATATCTGGATTCTTATTTTGGAGATGTGAATTCTCTCCTTTTCAAAGCTGTGAACACTTCATTTTTTGTGTAGTAAGTTCTGAGGTGTGAATTCTTAATTTATTGTTCTGGAATTTGATTTTTTCCTAAGTGTGGATTCTTATTTCAGATAGAAAACATGTATGGGATCAGAGACGAGCATCCTATTCTACATTGCACCAACTTTACCAGTATTTCTGAAAACATAATTCATCCAATTTCCACTATACATTCCTGAAAACAGAATTCACATGCACCATATGCACCATGGGCTTAATTCACAAGCACCATTGCCTGAATTCACACCCAAATTAGCAGAATCCAAACCCCATCTGACATAATTCACCCCCAGGGGAGTTCACCATTCAATCCAAACCCTATTTTGTAACCCCAACTCGTTGCATATAATGGAAACATCCGTTGTTTAGTACTGGTTAGTGAATTTTTTTTTTGGGCTACATTTTCTGTGTTATCTGTTAATTTTTGCATCTGTTAGAGGCCTGTGAAAATGCCATTTTTCTATCATTTGAAACAGAGAATTCACATCCCTAAACCAGACGATTCACACCCATTCACAAACAATTCACAACCCCATTTGAACACAATAAAGATAAACCATGCAGAATTCACAACTATAAAATACAGAATTCACACCCATATTGAACACAATTCACACATTGAAACCGTAATAGAATTCTCTTCCTCTATTTGATAGAATTCACACACCATAAATAACAAAATTAACAAAATTCACCCCCTTGTTGAATTCACTCCCTCTACTTGATAGAATTCACATGCCATATTAACAGAATTCACACTATACAAATATACGAAATAAAAAATTCACAAAAACAGAATTCACCACCTTGTTGAATTCACTCCCTCGTTTAATTCACTCCCTCTATTTGATAGAATTCACAACCCCTGTTCACCACAATTAATACAAACCATTCTGAAAAAAAACAGCCAAATCCACAAACACTTTAACACCAAAAATAACCAAATCAATTAATCCTCAATCAATTCAACTCGATATCAATTCAACTCAATACAATTCAACTAAATCCAAATGAAAACTTATTTCTCAATATCCACTCAAATCAAAGCCTGTTATGAAATCCTGGCAGTATTTAATTGATAGCCTCCTTACAACTTCTCCTGTTATGAGATCCTCTCTTTCCACACCTAGCACATTTAATGGCTCTGACCTTCTCCCCAAAAGATCGTATCCTCTTCTTCTTATTTCTCCCTGGTGGCTTTCTAGAAATAGGAGGCAATATCACAGCATCACCGGCAACTTCAGGTTTCCATAGCGTAGGAACAGGCATAATAGGTCTAGAATATGCCTCCCGATAACATTCCACGTGGAAGTAACGTTCAACACATGCGTTCAGTGACTTCCCGCTCTTTTTAATTGCACAAACTGCATGCACACAAGGTACACCATTCAATTGCCATTGCGTACAAGTGCAACTATGCCTCCCTATATCCACCTTGACAGATGGATTGCATAAAACTTCAAGCACATCTGGTGAAGAAAATTTTACTTCCCAGGCCTTGGACTCCTGAAAAGCAATTGCCAAAGCTTCATCCATTGTGGGACAAAGCACCTGACGCCACTTCGCTGCAGTTTGTTTCCTACAACACATCTGTTCCATAAGCTTGATCCGTACTCGATCAACCAGTTGTGTGATCGGTAAGTGCCTCTCCTTCTCTATCCAAGAATTGAAGCACTCAGCCAAATTAGACCACATCTCTCCATAGCGCTGTCCCGGGAAAAAAGCATTAGCCCAATGTTCATAAGGCAAATCAGCTAGGAAATTCGTAATCCTTGCTTCCCCACCTGCTTTCTTTAACCTAGCCATTTCTTCATTAAACTTCATCTCATTTGGTGCATAAGCACATAAACTGAACAGACCAATCACGCGCTCTTTATACTTGTTCCTTCCACCTGTCAATCGACCACGAAGGTTGTTCTTCAAATGGTAAAGACAATACCCATGAAATCCTGAAGGGAAAACCTTAGGAACTGCAGCTTTTATTCCAGCATTCCTGTCAGAAACAAAGACAATGCTTCTCGTATCTCCATCCAAAATACCACGCAACTTCTTCATAAACCACAACCAATTCTCATTGCTCTCCGAATCAGCCACACCAATACACAATGGAAACAGTCCTGAAAAAAAAAAGTGGATTGGTACAACTCTCACACAAAATGTTCAAAAATAATTATAATTCATAACTCACACATAATTCACAATCCAAAAATAATTCACCACACAAAAATACTTTACAAAATTGTACCTTTATCACCATCCTTCGCACTCGCAGAAAGCAATGATCCTTTGAAGTTTCCCTTCAAAAATGTTCCGTCGACAAACAAAAGGGGCCTCAAATGTTTAAAACCAGAAATACATGCACTGAACGCGACAAACAATCTCTGAAATCGATTCGTCTCAGTGTCTACCTCTATTTCAAACACGCTTTCAGGATCAGAATTCCTAACAGCCTCACGATACCACCGTAATTCATCAAAGGATGCATCATAATCCCCAAAGGCTTCAGACCTCCCCTTCTCAACACCCTTCCAAGCTCGTTTATATGGAACATCCACCCCATACAAACCCTTCAGTGAACTAACTACATCAACCGGACGTTTCTGCGGTGTGGTTCGAATATCAGCACTCATTAATCTTCCAATCATACTAGACGAAGCCCGCGAATGCTTTGTGGTAAGGACAGAAGCACCACACGAGTGGATATCATAAAAACTACGTATATAAAAATAAGTGCTGACCTTGTCCAACCTCGCATGCACTCTCCACTTACAATCTGGATCCTTACAAAATGCAGTCACCCTATCCTTTTCATTCTTTGCAAAACTATAATCAAAACCATAAAATATTGCAAACTTTGCCAATTTATCACGAAACTCAACTGCACCACCCTCAAACTTCTGGTTAACTTCTTTGATATAATGACGCCAACCGTCAGACAGTAATGCATGATCCCGATGCTGACAAAATGTGGGTAGTAAGTCTCTTTCTTTCTCAACATCCAACCTCCATTCCGAACGAATCACACCTAAACCTTTCCCTTTCGAACTGCTGCAACTTCCAACATCAGTCCACAAACTATCACTGCTTCCACTAACTCCACTAGCCACAACATCACCCAAACAACTAACACCTGGGGCTTTCCCTTTTGAACTGGTGAAAATACTACCATAACTGCCACTACCACCACCACAAAGTCCAACAGACCCAACATCAGTAGTCAAACAACTAACAGCTGACCCTTTCCCTTTTGAACTGGTGAAAATACTACCATAACTGTCACTACTACCACCACAAAGTCCAACAGACCCAACATCAGTACTCAAACAACTACTCTCACAACGCTTAACTCCAATAGCCACAACATCACTCCCAAAACAACCATTACTGCCACCAGAAATTAAAACTGTAACGTCAATTACTTCAACACCATAACAACCAGCTAAAGAAAACATTACCTCCAAATCATCATCATTCTCCAAAACACAGCCATCATAATCCCGCAGATTATAAAAAAGTCTCACTGAATCGAATCTCAACCCACTGAACTTGAAGCACAATTTGTCGACCAAATCCATGTACGACGTGAAAGACCGGCAACACTTTATTGGAACAGTACGCAAACCGCATTTACACATCAAGATGAGTGAATTCTCGGAAATCACACCCTATCACAACAAAAAAATGGGGAAAAAAAAAATGTAACTCATAAATCACAAAAACTACACAATTCACAAACCAAAAATAACAATTCACACCCCCTCCCGTGCACATACTCCCCACCATAACGCACAATTCAAAATTAAAACAACATTCACACCAACTGCATGACACAATTCACACCAAACGGGAAATGTTAAAACATATTACAAACTAGCCTATAACACAATTCACAATACTATAACGAACAATTCACATCACCTATTATCCACAACTCGCACCAACTGTTTACTCATTCTGGCTTAAATTCACACCAAACGGTAACTGATAATACATAATACACAACCACCATCCCCTATAACACACAATTCACAAGACTATAACGAGAACATCAAATAATCCAGCTTAACGTCAAACCAGAACTCACACCGACTATTAACAAAAACTCATTCTGTTCACATCACCTATTATCCACAACTCGCACCAATTGTTTACTCATTCTGGCTTAAATTCACACCAAACGGTAACTGATAATACATAATACACAACTACCATCCCCTATAACACACAATTCACAAGACTATAACAAGAACATCAAATAATCCAGCTTAACGTCAAACCAGAACTCACACCGACTATTAACAAAAACTCATTCTAGCTTAAATTAACACCGTTAACCAAATCTCATTCTTCTTTCCCTTAAATACTAACGAGAAAGCCAAATAATCAAAAAAACAATCACCATTGCTTACAATTTATTGATTCAGCATCTCACTTATTATAATTTACTCACCATTGCTTCCGACTGTAAAATATTCTGTTCGATCACCGTTACAATCACCTTCGATCAACTCCTCTCGCTGCAATCCTGCAATCCTCTCTCCTCATTGCCAGCCGTCCTCGTAAGTGATCGACTCATGCGCCGATCGAGTTATAAACGAAGGAAAAGACGCAAACAATTAAAACGATAGGAAAAGGGGTAAAATAGTAAAACAACCCCTAGAAAGGGGTTGCACGGAATACAAATTACAAAAGGGGGTTCGGAAGGAGCCCAAACTAAAAAATGGGGCCGGCCGGTAATTTCCTGTTATAAAATATGGGCAGTTATAAGTGGGCGGATTTAGACGGATTAAAAAATATGGATTGAGATTGCCACATCTAATATATGGCATCAAATCATTGACAAAATTGTATAAAGTTTGTTTTGGTTGGCTAAGGTTGATGCCGCCCCATTCAACAGTTACATATGGTTCTTTTAATACAGAGATTTCTCTTCTGAAGTGTTAGTTTTGTATTGAAGAATAAATTTAAATGAACATTTTACCGTAGTTATTTTGTTTCTCTTAGTTTTCAAACCGGGAGATAAAAAATAATTGCCTCAATCGTTACGATGGTGAATGGGCAAGGAAAGAGGAGAGATTTCTACGAAATTTTATTGATGTTCACGTTGTTGCGTTGATCCATTTGATAATCTGATTGGCCAAGATAAAGTTGATGCCAATTCAACAGTCGCGTAGTGTTCTTTTAATATAGATTCCCTTTCCAAATTGTCGGTTGTGACATTGAGTAGGTGATTGGGCATAACAACCCTCCTCTGGATGTGATCATAGGGACTCTAAACCTACAGCGGTCCTCGGAAGAGACCAAAGAATCATAGCAAGAAATACACTCCACCAAGGACTAACGGGTCAAAAGCGGATTGCCTAGAGGGACCAAATTCAAGAGAGTGTCGTTGGCACATGCAACTCGAACTTGAGACCTCTTGGCTCACCCAAATCCAATGGGAGTAAGCCTTGACCAACTAGGCAACCACCCCTGGTGGGAAAAAAACCAATGGTTACTTCAATATGTTGGTTTTGAAACCAAACGTGCTGTGCAAATTACAAGTCTACCCCTCTTTTCAACAAGAACCACCTGAAGAACCTAGAAAAAGTATGGGCAAACTTGGAATCGCCTATCATAGCAAATCAAATCTCAAAATCAGGCTAATAAAGAGTCAAATATATCAAATGCAAACCACATTACAGATGACATTAAATGCAAACCGTGTATGATTTTTGTTTTCATTTCTCCATTGTAATTCTTTTTTTTACAAACAAAATCATTCCAGTTATATTAATACGAAAATAAAATACAACTAAAACAACCCAACAAAATAAAATTGATGTTGGACCCAGTACTCCACTCATGGAGGTGGGTGGATGGAGAATCACCATCGGATCGCACTCCCATCACAGGATCGCCAACGGATCTGCGAAATCCTAAAAAATCCGTCAATGGATCTGCGAAATCTCGAAAAATCCAGCAATAATTCAGAAATCCCGAAAAATCTGGCAATAAATGACGAACTAAATGCTATATATACAGGTAGTCTAAGAAAGGGATTCACAAGACTAATTTAGGTTCTCACTCAAGAAGTATTAGGATGAACTCTGGACGGTCAGTGTTCTACCTAAAATTCTTGTAGAGAAACTATTTACCCATCGAATTTCTGGTAAATCTCTGATCCGATTAGAGCTTATTTCTAAAGAAGGAATTACGTTCCTCTAGTCTAAGAAGATAACCAAGACCAACCATATCCTTTCGTATCATCTTTCTTTTCGCATGCTTTGTTTTTTCAGGAAATTACCGGCCGGCCCCATTTTTTAGTTTGGGCTCCTTCCGAACCCCCTTTTGTAATTTGTATTCCGTGCAACCCCTTTCTAGGGGTTGTTTTACTATTTTACCCCTTTTCCTATCGTTTTAATTGTTTGCGTCTTTTCCTTCGTTTATAACTCGATCGGCGCATGAGTCGATCACTTACGAGGACGGCTGGCAATGAGGAGAGAGGATTGCAGGATTGCAGCGAGAGGAGTTGATCGAAGGTGATTGTAACGGTGATCGAACAGAATATTTTACAGTCGGAAGCAATGGTGAGTAAATTATAATAAGTGAGATGCTGAATCAATAAATGGTAAGCAATGGTGATTGTTTTTTTGATTATTTGGCTTTGTCGTTAGTATTTAAGGGAAAGAAGAATGAGATTTGGTTAACGGTGTTAATTTAAGCTAGAATGAGTTTTTGTTAATAGTCGGTGTGAGTTCTGGTTTGACGTTAAGCTGGATTTTTTGATGTTCTTGTTATAGTCTTGTGAATTGTGTGTTATAGGGGATGGTAGTTGTGTATTATGTATTATCAGTTACCGTTTGGTGTGAATTTAAGCCAGAATGAGTAAACAATTGGTGCGAGTTGTGGATAATAGGTGATGTGAACAGAATGAGTTTTTGTTAATAGTCGGTGTGAGTACTGGTTTGACGTTAAGCTGGATTATTTGATGTTCTCGTTATAGTCTTGTGAATTGTGTGTTATAGGGGATGGTGGTTGTGTATTATGTATTATCAGTTACCGTTTGGTGTGAATTTAAGCCAGAATGAGTAAACAGTTGGTGCGAGTTGTGGATAATAGGTGATGTGAATTGTTCGTTATAGTATTGTGAATTGTGTTATAGGCTAGTTTGTAATATGTTTTAACATTTCCCGTTTGGTGTGAATTATGTCATGCAGTTGGTGTGAATGTTGTTTTAATTTTGAATTGTGCGTTATGGTGGGGAGTATGTGCACGGGAGGGGGTGTGAATTGTTATTTTTGGTTTGTGAATTGTGTAGTTTTTGTGATTTATGAGTTTCATTTTTTTTTCCCCATTTTTTTGTTGTGACAGGGTGTGATTTCCGAGAATTCACTCATCTTGATGTGTAAATGCGGTTTGCGTACTGTTCCAATAAAGTGTTGCCGGTCTTTCACGTCGTACATGGATTTGGTCGACAAATTGTGCTTCAAGTTCAGTGGGTTGAGATTCGATTCAGTGAGACTTTTTTATAATCTGCGGGATTATGATGGCTGTGTTTTGGAGAATGATGATGATTTGGAGGTAATGTTTTCTTTAGCTGGCTGTTATGGTGTTGAAGTAATTGACGTTACAGTTTTAATTTCTGGTGGCAGTAATGGTTGTTTTGGGAGTGATGTTGTGGCTATTGGAGTTAATCGTTGTGAGAGTAGTTGTTTGACTACTGATGTTGGGTCTGTTGGACTTTGTGGTGGTAGTAGTGACAGTTATGGTAGTATTTTCACCAGTTCAAAAGGGAAAGGGTCAGCTGTTAGTTGTTTGACTACTGATGTTGGGTCTGTTGGACTTTGTGGTGGTGGTAGTGGCAGTTATGGTAGTATTTTCACCAGTTCAAAAGGGAAAGCCCCAGGTGTTAGTTGTTTGGGTGATGTTGTGGCTAGTGGAGTTAGTGGAAGCAGTGATAGTTTGTGTACTGATGTTGGAAGTTGCAGCAGTTCGAAAGGGAAAGGTTTAGGTGTGATTCGTTCGGAATGGAGGTTGGATGTTGAGAAAGAAAGAGACTTACTACCCACATTTTGTCAGCATCAGGATCATGCATTACTGTCTGACGGTTGGCGTCATTATATCAAAGAAGTTAACCAGAAGTTTGAGGGTGGTGCAGTTGAGTTTCGTGATAAATTGGCAAAGTTTGCAATATTTTATGGTTTTGATTATAGTTTTGCAAAGAATGAAAAGGATAGGGTGACTGCATTTTGTAAGGATGCAGATTGTAAGTGGAGAGTGCATGCGAGGTTGGACAAGGTCAGCACTTATTTTTATATACGTAGTTTTTATGATATCCACTCGTGTGGTGCTTCTGTCCTTACCACAAAGCATTCGCGGGCTTCGTCTAGTATGATTGGAAGATTAATGAGTGCTGATATTCGAACCACACCGCAGAAACGTCCGGTTGATGTAGTTAGTTCACTGAAGGGTTTGTATGGGGTGGATGTTCCATATAAACGAGCTTGGAAGGGTGTTGAGAAGGGGAGGTCTGAAGCCTTTGGGGATTATGATGCATCCTTTGATGAATTACGGTGGTATCGAGAGGCTGTTAGGAATTCTGATCCTGAAAGCGTGTTTGAAATAGAGGTAGACACTGAGACGAATCGATTTCAGAGATTGTTTGTCGCGTTCAGTGCATGTATTTCTGGTTTTAAACATTTGAGGCCCCTTTTGTTTGTCGACGGAACATTTTTGAAGGGAAACTTCAAAGGATCATTGCTTTCTGCGAGTGCGAAGGATGGTGATAAAGGTATAATTTTGTAAAGTATTTTTGTGTGGTGAATTATTTTTGGATTGTGAATTATGTGTGAGTTATGAATTATAATTATTTTTGAACATTTTGTGTGAGAGTTGTACCAATCCACTTTTTTTTTTCAGGACTGTTTCCATTGTGTATTGGTGTGGCTGATTCGGAGAGCAATGAGAATTGGTTGTGGTTTATGAAGAAGTTGCGTGGTATTTTGGATGGAGATACGAGAAGCATTGTCTTTGTTTTTGACAGGAATGCTGGAATAAAAGCTGCAGTTCCTAAGGTTTTCCCTTCAGGATTTCATGGGTATTGTCTTTACCATTTGAAGAACAACCTTCGTGGTCGATTGACAGGTGGAAGGAACAAGTATAAAGAGCGCGTGATTGGTCTGTTCAGTTTATGTGCTTATGCACCAAATGAGATGAAGTTTAATGAAGAAATGGCTAGGTTAAAGAAAGCAGGTGGGGAAGCAAGGATTACGAATTTCCTAGCTGATTTGCCTTATGAACATTGGGCTAATGCTTTTTTCCCGGGACAGCGCTATGGAGAGATGTGGTCTAATTTGGCTGAGTGCTTCAATTCTTGGATAGAGAAGGAGAGGCACTTACCGATCACACAACTGGTTGATCGAGTACGGATCAAGCTTATGGAACAGATGTGTTGTAGGAAACAAACTGCAGCGAAGTGGCGTCAGGTGCTTTGTCCCACAATGGATGAAGCTTTGGCAATTGCTTTTCAGGAGTCCAAGTCCTGGGAAGTAAAATTTTCTTCACCAGATGTGCTTGAAGTTTTATGCAATCCATCTGTCAAGGTGGATATAGGGAGGCATAGTTGCACTTGTACGCAATGGCAATTGAATGGTGTACCTTGTGTGCATGCAGTGTGTGCAATTAAAAAGAGCGGGAAGTCACTGAACGCATGTGTTGAACGTTACTTCCACGTGGAATGTTATCGGGAGGCATATTCTAGACCTATTATGCCTGTTCCTACGCTATGGAAACCTGAAGTTGCCGGTGATGCTGTGATATTGCCTCCTATTTCTAGAAAGCCACCAGGGAGAAATAAGAAGAAGAGGATACGATCTTTTGGGGAGAAGGTCAGAGCCATTAAATGTGCTAGGTGTGGAAAGAGAGGATCTCATAACAGGAGGAGTTGTAAGGAGGCTATCAATTAAATACTGTCAGGATTTCATAACAGGCTTTGATTTGAGTGGATATTGAGAAATAAGTTTTCATTTGGATTTAGTTGAATTGTATTGAGTTGAATTGATATCGAGTTGAATTGATTGAGGATTAATTGATTTGGTTATTTTTGGTGTTAAAAGTGTTTGTGGATTTGGCTGTTTTTTTTCAGAATGGTTTGTATTAATTGTGGTGAACAGGGGTTGTGAATTCTATCAAATAGAGGGAGTGAATTAAACGAGGGAGTGAATTCAACAAGGTGGTGAATTCTGTTTTTGTGAATTTTTTATTTCGTATATTTGTATAGTGTGAATTCTGTTAATATGGCATGTGAATTCTATCAAGTAGAGGGAGTGAATTCAACAAGGGGTGAATTTTGTTAATTTTGTTATTTATGGTGTGTGAATTCTATCAAATAGAGGAAGAGAATTCTATTATGGTTTCAATGTGTGAATTGTGTTCAATATGAGTGTGAATTCTGTATTTTATAGTTGTGAATTCTGCATGGTTTATCTTTATTGTGTTCAAATGGGGTTGTGAATTGTTTGTGAATGGGTGTGAATCGTCTGGTTTAGGGATGTGAATTCTCTGTTTCAAATGATAGAAAAATGGCATTTTCACAGGCCTCCAACAGATGCAAAAATTAACAGATAACACAGAAAATGTAGCCAAAAAAAAAATTCACTAACCAGTACTAAACAACGGATGTTTCCATTATATGCAACGAGTTGGGGTTACAAAATAGGGTTTGGATTGAATGGTGAACTCCCCTGGGGGTGAATTATGTCAGATGGGTTTTGGATTCTGCTAATTTGGGTGTGAATTCAGGCAATGGTGCGTGTGAATTAAGCCCATGGTGCATATGGTGCATGTGAATTCTGTTTTCAGGAATGTATAGTGGAAATTGGATGAACTATGTTTTCAGAAATACTGGTAAAGTTGGTCCAATGTAGAATTTTCAAGAGTCACTTAAGCTTTCTAGAATAGGATGCTCGTCTCTGATCCCATACATGTTTTCTATCTGAAATAAGAATCCACACTTAGGAAAAAATCAAATTCCAGAACAATAAATTAAGAATTCACACCTCAGAACTTACTACACAAAAAATGAAGTGTTCACAGCTTTGAAAATGAGAGAATTCACATCTCCAAAATAAGAATCCAGATATCGGAAAATCAAAATTCACAAAACGAAGTAGAATTCACATCTCATAACTTACTACACAAAAAATGAAAGAATTCACATCTTCGAGAGAGAATTCACATCCCCAAAATAACAATCCACATCTCAGGAAATGAAATACATCTAGAAGAACGAAAACAACTGAAGATACACAGTCTATCTCTTCAATGCAACAAGATTTTTGGACAGAAACAAGAGAATATCACATCTGAAAAAAGTTGAAATTTTACATGATTCACAATGATCAATGTGCAGCTAGTACAATGACAAAGATTCTCCAGAAATGTGTTGCCGCTTTTGCAATCTCTAGAAATGTGTTTCCTACTTTTTCCGCTGCAGTATCTCCTGCATTGGCAAACCCGTTAACCCAGCACCTCCTCACGGCTCATTCAATTTGACCTTGTTGTCTCTGCAGTTCAGCTTGCTATGGAGTCTCCTTGCCTCCTCTTCACTTTTGTGCATCTCCAACGTCCATGACCTTGATTTCTGGCTTAGTATCTTGTGTATGATATCTGCCCTTATCTTTTTGACGTGATGCTTTGTGAGGCTTTGTGCAATCCCATCTACATCATTATTGATATAATGTTGGATGATGTAGCACACAATTGGGCCACAATCAAGTCTGCAGTAACAGATAAACTAAATGTGTTAGTTGAATGCTTATATTTTTCCTTTAGGTTTAGGTTTGTAGAGACAGAGAAGTGGTTTTAAGACATACGAATTGGGCTGCTGTTTTGGTGTCGGACACATGCGAGCAGTTGATGAGAAGTTTTCCAGTCTGGATATGCGTATTTCTGAACAGATGTATTTAGTGATTGCCAGCCTCTGATGAATTTAGAGTATCAATTAGTAAAAAATAAATGAATTGGATTCTAATATAGAGAGAAGACAAAGTAATTAGTAAGAAGTTAACCAATGGAGTTGATGCATCAAAGTAGTTGTCCCTCCCTTGGATTTTCAGTGAGTTGTAGTATAACCACATTGGTCGAGTAGTATCAAGGATGAGGAGTGTCCAGTGGCTTTTGCAAAATATTGGGAAGATCAGATATGATGCAGAATTTATGGCATCTGGCAGTAGTTCTCCAAACATTTGTTCATTCTGCTCAGTGGTGTTCAATACAAACGTGTTCTGTTTTGAAGGAAAAGATTTTAATTTTTGTTTAGAGAGTTAATATATTAGGCTATTTAAAAAAAAATAATACAGTAATTTGTTTCATACCATCAGGTCGCCAGAGAAGATGTATGACCTCTTCGGTTGTGATTCAATCAAACTGAAATTCGGAAAGTTGTCGTACTCCTCGACCAGAAGTTCAGCATAGGCATTTATTGTCTGTAACACAACGTAATGAATTAACTTATTATATAGCATGCGGTATTAAGTTTATTATGAATGTATGTACCTCGGTGCCAAGCTCGCCATCTCGAAGTATCTCTTGGATGTCTTCAACCATTACAAAGCCTTTTGCTCCAGTATAGGCCACATTGCTGTTCAAAGAAGACAATGTTTTATTTTAATAGTACAAACAAAGATTTATCTATGCAATCAATTAAAAGATGAAATTAGGAATACTGTCAGATGGAGTGTGAATTGTGTCAAATGGGGGGTGAATTCTGTCATGAGGGGTGTGAATACTGTCAAATTGGGGGGTGAATTATACACATGGTACATGTGAATTCTACATTTGTTGCTCCTGTGTCTCAGAATCCCTAAACTACCACTATTCTATCTCAGAAAGCAAGTTGGAATACTGTCAAATTGGGGTGAATTTTATTTTCAGGAATGTGAATTCTTTCAGATGGGGTGTGATTTATGTCAGATGGGGGTGTGAATTCTTACTTTGGAGATGCATTTGCCCACATTTCTTTGATGAGTTGCAATGTTGGTTGTGGCAGAAGCTTTAAAACTTGCATCTGATTGTTGAGTTTTTTCAGCTGCTTGCGGTCTGTTGGTCCATCTGTTTGCATTTTCATTTCTTCGGCAGCTCTGTTGTCAAGTAGGGGATAGATGTACATGGGATCAACATTCAGCTTCCTTGTCCCCTGGCTTGTTTTCTCCTTGATCCTTCGATATTTTGATGGTGGAGTGGTTTTTTTCTTAGTTGCCTGTGTAATGGTGTGCACAAATTCCAAAGTGTCTTGCGTTGAGTATGGTTTTACTTGAGCACTCTGTGTTACACTGTGGACTTGTTGCTCTATGTTTTGCTCTTCGGTCTCATTAGAGAAGGGTTCAAGTTTTGGACTTCCTTTGCTCCTTTGTTTGGTTTCTAGCAGCTCTTTTTTCAGTTCTTTGTTTTCCCTTTCAAGCTCTGCGTTGTTCCTTTCAATCTCCTGTTTGTGTTGTTGCAGAGCTTCCACCTCTTCAAGAAAAACCATCTTCTCCTCTTCCAGTTGTGTTTTGTCAGTTTGCAATTGGTGTTCCTTTTTTTCTGCAGCCTTCTTCTCTGCAAGTGAGATCTTTTTATCCTCAATTAATGCCATTTGTGCATCTGTAAGCTGCTGCTCCTGTTTTGCTGCAGCTTCTATGAATTCAAGCTCCATTTGCATCTTTTCCATTCGTGCATTTTCCAGTTCCTGAGCCAGTTTGCCTGCAGTTTCTTTCAGTCCAAGTGAGATCTTTTTCTCCTCGATTAATGCCATTCGTGCATCTGTGAGCTGCTGCTCCTGTTTTGCTGCAGCTTCTATGAATTCAAACTCCATTTGCAGCTTTTCCTCACTGATTGCCATGTGTGACTCTTTGATATTTTGTATGGCCAAGAGAAGGGCTTCTTTGTCTTTCCCTTGTTGATTCCTTCTTTCCTTGTACAAAAAATCAATTTTTTGAAGGAGTTCTGCCATTTTTACCTCATTAGTTTTGTTTTGTTCCTTGAGTGTGTCAATTATAACTTCCTGTTGCCTGTTTACCTCCTGGAGCTGCTCAACAAGTGGTTCAGTTACTCTTTGCACTGCAGAGGAACACAAAAATTCAAGGTTGGGTTGGGGTTCATCTTCATCAGGATGGATATATGCTGGCAGAGGGGATAACATAAGATGTGGAAACACCTCTGCATTTGTTGGCAGGTATGTGTTAGGGACAAGTGTTGATCCCGAGTCCTGATCAGATATAAATCTTTGGATTTGACTTTGATTTTGGGATATGTGGAGCAGTGCTTTTGATACTTCTAACTCATTCGCCTGAGGAGGGTTCTGTGCTTGTGGTGCTTGAAAATGCTGGTTGGGTTGTGAAATGTCCTCAAGGCCAAGATAATCATGACCACCAGCATGAGCATTGTCATCATCTTTGTCTTCAGCATTAACAGGAGAATAATTACCAGCACCATCATCACAAGGACTATCATCATCATCAGCAGCAGCATCATTATCACTATCGTCGTCATCATCACCATTGTCGTCATTTTCTCCAGCATTAATCGGAGAATAATTACCAGCACCATCATCATGAGAACTATCATCATCTGCAGCAGCATCACCATCGTCATCGCTATCATCATCATCATCATCTTCATCATCTCCATCTCCATCTCCTTCTCCCTCTCCCTCTCCCTCTCCCTCTCCCTCTCCCTCTCCTTCTCCTTCTTCTTCTTCTCCTTCTTCTCCTTCTCCTTCTCCTTCTTCTCCTTCTCCTTCTCCTCTTTCTCCTTCTTCTCCTTCTCCTTCTCCTTCTCCTTCTCCTTCTCCTTCTCCTTCTTCTCCTCCTTTTTGAACACAAGGAAATTTCATTTTGTAAAGTTTGTGTTCTTGATCGGTTTCAATAAGTTCAGCAACTTGTACCTATGACAATGATTGAATATGTCAAATAGATTTCTAACATCAATAGGAGGATATATATTTTACAGGCCATGAAAGGCAGAATTCACATCCTGTAATGCAGAATTCAGATTCTCTGATGCAGAATTCACACCTTCAAACTAGATATATTGCGCAGGTCAAATGAAGAAGATAGTATTAATAGTACATATAAAACATCTAGCTACGTAATCAATTAAAAATATCGTTGGGAATACTGTCAGTTGGGGTGTGAATTGTGTGAATAATACACATGGGGCATACTGTCAAATGGGGGTGAATACTGTCAGATGAGGTGTGAATTGTGTCAAATAGCATGTGAACTCTGTCAAATGGCGTGTGAATTGTGTCAAATTGGGAGTGGACTCTGTCAAATGGGATGGGGATTCCGCCATTTTGGATGTGAATTCTTCCAATGGTGTGTGTGAATTAAGCCAGTGGTGCCTTAAGCAAATGGTGCATGTGAATTTGCATATCTTGCTAGTTGCAAAAAACTGAAGAGTTCACGACAAGCAAATAAAAAAAAAGAATTGTGTCAAATTGGGTGTGAATAATACACATGGGGCATATGAATTCTACATTTGGTAGAATTCACACCTTTGAACTAGATATATTGTGCAGGCCAAATGAAGAATTGATATATTTGAAAAGGACATTACTCACTTTCCTTACCGCAATAATTGAGTTTACCTTAATTTTTCTTGCTTTCACGATGTTTGGAATGGCTTGCAATGCATGTTCAAGTGTGGATATATTCCACTTAAGTAATCTGGGCACTTGATGTTCTGACAACTCTTGTTCCAGAATGTTTGTATGCTCGCATAGCCAGTACTGGAAATATGTAATTGATTAGCAGATGTATTGGAAGTGTTGTATGTCATGCAACTGTAAAAATAAATTTGATTCAGTTCACTTACTGGAAGTAGCAATTGGCAGCCCTTCACATCTTTTGGTGAATGTTGGGATTTCTTTATTGATTCAACAAGCTCATTGTGTATTTCAGCTGCCCAGTTGTATGACTTCATCTTAGTTAGGTCTTCCATTGCATCGACATGCTTCCATGAGACCGTTATACCGGATGTTGGGAAAAAAAGTTTGACAATGAGAAACATGCAGACCAAACGTGCAACATCTTGCACATCTTCAATGCTGGTTTTGTTCTCTTGGGCAAGTTCTTTCAACATATCTGATATGGCTTTGGTTGTCAGCCTTTGTTGAATGTTGCGTCTTTTGGCAAATGCAACCTGTTCTCTAGTCTTCAATCTTGCTGCAAACGGCTCTGTACCGCAAGATATTCCAAAAATTAACTTGACATGATTTGCCGTTAGCTTCACATTCTTCCCAGCTATTGTAAAGCAATCTGTTTCTGGATTGTATGCAGCAACAAGTTTTTTGAAAACTGTGTCTGACTTGATGCATTTGTCAGCATCCAATGTTCGTGAGATGATTGAATCAATGATCAGCCAGAATGGTGTTTGTTTCAGCAGGTTGAGGTGGTCAGCTCTGAGACTCAGATCTTGCAGAAACATAACTGTCAACTGAAGGTTGGATCTATTTTTTGTGTCTGTCTGTGTATGTGTTTGTGTTGTTCTTGCCCTTTTCCTTGTGCTTGCTCTTCTCCCTTGTTGTGGGTATGTCAACGTCAATAAGGTTTGAGTTGGTTGTGCCGTTGTTGACCTTGTTCTAATTGGGTAGGTTAATGGCAAAGAGGAGTGGGATGAGGTTTTTGATGGAATTTGGCGTGGACTTTTCCTTATTTTCTTGGGTTGTTGTTCCTCCAATGGCAAAGAGGAGTGGGATGAGGTTTTTGATGGAATTTGGCGTGGACTTTTCCTTATTCTCTTGGGTTGTTGTTCCTCCAATGGCAAAGAGGAGTGGGATGAGGTTTTTGATGGAATTTGGCGTGGACTTTTTCTTATTCTCTTGGGTTGTTGTTCCTCCAATGATGGACTTGGTGGTTGGGTTTGGACTTCTCGTTTTCTTTTTTCCCTCCCATGCGTTTTTGGTGGTGGTTGGGTTTGATTTTCTGTTGACTTTATTGCCAACCTTTTTCTTTTTGGTACTTCCTGGATTGGTTGAGATGTTGGGAGCGGTAGCCTGATTGGCGGTACCTTGCATGGTGGTAGCCTCTTGGATCCAGGAGGACTAGCTGTCAGTGGTACCCTCTTCAATTCAGCTTCCTTCAATTTTTGTTCTATTTCTTGATACTCTTTTTCAGAGACATAGCATCCCGATTCTGTTGTCATTGTTCCTTATGAGATTCTGTGCCTATGGCAAGAAACAAGGTAAAATTTATAAGGGACATAACATCAGGGTATCAAACAATTCTGAAATGCTGAATTCCCACAGAAATAATTAATTCACTCTTTTGAAAAAAACAGAGCTTGCTACCCAAAAATGAAGTATTCAGACCTTTGGAAAAGGACATGATTCACACTAACAATTATTAAATGCAGAATTCACACAAGCATAAAGAATTCACAACTTTAAAAGAAAACGCCTACTCATGAAAGAGACGAAGAAGAAGACTAGAATTTCAAAAGATATTAGAGTTTAAAAAAACCACAACACTGAAGAAACAAAAAACCGCCTAATTGTGAACCCCTCGGGGGTGAATTCTGTCAAATGGGGTTTGGATTCTTCCAATTTGGGTGTGAATTTAGGCAATGGTGCGTGTGAATTAAGCCAATGGTGCATATGGTCCATGTGAATTCTGTTTTCAGGAATGTATAGTGGAAATTGGTTGAATTATGTTCTGAGGAATTATGTCTAACCAATGGTGTGAAATATGTTTTTAGGGCGTCTGAACTCTTTCAAATTGGGGTGAATTCTGTCATGTGGGGTGTGAATACTGTCAGATGGGGGTAAATACTGTCAGATGAGGTGTGAATTGTGTCAAATGGCGTGTGAACTCTGTCAAATGGCGTGTGAATTGTGTCAAATTGGGAGTGAACTCTGTCAAATGGGGTGGGGATTCCGCCATTTTGGATGTGAATTCTTCCAATGGTGTGTGTGAATTAAGCCAGTGGTGCCTTAAGCAAATGGTGCATGTGAATTTGCATATCTTGCTAAGTGCAAAAAACTGAAGAGTTCACGACATGCAAATAAAAAAAAGGATTCACATCCCAAAATGAGAATCCACAGCTTGTTGAGTTCACAGCTTCAAGAGAGGATTCACATCCCCAGAAATAACAATCCACATCTCGGAAAATGGAAATTCACAAAACGAAGTAGAATTCACACCTCATAGCTTACTACACAAAAAAAGAAGAGTTCATAGCTTTGAGAGAGAATTCACAGCCCCAAAATCTACCAAATGGATTCACATCCCCAAAATCTCAAAACGAAGAATAAATCACACCTTAAAAGTTAAACACAACTCACACAGGCAAATATGCGAACAAAAAGGCAGAAAAACTCAGATCTAAGGTGTGTAGATCATGATATACAGGCAACAAAAGCAACATACAAGAATTCACACGATGTGAAATACGAAAGTGTAGAAAAAGGATAGAAGAAGAAGAAGAAGAAGAAACAGTGATTACCGAAGAAGGGGGATAATCTGGTTGAAGGATTGACGACGTTGATCAGTTTTTTTTGGGTTTGTTGAAGGTGGGGAAGGACGTCGCTATCGTTTTGAAGAACGTTGAGGGTTTAGGGTTTGCTGAAAGTTGAAAAGGACAGGAGCGAAGTGTGTTTTTTGGGATTATATGTATTGTTCGACTATAGCGGGGGTATTTTTGGTAGTTTACTTAAAACGGGGCTTCTGGGGAATGGGCTTGACAAATGATGGGCTTGGATGGGTAGCTATTGACATTTTGGGGCCGGCCAGTCAGAAGCCCTTGTTTTTTTCTTCTTGTTTTTGCTTCTTAAATTCCCTTAATTAGGTAAAAAGCGGGCCTAAAGTCGAAGGATAGATAAATTTCCAAGATGGTACTAATTTTTTCACTCATAGAAGTAGATTACTATTTGCATTATGGGAGAAAACTTCCTTCAATCCTTAGTTGATAACATAAGAGTTGATTTTTCATCAAAATCACAATCAAACTTGACTTGCGAGACAATAAAGAACATCTCAATCAACTTGGCAAAGTCGGCGCTGAGCTACAGTTTGAGGTGCGGCTGCTTTAGGCCTTCGAAAATTTACAATCTTTGGTGCCCTCTTACTTTGATACCGACTAGTCCAACAAAAATGGGTTTCATCTATATTTTTCGCTTTAGGCTCTCAAAAAGTCAGGATGACCTTGCAACTTGGCAGAAGCCGGCCCAATTTGAGGAACCGAATCAGTTTTTCAATGCGTACGAGTTTATTTTTGTAACCATGGCCACGGGCCCACGAGCTACTTAATTAGTAGAGTTCGTTCCTCCAGGCTTCTCTTTGAGATAGTGGGAGTCCCTCTTTCTTGTTCTGATTTTGGCGGCCAGTTGGGCTTTTTTTAATAGATTGGGCTGGACTGTTTTCTGACTACAAAATTGGAATGGGCTCATTGAGTGCCGCATAGGACTTGCATAGAAATGGGCTCATTGAGTGTCGTGGCCCTGGCCCGGGTGCAAGATTCGGCTCTGATAGTTGGAAAGAGACAAAAGAATCAGTTTGGTTACGGTGATAGAAATCTATTTTTCAGAAACTTATTTGATTGAAGATATTCCAAACTCATTTTTTGAAAAAACCATTTTGAGAAAAAGCATTCAATTTGGGCAAAGCGTATTAAAATTTTCAAAAGTAAGTATCATGAAGATGGAAAGCGGGGGGCTACTGCTCCTGAAGGATAGCAGCAAGCTGCTGTGCTTGAACTACACCGTTTCATGTATAGAATTTGCCCACTTGGAACCCATCCTTAAACATCTGTTTAGCCATTCCACGAAAATCCTATGTTCAGTATTTGTTTTTTATTTTTGTGGGGCTTATTACGGATCTTATAAAAATGATTCAAACTCCAAGTTATTCTTAAAAATATTTTTTGTGGGTTCTTAAAAAAAAATTAGTACAATCCGATATCGATAGGGTCTGTTTCAAAATTGTAGGGTGCTTCAAAATTCTTAGCGCGTCCTACGAATTTTGAAACAGCCCTCACTGATATCAAATTAAGCTAATTTTTTTTTCAGGAAGTCATAAATAAACATTTTAAAAATAACTTGCAATTTGAATCCTCTTTGTAGCACTCGTAATGGGCCCTACAAAAATAAAAAATAAATAACATGTGTTCTAATTGTGGGGCCTATTACATGATTCAAATCGCAAATTATTTTTAAAATATTTTTTTTATTAGTATCTAAAAAAAATAGCTCAATCCGATAACGGTAATGGTTGTTTCAGAATTCGTAAGGCACCCTACAATTCTGAAACAGACTTACCGATATCAGATTGTGCTAATTTTTTTTCAAGAACCCACAAAAAAATATTTTAAGAATAATTTACAGTTTGAATCATTATTGTAAGACCTGTAAAAGGCCCCACAAAAATTCAAAAATAAATATTTCCCCCTCCCCCGTCCCCATAAGAGCATGGAAAAGGAGGAGGTAATTTCTTCTCGTCCAAGATAGAACTAGAAGCAGGAAAACTAGACTCAACGCAGAAGGCTGCCAAACCATCGGAGAAATTAGCGTTGGAGAAACATCACATGTCGTTTTGGAGGTTAGTTTAGTTTGCACTTAGCACTTGTTCAATATGACTGCAAGAATTTGAACCAAAGTCAAAGTTGAATTAACCTTCCGGTCCTTCCCTTGGCGTCATGTTTGGTATACTAGTTGACATTTTTATCAAGCTGTGCAAGAAGAATTCACGTAATACACAACTGCTCAAGACGGGGACGGTACTGACACCGAAAAATCGAAATGGAATATTGTCGTATTATCAGCAGCGGCATGTACGTACAGATAAACTTAACGAATTAATTTTCCTCTTATAAATTCTTCATTTTGTCATTTCCCGTCTTCAAGTTTCTTAATCATATTGCCAGTTTAAGGCCCGATTTCAGGACCAGATATTTTTACTAGTTGCTTTTTAGATCGACGTCTTCACTTTTTAATTTTGACTTCTGATTTAAAACAAACTATACAATATCCATAAAAAGGAGACCTCAGGGCGCACAGTCAAACATGTGTATACATACATTCATCTACTCGCCTTAAAAAAATCATATTAAAAATTTAAGACATTGAAATAACGTATTTCACAATTAAATTAATTATTGCTTTTCCTAGCTAGTCAACTAGCCTAACATAAGAGGAAAAAAGGAAGCTAGCTTTGTACTACTTTTTCCATTACAAAAATTCTCCAGACCATTCTAACGTCAAATACCACATTCAAACTACGAGATTAATTAATTAAAAATTGCCATCTTAACTCCACATTCTAATCAAGCTAATTAGCTAGAAGCTAGTCCCCATTAATCTGAATTTACTAATTCCATGTTTTTCTGGATGGTCCAAGAAGGAAAAAGCAAGAAAGTGGAGCTGTATCCTTTATTTTATTATTTTATTTCAAGAAGAAAGTGCTTAGCAGTTTTTTCTTCTTCGTTTGAAGTCCACAATTAACTGCCCTTATTGAATTTTGCTTTGGGCCGTTAATTTGGTACAATTGGACTATGAGTCCAACTGTTTTCTGCCGAGTGCTTCCCAAACGGTATACATATGGTCAACAAACAGGAGCCAGTTTTGACTAGAAGGCACTTTTTTTTCCCTCCCCGTGATGTAAGCTGTTCCGGCCGGCCAGCTTGCGAGTGCTTCCGACTAATTCCTCCAAACCCTAACAAAGTCTTTTCACATGTTTGCGCGTGGGGGTGAGGTGGTCGGCCCCGGTAATTGGTGGCAAGGTGTATCGAACTTGAGACATTGGCAGAGAGCAAACTCCTAAATTCCAAATTGAGACCACTTTGACCTCCCTTGGGATTAAAGCCATTTTTAATCCCAAGTAGGACATTGTTTTTACTGAAATCATTGGGTCCAACTCCGCGTTGGTGGTAAGGAAACCGCTTCAAACGAAGTCGTAAGTCACAAGTGGAGTGGTAGCACAGTGGTAGGTATCATGTACTCTCATGCATTTGATTGAGGTTCAACCCTCAATAATCACAACTTAACACCGTTGATTTTTGCCGAGAAAAAAAAAAAGGAGTCGTAAGTCCTTATTAATCGGCTACCTGAATTCATTGTCTCTAATAAATTATGTCGAGTACATGCACCATGTTATCCGTGATTAAGGGAACGCCTTCACATAACTCATCGTAATCTGGTTCATGTCATAAGGATCTAACACAATTTTTTATGTGTTGGTTGTGATCAGCCACATATCTCTTCTCCCTTTTTTTTTTGGTCAACATGGTCAGAAACTTTCATCGATAAAAAGAGCATAGTAGCACATCAAAAAAGACGATTATTGTTCCACAGAGGATTTAATAACCAATAAGGAGGTCTAGCTTCCAAAATATGAATGCCAAAACTTCACAAACCCGAAGTTGTGAAAGTGTAAACCAAAACATCACATATCCCTTATCCTTTACCCAGGTTTTGGATTGACTTTGTGACAATTAGAACTCGAAGCATGACATGTACATGCGGATGGCAGTATTGGTGGCAAGGAAGAGGAGAAAAATGATTTACAATTTGAACTTTGCCAGCGGTAGGTATAGTAGCTAGTATGATAAAACGCTTTATATATTTTTCAAAATAAATGTCCACAAACAATTACGTACGGCATTTGGTATGGATTATATATTCTGTAATTTAATAATTAGAAGATTTTTGTGTGCGTAGCATTATCCAATATGAAAAGGCCGTAATGCAACACAGAGTGGAAACTTGTACTGAATGACCCAATGTAATATGATTCTTTTGCTTACTGTTTATTGAACATATATTATTTCGATAATTTATATATCACAATCAGATTATCTTGAATGCAGATATTGCTGATCTGTATAAAAATTCATGTTATGGATACGAGAGAGACACCAAATAATAGAAATGCCGCAAAGCAAAACATGCAATATATAGTTAAGCCTGTGAATTCATTCTTTGACGTCGCCTTAAATGCAACAACATGATTTTAGTTTCTAAGTCTTTTATTTTTAATCTGAAAAAAGATTTCATTCGTTAAAAAAAAAATGAAATCAGTACAATAATAAAAAGAAAAGCATTGTGAGAGCCTAATTGAGGGCACAACTCTCTCCTATTACTGTTAACCTATCTGATCTGCCTTTTTGAAGTTTTTCTTTTTCCTTTTTGATAATATCACTCTCCTTTGTGTCTTTATTAGATGATTTATTTTGTAAGAGAAGGGGAGTGACATTAACAAAAAGTGGAGTGACAAAGTCAATTCCCAGCAATAATTAACAACAACATCACGAACTAATGATTAGGCAGATTACAATGGAAGTTCTTGTAATTTTGCCCCTTTTGTCTCAATTTGGTAGGGAGAAGAAACAAATCATTTGCATATAAATTATGAACCTAAAACCTGGCCACGTGAGCTGCCCGTGTCTATTTGTTTGTCAGAAACAATAGACATTGTTTTTTCTTTTCTTTTTTGAGAAAACAATAGACATTGTTGATTCGATAAATGCTAGAGAAACTCTTACTCCTCGGGGTCGAATTGAGCCATTTCAAATTGCAGTCATCAAATTGAGACAAACGGCCCTAATTTTCCCTCATTACTTTTGATAAAGACGTACATAATCTCCCTTGGCTGTAAATAACTTGTACCCCAAAGTAAGGAAAAACTCCACTCCAAGTCCCCATGCCTTTTGGTTTTTTGCCCAAAACACACCACGGCAAGTCTGGTGATGACGCCATGATGACATGATCAATTTTATTATCAAAAGTGAGTAGTAGTTTTAAGTTGGTTTAACTTCTTTCACCCTTAATGCCTACCCATAACTTCTTTCTTTCCTTGCACACAATTAGGTTAAAACCACCTAAAACATTGTTAACTTCCCTAACACACTCTACCAAACTTGCCTCTTCCAAATTTAGACATATATCGTGTAGCATACGTACGTGCATGCCCATACTTGTATATGTATTTTGTATTATTTTTGTGATAACTCACTCGGGAAAATGAATCCCGATGTTCTCTGGTGATCGAGACCCTCAATTAGAGACATAGCTCCGTATGAACTAGCTAGCTCAGTATATAAATTGTCAGTCATGGCCCGGCCCTCGTAAGAGATGATCACTTCTCTCGGGTCAAGTATTGCAACTAGAGGGTTTTTGTTTGGGCTGGTGGATGCCGTAGTGGGTCCCATTCTTGCCCCCCCCCACCCAAAAAAAAAAAAATCAAATTGGCTTAATATGAATTGTGAGAATATGGGTTTGTTCTTTTTGGGGTCTTAAAATTAAACCTTTCTCTCTCCTTCTGAGCGTAGTTTTCAATAAATTTATCTCCACTCGTTACTCCCATTTTTGTATTTATCTTTCTCCACTCATTATTCCAAAACCTCCCCAAAAACTATGGCAACCAACCCTCATAATGATTGGCGTCCAGTTTAACGAAAGCGGATAATTTAGTGAGAAGGAATAGAGGGTGGATCATGTAACGAGCACGTGGCGAGTTTTAGTTAAAACGTTGTAATCCTTGTTGTTAATATCAAATTGACTTGAAAACATAGAAAAATGCTAGGGCAAGTGTGAAGAGTTGGTAACACCGATTAAATCAACATATTTTTTGGATAACCAGATTTCAGAATAGCCTGTTTGAGTGCACTTCGACTAAATCTGTAGCTCTAAAGTTAATGACTGGACAAACTCTTATGTAGCCCTTAGATTCGATACGTTTAGCCTCCGGAGAATTTGAACATGCGATTTTCTGAAAGACAAACATTATTTATTTTCTTTCTCATGCCCGCCTGGCCAAACCTCAAGGGTTTTAAATCAACATTAATCAGCACTCACATTTTAAGTTGAATCGTTAAACAAGTGTGCCTTGCTAATTAATGTGACTCACAACTGTTACTGTACTAAAGGTTTTCTTAGCTTGCCAGTGTTAATAATCACTAATATTAAATGTCTTAGCAGTTAAAAACCTTTCACCTGCCCATTAGATGTTTCAACAGTTAAATGACCTTTACAACAACTCGAGTATTAATGAGTCCGGCCATAACCTCTCCTGATTTTTCCATTGTATTGGGTAATTTTGATTTTTCTTTCTTATTTGATGAACAAATACATTTCACATTTCATTCACTACCTCGGGCAGCAAAAGTCTGATAGTACTACTGCTTTTATAGTGCCAACACTTACGTACGACATGAGCAAGATTCTAGTATGTACTAATAGATATGCAACCCTCCTAAGGTTTTATATTCAAAATCTCTCAGATATGTTGTCAATTCGATCGTTTGGGGTGAGTCCATGTGGAACTTTGGTTTGACTATCATTGGGAGTCTGGGACCCTAGCTAGTGGGACGAGAGGATTGGTCCATCGGGATTTGTCAAAGTGCAAGTAAGTTGCTCTAAACACCTAAGTTATAAAAATTCATAAGTAACAGATGTACTACAAGGTCTAGTTTTTAAAAAGTACTAAATGGACTTTTTTTTCCCTTTCACAAAATACCAAAGGACAAGGCCCATTTAATACTTTTAACACTTTTACCAGTTTTGGGAAACAAGGCCTAATATAAATGCAAGTTAAAAAAAAAAAATTCATGTAATATAGTAGTATATGTTTAATCAAAATTATGAAAAATATAAATTATACTCGTCGCCTATCAAATACCATACAGAATTAAGTTCAACAAAATATCGGTCTTAATTTGAAAGTCACCCAATGATACAAATATATATATATTCTCATTACATCTCGATGCTCATTTTCCGTGTGGCTACCAATCGGCAACATTCCAACATAAGAGCGTTTGCTCAAACGCTCTTATGAGTCAAATCATAACTAATAAATACTATCAATAAACATCGTACAAACTACTTAACCATATATAATTGTGTATTTTATTATGTACAGCTAGCTATGTTTTAATTTTTTTTTTATCACAAGTAAAACAGTATTGACAACACTACGCTTTATAGTGTAGGTAATAAGCATAGATATAGGAAAACGATTTTTGCACTCCAAAAATTGATAACCACACTTTAATATTTATCATTTAGTGTCCATGTTATGTGTATTTTGAACACTAAAAGACAAATATTAGCTTGTGATTATCAAAAAGTGGAGTGTCAAAATCAATTATCTAGATATATAGATTGCCATCCGGCATACTTGATTAATATACGAGTGGAATAACTCCTCATAAGATTGTGATTGGAGTAGAGCTACGCAAGATCTGACTTAAAAACATGAATAATCTACATATGATTTCATTTAAAATCATAGATAATTATCTAGGTTTTTAGATTGGTCAATTGAAACTTTCTTCCTTGGAGAAAAAATTTGAAATTCTAGACTCGTTGTCTTGTTACGTACACACATTCAAAGCTCTTTTCATGAAAAATGACTCAGTTTACTCTGTAATTTAAGTATCGATGTGAGAAACTACATTTTCTAACATATAATTATATTGATGGTAATTACCTAAAATAAATAATTACCCCCAAAAAATTGTACTGATGGTAGTGATTTTTACACGTTATTATTTTTTGTGGCCGTACTCATTTTTTATTTTTATGTATAACTACAATGTTGTCTTTCAACTTTTCTATTTTTTTACATATGAAAGGTCATTATTGTAGAACTACATGAATGAAGACAAAAAAAAAAACGTTTTTAATTAAAAAATTAGTGTCTGAGAAAATCAGTTAGTGAACACAGGTATAAACCATTAATTTATGGGATCGATCTGTTAGGGTAATGAAATTGGGTTAAGTAGTTATTGTCATAATCAAAATTAATAAAAGGATTATGCAAACTCTAACTCTTGATTGGTAGATGTTGGTTGACTTGTAATCATCCTAGGAATACCCAAGCATATACTATGTTAATTTGGAAAGTCGATGGTGGTGCTTTTTAAGAATGTATGAATCGGTCGAAACTGGAAGGTCATCCCTATAGGAATCTTCTCTCTCTAGCACTATTATCAGGGGCGGAGCTAGAAATTTTTGGCTGTGGGGTTAATTTCCTATAGCACAAAATTTTTTTGTTTCATACTACTTGATAGTAAAAAAAAAAAAAAAAAACGTTGAAGTGGTAAACAAAAAAGAGTTAAGTAGATATTTTTGGGGTTTTTTTTGGGGGAGAAGTGAGGATACTTTACTTTGCCCCTTTTTTTTTTCCTCAAGTTCTAAACTTTTAAACGGACTGGGGCAAATTGTAATGTAAAAGTGGGGTCAAGTAAGCAATTTTGGGGTGAAAACTATAACTATCTCCATTGTAATTTGGAAGGTAGTGGGGTCGGATGTCACCCCTTGTCTCAAGGTGGCTCCGCCCCTGACTATTATACTTCTATACATTTTTTAAATATATTTTAACACACTTTTTAAACATTAAAGACAACCCATTAGTTTTTATACAGTATTATTTTTCATTAATTAAAGTGTATGAATTAGCTTACTTGTTCTTCGACTTATTTATAGAAGACCAATCGTTCCGTTCACTAGCAGGAAGCCCATTTTAAATCGTAACAAAATTTTATATAATAATTAACGCCAATATTTTAAACTTGAGACGACGTCCCGACCTAGGATACTAGACTAGTAGTAGACTAGATCCTTGGGGATTCTGTCCATATAAAAAAAAAAAACTATATATATATATATATATATATATATATAATACGCGTATATACGGAGACTAGGAATATGTGAATTTTATTTGAATGTGTACATAATATATGTTGGTAAACAAGCACAGAAGACCCGGCCACCAGTGGATTTTATATTTCCTTCCTGCAAGACTGCAAGAGAGAGAGAGGAGAGAGAGAGGGTAGAGAGAGAGTCGGCTACCGGCCACGTGTTCCTTCCGTTTCAAACTCTTGCCACTCAAACTCCATACCTTCTTAGTCATAATTCAACAACATTCTCCAAGTAGCAATTGCTTCTTTCCCAACCATTACCTCTCTCTCTCTCTAGAATCAACTCTTTTTCTGGGTAAATCCCTAAAATCAACTTGTTCTTTTTTGTGTATAAATACTCACAGCCGGCTGAATGATAAGACAAAAACATTTTCATTTCCATACCCTCCAGTCATCCCAACAAAACGCTCATCTCTCTCTCTCTCTCTCTCTCTCTCTCTCTCTCTCTCTCTCTCTCTCTCTCTCTCTCTCTCTCTTCGGGAAAAGGTACAAGCTAGACAACAAAGATGATTCTCTATAGTCATTTTGTCGTCCCAGTAGTATGCATTTTGTTAGTGTCTACTTCTGCATTCTCTTTTAGCTTCACCACTCTTTTACCGGACCAACTTAGGAGGAGCACCACTATTAATCATGGTCATCATGCGGTGAAACCCGCTCACAAAACCTTTGATCTTCCAAGTTTTGGCCTTTCATCCCGATTGGCCGCTGGTCGCCGTTCATCAAGCTCTCCAAAAACGGTGAATGTGGATGACTTCGGAGCCAAAGCGGATGGAACTGATGATTCAAAGGTACCTCACCTGTGCTAAAACAAATTTCATTCGATGAGTTGCCCGGAGATTTATTCTTTTCAAAATGTATTGAAGTGGGTATTAATTTTTTTATTTTTTTTGCTCTCAATTTAGGCTTTTAAGGCAGCTTGGAATGTGGCTTGTGCTTCTACGAATGCTGTTCTTGTGGTGCCTAAAAACAGGATATATCATCTTAAGCCACTGACCTTTTTAGGCCCATGCAGCTCTGGTCTTACAGTGCAGGTGAGTTTATTAGTGAACTACTATGTTCTAAACTCTTATAAAAATAATTCACACTTCAGAGAATCACACAAAAAAAAATCGACAATTTTTGATAGCTTGTTCAGAAAATCTCATTCTCTTGGAAATAATTTTGTTCACCTACTTGATCGATCCCACCTAGACTGTTTGTTAAAACAGTGTAATGGGTTCGATTTAGAGTAGCGGACCTTAGTGCCATTTCCAATCACGTTAAGGGTATTCTTACTCTATCGGTCAAGTAGGTGTACAAGATCAGACTCCTATGATCACTTGTCCCCGCTCCTATAACCTTAGCGCTATTTCCATGATGATATCGCTGATTCTCTTTCCTCCCTTCGTATTTTCTAATTAGATTGATGGGACGATTAAAGCTTCCAATAAGCCAGCAGACTACAGCGCGGATCCAAGACATTGGCTTCAATTTGTAAATCTAGAAAACTTCAATGTGCGAGGTGCCGGAACCATCAACGGCAATGGAAAGATATGGTGGCGAAAGTCTTGCAAAATCAACAAAAGCCTCGTACGTAACTCCATTAAATTTCTAACAATCGATTCTATCACCTTTCTTTCCTTCGACTATCGAACTTACAAGAGTTTTTTTTTTTTTGTTTGTTTTTCTTCCAATTTTTGCAGCCTTGCAAAGACGCGCCAACGGTATGTTGATGGATAAACTATCTATTTCTACTTGGATAATTTGTAGAAATTACTTTGGCCGGAAATCCGAAAGTCTACTTATCAAAGTTATTTCCTATATGTTTTACAGGCTATAACCTTCTTAAACTGCAAGAACTTGGAAGTGTCTGGTATAAGGAGTAAGAATGCACAACAAATGCATATGACCTTCCAGAAGTGTGTAAATGTTAAGGCATGGAATCTGATAGTATTTGCACCGGGGAACAGCCCAAACACTGACGGAATTCACGTCACTGGGACGCAAAATATTTCTATCATGAGCTCTCTCATCAGAACAGGTGAGTAAATACCGGGAGAAAGAAGAATATATATATGTATATATTTGTGTGTGTAATTTTTGTCAATTTATTTTATTTCCTATGTGAGGAAATGACTAGGAAAATGCATGGCAAAACATGCGATTCTCTAACTCTAAATTCATGTCCATTTTTTCTTTGAAGGCGATGATTGTATTTCAATAGTAAGTGGGTCAAGAAATGTCAACGTCAGGGACATTATATGTGGGCCAGGCCATGGAATCAGGTCTGAAATTCTAGCACCTTAACCAACTAAATTTTTACTTAACCATTTCAACTAAAACCTTTCTACTTTCAAAGCCATTTGACTTTATGTTTTTTGCACATGCAAATTTTATTTTATCCTTATTTTTAGTATGTTTATTTGATTTTTTTACTTCATCGCCGTCCAGCATTGGAAGCTTGGGAAAAGGAAAATCAGAAGCCATGGTCTCGGACGTTTTCGTGAGCAGAGCTAGACTTACAGGAACCACAAACGGAGTGAGAATAAAAACTTGGCAGGTAAACACTACTGCATTTTTAAATTCTCATATTAGTTATTATTTTACGTATTTATGGTTATTAAATTTCACCACTTTATTTGGTACACCAAGCAAGGGAAATTGAAGTGGGACAAGAGTAGGTATTATGAGCAAGATTAGCATGATATGCACTTTAAGTTGGGGGGAGAGGGAAACAATATTATAGTAAGTTTTAGTGGTTTCTCCACTTAATTAGTTCTCTTTCACAATATCATGAACAAGTGAACCACAAGGACCCTATGAGACAATTTACTTTTAGCGTTTAATTGCCACAAAAGCTCATTAAGGATTCTGTTGAGATTTCAATTTCCATAATAGATTATCATAAGTTTGAGATATTTGGTTTAATTTCGATTATGATATACAGGGTGGATCTGGATATGCGAAGAACATCGTTTTCGAAAACATCGTGATGAATAATGTCAGCAACCCTATAATCATAGACCAGAATTACTGCGATCAAAAAACCGCGTGCAAGAAACAGGTAACTAACGGGTCCTAGTCTTGACAACCTTCGTGCTACATTCGGATCTTGAATTCTACAAAATAAAAAAAAATACTCCGAATTTTAAAACTCGTCAATCATAAGAAGAAAAATTGTACTGTATAACAGAAAACAACGGAAAAGTGTCCGTTTTCCATTTTGCACGAAAATAGTTTTCAAATCTACAACGATAATTTCCCATTTGCCTTTGAAAATTTGTTGTTTTTGGGGAGGAAAAAAAAATTACTCAGCAGTTTTCACATCAAAATTTTGGTAAACGAATTTTCTTCTTCGTTTCCAAAACAGAAAACGAAAACAGCATTTTTCCTCTCTCTCTCTCTCTCTCTCTCTCTCCCTCTCTCTCTCTCTCTCGTATTGCATGGCATGCAATGGCCAATAGTGATGATCATCTCCATATATAAATGGCACGCAGGGTTCAGCTGTACAGGTTCAGAATGTGATGTACAGGAACATCCAAGGAACCAGTGCTTCAGAAAAGGCCATAAAATTCGACTGCAGCAACAGCTTACCATGCAAACAAATTGTGCTTCAAAGTATAAACCTAGCCAGCGTATCCGCCAAAGACAAAGTGGCAGCCGCAGCTTCCTGCGCCAATATTAAGGGATTGACAACTTGGGGAAGGGTTTCGCCGCAATGTTCTTGAGAGGACAATCAGGAATCTGTGTACCCATTTATAAATTAAAATTTGTAAGGTCGTGTAAATAGCATATCATTTATACATTCACAAATCTTTCTTTTTTGATGTAATGAAATATGTTGCGCACGGCTGCTGTTAAATGAGAATTTCATGTGAGAATAATAGAAGATATATCGCTTCTAGCTGGAAATTAATGTCGATCCCTTTTTTAAATTTACACATAAGATTGTTATATTGATATTTACGGGTAGTAGCATGTGGAAATCGTAGATTCGTACATAATTCATTGTCAATTACTCTCTCCATTCGATAATTGAAGTCCACTATGAAGTTGTGCTAAAATAAAAAATAAAGCACTTCCGTGAATAATTCTTACAGTATTTGCTTTTTGCATTAGTTCAAGGATTGGAAAAAAAAAATAAGTTATTGACGGAATTACGTTATTTTTTATGGCGAAAACTGACAGAAATTAGTGGACGGTAGGAGTACTACTGAACTTAAATTGTGGTTGCCTTGAAGGCATTTTCATCTGATCAAAAAAATTTTTTTTAATGTGGTTGCATGGGTAAAAGTTCATTTTGGATCAGAACAAATTGGATATTGGGCCAAATTCAGGTGGCCCAAGTTAGTAAAATAAGCCCGCTCGATAATTTTAAATGTGGTTGCATGGGTAAAAGTTCATTTTGGATCAGAACAAATTGGATATTGGGCCAAATTCAGGTGGCCCAAGTTAGAAAAATTAACCCACTCGATAATTATGCTGAACAAGCCCAGTCCATTATATTGAGACCCAAGGCCGACTGTATTGATGTAAGTGAAGTGGGCCAGTGAAATCCACCATGTATAAATCACTGAAGTTGTTACTTTCTTTTTTCTTTCCTTTTGCCATTGAAAGGTGGAGTAGGGGCGACTAGGCGTAGCAAGTAGCAACCCTCACCTAAGCATGATTATAGAAATTTTAGATCCGTGGCAGGGGCCTCTCAAAGGAGACCTCAAACCCGTAGGTGCGCACCGCCCCACCCAAGGTCGATCGAAGAAGACAATAAGTGGATCATGGAATTCAAACGGGAGCGAGGGAGCATCGGCCCACCTCAAAACCAGTCGCCACTGGAGAGCAAAACCCATTAAGCGTATTGATTACAATTTAATCTTCATTAATTAAGCACAAAAACTAATATGAAATTGGATTCGACTAAAATGGGCCTCTCGTGGAGAGTGCGAAAATCACTCCCCTATCCCAACAATATCTAGTTTTCTTAGATATCCAATGTTTGGACGTACTATTATCTTCGGATAGGAAATTCCATGGGAGGAGAAGACATTCAATGCCCCTGGATAAGGTTGAGCACGAATCTAAACCACACATTGAGATGGGGTCTGGGATCCACCCCCAAGTGTGTAGACCCCACACCAGTGTGCGGTTTAGATTCGTGCTCAACCGTGCCCTAATAGCATTGGATTTTTTATGCCCAGGGTAGTACATGTAGATCTTGCAAATGCTCCCTTTTTTTTATTAAGGGTCAAGATAAATGCCCTATCATCTAGTATCTGGTAACCTAAGTTTGAATAACAGTTCATATGTAGCTGGTTCTCTACATGGTAGGCTTTATAAACTATTGAAGTCTGAAGAGCTAGCAACAGAATGGGTTGTATCAATAATCAAAGTGAGAATCTTGATAGAAAATGACCCATGAAAGAAATGGAACAGACAAGCAAGTATCTACCCATGACCTCGTCAAGAAATGCTTTTGCACACACAGATTTAGCTTCCCAATAATTCTTAGAGTAGCTCAAGTGGCAACAGGGATCAATTTCTGTAAACTCAGACATTCTGAGTTCAAAATTTAACAACCTCATGGAGGCAGGCTGCGAGAGATAAATCTCTAGCGGATCTCCTACTCCCGGCTTGATGGCTTGCCTTTGATTGTAATAGTCAAGATGCGCGTAAACTAACCTAGATACATTGACCGTCGAACATAAAATAAAAAAAAATAGGAGCTTTCCTATTAAATGAAGGTCCAATTTGCAAGTGAAAAAAGTGAAGGGCCAACTCCTTCCAACTCATTGGTTTTAGTCAAACTTTGACCGTCTTTTGTTTATCTTAGATTTTCCGTTTAAAAATAAATAAAAATTATTGCTTGTCACATGAGATTCGGGAGGATTCGGCGCCGTCTCAAGCACAAGGCAATTTAGTAAAGCCTTTAGTTTAGACCCCAATTGCTTTAAATCGAAATAATATAATCTTACATATATAAAGAACAATAATTTTGATTGGCTGATGATTTTGTCACTCCTTTTTTGTTAACGCCACTCCTCTGCAAGTGTAGGAGAGTGACATTAATAAAAAAGGAAGTGGCAAAATCATTTCCCTTTTGATTCATAAAAAGATCTGGCCAAGTAATAGGAGGATTTTTTTCAAAATTTCTCTGTTATTTCTTCTGCGAAAATGGTAGCTTTAAAAAATAAAATTAACCACTTAAGCTTAATAATGTCACAAAGAAGTTAGTTAGTTGACTTTCCTATTTAACGATTTCATCATTTAATCTTTATGATTGCTGGAAGTTTTATTTGTCGATAAATTTATATACAATTGAGAAAAGATGATTTATATGAATTAAAAAGATGAAACAAAATTCAGACGAAATTCTACAAAAATATTGGCAAAGGTGAGAGTCTTGTCTTGAATTGCTGCTTTCCTCCACGAACCTTTTAATAACAATATGCTGTTTTTTCTTTTGATTTTTCATCAAATCACTTAAAATATTTGTGAACTTTTGGACTCATGTACTTCCTCTCTGGAATTTCACCACAGAAAAAAAGAGGAAAAGTGAGATCTAAATAGGATCTTAATTAATAAACAGTATACAAAAAAGTATTTTTTTAAAATAAGTGAATATATATTACAAGTTGCCCTTACAATATTCACCTAAACTTCCATGAGCCAACTTAGATATTACATGGCTAACAAGCAACTTCTATTACTTTTATGTTTTAATTAACGAACACACCAAACCTCTCTCTCTCTCTCTCTCTCTCTCTCTCTCAAATCAATAGCTAGCCATGAGCTACACACTTAAGATTTTATTAATTTTTTCATATAAAAAGCAAACAATTCGATGATCACAAGACTAGGAATCCTTACATCCAGTTGTAATATATGAAAAACAAAGACTCGGGTCCTCTCCGATTCCGACGGAAATGGAGATTTGCATAACAAGATGCCTACGAAGGCCATGACGGTTGGACCTTTTCTTTTTTTTTTTTCCCATGAAAAACTATGCTCAGAATAATAAAATGTGCATGGGTCCCATGGATTTATTGGAATTGGCTTGGCTTGGTGCGTACGTATTGTATCGGAATTGGGGTGGTGGAGTAAGAGTTTACTGCTTTGTGGGATTTTGTGGAAACACTCCTGTGGTTTAAGGCCTTCAAGTGATCACCTTCCAAGTTCCAAGTTCTCATCTGGTAAAACATTTCCAAAGTGTTTTCCCGGCTCCCATGAGCAAGTGCGGAACCAGAAATGTAATCTGTCCCGAACTAAAATGGGTTGGTGGGTGAAATGGATTGAACTAAATTTTACATGTAAATATTTTAATTTTCAAAGCTAACCTAGGCTATTGCCCAACCTTCTATAAGTTCTATACTCATAGTTCCGCTCTTTGCCCGTGAGTAGCATCAATCTCTATTATAAAACAGAAGGGATGGGGACAAGTTGTTGGAACGGCTTAGATTCATTTGATCCAAAAGCTGTAGTGCATCCTCCTGCTCCTGGTTAAGTGCCCATGATTTTCTCCTAAATCACACAAATGTCATCCCTTCCAATAGGGATGCGTAGTGCCATAGGCACGGGTTAGCACTAGTGTATTTATATATTGCTTGCATGTGTATGGGTATAAGGGTAGCGAGAGAGAAAAAAGAAAAGAAATGAGTACAAAAAAATATTGTAGGTGTTTTTTTTGAATTGGGGGATAGTGTTGTGCAGTGGTGTGCGCAGTACCGTGCTGCGCATCTCTGAGCCGTCGGATCGTGCATCTAACGGCTCGAAAGTGCGCAACACGATACTGTGCATCTCGCTACACGCACCAACTCGAAGTCCATTTTTTGTGGTAGAAAGAAAATAGTGAGAAAAATACAACTGATCAGCTTGGGTTGAGGTTGGGTATTTATTATCTCATTGAACTCATTCAACATTAGTAAAAATTGTTCTCTCCTGTGGAGTAGGTATTAGTTGGAGCCGAACCATGTAAATATTATGTCTTTTTTTGTAAGCGCGTGTTTTATTTTCATTATTTTTTCCGTTGCAGATGGGATCAAAAATAATTCCAACAATAACCTCAAGTAGTACTCAGTGAAGAGAGGAAGAGGAAAATAAAAAGGTTAAATATATCGTCATTAGTAATAAATAGGTTTGAACTTTGTCGAGTGCTATGTATGTCTTGGGAATTGAACATCCAATTACGGGGATTAATCTGTTATAGACAACCTAAATCAGAAAGGTACTAATTAATGAGGGGTTAAGAACTTGGGACTTGTTTAAATAATGCCCAAGTTCAAGTCCCTATAACTTCTTATTGAGAGGTAGAACATACTTCTTTACACTTATCTGCACGTGGTGGGATTCCAGCTCAGGCTCCGATATAGATGCGATGAAATCCCCTACGGATAATGGTGCGGTGTGAGCCGTGTGACGATTAACTTTTGTTATACTGATGTGTTAGTTTTATTTAGGACAAGTTAGTTTTATTTTAGGATGCTTATCCTAATGGTCGATCGCCAATCGAAATGACGTTTGACTCTGTCAAAACTCAATCATCGCCTTCTTATTTGTATTTACCAATTGCATGCAATGTTTGACTTCACCTAATTAAAGTCAATCATCTCCTTCAAATTTTTATTACCAATTGAAGTGCAAGGCAATATTCCTTAACGGAGAGGACGGAGTAATTAGAAGAGGGTGTGGTTGTGAGATTCCACTTGAGGGAGATATCCCACATAGGCAGTTTGAGGGAAACTGCTGTGGTATATAACGAAACACGTGGAGTTATTATATAATTTGAGATTATCTTTGGAGTCACGTTGTTAGGCGAATGATTAGTAGGTCAGTTGACATGAGTTGTGACAGGTGACATCAGAGCTTGCACCAACTGAAAGCATGAGGTGGGTCCCGCGAGGAGACGTGCTTGGGTGGGCCCGACAAGTGAGAAGTTTGAGATATTTGTCGTGCTTGGACGGGTCCCACGTAGAACAAGCCCCGTGGTGCTTGTCGAGCATGAGATGAGCCCGAGGTGCTTGTCGTGCTTAATTGGGGACTTATCACACATCGCTTGGTGAGTTGTGATGGACTGTGAAGTGCAACAAGGATGTTGCGGTCCAAGTAGGGGAGAGATTGTGAGATCCTTACTTGGGGGAGATATCCCACATCGGCAGTTTGAGGGAAAATGTCGTGGTATATAACGAAATACGTCGAGCTATTGTATAACTTGAGGTTAACTTTTTGAGTAATATGGTTGGGCTAAGAATTAAGCAGATCAGCTGGCGCGGATCGTAACAGGGTGGCGTGTACTATCAATTTAGCAAAGACGAATTCAACGTAATCATCCAAAATAGGCTTATATAAATATCGGATGGAAAAGCATACAAAATGCCTATTTCCACCCAGGCAAATGTTCATTAGCTGTGGGTAAAATTCACAATTTTGGATAAAAGAGCAAAAAACTAAAATTAGGTTCGATTTTTGAGGTCAAATCAAAAACATAAATGCTACACACACAGCAAAAGTGCACAGATTTTGTGAACAGATTTTTTGTGGGGCCCACTACGGGTCCCACACAAATAATCCGAGCCGTTCATTAAATGTAAAACATTTTTTCAAGGGCTTCCGCAAAAAATCAGCTTAATCCAACACCTATAAGTGCTCGATTCAATCATTTAACTTTTCATTATTCTGAAATTCGAATGAAAAGTTAAATGATTGAATAGAGAACCTATGAGTATCGGATTGAGCTGATTTTTTGCGGTGGCCCTTGAAAAAATGTTTTACATTTAATGAACGGCTCGGATTATTTGTGTGGGACCCGTAGTGGGCCCCACAAAAAATCTGTGCACAAAATCTGTGCACTTTTGCTGTGTGTGTAGCATTGCTGAATCAGAAAAAAGTAATTTTTAATGAATTCCCTAATTTTGATGTGATGGCTTGCCTTTGATTAGATCAGAGCGAAGATTAATCGAGGCGTATGTAAGTTGCGCCTCCCTATCCATCGAACCGAAAAAGAAGAATAAAGAAGTGGAATCAATTTGTCCATACCCCTAGTATTAGTGGGGCAGGGGCTGATATCTTGGAGGAACACCACACATTGTGGGAAAGACCACAAACAGTGAACTGTCCTGGACTGGTACTACACTTTATTAAATTATTTGGCTCCAAACAGGCGTTATCACTTATCTTGTGGAAGTAGTCAAAGTGAGAGAAGATGATTTGGGCCGGATGGGCCCATTGGGAGATTATCACAAACTTTTTTTTGGGCCCACAATTGTGTCACGCTTATCTCTTGTATACGTGGGAAAGAGGGAAACGGGGCGAGTACCGCACACACCACACCAACGCAGAACTCTGGTCTTTGGGTCCAACTCGAGCATCCTTACACGATTTGAACTGTTCATTTTATATAGTATGTTGCAGAAAAAACTAGAACATATGGAAAATTGAACCAGAAGAACTATCATCAGGGTATTATATATCCAAATACCAAGATAATCCAATAATGTGAATAGCCATGTATGTTCAATGGATAATCTTGATTTTAAACCTTACAAGATGAACAATTAGGATTGCATCGGGAGGCTCGAAATAGGCCCACACCCTTCCAGACCAGTGAAAATAGAACACGGTATGCACATTCACCTTTCCTTAAAGAAAATTATTAAATGTTCTTGGTCAGGTATGATCACATGACCCCTCAGATCGTCTTACTATCAGGCAACCATCAACCATGAAAGCTACGACTCAACATACACACTTCATATGATTTGAGGGTGATTAAGAGTCGCCACGTGACCGTGCCCTAGACCGATGAATCCATCCGTCCCCTCCAACATGTTTTGGCACAATTAACTATCTGTCTGCTTAGATGGTCCCCTTTGTGTATTGTCCTTGTGTGAGATGCAAGTGTTTAATGGTATATAAAAAAAAATGCTCTACATTCTGGTTTTTTGATATACTGTGGCCACGTCACCTACACAAAATTAATTTGATTGGGGTTTCAATGAGAGAATAATTGCACCCATCATTGAATGAAATTTAAAAAAAAGAAAAGCGAATTGGGCCATGCGGGTCCTAGGCCCATTAAGAATTTGGTTGCACCACACGTGAGGATGTGATTAATTATATGCATTGGATGAAATTAATAAAAAAAAATTCAGAAAAATGTAGCTGGGGTAATGTGTTGCCATTTCGAAATCAGAAAGTCTGTAGCCACCACACCGGCCACTGCACGGATGATCTGAGTTGTTCAATAGTTTTTTTTTTTAAAAACCGAGTGGGCATCGATGAACATCAACTTGATCCAATATGTGAAGGTGTTCAGATCAAACTTCTCATCTTTGAAAATAGGGACAAATAGAAAGATTGGTTTCTAGTGTACAGAAAGATGAAAAGCTTAATCCGAACACCTACACATATCAAATAGAGCTGATGTTCCATTATGCCCACTCGGGTTTTTAAAAAAAAATTATTGAACGACTCAGATCATCTGTGCGATGTTTGTAACGCTACTCTTTTGAAATGGCCACTTAGCCTATCGATCACTTGATCCATTATTTTTATTTTTAGTAAACACAAGAAAACCTTTTTTGCCAAAGGCCTCGTAGTCGAACAATTTAGGCGTTGAAGTTCAAACAAATTAAGTATCTATTATTTACTCCGATACCATATTTGGTTGCTAAATCACTAATTTTAAAAGTTTAAGCTATTAGGAGAAGAGGGGGGTCGATAACTTTATAATTTATACTTTCAACATGCCACAGCTCTCTTTCCACCAGTAGACACGCATATGAATAAGTATATCATATATAGGCGGCAGATTTTGTCACCCTCTTTTTTTGTTAATGCCACTCCTCTGCAAGTGTACTTACAGAAGAGTGACGCGTTAACGAAAAAAAAAGTAACAAAATCATTTTCCAATACATATATAGAATAAAGATATACCAGGCGAGTATCCCAAAACCATTGGATAATTAGTCCATGAATATGGTACTTCAACACAACATCTTGGATCGAGAATTTTGTCATTAAAGTATAGCTAGCAGGACATCTTGGATCGAGAATTTTGTCATTAAAGTATAGCAAGGACGAAGATATTTTTATGTAGTAGCATTAAACAGCAGAGAGAGAGAGAGAGAGAGAGAGAGAGAATGGTAAAAGCAAAAGAACTACTGGCTTAGATGGACACAAAAGGAAAGACAAAGGATATGGGCTTTCTCCAGAATTCAACAAAAGTTCAAAAACATTTATTTGGAGAGAGAGAGAGAGAGAGAGAGAGAGATGGGATAATTAATGATTGATGATTGAGGAGGAGGAGGATAAAAAGAAGAGATGGAGATGGGCTAGCTCTCTCTCTCTTTCTCTTTCTCTCTCTCTCTTGATTCTTGACTCATATATGTTGGGCAATTCTCCAACACAGATCTACTACAATACTTTGTTGAATCAGACAGAAGGGTCTGTTTGTGATTCAGAAAAAAAGTGGAAGAATCAATTAAAAGCCAAGGTGTCTCCTTCTGCTCGATTCATATAGCACGCAATCTTTTGCTGCTCCTCTTGCTCTCTCTCTCCCTCTCTCTCCAAAAATCTTGGAAATGGAAGGAGATGATCAAGAAAGGGCTGCTTCTTCAACGAAAGAAAGGAGAAGAAAGTTCAAGAGAATTTGTGTGTTCTGTGGGAGTAGAGCTGGTCACAAATCTGCATTCAGTGATGCAGCCCTTCAGCTTGGCAACCAGCTGGTACAATTTATATATATGATTGTACTAGCGCGCGCACACACATACGCACATATTCATAGTAAGGCTGTGTTTGGATCGTAGACATGTGAAGGAACTCTGGAAGGTTAAGGAAAAGATACAAAGAAAAGGATAAACTTAACTAAGAATGCTAATTCTTTTGTTTTTTTTTTCCGGTTCCTTTTTGTTTTTTCCTCCTACGGGTGGATTCCTATACAAATTTACGATCCAAACAAGCCTTAAGTCGTAAAAGTTTCCACTTGTCCTCCTTGAACGAACTCAATCATATTTAAGAGGCCATGTAAGGATCATAGCAGGAATAATACGAAACTAATAGATAACACAAACTGTGGTACTGAAAGCTGTATATTTGCGATTTTCGTCATATGTGCTCATATATATTTGCTAGTAGTATATATTAGGAGCTATGTACACACGCAAAGATGCCGTCAAATCCTTGTTCCTTTAATAGCGTTTGTAACAATTTCAAAGATTAATATAATTTCTTTTGCCATTCAAAAAAAACACATGCACACACGCGATATGGTAAACAAACTAATTAATTAAGTGATTGTTGTTGTTTTGTTCGTAGGTTGAGAGAAAGATTGATTTGGTTTATGGTGGAGGAAGTATTGGTCTAATGGGCTTGATCTCTAAAACTGTTTTTAATGGAGGTTGTCATGTTCTTGGGTATATACTGAATCTATACTCTCTTTTTGGTTTTTTCATTAGAATTTAATTGCCTTTTCTTTAGGTTAATTTTTCAGAAAGAAATTAATATATATTTGAATATATCTTCGTATTCCTTTTGGGCACTTTATAGAGTAATTCCAAGAGCTCTCTTGCAACATGAGGTAATTAAGTAAACACTTCATCCCTTTTATTGGAATTTTCTTTTTTCTTTTTTTGGTTTCATTAATTGAAGTAATTAATGTTTTGGTGAAAGCTATTTACAGATTTCAGGAGAAAGTGTAGGAGAGGTTATAACAGTTTCAGACATGCACCAAAGGAAGTCAGAAATGGAGAAACATGCTGAAGCTTTCATTGCTCTACCTGGTAAAATATGCTTAATTAATTAGCCTATCAAAAAAAAAAAAAATGCTTAATTATGTGCTACACACATAACTATACACACACACATACATATTTATGCTCTAAATACCAATATGGGATACAAATCTCTATTAGCGATACAGCTGTTTGCAGGCAATATCTCATATATAGTACTGACGAATTACTGATAATATCAATATTGCATGACCGATTGACCTGGTGGTCAAGGCTTGGGTCTGATGGTTAACTCCTTTCTGGGTACTATTAACTCTTAAAAGGTTAGTCTATACAGGGTTGCCCTGTCTTTAAATAAGATTGGTTTCTTGGAGATTAATTAGTGCAGGTGGTTATATATGTTTAGGTGGTTATGGAACCATGGAGGAATTGTTGGAGGTGATTGCTTGGTCTCAATTGGGAATTCATGAAAAGCCGGTATGGCGAGTTCGTGGTTTTATCTATAATTACGTTTTTGGAATTTTTCTACTTTCTTGTGATCACTTTAATTCTTTTTCCTTTTCTTCCATTCAAAAGTTTATAATTAGAGGACATAGTTTAAATTTTTTTTTCCCACTTTTTTTTTTTCTGTGGAATTTTTTTTTTCTTTTCAAACTGCAGGTTGGGTTGTTAAATGTGGATGGGTATTACAATAGCTTGCTTGCATTGTTCGATAAAGGAGTGGAAGAAGGTTTCATACAAGGCTCAGCTAGACAGATTGTTGTTTCAGCAGATACACCTGAAGAGTTGATCAATAAAATGGAGGTATATATAAACGAATCGATATTATTGTAATATTCTAATGTATATATGAAGGGCGGGCTTGGTGCAACGATAAAGTTGCTCCATCGTGACTTGCAGGTCACGGGTTTGAGTCGCGGAAACTGCCTCCAGGGGAGTAAGGCTGCGTACATCAACCCTTCCCCAGATTGCGAGAGCCTCGTGCACTGAATTTTTGCCCTTTTTTATTCTAATGTACATATATATATATATATGTCTTTTTTTGATAACCGGATGTCCGGACCAGTTTATACACACCTCGACTAATTACAGAACCCTAAAATTGACCTGGCAAACCTTTCGGTGCTTCGAAATTTGGAATATCTAAAGATTCGAAATATTGTGTGCTGCTTTACATGACCCGTACCTACTGATTGAGACTTCTGAATAAAGTTTCTATATTCATAATGTTATCGATAATGCAGTGAGTAATGATATAAAAAAGATAATGTAGTGATATACGAAATTAAAAGAAGGAACATATACTAAAATTTATACTCGACATGTCTGAGAGAGCTAACTTTTTGAAACATTAATTAGTGCCAACGAAGGGACATTATTTTCCAAAAATAAGATTGGCGCGTACACCATTTTCATAGATCAGTGTGAAAGAAAACGAAAAATGATACTAGGATAGAGGAAAAGAAAACATGAAACTGTACAGAAAGAAAACTGAACGATCATACAAGAAACTGTCCAAGAAAACCGATAAGTGTGAATGAGAAAGTAGGCCATGATGTTTTTATTTATTTAATTACTGGGTTTTTTTTTTATTTTATTTCTCAGCTATTTATTTATGGGTGTTGATTGGGTGTTGCAGGAGTATGTGCCAGTCCATGACAGGGTTGCACCCAGACAAAGCTGGGAAGTGGACCAATTATTAGAGTCCACCACAGGTGGAGCCGCCTAATGAAGAATCTTGGACCTTAATCACCTCTATCTGTATATAAAGACATATATGCATAACATATATGTTTGTGAAGTTCCCATTTCAATCAAAACGGAAAAAGACAGCAAAAGTTTGCACCTCTAGCAAGTGGGGGATACCCTAAGATCCCCATATCTAAATCACCCATTTGAATAATGCTCAAGTATGTTGTAGTTCCATTAATTATAATCTAAAGTATTATTTCCCTCTCCTGCTGCTGCTCTCTTTTGCGTTGGCGATTGAGTATTTGACCGTGTCACATTGACAACGTCCTTTTTTTCTTTTGTAGCGTGGTTGTCTAGATATTACGCAACTGATCTTATGATTTTTTTTATAAAAATTTTCTATTCTATGTGTAATCAGGTAATCATGATCGAGCTTAAGTCACTAGAATAGTGGCTTTTAAAAACAAATATGGTGACAAACGAAATTAATCATTGATTCAACCTTAAAACTTAAGTGTCCAAAATCTCTCGAAAGATAGCTCATTGATTGGCCATTGACCATGCCAAAAAAGGCATCCATGGACAGTGGTGACTTTGGGACTTGGTGGGGTGTTGGAAAGTTTAACCAAAAGGAAAGATTGTTCTTTAGAACTTGGGTCATCTTGCCTAGGGTTTTTGAGAGGCTAAGAGCTTTTTTGTCCATTTCCTTGAGTTATTTATTGTGGGTGGGGGCATTTTACTTACAAGATTCTCATTTGTGCGGATGGGAGCCATTGGATTTTGGCATGAATATATTGTTCACTGAGCCTCTGCATGCCTTGGACCCCACAATTCTATTGGACAATTTTGTAGCTTAGTGCCTGTTTCACACACACAAATCTTTCTTAAAATATGGGAAGTGATTTTGGTAGTCTTTTCTTGGTATCTCAATCACCTAATAGAGATACAAAGGAGAGTGCCAGTAGAGAAAATGAAGTGCCAAAATCACCCCCTAAAATATGCACTCTCTTTTTAACAATTCATACTCCATTTTTTGTCTTTATTCAAATAAATAAAAACAAAAAGAGAAGTGTGAATTGTAAAATAAAGAGTGAAAAATCACTTCCCTAAAATGGTCATCCTTAAATATACTATACTTCATCTATCCAGTTATTTTATTTCATTATTCTTTTTTTGTTTGTCTTATTATAAAGTAAAAAGTTTTTTTTTTTATATCCCTTTAATTTTTTTTTTTTGTAGTGGAGTAATAGCTCTCTATTTTCAAAATAAAGAGAAACTCAAAAACTTGAGATTTTTGAAATATAATGATGATGTCTACGTCCAACCTCCAGCTGGATGTTGTGTTTTGTTTTTATGTTTGTTATTGTGTGGATGAGCAAGTTTTGCTTATCTTTCCCTCCCCCTCGATGTAACCCTCTTCAAGACTTATAAAAATGTTTCGTCCAAAAAAAAAATGATGTCTACTTAAATAGCAAAATTTTCAAAGAACGACTCATATCATGCTCGTTTTGTGCTACATTCTAGTGTTTTGTTGGAAGTGGCTCTAGATTTTGTTATGCCATTTCTCATTGATGAATTCCAATATTATGAATAAACGACCGCTTTTCTCATAAAAAATAGTTAAAATAACGATAATGATGTCTTCATACGTGTGTATTTTTTTTTATGCCAAGATACTATTATTAAATAAATAAAAGGTACATATATTTGTATGAGCAATCTGTTACACCACACAATGCAGCAGTACTTTCCTAGCTTGACAGGGCAACCAGATACTTATTTTTGTTTGGAAGTGAAGTTGAGGCAATCGGCCATATGACTGCCAATGGCCTTTCTGCCATCAGTAAGACAAAATGAATCATCCTTGTTTCCAATATCAACCATTGGTTCATTTCCACAACCACTCCTTTGCATCTTGTATTTGTCAGTAAAACCAACTGGTAAAGGTAAAAAGTACAAATGAAAGGCCTTTAGCTTCCATCAAAACGATTTCCACAAAGGAAATGGATCCTCTCCGGTCGTATTTCTGGATCGGAGGGGACAGTTCCACATCGCGACCGTTTATTTGCTGCAATGAATGGTTGAGATTCATTCGACAACTCTTCCATGAATAGTTTTGAACAAATATGAACTATTGATTATATAAATGAACGGTTGCGATGTGATACTGTTTCCTCCGGTCCAAAAGTACGACCGGAGAGGAGCCTGATCCTTTCCACATTCACCCTTGCATCTTATATTATCTAATGGCAAGATAAATAATAGAGAAATTGCGACTTACATATTATGGTAGAGGTCGTAGAATACCCAAAAAAGAGAGAGTACCATATTCAAATTTAGGTGTTGTGGTATATAGGGGGCGCCAACTAAAGAGGTAGCAAGACCGACCACAATTGCAAGAACATATTGACTTTCTTTCATTTTGGTTATGGTCGTTTCGTTTAGTGATTTCTTTTCTAATCATAATCCGTGAAGAGCTTGGAACAATTGAAGCCGGTCATGATTCAATTGTGACTGAATTTCAGACAACAAATGAACTATTTTCATTCCCTCTCATGTACCAGGACGTAATGGTTTCAAGCAGAAATGCTCTGACCTAGAGCGATGACAAGTGTTATACCTCTCCCCTATCCCCAAATTTCAGGAAATTGAGCATCTCAAATTTGTGCTTCCATTGCTGAAAGGTAACCACGTAATTAGAAGCTCATTCATGATGATAGACAAGTGTTTTAGGACAAGGGTTTGAGCTGAAATGGACTCATCCAAGTTGTGTCCACTGTCATGTGACTCATGTCGATCTCTATCGCAAAAAATCCCATGTCTAAACTCATACCTTGTGGCACCCCAAAAGAAAATGGAATCAACAACTAATAAATTGAAGGTGGACAATCATGTAGTGAGTAATGCAGCTGTCCAGAAGAGAGCCCCTAGAGAGTCTCCAACTCCTAACAAAAAAACGGAAAAGAAACCGTGAACTTCAAGAACACCACCAAGGAAGAACTTTATGTGATTCACAAGTAGTTCATCCAACATGGGTATAGACTCCTTATCGCATATAGTATGGTAGTATACCATACAATACCAAAATAGATCAACAGAGAACAGGATAAACAGCAAACTGTAATTCTTTGTCTACTCCAGACCTGTACAAATACACATCAAGTATACAAATTAACCAAGTTATATAAGACTTACACACGTTTTCTTCTCGTCGTCGTCGCTCATATCAGAAGAATACTGTGGGGCTACCCCCTCCATGCCAGAAGGCGCATCTCTTCCCTCATAACAATCCACGAAAAGAAGGTGACCGGACAGGGGACTATTTGGTTCTCCATCCTCCAGAAGAATTAGGTTATTTTGCTCGCCAATTAAAAACTCATCATCCCTTCGCTGGACAGGAGGAGTTCCAACTTCGAATTCAGACATGTCAGTCAAAAGCGCTTCGAGAAGAGACTTAGTGTCGGATGTTTCCCTGTAATCAAATTTGACATCCAGGATAGGAAGTTCCAAATCCACTAAAAAAGTGGCAGCAGCAGAAGATTTGAAAACATCATGAAACATTTCCTTTTCAGACCCTTCTACGACATCTTCAACACCTTCATGAAGAGCGCCAGATGCATCCTCAGTCTGATTACCAATGTGTTTCAGAATCTCACTTCTTTCACAAACTGAAGTTGATTCCGCTGTCTGACAATACTCTGTCTGTCCAAATTCAAGTTCAGTTTGAGTAGTTGGATAGTTAACACTTGTACCCGGAGAACTGCAACTAGTACTCCCTTCATCCATCATGTCTTGTCCATCAACTCCAGATATTTCATCAAAATCTCCACTCACTTGCTCCATTAACAGTATTGAAGAAGTGTGGCTGGAATTTGAAACTGAATCATTTACGCACTCTTTTCCGTTGTGGCTGGAATTTGAAACTGAATCATTTATGCGCTCTTTTCCATTGGATTCACAGGACAAGGTGGTGGGAGCTGACTTGTCACTCTGAGCACTAGGCGAAACTACTTTTCCAACACTGCCTTTTTCCTCAATTTTATATTCAGGAGCTTGAACTGTCACTGTCGGGGAATAATGTGAAGGCTGGATGCTAGCTGTAGATAAGAATCCAGCAAGTGCAGCAGCTAAAGCATCATCAATTGACAAAGCTTGCTTTGGTATCTCTTCTGGTAATTCCATACCATCACTGTTTTCCTCATCATCGCTGCAAAACTCTGGGGCAGTTATCACAAGACTAGGGAGAAACCGAGTATCATTCACTGAGAGAGAAATATTATCAGGTGGATTAGAACGCTTATCAGAAGCTAAATCCTTCTTTTCCAACTCAATTGCCCCACAGGCAGCATAATCATCACCCTCATTATAAAAGGAGCTGTAATTGGATCCATCACATGAAAATTCAGGAGCAGATATTCTTGTACAAGGTGGCAATCCAGAAGACTGGGAAGTCTTGGTAAGCATTTCTACTTGATGCTCTACCCGCTGGAGCCTTGTCTCCATGCTACAAATAGGCTTCAGCATGTTTTCTTGAAATGTCAGCAAAATATCTTCTATCCTGCTTACTCGAGAAACAAGCTGTTCCAGGGTTCTCTCAATACGATCATATGGCATGTCAGTTTTAGCAACAAACTGATTCCTTTTCTCTATATCTGAAACCTCACCCAGAATCCGAACTTCAGGAGGTTCAGGTGTCGCCTCATTCACTTCCTGCAGTTTTACATTTTGCTGACAAACTTCTTCGTGCTGAATTTCACGCGCAATATTGGCTGAATCAGTTACACCCGTTTCTGATGTATCAGAATCATGTTTGTCTTCTCTTCGGTTATTACCGGTTCTAGACAGTTGCAAAAGTGTAGGGACAAGCATGGCCATAAGAGAACTCCCAGTTGAGTTTGGAACCTGAGATGCTGGAGTTTCTGAATCCGCTGATTCGACAGGGTCAGCAAATACATATATTTCATCAACATATAGGCAACCTTTACTTTGAAGTGATAGCAAACGAATTGTTAGGGATGTGCAAGCATCTGCATCAGTAATCTCCGCCGTGGCCTCATAAAAATCCTGACAAAAAAAACTTGAATCAGCTATTGATTTTTGTGTACAACTGCGCATCAGTGGTCCCCTTCGCATAGTTACTGTAAATCAAAATTATTCTGTACTACTAGTCTACTATGGAATAAATCAGCTAAACTTGAGTCTTATAAGACAGACATTCATTGGAAACAAAATTGCATTTAACTCCTACCATGCACTTTCTCCAAATGGAAGAACCAAAGAACCACCAGAGCAGATAAACAGGATGAGATATCAGAACAAAAATAACTAACATTCAGATTACCAGTAACTGCATATCCCCTCTCACAAAGCAAAGCAAGGGGCCACATAGAAAAGCCAATGGCAAGCACCGTGTGCGTGTTGTTGTAGACAAGCAAAAATCATTCATATCTACCATCTGTTTAAACCTCTAAAATGCATTTCCTTTAACTCTTAGACGATGGTAGGACCTGATCATAGTTGTAATTGCTTTTTTCATGCTAACATGCCCAGAGGCCCGAGACTTCATCATTTCCATTTACTAAAGAGGCAAGACCATGACGGAAAATAATAGTAAAAGAATAAAGTATCAAGAAGTGGTAGATAAATAATGATAATGAGTCTGGAAGGACATTAGCCATAATACCTGATTACTTATTCCTGGGTTCGCATCAATCTTTTCCGGCATTGAACTATGTTGCTTATCTAGAAATGCAGGGACCTTCACCTCTATCCAGTCATCTAAGGTCGGGGAAATTGTACCATCATTACTCCATTTCTCTTTAGACTGTTCTCTGTCAGACACATTTGAATTGGCACCAACAGGTTCTTCAGCATCAGGTGCATGGAGTACTTCATCATCTCTAGTAGCAATGCCACAGTGTACAGTACAGAGATATTCATTGCTACTCCGTGGAGAAGGTGCAAAGTAGATCTCATAGACGCGAGCAGTACTCCGGACATAGACCTGACGGACCTCGTGCTTTTGTGTGAAATTCACTGTAGTTTCAGGGATTCTTAGTCATTAAAAAGTGCAATGGTGCAGAGAAATTGAGAATGTTAGCTACGCAAGAGAATTCTTGTTGGAAAAAAAATAAGAAGTAACAAAGAAGAATACAAACTACTTACTTAACACGATTTAATAAATGCTGAGCAAAAAAAAAACACGATTTAATAAAAATGTATACATGCGCATACGGATACACAACCGTGTCAAATTATGATTAGATCAATTTTGGTCCTTAAATACTGAAGTTTACGGACAGGGATATGGAAAGAAATTTCATCTTCCATATATACCAAAAACAACATTGGGCCATCCAAGAAGGCAATGCACACTGCTCAATTATGCAAACAGTCACACATTAGCATGATGAAAGTTTCTCCAGCCTAAAACCTTATCACTTAATAACTTTTCTATACCCTTTTTATTAGCTTACGTTCCTATTCAAAAAGCTTAGATTTAAGGAGAAATTTACTATCTTCTACAAGCTAAAATGGTGACGACTCGAGTTTTGATGAAACAAATCTACAAAGCAGAGCAATAATGTTCTTGGATACTTTGGTTAACACTTGAAACCCCAACCCTCATTTTGCCAATCAGGACAAGTTGGAGGAAATGAATGAAAAGGGGGAAAAGAAACGATTACAAATAGCTACACAGTGATCTCATGGCAACCACCATGAACAGAAAATTTTGCACAAACAATATAACAAAACAAGATTCATCAACTCTTTTCCCTGTTGATAATAGAGAGTTCCATAAGATACAGAAAGAGAAAAGAATAAGGATAAGGAGGACATGCGCTAGAAGGAAAATCCACCCATGAAGAACCAAAATTCTTCCTGTCAAGTTGGAGAAAGGGTCAACATTGACCCATGCCATCACACAATTAGTCTTCAATAACAGTTTGATCTTTCTGACTTTGGGTTCATCAAAGAGGGCATTGAACGGGGTGACTCCCTGTTCAGCGAGACAGACGGTGTATTGGCGTTTGCACTTGGGAAGCAAGGCTATCTTTATTTCTTATTGCCCCCTTAGGGAGGGCGGAAGGACCAAAAAATGCCTCCTAAACAGCCAAAATAACATTTTTGAGGGCATAACCTCTTTCCATAGGTTCCCAAGCAGTTTGAATCAGATTTGAAGTAGATCCTCTGCATTAAGAGGAATTATGTAGCAACAAATCCCTTTCATATTCCGGTATAACAAGCAACAGCGCTCTCAAGTGCGAGCACATATGTAACCATGAATTCATTTCATTTCAAAGTCAGAGGAATGCAGGTCATGGGGATACCACTACAATATACTTACATTTAGACATTTCTGCTAGACTAGAGTACAATAGTGCTTTTAGTAACATTTCTTGAGCATTTTACTCTGAAACACTACCTACCATGCTTGCTCATCATTTTCTATATCAGAGTCATCAGACATCATGGACAAGCGAACACATACCCTTACAAAAGTGTCGTCTATCCACCTAGGGTACCTCAGACCTTAGAAACCAAAACAGGAAGAAGTTATTGCATGCAAGTGAATCTTTGTAGCATTCAAAGCATTAAGGCACGACTCAGCAGAAGCATTATTGCCTCATTGGATTCAAAAAGCAATCATTCCAATTGAACAGATTACGTGTCCATAATCTTTTCAACTCAATCAAAAAATTTCCACTCCACTTATTTTAAATACCCTATGATCCAACTATTTTTGCAGCCGTTGACAAATTTACAGCCCGTAAGGTGAGTCATTTGATGAGAAATGAAGAAACAAAACTATTTCTCATGTTCAGGTAACAGATTAGGTGAGAAATAGAGAGAAAGGGTTACAGAAGAGAAAGTGAACTCTATTATCTAACCCATTTGTTTCCCACCAACTAGACGACGGGTTGTAAACTTTTAAAAGCACCGAGATTTCCCATCAAAACACAAATGAAGAAAAAAATCTCCAATCATTTTCCTAGTTCTCAACCTCTCATACTTAGCTATTTTACTCATCCAAACATGATAGCGATTAGCGAGAAAACATAATCATTTTTTTGCTTCTTTTCTTTTTCTCGCCTATGCAAGAGACCACAGTCCTCTCTTTTTTTCTTTTCCCACCAAGTACACTTATTCTTCGGTTTGCAATTTATTTCGATCTTTCTTTTTCCAAGGACAAAAAATGCAAATAAGTGGAAACTAAATACACAACTTACGCAGAAAGTACTGCAATTCTAGATTTCTCATCTCATGCCACATACCTTTGCCCAGACCATGCATCAGTTACAACTAGATGCATATTCATCAGAAGTTCAGAACAAACCAATCTTAAACCCTAAAATGCCTATCATCATCAAGTTAGAAGGCGCAGGCCGAATTCTAATTAATAGAAATTTCAACATCAATTAATTCAACCAAAACTACAATTAAAAAGAAGGAAAATTCGCATGATCTTGCACGGTCCACGATCAGGTGACTGGGGTTTTGATGCAGGGAGGCGTGTTGAAATAAAAGAACGCGCAACAAGGACAATCACGAACAAGTATGAACTAGAGGTACTCCCTCTACGAACACACAATAATGAGAAAAACTCTCAATTTTCATTAATTCATTCAAAAAACAACTCCCTTGCCCTAATGGCTACAATCTTATTATATAGTACTAGCCACCCTAGAATTAAAAAGGAATAAAAATATTAGGAAGCAACCCTACTTCTTGTAAAACAAGAAAACATAAAATAAGAAACTAAATCAACCTAAATTAAGAAACTAAATAATTCTATGTTAACACTCCTAAATTATAAGATTCCTAACAAAATACTAAAACTAAAGCCGTAAAATAAAATACTATTTTTCCTAAAATCCATTCTGCATCATCCTCCCCAACTTCAAGAAACTCGTCCTCGAGTTTATAAAGTTGAATATGCCGAAATTTGTCTGCATCAATCTTGTACTTCAAATTTGTTTTTCCAACACGAAATTGTAAACAACCCTTTAAAAATAACAGAAGAATTTTTGTCAGAAAATTAAATCCATCAATAGGCTTCAGAATGGACAGCGATGGACTCTTGCTCAAGTAGTCTTCATAAGGTTCCCAAAAAGGATCTTGATTTCTGATGTTGCCATAAAGGATGCTCTTTACATGTTCTTGTGCACCTATAGTGATAGTGGGGCTTTTCACATAGGATAATTTGGCTTCATTATCAACTGGATACACCAAATTTTGACCAATCAAACCCATTGGATCTTCATCATCTACTAATCCCACATCAGATGCAAGAAGAGTAAAATGTTGCACCCTAACTAAACTCTCTACTGAAGGATCTTTCTTTATCACCCAATTAGAATTTTGGATGCGGACTTCCTTCTCACGGCTTATTGCGTGATGTCCTGAAAACACACCATTTATGGACCATAAGTTACTAGTTGGCAAAAAAGTATCATCAACAGCCAGATAAACTTTTCCGCCCTCACTTGTTTGAGTAACGTCTTCATCGAAAACAGGTGGGAGTACTCCAATTCACAATCGGATCGGGAATAATTTTTGATGTGAATGGCCACTCAATGGAAGCTTCATCCACCATTGTCCTCCCCCTCGACTGATGGTTATCAGCCAAAGGTTTGGTGATAGAAACATCATCCGACACCTCCTCCTCTTTCGGAAACCGAGGTTGAACCGGACGACGGCGAGGTGGGTTCTCCCCAACAGCCATGGCAGCCATCTGATCGGTTAGGACGCCAATTGCATCCATCACACGATGCGCAAGTTGTTGGAACCTCTCCTCCATTCGTGCTTCTCGTGCAACTTTACTTCGTTCATACACATCTTTGACAACAGCATAACGACCATAACGAACTCCTTGTCGTGCCGTGATCCGGTATCGAGCGCAGGCTCTGATACCAACTGATGCAGGGCGCCTTATGAACTACGGAATAAATGCGCAACAAAGATAAACACAAACTGATAAGTTAGAGAAAACGCTCTCTAGATTCTTTTAATTTCAATAATAATCAATAACTGCCTAGCCCAGAAGGCTTACAACTCATTAAATAGTAAAAGAAACCCTAACCCTAATTGATTCGCCCCAAACCGGAAACTGAATCAATTAAAGACGAAAATACCAAAAAAGGAAAATTCCGGAATATTAGCAAACTGAAAAATATAGGAAATTCTAAGATTTCTGCCCAAAGACGGCCTAATTCGGATTCTCCTTACCCAAGTTAGAAGCAAATCAAATCTTTCCTTAAACGGCAAATTTAGGATTTTGGGAGCCTAAACGGCCAAAAACGGCTAAAAAACACACGGCACATGGCCGAAGGCGATGTGTCCAGACCGTTGGGCCGTTTCGGATCGAACCCAAGTGGGCCCAAAGCCAAATCCCTCGGGCAGTTATTTACGAAAAAACCGGCTAGTAGAAATAAGTTTCGGAATGCTTGCGGTGGTACTCTTCCGCTATGGCATCTGCATCAGGTTTCAAAACAAGATTAGGTTTTCTGTTCTCATCGACTGTTCAAATCCCCAAATCCCTATCATCATCAAACTAAAAGGCACAGGCCAAAGTCTTAATAACCGAGATTTCAACTCTCCAATACTAGCATCATCAGTTCATTCAACCAAAACTTCAATTAAAAAAATAAGGAAAACTCACTGGTGATCTCGCATGGTCCACAATCAGGTAACGGGGGTTTCAAAACGAGATAAGGTTTCTGTTCGCATCCACCGTTCGAACCCTAAAATCCCTATCATCATCATTGAACTACAAGGCACAGACGCCTTACAAATCGAGATTTCAACTCCCTAACTATAGCATCATCAGTTCATTCAACCAAAACTTTCAATTAAACAGAGGGAAAACTCACACGGGCCACAATCAGGTGATGGGTGTTTCAAAATGACATTAGGTATTTACCCCAAAAAAAAATGACATTAGGTTTCCTATTCGCATCGACCATTCAAACCCTAAATCCCTATCATCATCATCGAACTAAAAGGCACAGGCCGAAGCCTTACGAATCGGAGATTTCAACTCTTTAATACTACCATCATCAGTTCATTCCACCAAAAATTCAATTGAAAATATAAAAAAACTCACACGTGATCTCACACGGCCACAATCAGGTGACGTTGGTTTCAAACCCTAAAATCCCTATCATCGTCATTGAACTAAAAGGCACAGGCGCAAGTCTTAATAATTGAGATTTCAACTCTCTAATACTAATATCATCAGTTAATTCAACCAAAACTTTCAAACTAAAAAGGAAGGAAAACTCACACGTGATCTCGCACGGGCCACAGTCCGGCGACGTCGGTTTCAAAACGAGATTAGGATTTCCTTTCGCGTCTACCGTTTCGGAGTCGATCGGTGAGTACGAAGAGTCGTAGGTGATAGAAGTTTCGAGAGAGCCGCCGGCGATTGTCCAGTTCGTCTCGGAGCTCCACGAGCAGATGCCGTCGGTATCGCCGCCGTCGCCGTTGTTGATGATCGGTGTTGCCATTTGATTTTTGCTTTCTTTGTCTCCGATTGGGGAATTTGGCTTGTGATGTGTTCCGTAATGCGGACGGACGGTCGGTCACTACTATTGAGAAAGTAAATTACAATTATTATCCTCGTAGTGTTATGTAAATCTCCTTTTCGTCCTTTTGTTATTAACTGTGGCAACTTGACCTTCATTTTTGCCTTCTGTCAATAAAATGAGATTATGGTGAAACGGGGGATATTTCATTAATTAAAATAACTATTTATTTTTTTAATTTAAGATAATTTATTGTGATATAATGACATGTCTAGTAAAATAAAAAATAAATACTTAAAAAATAAGAACCTTAGCAGAACAGGATAAAAGAAAAATAACGTTAATGTCAAAAAGTCATTTTTTGCACATTGTCATTGTGGAGACATCAAAATTACAATTAGGTTAGATGCATCCACTTGGTGTTATTTTGCTCAATTTCTTTATTACTATTAGATTAAATGGAAAAAAAAAAACTCATCTCATTGTTTTTTTTTTTTTGATCAGATGAAAATGCAACTCATCAATTGACTTTGATTAGTTGATTGGTTTGACAAATATGTCCATAACTATCAAACCCCTTTTTCTTTTGTAACAAGACTATGGAATAATTCAGACGCATCTTCCCGGATTGGGAGAGGTTGTAGTGCATTTTGCACTACACCGTATAGTGCGGTCGATCTGATCGTCCATCTTGACATAGATGGCTCAAATTTAATCCGAGCTCTTACTAATCCGAGCCGTCGATTGTTCGGATTAAAATCCAAGCCGTTCATTGTCAAGATAGACAGCCAAACTACACATGTAATGCAGGGGTGCACTGCAGTGCCCCGGATCTATCTTCCCACAATCTATACACGGAAAGATTGCGTGTACAGATTGATTTCTTGCAAATATTTATCAACAAAATAAATAAGAATATACTACCAAGCATTTCAGTCCTCAAATTTGAGTAAAAACGTCTATTTTTTTTATGTTTAGTTGTGTTAAAAATGAAGAAAATATTTTCTATCAATTGGATAAAAATGATTTACCATTAAATCTTTCGTAAGTTAGTTTTTGAAATGAACCCGTTGTCTTTCACTGTAATTGTCACTACTTAATTTTCTTGATCTTCAGTCCTGACTCACGTTCAATTTCAATAAACTCAAATCTCTCTACCGTTTAAGCCCCTCCCTCCCCCACCTCTCTCTCTACACTATTTTGTTAATTTTTGAAAATATTTTCAAGTGTCAAGCAAACACCGAAAAATAAAAATTTGAAATTTATTATTCTAAAAAAATATTTTACATTATAAAACATTTTATATCGAAACAAAGGAGACTTAGGGTAAGAAATTTAATAAACAAATTTAAGTTTAAAAGCGTAAAATTAAGTAAAAGCCATATAATTGTAAATTTGGGAGTGAGAAAATTATGGGAAATGATTTTGCCAGTCTCTTTTTTGTTAACGTCACTCCTCTGCAAGTGTATTTTTTCACAAAAAATACACTTGCAGAGGAGTGACGTTAACAAAAAATAAATAAATTGGCAAAATCAGCAGCCAAATCTATCTTTGTACGAAACTTGAGTAAAACTTTCCGGTCTTTCTTGATTCGAATAAAATTCAATTTAATTGAGTGAAATATTGGGTTCAATTTATAAGGGAAAAAAATATAACTAATTTTTAGTTTGAGTTAAAAACAAAAAACAATAATAATGGCCGTTCCTCAGGGAAGAGAGTGTTTTATGTGCAGACAGAGAAGAGTCGAGAGGGAGAGAGCTGCGTTAGAGAAAGAGAGTCGGTCACAATGAACGCGCCGGACCGTTACGAGCGATTTGTCGTACCGGAGGGGACCAAGAAGTAATCTTCTCTCTCTCTCTTTCTCTACCATTTCTCGCACTACAAATTTACTTATATGATATTGACGCTTCTTTGATTTCTAGGGTTTCCTATGAACGAGACACCAAGATCATAAATGCAGCCTCGTTCACGATCGAGAGAGAAGATCACACCGTTGGGAACATCCTTCGCATGTACTAACTGTTGCTTCCATCAAATTTCCCAGTTTTTTGTAATTAAAAAAATAAATTGATTCAGCTGAGTTTACCTAGTGATAAACCCTAGTTTATGTTAAACCCTAGTTGTTGTTCATCGTACGCAGGCAGTTGCACAGGGACGAGAACGTGCTATTTGCTGGGTACAAGCTTCCTCACCCGCTTCAGTACAAGATCATTGTTAGGGTTAGTCTTTTTCTACCTGTTTTTGTATGTTTTTTACTACGTGAGCAAAAAAGCTATGTAGAATGGACAGATTAGAATTTTAGGGTAGGGTTTTTTCGCAGTGTGAGTGGTCAGATTTGTTTTGGTGCTTTTGAGAGATGGTGATGTTCAAAATGATTTGGATCTAAACTAGGAGCAATGGTTTAATACGTAGACTGTAGTTGCTTTGAGTTTTGACAGTGGAAAGAATTGATTGTTTATAGAGTGAGATACTGCATTAGAATGCCCACTACGAGTTTTATCTGCAGGGAATCAGACAATACAGTGTTGTGTTTTTCTGTGGGTAGTGTATCTGGAATGTACATTTGAAAACCGAAAGATCACAGGGTGAAGAATACTTTTCGAAGTCTTTGTTTACTTGATGGTAAAATGAATTGGTGTCCAGTTGTTTATTGTTTGCTATACTACATGGGATTCTCATAGGAGGGTGACTTACGACAGAGGGAGGAGATTTATTTTATTGCCTCATGTGATGCAACCAATTTGTTAGACTTGTGAGGAATGTGTTGATCGAGTCTAGAAGTTCTCCCTCTGCATTGGGCAGTAAACGTTGCCAAGGCTTCTCCTGTCTGCTTCTTGTTCATAAATATGATGTGCTTAGTATGATTGTTATTGGTTCTGTTGGGTGGTCTTGCAGATTCACACAACAAGCCAGTCGTCACCAATGCAGGCATATAATCAAGCTATAAATGATCTGGACAAAGAGCTTGATCATCTGAAGAATGCGTTTGAGGTGTGACTTCTCTTCCTAGTTTCTGCTTGAAGCTTGTTACCTTATTTTTCATCAGTTGCTTGTGACTAGTAATTGAATACAGGCTTCCAGATTTTGTTTGTCTTTTAGATGCTCATGATTTCGTGGTTCAGCATTCCTTGTAGGAAATTTATTAACTTCTTAAAACTAGATTTTTGTGGTTCAACGCGGGGGGGGGGGGGGGGGGGGGGGGGGGGGGGGGGGGGGGAAGGGGGACTAGTTCGTATTCCAATGCTTACTCCATGTAACTCGGAATAATCAGTCAAACTGAAGCTGAAACATGGGATATATAACATCCATAAAAGTTTATATGTAATTGTTTAGATGCAGGTTACGTTTGTTACCCATGTATTCTAGGTGCATTTTGTTTTTTTGGCTCTTACTGATGCCCAAACAAGGGATATCAAAATTCTTCAAGTTTCTGTAGAAAGGTCACATGTCCTTTCAAGCCATGCAGTGATTGGTTTGAAGAAAGAAGAGGAGGCAGTTTAGGGAGTATGCCAATTAGGACCTTTTAGAGTGTTTAGGAAGCTGTTGTATATCCACATAGGAGTATCACACTTTTGTACATCTAGATAGTATTCTAACTAGAGGAGATGTGAATATAAATAAGAAGTATCCATCATGTACTTTTGCACACCAAATCACGTTCTTATTTAGAAATGCCTTGTCACACTAAAACTACGCGATTCATGCTAACCTACCAGATTGATTGTGATTTCTTTTTTTATCAATCTCTTATTCCGTATTCCTCCCCATTCTCATCATATTACAATGTTTGTCTGCTTTCGCTATAATTTGAATTGTATAACTCTGAAAGGTGGGTTCGATCGAGTTAGATAGACATAATATAGAGAACCGATGTGGATGGAATTGGAGCCATCTGCTCTTTCAAGTACTGTTATGCAGTAGTGTAGTGTTAATCCAGAATCTTAAAACATTATGTGCTTTCTTCCTCAAAATTCATCTCCGTGTATTTATCCACAATTCTTAGTCCTCATTTTCTCATGTTCTTTTGCAGACTGAGGTGGCAAAGCATTCAAGGGAGTTCTGATATGAAAGTACTGAGAATGTGGCATTCAAGCATTCCTGTTCGTGTGGGAATGTGGCATGTGGTTATGTTTAGAAGTGCATTATGACTTCACTGCACTTGTATGAATCCATAAATACGTTGGCCAAACCTTTACTGTTTGTTAAATATTGGTGTGGATAGGCTTGTAAGTGGCAAAGGCTTCGTCTAGGGTTTCCTTCTTTGACATGAATTTACAGGATGAATCTTCTTTATCAAATGATTTGCCTTTTGCTGGAGTAGATTGAGATACAGTTCATATTTTTTAGCCTACTTGTAAGCGATGGGGGCATCACCCCTGCACGCATATGGGTGGTCGGGTTTCAAACATCGATTGAGGCAAAAGATGGATTACTTATATTTGATAATTGAATCCTATTTTCATGGTAAATAGGAAAAGGGAAAAAAATTGGAGAAATGAACCCTGAAAGTGAAGCACAACCGTTATGAATATGTGGTGCTGGTGGCCTGGAAGCCCCATTATTACTTTTAGTGGTGGGTTGGAAAGATTTCTTTTCCAATGGTTGTTTCTCTCGTTCTACATTGCTGCCCAGATGTTCGCCATTTGGCACCTCAGATATGCTTTACCTGGCATTACTGGACCGTGTGGTAGAGGCAATGGTAGTACCATATTAAGTTTCGCACCCGATGAGAGGCAAATCCAAAAGTTCTGCGCCGATCCAAGGTGGTGCTTATGACAGAAAAACGTCACTTTCATTCTTTCCTACGTATGAAACCCAGCTTTCGCAGTTTTGAACGATGGCTGGCCAAGCTGGAGTTCTATACATCAGGTTGGATTTTGAAGCAGCCATTCCCTTTCCCTCAGATACTCATCGATTTAAAAATGATTTACGTCATTTTCCCTTTCCAAGAATAATAGAAACAAAAGCGAAGAAACCGGGAAAACAATACCAGGCTACCATACCATTCACTTAAGATTCATCCGTGTTCCTCATCTGTATACCAACTGAAACACTATACAGGATTGATGTGTCACAAATGTAGTCATACCATGACAAATATTAGAAGGTTCTCAAGAATGCATATTGAACGCCTTGCAATAAAAACTTGATCTGCAATTTCTCCTATCAGATTGTGCCCCTAACTGGGAACTCTTTCTAAATTCTAACATAAACACATGAACCAGTCTCTGTACAGATCTTGGTTAGCAGTACGAGAAGAAAACCATAAACTAAATTGAAAGATACACCCACCCACCAATCAATGGCAACCAGGGTGTTTTACACTAGCAATACATAGAAAAACAGGAGGTTGAGACTTATCCAAGATGCGGAGAGTTCATGGGAAAACTCTACCCATACGCCAATCACATGGAGAGATTCCGTTTCGTAGCTTCCATTTTGGACAACAGATCTTTAATATCTGCTTCCATCCTCGTCTTCATATTGAAATACTCCCGATGAGCTCTTTCCAAAACTTGGAGCTCTTCAAATTTTTGTTTCCGCATTTCCTCAGCTTCAGACAAACGCAACTTTGCAATTCTACTAGTATACTCATCTTCGATCTTTTCGTTCTTGGCCATTGCAATTCGTTTCAGGCCTTCAGCTTCTCTTCTTGCATCATCGGCACGTGTTTGGAACATTCCAGCCTCGGCATGCTTGATTCTCACAATACTTTCCAATTCATCGAAAACAGGTCCCTTCTGAGCACTCCTTCGTGAATCTGAGTCGCTTGTGTGTTTGTTTTCCTGATCGGAACTAAAGGTGGGAAGTAAACTGGAAGATCTCTCCAATTTTGGTGCTTTTTCCGAGTAAAGCTGTTTAAACCACATGGCGTCTTGGCTAGACCCAGCAATGCCATTACTACCTTCTTGATTCTTCTTGGACACCTCCTTTCCTGACAGAAGTGGAGTGTTGCCGCCAGACTTGAAGGAATCACTTTCTGAAATCACAGGACTTTATTTTAGAAGGCAATTTTAATAAAAGCAATCTCTTTGAAAGGAAAATGCGCATGCACTAAATGTAGATGGTAAAGGAGTTTCATACAGCCACTCAACAATCATGACTGTACCAACACAAGAACAAAAAAATCTTACTCATAGGAGTGGTAATCCACCAACCAGTACATTGTCAATTTTTGCCTTGCCACATTGTTGGTTTGCTATCATAAATAGGCAGTCCAAGTACATTGGAATTATAAAGAGCATGTGAACCGTGTGATAGCTTCTAATCATCATTCAGAATGGACCAAGAGATCTATTATAACTTGTCCCAAGTACCAAAATGATCAGAGACTGCTTAGAAAGCACTTTTGTTATGACAATTCCCATACGCTGTAAAAAACAAAAACCATTTGATGGGAAATGCTCATTTGAAATGAAAATAACAATAGTTATTTCTCCAAGTCAAATTCAGGGGAAAATTGCACCCTAGTGCAGTATTTTTGGACAGTCAGAGGATTCCATAAAATTCAACTATAGTTTCAATAGATTATACGCAATGTAAATCAAGAAACAAGAGCAGCCCCAAGGTTGACGAGACTGCCTGGAATAAATTCCTTCAATGGCCAAGATTTCACATAGTATGGTGTAGAACTAAATTCTTTTTCTTAAGCTTCAATCTAGCCAGGATTTTGAACCCAGGGGGCCGGTTTAGTAGATATAATTTTTTTTATCCGAATACTTATTATATCATAAAATTTTTGCTTTCCAATACATTACAATTGTACATTGAAATGATTCTAGCCTAATGCAGTTAAAGTATACCAATCATTTTGTATTTTTTCTTTAGGCTATTTCAACTGTTACGTGCATATTTTTCATTTATGAAAGAAATAGAGAAATGAGAATGTAAAAAAAACCGATTTTTTATTAAATCAAATCAAACCAAAATTATTAAGATAATAAGTAGCTATACACAAATAATTATCAATAATATTAAAAATCAGATATATACAAAATAAAATTTTAAAACTTGGGGGCTTGGGGTGCCGGGGTTCCACTGGGCCCCAACATAGCTCCGCCCCTGCAGACATGTTACACTACAATTAACTATCAAGGAACATATTTCATTTAGAGAGAGAGAGAGAGAGAGATTTGACCGGTGAATTTGATTGTTGAAACTTGGAAGTGTTAGGGAGTGAAGTACTAAATACAAAATGATAAACCACGAATGCCTACCAAACTGACCAAAAAAAAAAGGAGAAAAGAAAAGCCTGCAGGCTACAATGGACTAAAGTTCTCAGCACCAAAAACAAATAGATGAAAAAACAGAAATCACTTGTTTTACAACGATCATCTATAAGCTTGACTTATTTTCCTCGCCACCTCGTAAGGCATAGCTGCACCTTCAAGTCGTAGTGTGACACGCGTGCACGTGTACTACTTCCTACATGTTTACTTAAATAAGATAAAGGAGGAAAAAAGTTCACCTCTAATTAAGTTAGTTTTCCTAATCAGCATTCCTAGTGAAAGTGGCTATAAATCAGTACCGACACATTGAATGATAAAATAAAGAATGATCCAAGGATGTCAATCGGCATAAATGAGTTAAGACATTCCCCATATGCAAGGTTTCACAAACCAATAAAGTTCATAGTCGGACTTACCAGTAAGGAAACCCATAATCTGGTGTTGAACCTCTCGAAGGTCAGACTTGTTTGCCAATCTTGACAGCATCCGAACAGCAACGATGTGCAGCCGTTTCCCCCTCATGTCCTCACTAGCGGAAAAAAATTCTTCTCACATACTCAAGTTCCTTGGAAAGAGTTTCAGCCGTCCATTCCTTAGCAAAACTCTGGAAAACTTCCTTCACAAAGCCGAACATCTCAGACGGGTGATCACAGGCAACACAATGGAATTGCATCTCCGTTGAACCATGGGGCCCAGATGCACTACGCCCATTTCTAATGTAAGATTCCCGCAACGCACAATCCGCATGGCACCAATGGAGGCATACGTCACATCCAACCCAACTACATGTGTTAGAAGCCATGTCAAACTTTGAACATACAAGACACATGCAACTGCTACAGAAACCGCTCTTCTTCGCACAGACTTTACAATCGCATTCATCCACGGGGAGAATACTCCGACAAGTGAGATTTCTGCATCTTAAATTCAGAAATATCTCCGCTAAGTCAGAATCCAAAATATCGTTTCTCCGAAGGAATTCTTGAAGACCAGTTCTCAAAGCCACTAATATTTCCATCTGAACTCGATTTGAATTCAGCAACATTTCCAAGGTAATGTCCGACCTATTTTGCAGTGCTTTCTGAAAGGCAGATAGTTGCCACCTTTTACCAGCATTCGAAATGATATCACGAACGCTATCCTTCAGACATGCTATAACTTGTCCTGTCATTTCACTGCATTTCTTAGCCATCAAAAGCACTGGTTCAGAAACTATCATTGTGATGATGGGCTCAACAAACTCAGAACCCCCTACCGGCTCTTTCACATTTTGGCTACTGCTCCTATACAAAGTACCACTCTCTCTCTCTCTCATTACCCGCCTCTTGTCTCTGCTGTATTCGGATCCGTTTTCATGAGACCCAACACTATTTGAAGGGGTTTTTCCATCAATCTGATGCCTTGACTGTACTCCTGACAGCTGTCTATGCAAACTCAATTGGTGATCGAGTCCAAAGGGTATTGTAGAGCTTCCTTCTGCAACTCTCAATTGTCCTCGCACACCTTGACCATTAGGGAGACTTTGTGATGCTTGAGATTGATGATAAAATCCATTTCCATTTGGTTCCACCCTTGAATCCATCGGAACTTCTTTGTGCTTTTGGTCATCTGGTGGCTGAACATTCCAATCCACTCCCTGAAATAAGGGCTTGCTACCAACTGATTTTTCATAGTCGACTGAATTATGTGTAAGGGAGCAACTTGGATTGTGTGTAAAAAGTTGGGAACCAGAAAAAGACATTGAGGCAGTAAATCCATCAGAATTCGAAAGGAATGTGCTAGGGAAGGATTGAGCACTCCTAGCATGACTTGGGGAACCAGGAGCCTGAACTATGTTGTGGGAATTAATTGGTAACAGAACATTCGGCAAGCTAAGAGAAAGATCAAGTGATTCCAGTACCAGTTTTTCATCTTTAGGCTTATTAAGACCAGATACATCTGATTTCTCTGGCTGCTTGACAGGATCCCTGAAAAACAACTCCAAGCCCCTGGAACTTGGTCCTTCGAGATCGTCATCTCTCTCAAACTTCTCTCCTTCTTCTTCTCTACCATTAGAGGGGGAAACTGCCACACTTTTCCCTTTGTCCTTGAAATTGAGGGTTATGCCATCCCGAAAAATAGATAAATCAGTCTCAGGGATTCTGCTGCCCTCAGATGATTCCTTATTTGACTCAGGCAAAACAACATCCCCCACCTTGAATTCAACATCTATGCCCTTGTCTTCTTCGCGCTTCTCTTCTATAGGCATTGACTTCTGACCAAAAGTATCTTTGTTTCTTTCCTCCTCACCATTGTTATTTTCCCTTGGGCTCTCTTCCTTCTTGCTACCTCCATTGTGCGGTGTGGTTCCAGCTGCATCCTCATTGCAATGAGTCCCTTCGACTGAATAACTCGGTCCATTTGATGACTGATCAACTTCCTTCACCAGATCTTTAACAATTTTGCGCGACCCAACCTCTTGTTTTTTCACACAAGCACCATCTTTGTCCAGCTCCATTTCCGACTCAGGTCTAGCCCCGTCCTCCACAGTTCTATCATCGCGCTGATGCTTATTGTCAAGCTCCTTTTGACCAGGGTACTCCCCAACAGCGCACTTTTCTTCAGCTGCAGGTTCATTTTCTTGAGCTGGATCAGGTTTAGGTTCAGGTTCAGGTTCAAGCTCCCCTTCTTCCATTTCACTGCTACTACCACCATCTGCCGGTAAATACTCGCCCTTCTTCACTTCAACACTCTTCGATTGCTCACTTCCAGAGTCCTTGGACCAAGTCGGCGACTTTGCTTCCCTCGGCCCTTGTGGGGACCTTGAATTCCCTTTATTCTCTGATGATAGATCCTTGGACCAAGTTGGCGACTTTGCTTCCCTCGGCCCTTGTGGGGACCTCGAATTTCCTTTATTCTCTGGTGATAGAACCTTACTCCCTCTAACTGAATCAGCACCAGTTCTGGTACTTTCATCAGCATCTTTCCCTAATCCAAATCTCTTCCATGATGAAACACTATCAGCTCGCCGTGACCGATCCCTCTCCGACCTAAACCCCTTCGGGAATTCTCTCCTCGTCGCAGAAAAGCTTTCGGATCTATGGATTCTGTCGCTACCATATCCACTACGTGGTGAAGAGCTCAGAACTCCCCTTTCACCGCCATCCCTATACCGATCGTAGTTCACTCTCCTATCATAACTTTCGGGATCATAATCCGAGCGCTTCCTTACCAGTGGTCGTGAACTCTCACGATCGTCATCTATTCGATCGTATCGAGAAGAGGACGACGACGATAAGCCCTTCCTTCCGTTTTCAGACTTGTAATGAAAGCTCCGGTGAGATGAAGAACGGCTCAGACTCGAATCCTCATCCCTTCTTCCCCAGTCTTTAAAAACCCCCTTTTCTCCGAAAGAATCAAGCTCCTCGCTTGACCTCAACCTCTTCATGCTCAGATCACAAATTCGATAAAATATAACAAGAAACAGACCATCAAACTTAAAACCCGAAATTTTCCTGCAATCTATGAGAACATCAAACTCTTCAACCCATTAAAAAGCACCATCACCTACTCGTCCCCAATAACATCATCCCCAACCATACATGAAAATAATCTTATTAACCAGAAAGAAAGCACAACACAAAGATTAAGTGCAACCAAACCCTAGTCTCAACCCCCAATTCCAACTAACTTCACTGAATCCCCAATTTTTATCAACAAACCCTAGTTTCCAGCTGAACATGTATCATCATAATTAGAAGCCACGTGTCTTAACAACTCCATATACAATCCAAAAGCCACATCTGCGTGAAGTATACGAATACGGACAAACACAGACCTAGCTGCGCAACCCTAGGTCCATAATTAGGTGAAACGTAATGAAAGTTGGGAATAAGACGAGAAATCCAAATAGAGATCAATTACCAGAGGAAAGGTTAACGGTTAGAGCAACGACTTGATCGGAGAAGTTCGTCGGTGACGGCCGGCGAGGAAATTCGGCTAGAGATTGTAGAGGAGAGACAGTTTTTCAGAGAGAGAGAGAGAGGGAGAGGGAGAGATGAGAGAGGGAGGTCTCTTCTTATTTTGGGGAAAGTTATTTTACTATTTTATTGTTTGTCTCAGTCAACGCGGGTTTAACCACTGTAGGAGAGGGAGGGGTTAAGTTCGGTTGGTTGGTGGATTTGCTCTTTTCAAAATTGATCAGAATACGTTACTTGAGGAGAGGCCTCGAAAAAGTAATTTTTTGTAAATTCTTTAGTACTAATGTGGATAGCATGTTTTTGACCGGTCTAGTGCTAAAATTAATTAAAGTACGCGTAAACTAGTCCGTACAATCGGTCGAGAGGGAGAGAGACTTGAATACGCAAAGTGCATAGAACGCACTATAAACAAGTAAGGAGTCCGACTTTGGAAGGCTGGAAAGATGAGTCGTAGCAGAAAGCGGAATGGTGTGTAGTGCGCACTAGGTGCAAGTTAGCGAGGGGATGAAAAGAGTAAAGCCATGAGTACATATGAAATATACATACATATGAAATTTGTACGGTGTAACTCGGGTCTCATAAAAATTATTTGAATAGTTCATTATTTTTAAATTTTTTTTATGAAATCTTATAAAAAATTAGCTCAACTTGATATCGGTAAGGTTTTTTTCTGAATTTGTGAGGGCGTAACTACTTAACTGTTCAATTTCGCCCCTACAAATTTAAAAAAAATCTTTACCAACATTGAGTTGATCTGATTTTTTAGAGTTTCATAAAAAAATATTTTAAAAATAATAGATGATTTGAATCATCTTTGTGAGATCTAAGGGGGTCCCAAAAAATCCATATGTACACATAGCACTACTCAAATGGAAAACCATATCCACGTCAGCGCTGGGGTGGACGACCCAGGTCGCGTTTTTCAGGTGGAAGGATTAATTTAGATGTCACCGCACGTGCTTGGTGTACCGTGTCCCCCTCTGGGTAATTTTTTTAAAAATCAAGAAGGCCCGACAGAAATCAGCCTAATCTGTTATGTGTAAGTGTTCAATCAAATCTTTTAATTTTTTTTCAGATTACAGAATCATAAAATTCGAATAAAACATTAAAAGATTAGACCGAACACCTACACACACTCACATAAACACCTTATACACACATTCACATCTTTTGATGGGTCTCACATACATTAAAAGTGTAATGTGTGTGAGCCCCGGTATGAATGTGAGTGAATTTATGTAAAATATTTGTGATTGTAGAATGATTGTGCTCGTAAATAAGTAAGTAAGTAAGTAAAGTAGTATTCCTACAACGGAATTTCCCTCGAGAAGTACAAGGGCCACGTGCTGAGAATCCATTGGCAGATCTGGTCGGCTGAGCGAAGCGTGAACTTTCTCCCCTGGGATTATATACAACCTTGAACAAATTCAACAACCGGTCCTTTGTCTCCACACAGATCCAGCTTTTGTCTAAAACCCGGCCAAGTACCAAACGGCCGCGAGAGGGTGAGTGAATCTACTCGCTCTTTTCCCGGCCCACGATCGGAACGATTTTCCCGAAACGAATACGCGTGTTCGGATGCGATGGCGAGTGGGGGGGAGATTTCGTACTCCGATGGGGGCGTTTGGAAAGAGGAAGAGGGGGAAGAGAATTTGCTTTTGACTCTTCTCGGGGCGTCTTCTTTTTGACGATTTTCAAATTGCTTTTTTTCTGACTATCCGTCTCCAATTGTGAGACTAGTATTACACCGGGGCGTCATCGATAATAATTAGGGAAAATAACCGAAATGGTCCCTGTAGTTAAATGTTTGTGTCAATTTGATCCTTGTAGTTGTAATTGGCTCGATTTATACTCTGTACTTTCCATTTTGTTCCAATTTTTTCAAATTGCTAACTGCCGTTTGTCCTTTAAATAAAGACAAAAAAAAGCTAATAAAGACAAAACTAAACTAATAAGCCAATTTTTTTATCTTTATTCAAAAAAATTAGATTGTGATGGTAATTTTTTAATTTTTATGTTCCTCTTGTCACGATGAAGCAATAATCCCTAAAAAATTGACAAAAAAACTAACAAATGTAAAAAAAAATTGAATAAGGACAAAAAAATAAGTCACTTGGCTTATTTAGCCTAACAACTCCTGGGTTTATGTAATATTCTGACTTTTGGATATGGTTCTTTATCATGTTGTGGTTTTTGGATCTATATCATGTTGTGACTTTTGGACATGGTTCTACATACATTTTTAGTATTATGCAAAACAAATAAAGCACATTTTTAGTATTATGCAAAACAAATAAAGCATCTCAGTATTTGTCCACAAGTTAAATAGGTAGACAATACTAGTGGTTATGTTGCCTCATGGCTGATAATAAAAATGCTGAATTAGAGAGCAACTTTTTGCAGAAAACTATAGCCAAATTTCTTCTCAGGTGCCTCCTTATTAATGGAGAATAGAAGAATGAGCTGTGTTTCAGTCCAGATGTATATTAGGTAGGCCTGTGGAAAAAATCCATCCACCCGCGGACCTAACCCGAAGGGTCCCGGGAGGGGTCGAATATGTGTTTCGGATAGGTACGGGGTTCATTTTCTATTAAAAATTAGATTTTGGTTCGGGGTTCGAATTCGTGCGTTTTTTACTCGACCCGACCAATTCATAAAGATTAATTCGGTTTTTAGTTAGATCCAACCCAACGTAAAGAATTGAGATCGCGGACAGTTCTTACCTCTTTTCGGTTCAGTTTGCGGGCCTAAAACATTTGTTACCCGCCATGTCGGGTCGAGGTCGGGGGTCAAACCCGACCTCCAGACTCGTGCACACCCCTAATATAAGGGCAAGAGGGAAATGAGAGAATTACTGTTTTAACCCCCAAAAACGGGGTCATTTGATTTTGCTGTTAAAATGACTACCGACGGTTAGTAATTGGACCAAGTTGGAACAAAATAGAAAGTACAAAGTATAAATTAAGCCAACTACAACTACAAGGACCAAATTGACACAAACACTTAACTATAGTGACCATTTCAGTTTTTTTTTCCAAATAATTACTAGTATTTTTATGGTGGACTTGCTAAAGACACCCTCAGAAATTTTATACACAACCATTTTTTCTTCTAGATCTCTACACACACACAAATTTATACTCCATCTGTCACTTATTTAAAGTCCAATATTTCATTTTGGGCTATCCTAAGTGTCCATTTTGTAAATTAACTGGGTAAAAGTTGGTGCATTGTCTATTTTATTCCTAAAAGTAGATTCTATTTTGAAAAGTTAGTAAGTAGAAGTGTAATGATGATAGGTAAGTAGGGAAAGTGGAGGAAAAAGTTGATATGAAATGTATAATGATGATATCTTTTTAATAAGTTAGAGCTACAAAACAGGACATTTAATAAGGAACGGAAGGAGTAATATCCAAACTGTTTTTATTACTACCAAAATTCTTGTGCTCAAAAGGCTTGTACAATATACAGTGTACAAGACTTTTCTGCGCTGAATTTTTGGCACCAATAAAAACAGTTTTGACATTATCACTACAAAAAAAACCTGTGTTTTTTTCTATTTAACCTTATTCAAAAAAAATCGCATTTTTTAGTTTTTCATTCTTGTGAATTATTGTTTCGTTTCGATGGGAGGAATCGATAATTTTAAAAATTAGGACTTTTACCTCTCTTTATTTTTTTTGGAAATATGGATAAAAGTCATAGTAATATCATACTTTTCAATTCCTCAAGTCAAGATGAACCATAAATTCGCAAAACTTGAATGAGAACAAAATTAAAAAATACGGAAAATTTTGAATGAGAACAAAATTAAAAAAAGCCTCAGGCATAGATCTATAGCTCTCTCTTTTCTTTTTTCTTTTATTGAACTCCAATTGGTTTGTCATACTTTTTGAATTTTTCATGTCACAAAATAGTTCACTGTTAAGTTGTCTTAAAAAAATTCCTTAATTGCTCCGTGCAATGTCTTCCTTTCGATAAGCCTTGGAGATAGATAGGGTCAACGGCGGCTTCTTTCTGCTGTTGTTCTTTGTAGCTATATGTTACTACGGTAGGTTCTGGAGCAAGCTACCTGAGTGAACTAGCTAATTTTCTTCTTCTTGTTGCGGCCGTATGGTACTATGGCCTTCCTTATTCGTATTTAACTTGCGACTGAGAAAGTCGTCTTGTGCAATTTAAAACCAAATTGTATACGACCGACTAATGTCGTGATAAAGGAAATCATCCATAATTACCAATAAAAAAATACTGTAATAATATTAGCCATATTAAATCATCGCCGCTCCTTACTCAGATTTGAGTAAAAATTTGATTTGGTACAAAGGATTTCACTTATGAACCCATATTTTACTCAAATCTCATCCATTCACCACCATCACCGCCCATCAACTCATCTCTCTCTCTCTCTCATCCTTCCTTTTGCAACCAAATCTGATGTTGCAATCTAGGAGCCATGGTTGCAACCAAATTTGGTGTTGTGACCACCAGTGCCGACCACCACTAGCAACCACCAACAACAACCACCACCAATACCGACTACCACCAACGCCGACCACTACTAGCAACCACTTGGAAATTTGGTGAAGGATTTGAGTTCAAACCAAATGTGATGAAAACTTTGAGAAAAACCCAAATTTGGTATGGGTTTGGGTTTGGGTAAGGAGTGAAGGTGGATTTTGGGGATTTTTTCCTCAAATTTTAGTTTGAGTAAGAATTTAGTGAAGGAGTGGACATGCTCTTGTGCATCGCATAAAACGTTATGGTGGATCTCACATCTATTGTCAGAATATGACAATTTATCTTTTTTACTGTACAACTCAAAGTATCAAAACAATTTATGTGCACCTTATTTAATTTGAGCACCTCAATTGATTTTTAGAGGATCAATTTCACCGTTTACTAACGAATGACCCAATTGGAACCGGACAAAATCTCGCATGTGCTGAGTCCACAACAGTTGATAGCACCAACGAGATTGCAAATATGAAACCAATGAAGAAGCAAAGCTTCCAAGTCTCAGATTTTGAATACCAAGTCAGCCCATTAGAGTTCAGGTCAATTGTCAAAATTGTACTGTAATAACTAATGTAAAAATTCAAATAACTGCACCTCGAAGGTGGCATGCATGATCGAAACACATGTAATGCATAAACAAACCTACTGATGGGATATCAGGGTGTGACTATTGGTATCCGGTCTCCTTGTTTCTTTTGATAATTCGATTGGACCCTAAAAAGGTGGAATGGCTCAAATTGTCAAAGGGGCTTTCCCGTGAGCTCACCAAATACAAATTGTTTAGTACAATCCATCAAATAAAGTTCCAAAAAAGCCTGCTGGCTGCTCCTAAGTCCTACTATCATATCCCATCCTTGGTGGGGTGGGGAGGTGCTGTGCGGCACCATGCACAATTATGCACATTCAGGCCGTTCGTTTGGTAAGTCAACAATTCAGATTTTATCTTGGTAATGAACGGCTCAGATGCTCAGATGGCGGAGATGCGATTACAGATGGAAAATATTATTGGGATATAATATTTTTATTTTGCTTGAATGTAAATTGATTTGGTTTGGAGTTGTATCTTTTGGGTGACACCTTTTTATCATGGACGGACGCGTCTTTTATGAACAAAGGTGCCCCTTCTTTTGGTAACCTTTCGTAAAGTCACCGGTTAGTCTATAAATATCATTCTTCTCATTCATTTGATGTTATGGATTTTTCCCTTTTATTCGTGTCCATTCATATGAGAGAGTACAAAAACAAGGAGGTTTAACAGACCCATCGATTGCAATGCTGCTTTTGTGGGGAGTTCGATCAAGTAGTGCTGGAAAATAGACGTTTATGCAAACCGTAAGCATTGTAGCGGGGACGAATCTGTCTTAAGTACAGAGAGTAACACAATCACTCTCGCCTTGATCATCATTTTGTTATCATCGGTTTCCAGGTTTTGAATTCTAATTCTATGGCACTCATATTATTGGTTTTCATCACAAAGAGTAAACTCATTTTTTCAATAATTTGAATTGTTAAATTGCCGAGCAGACGGCTCTTGAGCGGCCGGTGCCCATCACCATCTCCCAGTTGGGGGTTGGGGGCTTGTAATAGGCCTAGAACTCCTGATCTCACCAAAGAACCTTATCCCTTCCCTCCAAAAACCAATGGTACACATTCCTTTCCTGCCAAAGATATTTTCTTCACTTGCTTTGACACTTTGATGAGCTAGTCATTGTCTTCTCCTCCAAAAAGTGCCTAAAACCACCAACCTCCACCCTTTCCCAAACCAATATCCATGACCAAACCCACATCTTCTTTGACCCACTCCCACAATAACTCTACATCGTAGTCTCCTAGATCCAACCACCTTCATTGAATTCCATGGCTGCACTCTTAACTGGACATTGTTTTCCTTGTAGAAGCTGGTCAACACAAGAACTCGAGATCAAGAAATGTCCAAGAATTCTCTTTAGTATTTTATCCTGCCGAAGACCGATCGATCCGTCAAACACAGAAACAAAGAAGGAAAAGGAAAAGGAAAAGGAGAAGAAGCGATTGTTGCCAAAACTTATTATAGTCAGTGTTGAGAATTTCGGGAAGAAATTGAAGGATAACTTGAGTCCAAAGCAGAAGGGTGACTGGAAGGACTTGATGTTGATGAGTTTATCATTTGCAGTGTATGTGTATATGTCTCAGATGATAGTTTGTGCCTATTGTGCTTGGACCTCCATGGCCAACCAACCTTGGTAGAACAGCTTAATAAAACAACAGTATTATGTGCATATGTTTGGATTCACCGGTTGATAATCTTTTTCTTATTTGCGACTTCAATTTCTTTGGCGATGTATAACTTGGGCTTCTGATTTTGTATAGCGACGGATGTTTTGTTTCGTCTAAGAGTAATGCTATAGGAACAGAAAAAACGATCACTTCTAGTTTAAAGACTCACATATATTCTCTCCGTCATGGCCAATTAGTGTACCTATGATCCCAGTTAATGTTGGTTTTAAGATCGTAGGCAACTATCATACTTGATATTGTAAGGATAAGCGAGAAAAACGAGAAAGGGAAGATGGATACCCAGTGCACAAGGTTCACCCAGGTGTAGGGATATTGAGGGACAATTACAGGTCTCTGGTTGTCGTAAACCTAATAATTGTGATCAGAATGACAAAAATGGATTCCTGAATAAGTAGTACCTGGACATTGACGAGGAGGATTGTTACACAGCGTGGTTGAATTCTGGGTATTCAAGGCTCTGGTTTCAGCTGTTGTACTATCTGCTACCTCTGGTTAGCTAAGCAAAAACCCAACAAATCACAATTCCTTGACATCCAGCATTTTCACAATATTGGAACCATCAGAAACTGAGCGGACAACAGAATCATAGTGGACATGTATATTGTTGACCTCATCATCTTGCAAATTCTATACTGCTCATGCATAGTGTAAAGCAGAGGGGCAAGCACAGATGCGTGCAGAGAGAGAGAGCGAGAGAGAGAGAGAGAGAGAGAGTCCATCTCCTTGTTAAACATATCCGAGGACAATCCATATGCGTTATAAGACACAGATGATGGCGTATTGTTCTACATCATAAAAATCAACTTGTCTATGATCTCATATTATTGTCTACTTAAAACAAAATCTGATTCGACATGTAAATTTGCTCGAACGTGTAGCTTAGTCGGCTTTCAGCCTGTCAATCCGGAAAACGCGATAGAATAGTGAAAGCATCCATTGCCAAATCAATATCAGCCAATTAGTTGGCTTGGGTTTAGGCTCAGGTCTTGGTCCAAACAATCCTTTGTACAGCTCTTTCTGCTTCTGATAAACGGCCTTGTCATGTTCAGCGAGCAAACGCAACTCCCTTGGAATTGCTTTGTCCTCTGGAGCAAATTTCCTTGCCTTGGTAAAGTCTTCTCTGGCAGCATCTGTTTGCCCAAGTTCCGCTCTAGCTTTTCCTCTTCTGAACAGTGCTTTAACATTGTTTTCGTCCTCCACCAACACCTAAAATGAGTAATATAAGAGTTATTCACGAAGTTTAACCATTCTCAGATAGTTGGGAGACAAGGATTCGTAGACCACTGAAAAAAAAAAAAGCAGTCAAAAGTGACCCAATAATTAACGGGGATACAATATGATAAGAGTAGCAGCTAATCAAAAAGGGCTGAAGGAGAGTGCCATATAAGCAACCTAATTTTCAAACGGTGCTCTGCCTTATGTTAAACTAGGTCATGAGGAAAATATGCTAGTGAGTTCATAAGTAAAGCTATATGACAACGTTTATGTTCCTTCGAGACTAAAAAATCAATCAAATTGAATGGCATAGTTACCCATGCCCCCTTCCCCATAAAAACACCATGTACTGTAAGAAGTGACTGAGAGATGTACTTATGCTTCGAAGGGCCATATCCTTTGATGTGCCAAAACACCTCAAGGATTTTTGACAGCATAGCATTAAGGGGAAAAGCAATCCAGCCTATCCAGGTGCAAACAAAAAGGCTATATAACCAAGATACAGAGAAGAATCTGATACTTACGATGCTGCATTGAGCGATTGCTTCTTCATAGCGTTTGAGTTTTATCAGGCAAGCCGCCATGTTAAGGTGACAGGGATTCTTCACAGCCAAAGCCATATCTCTGTATTTATCGAACAATTGGAACATGAAGTCATCTCCCATATATGCTATGGCCTAAGCAAAATCAACCACAATAAGTTAAAACTGGGGGAAAATACCGCACAAGCTCATGTTGATTGTGACTAATGGAATAGAACATTCAAGAACACGAGCTTGTACCATTTCATATTGTTGCATAGCCTCCTCCAGTTTTTCCTCTTTGAAGAAAGCATTTCCATCCATCTTTCTTCTATCAGCCGCACTAATCCTCTCCTCTACTGTCATGTCACTACGAGCTTTCCCCTATGAAAGATATAGTTAACGAAAGTTGCACTCCGAGAACAATAATGAGTTCCAAACCATCAAGTTTCAAGGATGAACAAACCAATTCATCAAAAACGGGACAACTTACTTCTTGAGTCTCATCAAAACCAATGAGCTCCACTTCATATAAAATATCTGCCATGGGTGGAACATTTGGGAAAGAAAAGTTTCCTTCTTTACCATAGCCCAGTTCCGAATGAACATGTAGTAGTGCACGTTCACCAGATTTCATGCTGTATACACCAATGCCCAGTCCTGTCATTTCTCTTTTCTCTGTTGGCAAAAAGCGATTGAAGCTTAGTACAACCGTCACCATCAAAAGTATACTGAAAATCTAAATTGGTTCCACAAATTGTCCACAATTTTTGGAAAACAAGCATCAATTATGCATACCTTTTCCTAAAACCAACTCCAGTGGACGTTGTTCCTGCCATGTATCTTCAAATTTGTGTTGGGTGCTTTCAGTCCACGCTCTATAGTGCACTATCCAATGTACATAACAAAAAATTATGTTAGTCTTTCTTTAATTACATTTATGAAAGGGAACTTGCATGACTCCATTTAATGTCAAGCACTGAATATACAGTTTTAGGCCACAACGAGACTGGCGGAAACAAAACATTCATGAAAGTGCTATATAATTAATATGAACTCGTACCCAATCAAACAATACAGCTTAGTAGCAAAATCTTTGATTTATACTGTTCCGTGACCTTTGTTGCCTCCAAATTAAGACTTCAGAGATGCATTACTATCACAAGAACTACTTTTGCAAAAAGAGAATTTAAATTATAGACCGAGGATGGCAGCAATAGCTCTGATCCCAACTGCACCCTCAGTTTCAGAATGACTAATTTACCAAAATCTACCATGACTACTCTAATGATTTCCTTCCTTCATAGATTATCTCATTGTCGTGGAAGAGCCTGGACAAAATCTTCTTAACCATCTTCTCTGATTCAGGAAATCCATTAAAAACCTTTTACACGAAAATCGGACCCATTAAATTGGTTTTCTTGGCCTCCTCTATGCCTTACCTCTATCCATCCAGATTATTATAACTGGACTTTCAACAGGACAACCGTGTAAGGTGGTGTAAGAATTTGTCCCCATTTCAGTTCTTGATGGTCACCACCAGACACCAGAAAGGAAAAAGAATTCTACCAACAGACGCGATCTAAGTTCATGCAACTTAGTATTTATTCAAGTTTCCTTTCTGCAACCGTTGAATTTGAATAGAACCATAAGGTGCACCTCAAAAGCACAAGAATGAGTAGCAGGGCTTACCAAAGCATGTCGAGTATTTGGATGGCTTCTGACCATGACCTTCCTTAATAATTTGCTTAGTGACTTTCTCATGAAGAACTTCGACTTCAGAATCCACTTTTGGGGGGCCGCTACCGTCTTGAGGAAGTTCTCCATTAACAAACGAAGCACTTTCAGCAACAATTTCACTTTCAGCATATTGACCTGAAAAAAATTGAAGAAAACAACAAGTTCCAAGTACTTCTTCCTTCTTAATGCTGACACTTGATTGCTCCTGATAAATTATACACTTAATGAGCAACAAAAAGCAAAAAATATTTTGTACCGATTTGTATATCCTTTACTAAGCAAGACAAAGGACAAAAAGTAAAGAATGTCTTCAACCCCTCGTCTCTCTTTTAGTAGGTTTTCTAATAAGAACCTGACTCCTGTGTTTCTTTTGAGAATTATCACTTTCCCTCCATAGAAACATCAAGTTGGGTATCCACACGTGCTGCAGCATTTGATTGCACATCAGACCTCAGCAGAACCAGTCAGCCTTTATGTTATGTAGTCCATATAGGTATTCATGAATTGTGAAGTAAACTTACTTAACGACGCTGGAAGCCAATGAACAAAGCTTAGAATCTAAGGTAGAAGTAAGGCCGAGCAGTATCACATGTCAAAGTCAATCCGGCCATTACGGAAGAATCGAAAATCAAAACTAATATATACACTGCTCCCCAATTATACATCATCTGCACCAATTTGTAGCTTGAAAGACCAGACAAGGATCTAGATCATATATTCTGACTCTCACGCATCAGATAGTACCTATGAGGCTATGACAAACAATATTAGTAATGAAAAATGTTGTTTCTGCAGCTTCAACAAGCAATAGCTGTAATTTAATGATAAGTCCCTGGCCACACTTTAGCAAGGGAGCCAGCTGCTTTCATGTGGTAACAAATGTATGCCTCCCTTCCTCCCTCTAGGTTTGCGTCTCTATTTTCAAATTGCAAATAGCGTACGTATTCTCACTCACAAATTCAATTTGCAACATCTGTTGTGCAAACAACTGCAAATATACATGAATGATAGGGAACTAGTAACATTGAAGGCAAGAAGCACTGGGGACTTGTACCGAGCAGTGAACGCAATATGGAAAACCTAACACATTTGACAGTGCTGATTTCCATGATAGAAAGAAGCAAGTCTAACGAATGGAAAGTGCCTATGAATGAGTTCCAGGCAAGACGCAAGACGTAAAGAAAGAAGGAAACCATAATCCCTACAGTCAACGGCGAGGAAGAGGGCATACACATAATAGCCCTCATTTGGTTCTGAAATCTGAATCATGAGAAACACTCAAAGATGAGTCATAGATTTTTTAATCACATTACATCATTACTTCTGAAGGCTAAAATTACAAAAAACTAATGATGGATTAGTTGCAAATCAAATTCTGATATCTTATACGACTTGATGCCTAGAGACGGACAACAATCCCTACTGCATATGAATTGGTCTCTGATCTCTGTGCCTAACTAGAGATTGGCTACTTGAGTACAAACTATAAGAGATTATGGCAGGCCCTCCAAACACAACCTGTGTTCCGCAGCACTCCACCCCAACATGAGCACCAAATGCTCAGAGAATTGATATCAAGCCAGGAGGTTGTTCAAGAATTACCTCAAACTGCAACTTATAGTTGAGTCAATAAAATCCATTGAGGAGATGGGATAACGGTCTGCTGTTTCTGGTTCTTTCAATGTACGTATGACTTAGCTAGTATCCCAGCAGGCCAAGAGGCCTTTGGCACAATGGCATAAGGAGTGCACTTAGGTGCCAGGAGAAAGAAGGTCAAGGATTAAACTCCTCTTCCAAGGTGTTAATCTAACTACTCCAACAATACTGACTTTCGCCAATTCCAAAAAAAAAAAAAAAACATATCCCAGCAGAGTCATGTCTATATCTCCACAATCTTGTTATAGGAGCTGTGCCTGTGCATAATGAACAACCTCTAATAGGGGGTCTTTACATAAGCTAAGGAGACCAAGGTGAACTTTCCAAAATGAGAATTATATTAGGGCAAGTAACACTTTTGAACTTTGTTTTCTGTTATTCTTCTGTGGAACCAGAACAATACCAACAATCAAGCGGAGAGGATCCATTATATTACTTTGCAACGAACTCTTTCGATACAAAATGTATCGCGCATTACGGACAAGAACCCAAAGAAATCAAACTGGAAGACACAAGGTAGGATGTCTAGTTTGGGTTGATTTATCACTCACATTGGTGTCTAGTTTGGTTTAATTAAACATTCACATTGGAGATAAGATTAAGTAATAGTCACTTATCACTAATTCAACCAGAATACGCAAAATTTTGCGCCCAAGGAACCTACAATTGAACGCTTTTCTCGCAGGTTCCCAAATAAAAATGAAAACAGATTATCCATTTCCACTGTTGTTCATATTTGTACAAGAAATCAAATGTATCATACAGTTGTCAGAATACAAGGACAGGATGTATATACCATCTGACTGATTTTGCTGCTCCTGAAGTTCCTCCATTTCTCAAATCAGCAACCGAACAGTCTTATCAAGTTCTGGTAGTGGTAAAATCAAAGTAAAATTAACTTCTGGAGAACACAATACAAGCAGCATTGTTAAAAATGCAAATTTAATAAGGAGCTTTGCTAAGGTCCCAGTTTGAAACTTCTCAGGCAGGGGCGGCGGTGTGTAGGGCCCCGGCTCCTCAAGTGTCTGAGTTTTAAATTTTTTATTTTATATATACTTGATTTTAAATATTATTGATAATTATTCGTGTATATTTAATCTAAATAATTTTGCTTTGATTTGATAAAAAACTGATTATTTTACATTCTCATTTCTCAATTTCTTTTATAAATAAAAAATAAGCACGTGACAATTGAAATAGCCTAGAGAATCAATTCAATGTACAAATGTAATGAACTGAAAAGCAAAAACCTTACGATATAATAATTATACGTTTCGATAAAAAAAATATATGTTTTTTAAGCCGGCCCCCTTAACAAAATCCTGGTTCAGGTGCTATCAACTCCTTTGGGCCAGTCCAAACCGGCTTTAATTGAGCTCCCCACAAGTGGGCGGTGGGATTGGGCCCCAGGATTAGTAGTTGAGGTGTGGCCCGGATACTTGAGTTATCCCAAAAAAAAAAGAAGGGAAAATTGATTGTGACTGAAACCTCTTTCGCTGCTAGAGATGCAAGAAGAATATTACACCCTAAATAGCACACAGTTCTTCACTCAATTGAACTTATTAGAGCAACTTGGATCTACTCTCTCTCACTCTCTCTGTGGGTGGCAATTCAACTTAGCCTAGTTAAGTCCGTCCAATTGAGGACCACAAAACAAAACAAAACAAAGCAGATGATTCAATTGCGTAGTTTTTTTCACGAACGTTTTCTTAGTTAGCAAACGAAACGGAACAGGGAAAATGGATCAACATTGCAGCGAAAAATAGCGAAATTAAACACCGCAGCAGTTCCGTACAATTGTGTGTGTGTGTGAGAGAGAGAGAGAGAGAGAGAGAGAGAGAGAGAGAGAGGGACCGAGAGAAAGGGCGGGCGAGCGAGCGCACTACTGGTACTGGATTCAATCTTCGAGAGCAATGTTTTTGCTGTGATCGAAGAAGATTCTAGAGAGAGAGTGGGACGTAGATCAGGCAGGAAGTTGGATGGATTGTGGATTCGCGTTGACGTATAAACTGTGTATGTACATACACAGTATCTGTTTTTTTTTGGGTCAAACGGAATTTCACATACACAGTATCTGTATTCCTATGAATGTTCATGACTTGTTTAATTGTTTTCGATAAACCCTCCTCCTCCGTTTTTAAATGATAGTCAATCATGAATGTACTTCAATTTTTGAACCAAAATATAAGGTACATCTTTAATTTGGCGTCAAAAAGATTAATTTTAAATTATGCACGAAAATATATTTTGGTTCAAAAATTGTAAGAGTGTGTATTTTCATGACAGATTACCATTTAGGACGGGAAGGGAGTATACAGATTAATTTCCAAAATGAGCTTTTATGCTTTGTTTGGAACTTGAAGAAAATGAGGGAAAAGGGGAAGAAAAAATAAAGGGAGAAAAATTTCTGGTAAAGAGGAGAATTTCTCTGGAGAAAAAAAAAATGAAAAACATTACAAGGAAACAAATTCTTATTAGAGAGTCACCGTAATTCCTCGGCCTCTACTCTCCATAGGCTTTTTCAATGGTGTCATAGACGCCTTCTCTCTGCGGTTTTTCATTTAGATTAGCAGTTATAGTGACCAAAAAGAGAAGTGGAAAAGGACGAAAGGCTGTTAATCTCACATTCATGTTCGTCAAGGCCCAAAACTCATGGCTCGATGACAATTGCTCTTCGTATCCACTGCCGAACAGTAGTCAGCTGAGTTGAGCTTTTAAGTGCTTTGATTCCTATGACGAAACACCAAGTACTTTCTTTGAACAAATTCCAATGTTCAAATTTCTAAATCTTTTTAAGCATTTGCCTACGAATAATGTAAAATTAAAATGATATTTGAGTTAGATATGATAAGAAAATCATTATAGACTTGTAAAGAATTTCATTGGTTTGTTTAGTTATTGAGAATGAGCTTGTGCAATTTACTCCATATCCTTTCCTTGTCAGCATGACCCAAAGGTAGCCTAATGTCATAACCCCTAAGAAAGGCAAAATTCATTTTTTTTTTTTCATGAGTTTATTTATCTCTGGTCCCTCATCTAAACAGCAGAAATTTTTGGTTGCAAATCGGCTACCACGTGGTACCCGTCAGTTGCATTATTGGACGGCTCGAATGTGCTGCACGAGTACCACGTCAGTTGTCGTACCATATTTGCACCCAAAAATTTCTCTCTAAACAGGCCCATTAGCCACATTTGGCAGGAGGTTGATCAGAAAGCTAAAAGAAACTGATTTCAAACTGCTTGCTGTGTTATGGTGCAGGCATCCCCTACAGTTACTTCTCCCAAAACTAAAATTTAACAAAGAAATTGAAGCAGGAAGTTCTTCTCCAAAACAGAAAATAAATTAATGTACAGAAAATATAGTTATCTGGCAAAGGCCCAAAACAACTTCTCCATTTCTGCAGTGAATGCCGAACTTTTATAAACTCCTTCCATCACGCTGATGGCAATAAGTAGTAGGAATACACAATGTACAAATCAATATGGAACCCAGGTCACAAAATAGGGTGCCAGACAGTTGGACACGTTATATTTACCAAAAAACAATGGGGAGGAACTAAAGTAAAGCAAATCCCTTTCCATCTCCATCTCCCGAGCACTAAAGAAAAAGGAAACATCAATGGGGGCATGTTTTGTGAAAAATGCAAACAATTCACTACCTCTCAGAGGAAAAAAAAGAGATGAACTTCTCTTCCAACAACAATAGCAACCAGCGGTGCAAACTTCTGAAAGCAGCCAGTGCCAGGAGTCCGCCATTTGATTTGGGATCAACTACCAGCAGCCTTTAGAAAGTTGTCAAAGGGGCTTGCTGCCGGTAGCCTAAAGAAGTCGGGATGGTGCTGGTACTCGGCTGCACAAAGCATTGGAGTCCCAGTGGTTGGTTTGTGTGAAGTAACACTCAAGTTCTGGTCAAGGAATGGATTCCCCATCTGCAATTTCAATGGTTCCACGATCAAAACTACTGTACAGGAAATGCTATGCAACTCACTAACTCAGTATACCATAAAGCATATGTATGGAATCTGGATGTGTACTCGTATGCAATTTCAAACAAAACTAAATCTTCCATATCAGGAATTTCATCCGTCGTATGAACCGGTGATACCAACCACCAATGAACCCCCACCATGTGGGCATTGTGGTGCTCAATATCCAGATGTGGCAATTAGAGAAGTGATTTAAATTCCACTTATGCAGACCTGGTGATAATGATGATTGACGAGTTATCACCCTCGCTACCAAGTTTCTCATGATAAACTAGTGACCACAAGAAATCACATTCTAAGGTTAAAATCAGGATTTCTCACCAGCAGTATATGCTTCGTTGACTTTTATCACCCGTCCGATGACGTCATATTTACCAATTACCAGTAGCGCAGTGGTGAAAACTAGCTACACATAAAACTAGTTTTTCCTGATTTACGTTTGTCAGTTGATCTTTTTCAGAAGCTTTGCTTGCTGTTCTACTGGGTGAAATCATGACAGATTAATGGGAGAAAATAACGTGGGACCACTGCCTCAAACAAATTTCCATGTATTATGTGGCAGATTTCTACGGCTACTGAAGAAACAGACTTGTGCTGACACTTCTCTTCATAGCATTGATGCTTAAAAAGTAAGGAGGTACCATACAGAAGCCGGGCACAACCTGGGAATAAGATGGAACATGCTTTGCCTGGTCAAAATCATGGCAAGAGTAGCTCACTGCACTTCCTTGAATCTGTTGGGAATTGATGACATCAGACATTTTTTGCTGCTTTCCCATTTGGAGGGCTTCACAATGGCTAGCCATTTCCTTGTAAGGCATGTCAGATGCGGTAGAGACAGAAGACCTTCCGACTTGATTACTTGTCACCAAAACCTGCATCATTTCACTTGCAACTTTGTGAAAGAGGATTCATTTAGACATACATAAAGTTTTAACTAAATCTTAAGCATGGCACAAAACCAATGGGCAATGAGTGGACAGTCCAACAAGTCCCATACACTAATTTGGGAGGTCTTATTTTAAACTCTGGGACAATCCCCAATGCTTTGCCTCACATGCAATGCCCTTACTTATGTGGAGAGGTGACAAAGAACGAACACTATATAAATATGGCAACAAAAGGATTTCAACTCGTATGAAATAGAGTTTTGCCCATAAGAATCTAAAACCAAGCTCTGATACCAAGCTATAGTGTCAAACTCAAAGTAATTGACAATGAGTCAGAGTTATCAATTGGTAATGAGTGGAGAGGCTAAAAAGGTTCATAAACTAATTCAGGAGGTGTTCTTTTAACGGCATCTTAAAAGAACACCTCCTGAATTAGTTTATGAACCTTTTTAATGTCTCCGAGATTGACCTTAGAAGCGGTAGTGAGCAAGGATCTAGGCTTATTGGATATTACTGAACACGATGCCCTCGACAAAGCTCAATGGAAAACACAGGTTCATGTAGCCGACCCCAATTAATTGGGACTTAAGGCTCGGCTTGGTTTGGTTTGGTTCTGTTAACGACGTCTGACAACCACTAATAAAATCACTTGCTGATAATAAAAAAAACACTGATAAAATTACCATAAGATTACAAAACGAAGTCCTACATGGCTTGGGTACAAAAGTAACGTGCAGTACACAACTGCTCAAAAGCAAGCTTTTGAGATATAGTTGTGCCTTCTTCTCAAAAAAAGACAGAAAGGTATAGTTCTACCTAAGACCATGTGATATTGATCAGAGCCGGAGTACCAGGGATGGGCAGGGTACATGTCCCTAGCCTCCATGCAGCAACTGCTGCCAAGTGAGCCCACTGCTCGCGAGGGAGCGTTTGAAGCCAAGTCCCAAGCGTGAGGGAACCCTCACTTAAATAGCTAGTTTTGGAGATTGAGGTTCACACCAGAACGTTTTAAAGCAAAGTCCATCACTTTTGTACCCAGACGGTATGACTTTGCTCCATGCCAATGGACCAGTAAGTTGGCATACATACCGAATCTAGAAATTGGTCGACACTCAGGAGGTTCGGATTTCCTACAGTCAGCAGAAAATCAGGATCTGGTTGACTTTCAGATGCATCAGGTGGCATACCATCATCTATCACAAATATTGGAGGCTTAACCTGCACATTGAAAATAAAAGTATGTAGAGGTCGATATTCTCCAAAGGCCAGATTTGGAAGGCTGCACAGGGTACATACCTCATCAAGAGATTTTCTATCTTGAGAATCAAACTGGTAGACCTGGCCAGGTGTCTCCATGAATAACTGGGCTCCCAGTGGACATGCATCATCGGGAAGAAAATCCTTGAGCAACTGCTCCTTCATTATGGAAGACTCCGGCTGAAAGAAGTTGTTAAGCATCACCATTTGTTGTCCTATTTAATTTTAAACTAGGAAACATATAGGTAAAAGGCAATATCACGTTTACCATTGAAGAGTTCCCCAACATCTTTACTATCATGGAAGCAAAGGATTCTTTGGATTGGTCACCCGTTGTCATTATTGCTGAAAGCGTCTTTAAGGCATCATCATCATCTTCTTTTGATCCGTAAACTTTTCCCATGTTGTTTAATCCAGTATTAACAGCCTGCAACTTGCAATCATCAACCAAATGCAGAAATGGATCAACCTGCAGAAGTCCATTGGATACATCAGGTAGCATGAAGTAAGCTCCACCGGGAAAACCTCATAAAACAGAACTTAATCTACTGTTGCTTCAACGGTAAGCCACGAAGATTTACCCCAGATAAGAAGAAAAACCAACTCAACAGTTACCAATCAGAAATATCCAGAATGTCATTACTGTTACAAGGTAATATTATGCCAATGAATGCGGAGTAGCTAATACTGCTGCACATACATTATTACTAGTCACTGGAGCCTTTGCGCAATAAACAAGAGGGAGGATATTGAATGCTTTTGCTGAGAATATTATCATAGATGTTGCCAAGGTAAAGAGGGATCTCCGTCGAGATGGCTGTAGTGGTCCTGCAAGGCAACAAGAAGTTTGGTATGAAGGCAAAGAGGAGAGAGTGCAATCAATTTTCTGCAAACATTTCTTTTGGATAACTCAGAATCCAGCCCAACAGACGGACAAAACAGGAATCAATTCCACTGTCCACCAGCAGGACTAGCCCAACACAAGAATTTCCAACGAACATGTCATCAACCCAAGTAGAGCAATACATTCCCAAGCCAAAATGTCTAGATATTCAGAATCACTTCAAGGACGTACCTGCACCAAGAGAAATGCTCCTCAAAGAGAATGCCAACTGGAAACTTTGGATAAGAGCCTCTTGACTGGAGTGCTACATTACACAACAAACTGTTAAAAACCCATAGATACAACAATGGAACAACTTATTGATGAATAACTATGGATTTGCAATGGAAAAGAACACAGAAAAATCTATAACTACCATTAATAGTTTGATTTCATGTACAAGAAGACAGTGTGAGGCCTTTCAGAAGGGAAGCAACAGGATACATAGGAAGCATCCGGATTAAAGCCAGTAACTATTGAACATAATAAAGCTTTCTGATGCAGCATCAAGTCAAATAATTACAAGACTAATCTACCATGTAGCGAAAGGGAATCTGAAAAAAATTAAGAGATCCAATGATCTTCTAGTGATGCATGGCCAAACCTTTATTTCCTCATTTTCTTCTTTCCTAATGAACCCATGATAAACTTCTAGTGTTCAATCCTATCCCATAGCCATGAGCTCATATGTTCAATTAGTTACTTAACATAGTTAAAACAAAATTCAATTCTCTGGCAATCTGGGAAATGCAGTTTGCTTCTTTAGTGGAGTATTCATTTATCAACTTTAGAACAGTCCTGAAAAAGCATGCTTCTTTATTATTCATTTATCAACTCAATAGAACCTCAACAATAGGCTAAACAAATGCCAGACAAAGCTTCTTTATATTCATTCATGAACTGGTACCAGGCTGCAGCACAATTCCTGGTTATCTTGCATACCTTCAACTTTTCAATACCCAGGAAAAGTGCCACATGTATCTCTGCAAGACTGCACGTCACCTGACCTCTTTAACCAATTATCCTTACGTTCAACTTCATTTACAAACATCATTTGAATTTTGTCTAACCAGGAACAATATTCTAGACTAAGCATGGCGATAAGATTGTATATTTCGAACAGTCTAATTTCAATAAAAATAGTATCGCATGGAATAAAATACCTACTACATAGAGTTGCAACAAAGAGATTAAGAATACAACTAGATGTCCACGAGGCATATGTCTTGGTAATGCCAAAAAGAAAAACACCTAAATTGTACAAGAAAGAAAATAACTACTTGGTCAATCAACTAGCTGTCCACTGGGTGTATGTCTTGGAAATTGTCACTTAGTTAATCTGTATCAAAGTGAAATTCCTTTCGTTCATTTTAGTATAATTTCTTTTGCTGAGAAAAATTCTTATCCCTTATACCTAAAAATAGTTTTGGGCGTAACTTGGCAAACTATGCTTAGAATACATAATAGGTTATAGTAGGATCCAACACGTTTAAGTCAAAACAACAAATTTTCAGTTTTCATACAGCTTTTGTAGCACAATTGTTAATAAGTAAAAGCCTGGAATACGTAATTAACCCAATAAAGTAAGGACCAGAATCATTCCACCCTTCGGCAACCCCACCAACAAGAAACAAAAGAAAACCAGAATAATGTAACCAAGAGCAAGAGAGGGGAAAGGAAATAAAGAAAGGTCATCCTCTTTTGTGGGGAAAGAAAAACATAAAGGGGAGAATCAGTACTGTAGAATTACGCATTACCTTGGTTCGTGAAAATAGCAACACCAGGCTATATGTGTGGGCAATGGCTTCATAGTTTTCAGGTGTGTTAAGAGGAGATATGGCTTGAGCCCAAAGTGATGAGAATAGCACATTGATCTGTCTAGTACTCAACCTAAGAGAAATAGCTTCCTGTGGTTAAATAAGAAGGGTCATAAAAGATGGTTACGAAGCAACATTTCCAAGCATTAGAATTAACTTCAAAACTGTTCCATAGGCAGGAATCTAAACATATACCGGCTCTTGCTCTGTGTGTATGGGTAATTCTTGCCTTTTCACACTATAAACTCGACTGTAAGTTGACTTCAATCTGTTCAACATAGATTGGTTATCGATTGTTCCACTTTCATCATCCACAGGTTTGTCTTCTCTTGATTGACTTATGTCATCTTGTTGCAAGGAACTTTGATCCTTTCTTATCTTGTCAAAAAGAGCTGCTGATGAAGAAAAGACAGACGCAGTTCTTGAAAGCGTCCTTTGAATGTCTGTGGGCTTTGCTGAGGATGGAGTCGTTGAGCTAGGAAGAGGGCAAACAGAAGATGGGACAAGAACAACAGAAAACACACGATGTGCACCCACCCTTGTTTCATAGTCTGGACAGACCATAGCTAGAAGTAATTGATGAAACAATGCTTCAGGGAAAGCCTGTAGCAGTGTAGAAGATCAAGTTAAACATGTGAAAAAATCTCACTAACCATCAATGATACTACAGGAAAAAGGGTCAAATAAGCCCTTTCCTTATTTTGGCATGAAAAATTTGGTATGGACGCCACAATTTGAGCAGTACGATAAACAGCAGCAATTGTGGTTCTGGAAATAACTGTAATATTTGATATACTCTCCAACATCACAGCCATAATGTCCAGTATAGGGCCAGCATCTCCAACCTGCCTTTCAAAGGATTGATAAGTTCGTTTATTGGTATTAAACATATGGGGGAAGGTAGATGCAATGAACAAGAAGGCGTTACAACATTCAATTCCAGCATCCTAGAAACATGCAAAAGGATAAAGGAGAAGGTCACCTTACGTGATAATTGTATGAGGCACTGATCTACAGCTTCTCCGAATTTCCTGTTCCATTGAATTATTTCTGTCCCAAGGTTTGAGTCATCAAGGGAACAGTGTATGCTTTTCCGCAGGTGTCTCATCATATCACTATATGCACCCAGTATCGTAACAGAAGGCTGAACCCTTGTTTCTTGAGCAAGACAGGTGGCAATATCAATGATGTGTACTTGCATGTTGGGATCTCTTAAGACGTTCTTGTGATCAAGGTGCTTGATTAATGTAGACAGTAAGAAGTGTGTGTTCTGCCCTGCAAATTGATGTTAGAAATATTATAAATGGTCAACCCGGGAATCAGTAAAGCATGAAAACAAAAAGGATACAAACAGAAGATTCTGAAGGAGCTGTTAGGGGATATGATCATTCATGAGTAAACCAAACATATGGGGAAGATGAATACCTGAACTCTCCATCAATAATTGCATGTCCAGCAACACAGAAAGGGCAAGCCCATGTTCGGGGGCCCAGAAATTTCCATTGTCGAAATAGCGGAATAAGGATTCCAGCACACGCCGTATGGTTGTAGCCTCCTTAGCTAACTTGGCCATGTTATGCAGGCAAGCCCTGGACCAAAATTGAGGGGTCCTGGAATCTTCTCTGCTAGAAACAAGGTAAATAAGGGAAAGACAATTAAATGCTCATGAACAAAATTTCGATGCACTTTCGAGGTATTATGATTTCTGTCTAGAGGAATTACAGATTCACATTGAGTTCGCCTCTCTCATTTACAATCTTCTTCCAAGATGTAGCCCTTCTCATGGAATCTGGTGCAGGAGCAACATAGTCTTCAACTTTTTGCTCTTCTTGAACCCATTTGCTCTCAGTGCCTTGATTAAGATGATCCGACTTCTCTGTAGGACTTCCACAATTTTCCAAGACTACTAAAACAACCTGGTTAATTAGATGTATAAAATGTCGTGAGTATTCACTAAACATGGTCTTGCTGAAAAAAGAGAAAAAAGTGCTTTCATCCATTTTCCTAGCGAAAACAAAGATGCCAACAAAAGCCAACCCAGGAGTGGACACATCTTCTTTTAGATTTTAGTGTTTGATAAATTGTATGTTTCAGGATGCCTTGGAATCCTAAGAGTGACGGAATGGTAATTTCTAACTTGGATAATTTTAAAGTGAAACTTGTGAAAAAAATAATCATCATTTTGAAGTATAGACTATCCACCCCTGGTAGGCATAACCTCTACTGACATCGTTTGCAAAAAGCATCGTAGCCACCTACTGTAAAAGGTGCACAGTAAGTTTACTAAGGTACTTCACAGAAAAGTTCTTTGAGGAGGTTTTGCGTTGAAGACAACTAGCTGCTTTAAGGAAGGAATGATTATATCTATAACTCATAGAACTGGCACTGCAAGATAAATGATGATTCATGCCAAAGGATGAACTCATTAGAAAATGAAGTACAAACAAAAGAATCCTTGGCTAACTTACATTATCAAATTCAGCTGACATATGGGAGAATCGACCTATGAACCAGATCTGTGAATCAAAGCTAAAATAATCTGAGAATCCGAATGAGATCAAATTACTATACAGAGGAATTAGCCAGTTGAAGAAACAAAGGTGAGGCAATGAAAGCATATAATTTAAGTGATCAAACCAAAGCTGCAAATATCTAAAAAATATTCAAAACTGACACAAAAGTATCTCAGGAACCAATAGGTGCCAGAACTAAAACAACATGCACAAGCAACCAGAGTTGAAGATCTGGGTAAAAAGCCTCTTGCCTCCATACATGAGGTGTATGCATGGATGCAAGAAGCATAGTTGGGGAATAGCATTGTCAGCCACTTGGATAAGGAGACTTCATGAACAGATGTCAGTTGGGCAGAATAATAAGAATGGAGTGATATAAGATGTAGCACCTAAAGTGCATGTAAATTTTCATATTATGATTAGAAGAGTACTCGGACTAATATGGAAAGAGAGAAATATCAGTCAATGGGCAAAGCATAATAACAAATGATAAAAGGCACATCACCATGGAGGAAAGGGCCTGAAGCCCAGCAGAACGCAAATGCTTCACCCTCTCTTCCTCTCCCATTTCTTGAGCCAAAACACACAGTTTTGGAGTCAAGCCTTCTAAGTTAAACATGTAAGTACCATCATGCTGCACCATACAATGACAATGCATAAGCTAGCTGGTTCGTGGAGGAAAAGTCTTGCGAGCTTCGGAATATCTTAAACCAAGATCAACCCAAAAGGAGAGAATAAACAAATAGCTCCCACCTGATTATTTACAAACTCAAAGAGAGTCTGGCATCCAATAATGCGCATGTCATCATTTCTTGTTTGGTCCAACAAAATCTGTATGATGCTGAGCAAGCTGCTTGCAAACAGTGGCCTGACACACATGTGTGCTGATTAGTAATGTGATGAGCACATCATTAATGGTGCTATGCGTGAAATGCCAGAAAAACTTCGCTAACTAATATTTTCAAAATAATGGTGTCAGACATGTTAAAATATCAAGGAGTAGCCCTCTGTGAAGTTTCAAGAGTAAACTTGCTTTGAGTTTTATTTACATCACTTCCTTAACTGGAAGATTCTTAAGTTTGAATGCATTTCAACTTAGTGCAGCTAAGATGTTAAGTTCTGGGGCTAAAATAAAAACAAGAAGCATTGAAGTCGGAATGCAACTCAGCTTTTAGAGCTCCCAAATCTTAAATACAAGACTAGGTATGTTAGTAACTCATTGTAGGAGGATAAGGTGTTCAAGAGAGTTCCTTTGTAGAGAAAACTGCTACTAACATAGGATTCTCTTTGAGATGCTGGTTACAGTACTGCAAAGTATTTTGGGCAAATTTTCGTAGTAGTCCCTGTAGTTTTACGGTTGTCTCACTTTCGTCCCTCTAGTTTCAAAGTGCTCGAATTTCATCCCTGTAGTTTGTTTTACGTTCCAAATTGGTAAAATCGTTAACACCGTTAACGAAACTAACGGAAAAAAAAAAAATTAAAGTGTTCCAATTTTCAATTCGTTTGAACCGGTGCGAAGATTTTATTTTTTTGATCATTTTATCCTAGATGGTCGTAATGAATTTTTGACTCTAAGGCCTTTCAATGAGAACCCTAAGAGAGCCCTGAAACTAAATAAGGAGTCTTCGGGTGCTCGTTAAAAGGCCTTAAAGCCAAAAATTCATTACGACCATTTAGAATAAAATGATCAAAAAATAAGATCTTCGCACCGGTTCAAACGGATTGAAAATTGAAACACTTATTTTTTTTTTCCGTTAGTTTTGTTAACGGTGTTAACGATTTTACCAATTTGGAACGTAAAACAAACTACAGGGACGAAATTCGAGCACTTTGAAACTAGAGGGACGAAAGTGAGACAACCGTAAAACTACAGGGACTACTACGAAAATTTGCCCTAAATTTTTCCAGCAATCCCCATGGTCCAGGAAATTATAGGGTAAAATAGCAAAGAAATATATATATATATATATATATATCAATAACATGTTTGATCAAAGGAAGAACTCACATTTGCTCCTTACAAGATATTAACAACTTCCTGTAGATACACAGGACAACTTTTACAGAATGAAATTGCTCACTTCTCAAATCCCTGTAACACCTTTGCTCAAGAGAGCATGTGATCTGAGAATAAGATTTGGAACTCAATTAGCATAATAATCAAGCACAAAAGGGGAGGAAAGGGAAAAAAGATGTATAGTTCACTGAATGTAGTTTACTCCAAGATAAGTATACGCTGCTCGTCTCCAAACCATTACATTTTAATCACACAACCAACAGCGAAAGACAATGTCGGAAACAACTTATAACTCAGCTCTCTTGCTCTTAGCATATACTTCACAGTAACGACTTAAGCCATCTTAGGTGATAAAGCTTCAGATTATACAAAAAAACTCATACCTTAGGAATCCGGAGAGGGTTTCTCGAAGCATATTCACAAAGTTTACTGATTTTTCTATCATTAGGTTCCTCGTCCTGCCAAAAATATAGAAAGACTACTCATATAATAGACCTAAAAGGAATGGAATATTTGTTTCCGAAATGAAGAAATGCAGAAGCTTAATGTACTATTTCTACGCAGGGCCTGCTAACCATGATACTAAATGTCAAATACTTTCCATTAGGGCTGACAAGAGAACCAAGCTACTCAAGTTCAAGCTTGTGTTCACTTGATAAAAGGCTCATACGATATCGGTCTATTGCATGAGACAAACCAAGCTTGATAATGTAGGTATGCTGGAAATAAATTGTACCAGTAAACAAATTAACCAATCTATCCCAGTACAATGTAACATCAAAGCCATTATTTAGGGTTTCCATCCAGTTCCAATCAAGGAAAAAAGGTACATTCAATAACAATCCCCGTTGAAATCAAAACAGCATATCCACACAAGATCGATAATGTCGGGCTTGTGAACCTTGATTTCATTTGACTCACATTTTGCTAACTATTCAAGGTCCGACATAGGCATCCAATAAAACATGTACTCCATTTTTCATTCGACAAATAGCGAAAACTGGTGCAAGCCCGGGTGTACTCAGCTTTACACATTTGGGGAACCACGTATCAATCTATGTGTGTTGCGTGCTTTGTTTCTGTTATTTGTTTCTTCTCTTGATTGTTCTTCGCATGTAGGGCGTTTATTAGTTTGGCCGATTTCTCAACAGATACTAATGCACCGCACGAACAACAATCCATCACAAAAAAAACACATAAAAAGATAAACGAGAATTCTGACCGGCGAGCGAGGAAAGATGTCGGCGAGCAACTTCTTGTACCGCTTAATAGGCTGTCTGGACCTAGGACGTATCGAAGGACAGAAGAAACATAGGTTATCGCACACCGGCATTATGTTCCGCGAAATCACACCCATTTTTACGAACCCCTCAATCTTCTCTCTCTCTCTCTTCCTCTTCCTGTTCCTCTCTCCTGATTTATGTAACCAAATTCACAGCATAATTTTTATTGAACACAAATGGGAGCAATGTGTAATTCAGAAACAGAGGATCTGGGAATTTGCTTAGATTGAGAGGATTCGGAAGGGAAGGAAAGTGATTTCGGGGGAGAATTGGCGGTGTGTTCGAGGTGGGTATGCAGAGAAACGATTTAAGAGCGAGAGCACCGGATCTGTGGCATACTCCAACGGCCCAGAGAGAGAGAGAGAGGGGAAATGTGAAGCTTCTTTGAAGTTTATATCTGCGATCTGTCCCGCTTATTTATACCCTTCGCACGCTCGTGCTCTATGTGCATATTAGGAGAGAGAGAAACAAGAAGAGTGTTCATTTTTTATTTTATGATATGATGTTCTCTGGGCGCTCCTCCAGGCTCGTTCAGTCGTCGGAAATGTTGTTTAAAAAATTAGTTGCGAATCAAGTGATGTGAAATAAAGTAAAATGAATTTTATTTGCTTATATGTGTTCTGTTGACAAGGAATTTTACAGGAAAACAATAATTTTTTATTTTTGACAAGACCTATTTTGCAGAAAAATATTTTTCAGTCAGAAAGTTGAAATTGTGAATCCTACAACTTTGTGACCGAATAGAAAGAAAGTTATGAAAAATTAATTTTCACATCCTTTTCAATACTTTCCGTGCAATTGAAATTTGAACAGAGCCTATGTGTGCATTCTTTTTTTCTAGAGAAAGTACTTTATAAGAGTCGAACTTTTAACCTTTACTTTTAGAACTTAAATGCACATTTTGATGTCGTTGAGCCAAACACCTCTTGCTTTTTATCCCCTCTCCTTGTGTGTTTTTGCTGTCAATAGCCATTTGTTTACGAAATGGAATCAAATAAACCAACTTGTGTTTTTTGGAAAACAAGGAAAATAGAAGTCAAGTTGAAATTGGACTGCTTATTACTGTAGTTGTTAATTTCAAACAGCTAATAAAGAGTTCGTTGTCGTGACATTTCTCTCCCAATATGATGCCTACTTGCATGGATACCACAAGATGTGAATATTGACGAAATTGTGTGATTTAACAAGACAATGCAACGCAATAAGGCACGACGCGATGTTTTCTTTTATATTTGAACCCTCTTCGTCTCTCTTTCTCTGTGTGGATAAAGATTAGAGTGTTGTAACCGATACAAGCCTCACAAATCTAAAATCATGCGATGCACATGGGATCATACACATTGGAAGGCTACTAAATACACTGGTGTCCGGATCTATACACTTTCGTATGTTTTCGTAGCATTTTTTGTGAATGTTTAATTACGCAGTTTTCCTTGAATGGTTTTAAATTTGGCCAAAAATCAATTTTCCTTTAGAGCATCCGCAATGTAATAATCAAAACTAAAAGATTGCTAAAGTTAGCAATGAGCTCAAAAAGTGCTTACATTGTAATAACCAAACTTAGCAATCTCTTAGCAACTCATCAAATTTTGGCCTTTGAATAATCAAAACTAACAACTTTTTGCCAATAATCAAATCTAAATGATCCCCACATTTTCTCAATTAAATACACTTCTCATTACACAAAACATTCTCTCTCTCAACAATGTTTTCAAAAAATAACTTTTAAAAACTATTTTTTTTTAGAATTTTTTTTAAAAATAGTTTTAAAAAACTGTTATTTTGAAAAACTATTTTTTTATAAATAAAAAAAACTGTTTTCAAAAACCGTTTTTATACCCAAAAAAAAATTGTTTTCTTTTTGAAAAAACTAGTATTTTTCACTAAACTCTTTTTTTTTCAAAAAAACTATTCAAATTATTATCACAATTGTGATTCTGATTCCATAGTTTTTTTTTTTTTTTGATACTATTCTGATTCCATAGTTTGAGATGATTGAGAATGGTGATTTTTCATTGAAGGAAGAAAGAAGAATAAATAGGCGAGAATGGCAGTAGGCATGAAAGAATTGGAGGGGACAGGAAATAATTGGAGGGACAAAACCGGCGGGAATTTTTTTTCGGATGGAATGAAGGGTAAAAGTTTGGAAAGAAGGAAGAGTTGGTAGTGGACCCATTGATTTTGATTATGGGTACAAAATGAACAATGTGAGACTTCACATTGCTAACTTTAGCAATTCTCTAAATGAATAATCAAAAGCTGACGTGGTAAGTTTTGATTATTCATTTTTGATTATTACATTGCGGATGATTTGTCTCATTCAGATGAGTTGTAAAAAGCTTGGACAATGGTTTTTTTTGGTAAGTGACAATGTTATTTTTATAATAACAAAAATTAAGAAATGATATTCTTTTATTGAACCATGATTGTTGAGATGAACGGTCCGAAACTGCCTGCATGGTGCACTAGAGGGAGTGCTCTCATACACCACTAAATTTTTGCTTTTCTCCAAACCTTGGATTCCACACAAATCCAGGGTGCGTGTTGTGCACTAGGTATGCAGCACGGTGTTGTATAACTCAACAGTCCAAAAGTATTTTGTCCCGAATTTTTTTTTAAAAGCTAGATCATTGATTGTTGAGACGGACGATTTGGATGGTGCACTCCCAATTTGTTCCACACAATGTTGAGTCTAAGCATTCAACATTTGATTGCACAGTTGAGATCCTTAATTAGTGGACATGGGCATCCATGAGAACCTCTCTCTCTCTCGATATGATCCGTATTTTGCGTGAAAAGAAAGAAAACAGATGAAGGGATAGGGAAATTAATTGAGAAAGGAAGGAAGGAAGGAAGGAAATGGCGGGGGGATTGCTGTTGGAAAATAGCACGAAGCCGCGCGGGAATACAACAGATGAAAGTTGCAGGGTAATACTGGGCATCAATGTTCCAAACATAGCCCTCTACATGCTGTTCATCTTCTTCACCCTTTTCTTGTGCAATGGCATGTACACCCTCTTAAGGCCCTTTTCCCAGCCTCGCTTCATCCCCGAATTCATCGTAACTCTCTCTCTCTCTCTCTCTCTCTCTCTCTCTCAAATTTGTCCCATGCATATCGATACATTAAGAATCGGGCAAATTTTCGTAGTAGTCCCTGTAGTTTTATGGTTGTCTCACTTTCGTCCCTCTAGTTTCAAAGTGCTCGAATTTCGTCCCTGTAGTTTGTTTTACGTTCCAAATTGGTAAAATCGTTAACACCGTTAACGAAACTAACGGAAAAAAAAATAAGTGTTCCAATTTTCAATCCGTTTGAACCGGTGTGAAGATCTTATTTTTTTGATCATTTTATCCTAAATGGTCGTAATGAATTTTTGCCTCTAAGGCCTTTCAATGAGCACCCTAAGAGAGCCCTGAAACTAAATAAGAAGTCTTCGGGTGCTCGTTGAAAAACCTTAGAGCCAAAAATTCATTACGACCATTTAGGATAAAATGATCAAAAAAATAAGATCTTCGCACCGGTTCAAACGGATTGAAAATTGGAATACTTATTGTTTTGTTCCGTTAGTTTCGTTAACGGTGTTAACGATTTTACCAATTTGGAACATAAAACAAACTACAGGGACGAAATTCGAGCACTTTGAAACTAGAGGGACGAAAGTGAGACAACCATAAAACTACAGGGACTACTACGAAAATTTGCCCTTAAGAATCTGTGTGTCCAGATTATTGGTTTCGTTCAGATTATGATTTTCAGTCGGATGAACAAATTATGCACATAAAAAATCACAATTAGTTCCTGTAGATTAACTTTTCAAAATCATCTGAAAACTATAATCGATTTTTTTCGAAGATGTGTAGAGAAATGAAATATGGACAAATAAATTGACAGGGAAGAAGTACATAGAGAGAAAATAAAGGCCTCAGAATATAAAGGCAGTGAAGGTATTCACAAGTGATGAAACAGAATTCGAGTGTGGATGGGGAAACATTACGACAAAATTTAGCACATACTATGAAAGGCCAACAACGGATGCAGGACTTTATTTTTCAATGGACGAATATTAAATATTGTTACGACATACGAAAAATGTTTGAGTTTGGAATAACAAAACTGCCCATATCAGCACTTTTCTTGATCCAAATACGGACGGTAGAACTGCTCGCAGCAAGTACATAAATTCTCATTTCTTGCGTCTTTCATCCGTTTATTTTTCTCCCGTTTCTCTGGGAAACCGCTTAATACCCTCATTGTTGTTTACAACTGCAGGTAGGTTTCTGTCTTTCAAACTTGCCATTCGTACGGCGAAATATCAGCGCACCGGATATACTCCAAACCCTGAAGTACATAGCTGACTTTGGCATGGTTTGCCATATGTTTGTGTTAGGCTTGGAGATTGATCACAAAATCTTCCTGAATCCGCCAGTCCGCGAGACCAAAGCCGCCTGCACCGGCATGCTCTCCACCTTCATCTTAGCCCTCATACTCACTCCGTTCCTCCATGTGGTTCCTCATACCGCTTCAAGCACGAAATTCAACCTCTCTCTATCCATAGTCCTCTCTGGCACCGCCTCCCCCCTCCTGACGCGGCTCATCACCGATCTCAAGATTGGGAAATCTGACATAGGAAGGTACGGCTTGTACTTGAAGTTTTCAGAATCTGCAACAAATGGGTGAAACCCTTAGTTTGTAATCAATCGACCTTGTCTTGCTTCAAATAAAAACACCCTTATCTAAGAAATATGGCGGGTACGTATTTCTTGCAACTTAAATCACACTTAGTTTGAGAAGCTACAATGAATACCCAAATATACAAGACGACAAAATACCCAATTTCAACTTATCCCCTAATCGCACCTCGACTAATCCATGCTAGCTTATTTGCACCTCTACCAATCCCATCCATAGTCCGATCAAAGGAACATCATCTACTCCACGATTAGGGGATTAACAAGAAATTATTTTTTTGCGGCCTGACTCCATGATTCGAACCTTGGATAGTTGTGTGGGGACTGGGGAGCACACCTACTGGCTACCCGGACTAACACTCAGGGTGGTTATTTGTTGTTGTTATGGTACATATTTTGCCTTCAATTGCTTGCCTGGTTTTTTGCGATAGTGAGTGTATCGTTAATCGTTTACACAATTTAGTGTCTAAATCCCCAACAGGTTCGTTGTTTTAACCGGAGTAATATCCGACCTGGTCTCCACCCTCCTCCTGTCGTTGGGATTCATCTTTTTCGACCCCGTGATTGGCTACGGGCTCCGAGACGTAAAAACAATCCTACAAATGGTCTCAGTCCTGGTGATTGAAACAGTAATAGCAGCCCAACTATCACCACTAATCATGAACTGGGTGAATAGCCAAAACCCAGAAGGCAAACCCATGAAAGGCTCTCACCTGATCCTATCGGTAGCATACGTGGTCTCGGTCTGCAGCTCCTCCACACTATTCTCGTACAACTCCATACTCAGCGCGTTTCTAGCCGGGCTTTTCATGCCGCGGGAAGGGAGGATATCCAAGATGATGATCAGCAAAGTGAATTACTTCCTGACTACCATTTTCTACCCGGTTTTGTTCGTTTGGGTTGGAGTTGAGGCTGATCTGACCAAGTTTGACGGTGATCATCTGGGGCCATGGGCAAGGCTGTTCTTCCTCTTCGTCATTGCAACGGTTGGGAAGGTGGCTGGGACTCTGGTTTCTGGGGTGATGTTGGGGTTTCACTGGCCGGAAGCGGTTGCCATTGGGCTGCTGGTTAATATCAAGGGCCATTTTCATGTGTATTTGGGTATCACTGCTGCCGAAGTAAGCCGTTAACTCTTTTTATAATGCATAGACACTATATACCAAGGTGAAAAACTATTAGTACCTTGGACTACTGGTCACCAGAGGTTTGTCTGTATCATTAATTTCAGAGCCTCTGAAGTAATTGAGTTACGTACAAGTTGGGCTAAACAACCCAGAGGGTGTTCCACTAAAGGTTCCTTTTTAAAAAGTTCTTTTTTTTCAGTTTTCAAACTCAAATATAATGAAAACGAAAAATAATTTTATGATTTTTTTTGCACCGTATAAAAGATCTCAATGAGATCTATCAAACAAGATCCATATTGATAGAAAAATTATTTGCGTAAACACGTAATTTTTGAACTTGAAATTACCTTCTTTTTCTAAAAGTTCATTTTTTAGGAAACCGGAACGCCCCCTCACTCACCTAACCAAATACTTGCTTTAGTTCGGTTCAATTAACTTTTCAATTTGCTTACATTTTTCCAATTTTGCATATGTAATCTCATTACTAGTATGATAAACACTGTTTCAAAATTCTGCAGAACAAGATCACCACAACATCCACAAGCATGTCAATCCTCTTCGCAATCTTCCTCACAGTCATCTACACCCCACTAGTCGTGGCCAATATCATCGACCGTGCCCGAAAACGCAGCCCGACCCAACGCATGGCGCTCCAGTGGCACGACCCGTCAACCGAGCTGCGAATCCTCCTCTGCCTCCGCGGCCCACAAAACCTCCGGTCCGCAATCAACTTCATCGAGATCTCCCGGGGCACGCCCGACCAGGGTATTGTTATTACAGTAGCCATAAAACTTAAATGCTAGAGAAAAACATTAGCAACTAGAGCAGCTATCATTATACTTAGTTTACCCATGAAACAAATGCAGCATGAAGAAAACATATAACAATAGGAACTAATTAACTAACAGACTATCAAATTGCTGATTACTAATAAATTAGGATTAGAGAAACCAGGCCTGAAAATTAGGAGGCACGATTACACTGTCCTAAAGTCATAGATCCCTCCTTATATGAAGGTGCAATCGGATTGCTACGACTCCAAGATACAGCCTAGTTCCTCACCGCCTTCCTCTTGTAATATGGTCACGTCCACCCGAAGGTTATGAACCAAGCCCCGAACCGAAGTTGCCGAAAGTAATTGGACGGAGAAGAAAATACTGAGCTTTTAATGGGAATTTTTGTATAAGCAAAGAGGAATAGGAAGTATGGAAGACAATGACAAAGGTATTGTCATGTCTTGCCTAGCCCTGGTTACAAAGGGTAGAATACTTATTTACCAATCAATATTTAGGATCCAATGGATACACATTGAAGAAGAAGTGGATGTATTCCAACACTTTCGAGCCATGACTTCAAGATTCTAAATTGTTTAACAGGTATCTCCGTCTACGTCTCCGACATGGTGGAGCTGACGGACAAGATAGCGGCGACGCTGGTGCACGGCAGGGACGGGGCGGTGGCGGTGATGGACGCGGGCGTGGTGGAGATGAGGGAGGAGGTGACGAGGGCGGTGGAGGGGTACGTGGCGGCGGTGGAGGAAGGAGGAGGTGGGGTGGAGGTGAAGAGGATGGTGGCGGTGGCGACCATGAACAACATGCACCAGGACGTGTGTATACTGGCGGAGGATTTGATGGTGTCTTTGATTGTGATGCCGTTCCATAAGGAGGAGCAGGCGGGGGACGGGCGGCTCGGGGTCGGGCATTCCGGGTTCCGCCACGTCAACCGGAAGGTAAGAAACGATTCATTTGAAAATTCACTTTTTTTCCCAGGGTATGCTGCAGTTACAACTTGTCTGCAAATCGGTTATTGCGTCGCCCACTCACCCCGTGCCTCAGTCCAAATGCCTAATGGTTTTCTGATTTTCATACTCTAAACTCCCGAGAATTTTGACATCCATTCCAGGTTCTTCGCCACGCCCCCTGCTCCGTGGGGATACTAGTAGACCGGGGACTTGGATCGATCGCCAATATATCAAGATCAACGGTCTCCCTCAACGTGGCCGTGATCTTTATCGGCGGCAAAGACGACCGTGAGGTTCTGGCCTACGCTGGTCGCGTGGCACGCCACACCGGAGTAAAGCTCACGGTCATAAGATTCCTACTGGAAGCCAATTCAGAAAACGCTTCGACCTCGACGAGGCCCGGTAGGCCCAAGGTGAACACCCCGGAGCAGGAGGAAGAAATGAGGCTCGACGACGAGTGCTTCACGGATTTCTATGACCGCCACGTGGCGAGAGGGCGCGTGGCGTACATGGAGAAGTACCTCGTCAACTCTGGACAGACGTTTGCGACCCTGAGAGCCATGGAAGGGCAGTACGGGCTCTTTATCGTGGGGCGGGGAGGGAGGGTGAACTCGGTTTTAACCGTGGGGATGAACGACTGGGAGGAGTGTCCGGAGTTGGGTCCCATCGGGGATATCCTCTCGGCTTCTGATTTCTCGGTTACGGCTTCGGTGCTGATTGTTCAACAACATAGTCTCAGAGGGGAGCTGGCTGGCCTAGATGATGAATTTTCAATCATGTGAGTGTAGTAGTTTTAGAAACATGTTTGATTCTAGTTGTGACTAAACAGAATAAATAGGACTTGGTAAGGAATGTGAATGAAACCTAGTAGTAGAGTTGAATGGAAGGTAGTTGACGTACAAGAAGCAAGAAGTGGTTTTTCTTGATCGGTCTTGCTGACCTCCGCCTATTACGTGGATGATAATATGTCAATAATTTCAGCAAATGAGTTCGGATATCAATACACTTTTCTTAGGTATCAATGCACATTTTATCTATTACCTTCTGTTCTAAGGGCGGAAGTTAGCATTTGTCTTTCTCGATTACAAGTTTTCTTGTGTATGCTTCTTAATTGGACCATTTTTCTTGTACATTAGGAAAACGAAATCAATCCGGAAGTGGAAGAGGTTTTCATTAGCCATTGTCATTGCTATATTAAAACGAATGAGCAAGGTTTAGTCAATAGCAATATCAACAAAGACTGCATTCTTGAACATTGATCTACTAATCTAGTCATATGAGCCAAGTTATGTTCCAGAATGTAAAATCTTCAAATTCATGATTTCTCCTCCAGTGCTCTTGCAATTTCCTGATACACTCAACATGGTCGCATGGTAAAAAAATTCTACTGCACTAATTGTATATCAAGACATCGAGATCACGCGATTGTGGGATCAGTTCACATAGTTGCTTTTGTAGCGCACGCATTGGCCTACAAAACTAGTAAGGGGGTGTTTGGCTGCTTGCTTTTTGCCTTTTCTACTTCTCATTTCCAAATTTTGGGTGTTTGGGTGACTCTCCCAGTCTCCCCAAAATGAGTTCTCAGAGAAAGAGTTCTCCAATTTCATGTTTCTAGAGCTGAACTCAACAGAAAGTCTACACACATACAATCTGTGCACAGATTGTGCACAAATTTTATTGTGGGGCTTACTATGGGTCCCACACAAATCATTCGAGCCGTTCATTAAATGTAAAACATTTTTTCAAGGGTCCCCGTGAAAAATAAGCTCAATCCGATACCTATAGGTGCTCGATCCAATCATATAACTTTTCATTATCCGAAAATCTGAATAAAAAGTTAGATGGTTGGATAAAGCACATATAGGTATCGGATTGAGCTTATTTTTTACGGGGACCCTTGAAAAAATATTTTACATTTAATGAACAGCTCGAATGATTTGTGTAATGTCCGTGGTGGACCCCACAACAAAATCTGTGCACAAATTGTCTGTGTGTAGTAGGGCTCAGAACTCAAAAAGAGATGTGAAGCTCCTTTTCCCATTCTCAATTTCAAACTCTATTTAGGTGATGTGGTTAGGACCATAATACCCTCCACTTATTTAGATAATAACCGAAATACCCTCCTCATGTTAACGTTATCTGTTTTTTTTCACAATTAATTCAATTTAACTTAATTGTTATTTAATAAAAACAATAATAACATTGTTGGAGGAAAGTAAAAACATAAAAGACTTCAAACGAAAAATAATAATCTATAAAATAGGAGTAGTTCGTGATTTTCAATTAATGAACAAGAAAATAATTTCACAATTTAATTTTAAAAAAATTGATTAAAATATTTTTTATACACATTATACACCATAATATATAACCAGGGGCAACATGGTAAAAAATTAACTCATAATTCATTTTCATTACATATCTCCCAAATAATACCCTAGTTGAAAAATGCATTCTGCACACATCCAAATACTCTAACCGAGCTCTGCTAATTGCAAGGAAGATTTGCAGGGAACCACGTAAGAAAAAACTGTGTTTGGGTCCATTCCGGATTCCACAAAAATCTAGAAAAATATTCATAAATTTTTGAATATTATTTTATGAATCCAAAAGTAATACTCACCGATATCCATTTGAGCTGATTTTTTTATAAGGCCTCATAAAATAATATTCAAAATTTTATGGATATTTTTCTAGATTTTTGTGAAACCCGAAATGTATCCGAACGCATTTTTTTTGCGTGGTTCTCATTAAATCTTCTTTGCAATTAGAATTTTCATACACGTAATTCCAAAAAAAAATAAAATATAAATTGAGATTACTATTTATTTGTTGAAACACGGCCCCAACAACAATAAGCAACCATCATCCCTCCTTGAGAAAACGACCCTCCGTCATGCACGTGGCAATCACACAATGGTCACGTGGCCCGTCTAACTTTCTTTCCTCCGTGACCATATAAAATCGGATCACTACCCCGCTTTATCCGGTTAGATGAAAATCCACGCGAATAAAATCCAAATCTCAAGTCACACAAGTCCACACATATCTAACAGATCATTTACGTATATATCTCTTATTCTTATTCTTTTTTAAACCGACAACCAATATGTCCAATTTCGTTTACGCGCACCTTAACTACTCATTTTTATCCGTCCAATCAAAGGCTGATCATCTGTGCAAAGACCGGTCATTTGAGTCGAGGGCAAGAAATTCACCAAATTACTCTCTTACTGTCTGACCCCAAGAGTGAAACGTGCAACAATTGTGCGGAAAGCACACCCACCCTGCACCCTGTCTAACTTTTGGATTAGATACAGATATTCTTTTCTCCTACAGTATATATATATACAGAGTGAGTTTTAAATATTTAGTTAGAGAAAACTTCCCATAACCAATGATGGCATCTCCGGCATTCCTCTCCACTGCAGCCACCACATCGCTGAATCCCCGCTCGATCAATGTCGCCTCCCCCTACACGGCGTCGTTCTTTTCTCGACCTCGCTTCGCCGGCTGCGGCGATTGTAGAAAACGCGCCTTCGCGCCGCCGGTGAGGGCGTCGGAATCGGCGGCGACGACGTTCGTGGCGGACCCGGCGGCAGAGGTGTCGCCGTCGGGGGAGTTTTCGGAGGAGGACAAGAAGGCGGCCGCGGCGGCGGAGAAGATCGGGGCTAGGGTTAGGGTTAAGGTCCCCTTAAAGGTGTACCACGTGCCGAGGGTGCCCGAGATCGATTTGACCGGAAAGGAAGGGAAGTTGAAGCAGTACGTCGCCGTTTGGAAAGGGAAGGGGATCTCGGCCAACATGCCGTTCAAAGTCGAGTTCGTTGAGGAAGTGGAAGGGCGAGGAGCGGTTAAGTTCTTCGCGCACCTCAAAGAAGATGAGTTCGAGTACCTTGATTGAACTTTTTGGGTTTTTCTTTTCATGATATATATCCTGTTGCTATATAATGATTGTCGCTTGACTATGTATTAGTTGTATTTTGATAATGGATGTAGATAATTCATCTAGTCTGTCCAGTGAATTAGAATTTTTGGCGTTTTAATAGCTAAAGCAATCAATTGCTTCTGAGTGAATTTCGCGTTGTTTCCCGCTTGAAGTACCGATAAATAGTTAATTGAGCGATGATACTTGTCGTTTAAACAAATGCTGAGTAATTAGATGCGTAATTGGTGTGGTAATTTCGAAGAGTACTTGGGATTGAGTTGGATTAGTGTGGCCACAGTGAGAGTACTCGGGAGTGGGGATTGAGTGGAACTGACGGAATTATGTGAGTGAAACAGAGTCTGTTAGTTTCGTACTTTCATGTATACTTCCTAGCTTGTGTAGAATGTAGATGTGCAGTGACTGCTTGGTTTTCAATGATTGAGGTGTTGGAGGTACATACTCCATATTCGAGAAGGTACAAGCTCTTTGGCTGCCCCATATCATTGCCATGTCCATACCTGAGGATATGAAGGCCGCAAGTCATGCTTCGCAAGGTAATTAAGTCATGGCCGATGCACATTCCTATATGTTAGTGAATTAGTCTTTCGAGGATTCAAAACTTTAACCCATCAGTTATTTTCGAATAGAAGGTGACTCAGCTAATATGTCATTGCCGGATGATTTGGTTTCAAACTCAGAGTTTGTTGAAGTCTGTTTGAAAAATTAGTGGTTTTTTAGTATGTTGTTTGGTGGTTTGAAGTTGCGTGGTAAAGAAAGATCCATTTATTGTTTGCATAAAGTCGCTCAGTTGAAAAAGTAAATCAAATATGGTACGATACATGAAAACTATCCATGAAAGTGTCCATGAAAGAAAAATGAAGGGTTCGATTCATGGATAGTTTTCATTTACCATATCAATCCTAACGTGAATTGCTGAAGAATGGTGTTACATTCAAATCTCACGATGTAGTTAGTTTAATTAGAAGTGATCCTATTTTTGTGTATGTGGGGTGGCGGTGGTGGCGGGGTGGCGGGGTTGTGGAGTATCATTTTTGTAGAGGTGTGCAAGATTAAGAAGTGGGGGGGGGGGGGTTATCCAAATTTGGCGTTGTTCTAAAATCTCCAACCTTTTGTTGTGGTCGTCATTATGCATAAGAATTGAAATATATAAAACAACTCAAAGATAGATATAGATTGAGGCTTGAGAGAGTGATTGTGGATCTGCATTTGTTCTTTTGGCCTTTATATGCAGAATGTATCTGCAACTGACTGTTACCTTGTACGTTTGACTTCCTATTCGGACTCCCAGTCGATGGAGGTCAGTGTCCATATGGTCTTCTCATGGGCTTAGTATTGCCGTTCCATACCCGTAATTTTGAAATTTGACCATTTTCTTTTGAACTTTAATGCTTTTCTCCTCTCGATGAAGTAATGAACACCGAGTTCAACTCTACCATTCGGATCCGAACTGTGGTTACAATTCTTTCACGATTCAGATTGTAGTAATAATATGGGATTCGACGTAAGTTTGAGAGTTCTTAGTATTTCTAATCCTCTCAATGTGGGCTGAAGGTTAATAGTTTTTTTTTTTTCGAGTTTATTAGGAATAAAATGGTGCTAAATGTTATCTTCTGGCGCTGAACTTTTTTGTTCGGCAGGTCTGTCATTGAATCTTATTTCCTTGCTATCAGGGTGCTCTGTTTTGATCAGATATGCTATTTTAATTTTTTTGGGTTGCTAGAAAAAACAGTTTAAAGTATCAGAGTTTTGGTGGAAGCTTTTAAATTTAAACTTATGTCACTAACTCAAGCCTTTTTCAGGTACTCAGTGGATATGGGATTGAAATTTTAGCTTAATTTATCTTCTTGAGCTTGCCTAGTGCTTAGATCGAGGTAATAAGCCAGAAAATTTAGTGCTAAGATTGAGATAGTAAGCCAGTCAATACAGAGTTCATGCATAGCCTTCACATGGTGCATGGCTTCTACTCAAAACTTGCTTGCATTAGCAGTTACAAATGCCTGATGGTGTGGTTTAATTGTGGCCTTTCACAGTTGACCATAGGTTTTGGGTCTCGAAGCATTTGCCTTTGGCTCTCAATGACTGAAGTGCGGAATAGATACTGCAAGTGGTCATGGTTTACAATTTACATATAGCTGTAAATATAGTAAATGGAATCTTAATGTGAGTTAAAAAGATTTTACCGTATAGGAAACTTATTTGTAATGAAGCTAAGAAGGTTTCTGAAGACGGTAATTAACAATGTTAGCAAAACAAGAATTGATATAATTGCTTTCTTTGAAGAAAAGCCAGATATTTGCGCAGAGAGGCTTACAAAATGGAATGTTCTATTTTCTCAAAAATGGTGATGGCAGGTACTGAAGGGAATTGAAAAAAGGGAATTGCTTTGAGATATAGTTGTGGTTCTCTTCCTATTGTTGGGACGAAAGAATTGGGCAAGGCTATGCTTGATAGTTAGTTTAGGTGATAACATTTTGGTTGAAGTTGGAGATAAGATATTAATATGGTCAAAGAGATTACCTGCCTACTGAATGTTAGATATGATTCTGTAATTAAGTGTAAGGAGTTTGACCAGCAGTCTGTGGTTCGGCAGGGTTCGTTTTCCTCTGAACAGGTAATAAACAAAAAAAGAGTAACTCTTGTACACGGGGAGATCTGTGCATTAAGTTTTCTGAGTGCAATTTTTTTCACCAGTATTGATGATTTGTTAAGATCACTGGCCAGGCATCTTATTGAAGAGATAATCACCAAGAATGGAGTGTTTCAGTATAGTTGAATTGAGAAGGTAGCGTAGAAGTTCATTGGGCTTCATACGAAAAATCATTCTGTAGCTGACTGTCTTTAATTTTGACTTGCTGGGTTTTTGTTGTTTTGCACATATTGAGATTTACAGTTGTTTGACTCACTCATTACCTACCCAAAATCCGATTCTGCTGAGATCATTTTTACGTTCGTATTTGTATTTTTCCCTGACTTGACAATTACTATGACCAATACGAGTAATCGAGTAATTGTGTAACAATATTTATGCATGAAGTTGAACATTATTCTTGTTTTCTCCTTGTGCCTGTGAATTGAGAGCCAAACTGAGGTCACAGTTCTTTGAGATTAAGTGAATGATATACGCTTCAACGTCAGTTCCTTGGATTTCTAATCTTTCCATTGTGGTCGGAAGGTCACTCTTTTTTGCTAGTTTATATGGAAGCTAGTACTAAATGATATGTTTTTGGCACTCAGCCTTCTTGCTTGGTTGGTCTGTCATTGAATCTTATTCCTTGAATTAGTAGACTTTAGTTGGTTCTCATAGATTTGCCATGATTTGCCAGTTAGATCAGGTATGTTTGATATTTTGATATGTTTTTCTTGGTGTTGTTACTTTGGTTTTAATGCTTCCATTGAGGCATATCTGTCCGATAAAGGAGGATACTTTATCAACATTGATCTTGATCATGTCCTATGGTCTAGTGGGATTGTCCATGAGACATCCGGTTCATGCTCTGATCACAATGGAAAGTAGGCATTTGATTAAAACTACCATCTCCACGTTACAAGAAGCCTCTACCCGTCTTTCTTGTTTGGTTAGAAGCTTTTTTTCAGCGCTACATTTTTCTATCTCTAGGTTCCCTTCTTCAGTTCTGAACCTCCAAACCCGTCATGTGTTCATTCATTCTCTTACCATATCAGGAATGAGGAACATGGTAATAGTTTCAAGTCTTTCTCTTCCTTGAGGCCTGAGGGCACTAGGTGTTCCAAGTGAATAAGCGGGCTCCTTTCCGCAGCTTGACAAGGCCTTTTGCTTCCCAAGTTCCCCGCCTGGGCTTTTCCCATTTTGGTCCAGCTCCCATCAAACCTCCTCCATAATTCAGGCTTTTTGTCTGTTGGCTATTGTGATAACTGCAAAGATATATAGTGTCTAGACAGTGTCTTTGTTTCAACACATTTTCTGTTTACTGAATCGATTTCGGTTTGTTGTCACTTTCCTCGGTTTCTTCATCCTCTTCCTCTTCTTTATTGGAGTACATTCTTTTCATTTCAACAAACTCTTAATAACGTCTGGTGCCCCTCAATTTGCTTATGCTCAACCTTTGCCCTTGTCTCCTCCTGGTTAATGGCACATGCGCATGGACTCTTATATCTCTTTCACCTGGCAACCATGCATGCCATAGGTTGGAAGTAGGGATGGCAATTCCATCCGAACCAATGGATACCCAAACCAATCCACATCGACCGGGTTCGGTTTTGTACAATATGTGCACCGAACCCCTAACCACATTATATATCAACTAAATGACCTCATATAATATACACATGACATATGCTGTCATATATATATATATATATATATATATATGTGTGTGTGTGTGTGTGTGTGTGTGTGTGCGCGCGCGCGCGCGTGTGTGAGTGTGTGTGGTACTTATATAATTGCCCTCATGTGTGTGCACATACATAAAAATCGGGTTTGAAGAAAAACTGACCCGATACCTGCCTGGTACAGTCACGGTCTAGGTGATAGGATACCCATCGGGTTTCGTTTCAGGTTTGGTTTTGATTGTAGCGTTTCAGGTTCAATTCAGGTTTCGCCAAAACTCGGGCCAAACCGACCTGTTGTCATCCCTAGTTGGGTGTGGATCTTCATGATCATAAGGCATGCTGATGGCACAATTGCCAGCACAAAGGCTAGGTTTGTGGGCTATTGGAAACAGCAAAACTGGAGGATTGACTATTGTGATGATCCTTGTTTCCGCTATTTGTTTTTACCTACAACTACTAGCCTATAGCTGTTTTGTTTCCGCTTAACTTTTTGTTCCTAACTTTTTGTCTTCCCCCTAATCTTTCCGTTGACCAAGCCCAAACAATACCATATTTTCCATATAGTCCGGTGAAAACAACTTGTCTACTTGGTTAGTGCTAAAAAAAACTACCCGAGTCCTCGACCCAGTTATTTTACAGCTCACCAAAAAAAATTTCTCCTTGGCTGTCAACTTCAACTGACCTATGTGGAGTAAATGGTCTGCGATGCTTAGTTCGTTTCTGGTGCATCTACGGTTGTAACAATATTGCATCATTTTATCTCCGTGACTTCCCCGGTATATCAATACTAGTAGGGGTTTAGTCTAGGTGGATTAGACCCGCAACTGATCCCGGAAGGAATTAATTGCCCATAAGCTTGTGTACGTAGTAGCGTAGCCCCACCAATGCGCGAACAAAGCCCCTCTCTCTCTCTCAGACACACGGCATCAGGTTTACATGACTACTACAGCAATTGGGTTCAATCCAGGGACTGCATGAGAGAAGAGTGGTTACCTAAGTCCAGCTGCTTTGTCAACTCGCAAATGAAGGGTCTTTGCGACATGTTCATTTCCCAAGTCTTGCGCATCTGTTTTTTATTTTTTTCCTTTGGAGAAAGAGTGGTTTTAGTGATCTTGAGCTGTATGAAACTTTGGTTGGGTGATTGCAGGGCTTTTGCCTTATTTAAATATTCATCGTGAGAATAATTGAGCAAATACTTCCGACATGATGACCCTTTTTTTATTATCAAAAAAACATAATGATTAATCGCTCACCAAATATCATACTGTTGATGTGAAAATCTTGCTAAACATATCGCACTCATGGGATGAGAAAAATTTTCAGTGCCGAGCGGGTACCCCGTGGTGTCCGCTCCCACATCTGAATTGTCCATTGCGTATTTGAACAGCTCAGATTTGAAGAGAAAAAAAGGAGAGAGCAAGTGTTGGGGTGAGAGGAGAGAGAGGGTTTCAATTTGAGCCATCCAAAAGTGTATTGGACGGCTTGGATGCACCGAGCGGATACTACGTGGGATATACCCGCTCGGCACTGAAAAACCATTCTTTACCGTACCAGTTTTATTTAATTTATTTGCCTTTTGGTCTGAAATAAACTTGTTTATTTTATTTGTCAAGTTGGGAGGTGACTTAGGTAAATTGGGAGTGGAGAACGATTTCCTCCTATCCGCGTATAATTTATTTGCCTTTTGGTCTGAAATAAACTTGTTTATTTGTGAAGTTGGGAGGTGACTTGGATAAATAGGGAGTGGAGAAAGATTTCCTCCTATCCGCGTAGAACCTGCTGCCTGTTGACGTGTCAAGCACCATGGTAGCCACGTGTAACACAAATCTCGTGTGTTTTACACTGGATAATTTTCCACAAATGACACGTAAATGTTTCATATCTATTTATATATACTATACTATAAATAAATAAATGTAGTTGAAGACCAAAAGCCTCTAAACCCTCGATCCTATATACCTAGAATTTTTTATTTTTTTAATTAAAAAAATTGAGAGAGGGAGAGAGAGAATAGGGAAAAAAAAACATAGGGAGAGGGGAGAGAATATAAGGAGGGGTCTGAATGGGGGGAGAGATTTAGGAAGGAGCTGAATTTTAAGTACGGTAGTAGTATTAGGTAAGAAATGATAAATTCAAATGGTAGTACTTTTTAGTTTTTTCAAGGCATATACCGATGTTTGTCCTTAAATTTATGCATTTTCTATTAATATTCTATCAACTAGCAGTGTGCTTGTTCGATACGCAAGAACAGGATAAATATATATATATATATATATATATCAATACACTTTTCTCGAATATCGATGCACCTTTTACCTATTATCTTACACCATTTGGGTGGATGTTAGAATATTTAATGGACTCTGGCTGTTTGGGAGCTTCATTGCAGTAGTGATGGGCCAAGTAATTTGGTTCTTATTATTATTCCATCCGTCCCACTTTAAATTTCTTCCGAGGAAATTTATGCATTTTCAAAAAAATCCCCCAAAAAATATACTTATATATATATTATTTTTTATTTTTTTACAACAAATTAAAATTACTCATCGATGACATGTAAAGTGAGACAGAGGGAGTACCATTTTGTTTGATCTGCGGTTCTTATTACCATTGCCATCAGTTTTGAGTTTTCAAGTGGAGAAAACTGGACGGCAGTTTTATAGTTTTGAGAAATATATGTATATGCCCTTAGGGTATTGCCGATTCAACTTTTAAATTGGAAAATAACTTTTCTTAAGGTGGCCAAATTTGGAACTGCAAATTCCATACGTCAATTCAGATTTTCACCAGCTGCGATGCGATGAAACTCATTTCTTTTCTGGAGACACAACCGATGTGCTGATTTTTACATCCCCACTCCAAACAAACGATGATTTTCTTCTGAAACCCCATCACAGCCTATGAAAACCCACAGCCATCCATCTTTGCTCCGAGCCAATTTCGCCGGCGAATATTATCTCTGGTGGACGACGGTAAGTAGAAGTACTAGATAGCGGTAACATGAAGTCGAGGCGATAATGTGAAATAGCGGTCACATGGGGTGGCGCTAATGCCACGAATTATGTAGCTCATTGACGATCCTTCGTAACCCATTAAGAAATCAATCTCTAAACACAGGATCTGCGCATAAATGTAGACCATTGACAGAGAGCAATAACTATTTTCACCTATTACAACAAAATGAAAACCTACACCCTTTTTTTTTTTTCATTTTTGCTTCCCTCCCAATTTAACGGCCCGCTCCCCATGTGTTAATTAAATTAGGATTTATGTAAAATTGAGTGATGGATATGGGTGTACTTGTTCTAAGATCAAACAACAACTATCACTGTCATCATCATCATAGAGAAATGAATTAAAGGGGCGTCAATCTGGAGCGGTTGGGTCCATCAAACGGGCGGGGTGAAAGTTTCGGTCTATATCAAATACAGAGTTTACTCAATTCTATTGCTCTTCTTTAGTTTTTTTTCAACATTAGTAAAGCAAATTGCTTAAAAGAACAGGAAGAACTGCTGGGATGAGGGAGTAGAAAGGAGGAGAAGAAGTGGGTTTTGTCACGTCAGAAAGACAAGGCAAAGAAAGTGACCAAAAGGAAAAAAAACAAAAGAAGGAGCCATCAGAAAAGTCAAGGGCATAAGTGTAAGTCTAGGTTACATGGTCGTGGAACTAACGAAATGACTCGCGGCATTATCAGCCACGGTAACATGAAGTCGAGGCGACAATGTGAATCCCACAACCGACATCCAATTGAGAATCATTTTGAACCAAATGAACGGCCCAGATTATTTTTATGGGATCCAAGACGGGTCTATAATTCATATGTACCCCTGTATGTACATACACCTATAGCAGCTCTGTTCTGATATTGGGAAGATAAACAATGAGCAGATCTGTTCTGGTACTGGGAAAGTAAAAATGGCGTGCCTCACGTTCTCTAGTTTCTTTATTTTTTTGCGTGCCTCACGTGCTCTATTTTCTTTTTCTTTTTTTTTTATTACCAGGTCTCCAAGCTAGCTTGGATGCACCTCGACAAATCTTAAGTGACGCCAAAGGAGTTGATAATACCCCGGAGGTTTCGAGTTCTCGAGATCTTAGGAAGAAACACATACATCCCTAAGTCTCAAGTCTTGTCCACTACGCCAACTCCTTTGGCATTAATTTTTCTTTCACTCTTTGAACACTTATTTATATTGTTTCGGTCGATTTTTAATTTAACAAATCCAGACTCCGACATGCAACAATTCAATTTCAGGTAACATCTTACGTAGGGAATACAGATCAACGCATTTATTTTAAGACAAAATTACAAAAGAGTTCCAATTTAGTTTAGCAATCAGTCTGTTTTTTGGTCTTCAAAATATTTGTGTTCCGAAAGCATATAGATTTATTTTCTGACAACGTGTGTTTTTTTTTTTCTTTGTGACAGATGGTATTGTCAACAATTTTTAAAAGAAAAACGATTTCGATCTTCAAAATAAGCTCAAGGCCCACAAAATTTCAAACGGGACTGTAAATGGGCTCAAGAGAATCTAACCTTTCCTAATAGAGGTTTTTTTTTTTGGAGGATCAATGAATTTCATTGATAGTAAGAAAAGTACATTGTGCTATCGCTGTGAGATAAATTGCGCTAGCAACGAATGAAGACCACAATACAAAGGCCTAACGAGCAGAGCACTGATCCGCTAAACACAAAACACAATCTATGAATTTCCTGATAAAGTTGAGCAGTTACGCAAGAGGAGTGGAATGCAGATGACGCCTTCCTTATACTCCCATGCATATGGGTAGGGTCCGATTCCCATAAGCACTCATCCCTCTTCCCAAATTCCTTAGGATAGAGTAGATTAAAATTAACGAATGAAAAAAGAAAAAGAAAAAGTTGAGCAGTTACAAACCACCCACCAAATGATGGAGTAATTTTTTTTTTTTTTCGTTTTATGTGTATGGAATGTCGGGTAGCTTTTGTTCTAATATTAATTGTTATCCTCTGAATCCAATAATGCTCTAGCCAATTATTTATCTTTCTTTTTTAGTAGTCCTAGTACACTAGGAAACACTATCATACCTATCGCATATATTTTCTGTTGCATATTGCATATGAAATGAGTGATTCGTTAATATAATAATTGAATTCTTAGCCTAAGCAGCTCGATCCAATATGGAATGGGTGGGTCTAGAGTCTGTATACATATCTGAGCAGCCCGATCCATTTCACGTGTAAAAGAAAATCTGTCACAGTGAAGATAGACTCAACAAAAATGTTTTAACGAAATGGGTGTGTTAAATGGGTTAAGTGTTGGGTATGAAATCTCAGGTTAGTTGGGCACAAAATGAGTGTTTTCGAAGGTGAATGAATTTGGGGCAGAGGGTCTTCCGACGCAACTGAAGGGCCCCTCCTTCGTTCATTGTACTTGGACGCTACAGCTCAAAGATCAATCAGTTTTGGCTAGTTAAACACCCCCGGTGTAAGGTTTATGGCACAATTCAATTGTGCAGTTTTTCCCCTATAGCTCAAGGGTCTCACCATGGTCACAAGAGATCATTCCTGTTTCCTTGGTCTATACCAGTTCCCCAATTCAGGATAGAAACATTTTTTTGTTTTTTTCCTTTGTGTGAGAGAGAGACAGACACTAGTTCCGTTCGCTTAGAAAGTTTCCGATGGTGTTTCGTAGATTGTAGTTCTAGCCGTTTTATATGTCCTGAAAGATAGACGCCGGTCAACCTCCAACGCACTCGATGAAGCGACGAATCTGTTTTAAAGAGATTGTGTAATAGGGCTCGGTTCACTTATTTGTTTGTTTCAATTCGTCAATGCGTAATTTCAAGTTATATTGTAAATGAAATTGATCTCTGAATCTACCACTTGTGCTTCGATTTTTCCAAGAAAACCGTGTCCACTATAATTTCATATTAAACCTCGTATGGTACGTCCACTATAATCTATATCAACAAATTAGGTTGCATTTGGTTCGATAGAAAATATTGTAATACTTTTAATGTAAAACATTTTTTCAGAAAATAAACTCTAAATTTTTATTTTCAGAATTCAACAAACATATTTTTAGAATTCAACGAAATAGTGTAGAGAGAGGGGGGCTTAAACGGTGGAGAGGTCTGAGATTATTGGAATTGAACGTGAGTCAGGACTAACGATCAAGGAAACTGAGCAGTGAGAATTACAGTAGAAGGTATAAGGCAGCAGGTTTATTTCGGAAAATAATTTACTAAAGATTTAACGGTAAGTCATTTTCATCCAATTGATAGAAAATGTTTTACATGTAAAATGTTGTCCTCATTTTTTAAACAATCAAACACCGGAAAATAAATAAAACATTTTACCGTAAAATATTTTATGTCCAAACAAAAGGAGCATAAACATCGTTCGTTCACTATAATCAGTATCATTTGCTCTACTTTTTATTTTATTTTATTTTTTGAAAAGCTGATCTACTTATTCACAGTTGGATTTTTGTATGTTATGGTCGTGCACCATTATTGCCCATAACTTGCTTTATCTTCTGTATTTCACTCAATTTATTGGCTCATGATCTGTACTTCCATTCTATAAATAGAGTCTCACTAAACCATTATTTCTCACACACACAAAAACACCACCCATTGTTGTAGCCTCTCTCTCTCTCTCTCTCTCGTTGTAGCCATGGAGATGGAAACAATGGTTGCCTGGTCTGGGCTTGCGTTTCTTCTCGTAATAGACTGGAGGTTGGCCTGTCTAGCTGTTCTTACAATATTGGCCTGGAGATTCTACTACTGGGCATGGGTTACCCCAAAAAGGTTAGAAAAGCTCCTAAGGGAGCAGGGCTTCGACGGAAACCCCTACAAAGTCTTGGTAGGAGACCTCCAAGAAAATTCCCAACTCCTCAAAGAAGCCCACTCCAAGCCCATCGGCGTCGATGACAATACCTTGCCACGCGTCTATCCTATCGTCCATAAATCCATCCAAAAATATGGTAAAATTCGAATATTTAGAAATTGTACCTAGCTAGTATATAAGAATTGTTGTCAGAAAAGGATAACTGACAAGCTAATTAATTACGACATACTTACAGTTCAACAGGACATAATACGGGTGATAAATATATCAATAAGATCATTGGGTTCTATCACTATATATATCAACTTTCATCTTAACTATTGATAAACGAGGCCATTGTACCCCAATGATTGACGAAGTACATCATAAAGTGTTTTTATTCGTTGAATTATGCTGCAACAAATTAAGAGGGGAAAATCTACAATACACACCCTTTAAAATGATGTACCATATGCACCTATTTTATGGTTCATTTATAACATTTTAGTGTGTTTCGTAACTTTTGTTCTAGAATTCATAGCCTTTCAGCAGTACGATTTATAACATTTTCATTCTAATTCATAACATTTTGGTGTATCTCGTAAACCTTTATACGATTCGTAACTTTTTAGCAATACGATTCGTAACATTTTCTCTACAATTCATATCATTTTGGGGGTGCATATGATACACATCCAAATAAAGAGTGTGTATTGTAGTTTTTCTCAATTAAGAGGTAAAACAAAGGATCTCAGAAACACAAGTGATGACAAGATGCTGTTAAGTTATTGACTTGGTAAATCTTGGTTTCATGATTATAAATGTATATGATGTACAGGTAAGAAGAACTTTGTATGGTTAGGAAGAATACCAAGGGTGACAATACTTGATCCTGAACATGTAAAAGAAGTCTTGACTTACTACAACACATTTCAAAAGCATTTTGCAGCTCAGAATCCTCTTTGCAAGCTGTTAATAACTGGACTTGGAGCCCTAGAGGGTGATAGATATCATAAGCACAAGAAGATTATTTCCCCAGCCTTGCATTTGGAAAAGTTGAAGGTACTAATTCCCACTCCTCAGAATGTGTAAACCTTCATTCCACCCAAAACGGTACCATATGTTAATGTTCAGTACAACCAAAATGACATTTTGTGACGGAACGATGTTTTCCGCTAAAGTATCAGATTTCATCGGCAAAAGTATTAGCGATGAGATGTTTCGTCACCTATACGTCATCGCAGGAGCGTATGTCAGATTTGGCGACGAAAAAATTGCATCGCTAAATGTAACATTTTGGCGACGGAATTATTTCCGTTGCTAAAAGTGACAAAACTGGAAAATTAGTTTCAACTTTGCAGTGCTCCTTTCCAAAGTTCAAAGTTCAAACTCACAATCTCCGGTTTCCAAAAGGCACTCTTTCGTCAACTAAATATGTGTTTCCTCGATGAAATATATATATTTCCTCTTCAAAAAGGCACCTTTTGGCAACGAAATAAGGATTTTCTCGCCAAAGGCACTATTGTGTGACAAAATTCTCTTTCCTCGCCAAAAATGTCTCATTTGGCGATGAAATTCGATTTTCTCAGCAAAAGGTACCATTTGGCAAGGAAATCGAATTTCATCAGTAGGTTTTGTTGCCAAAAATCAATTTTATTTTTGTTGTAGTGGTCATTGTATTGGATGATATAAATCTAAGTTGTGGTCATGTTTAAAGCTTACAACAAGCACACAAGACCTTTGGATTGCTTTTGGCCGTTTTCTTCACTACTGTGCTTTTACTTGTTATAATTTTCTTGTTTTGTTGTAGGGTATGGTAAGTGCGTTTGATGCCGTATACAGCGATCTGATTGTTAAGCTGAAGAAGATGACTGAGTCGACCGGGTCGGTTGAGCTGGACGTGTTCCCTCTCTTTGAGACCGTAACCAGCGATGTGATCTCGCGCACCGCGTACGGTAGCTCCTATACCGAAGGCAAGAACATCTTTGCGCTGCTCAAAGAGATACGGGATCTTACCGTCGTGCTCCAGCTTAGACCAAACATCCCCTACTCTCAGTACGTATAGCACGTAGCTTTCTTTTCGCATTAGCTGTTGTCGCAAGCAAACAGGGAGTACGTACGGAACCAGAATTTTGATAAGAGATCAACCGTCATGAAAATAACAGTTTCACCAAAAGAGATCGCAATTCTCCGATTTTCATGTTGTAACCGATTGTCATCACCCCTACTTCTTCTTCTGCTCATCTTTTTTTTTTTTTTTTTCTGATGATTTTATTTTTTGCAGTTATTTGCCTACTTGGACGAACATAAGAATAAGGCAAGTAAACAAGGAAATAAACAATTACCTAAGGGACATGATCAATAAAAGAATGAATGAAATGAAGGGAGGAGCTGCCACAAAATCAGATTTACTTGGTCTGCTACTGGAATCGAATTTCCAAGCAATAAAACAAGGGAACGAGAGCGCTGGGCTGTCGATGCAAGATATCATCAACGAGTGCAAGCTGTTTTACTTTGCCGGGCATGAGAGTGTCGGTCTTCTGCTCGTTTGGACGACGGTGATGCTGAGCCGGCATCCTAAGTGGCAGGAGAGAGCCAGAGAAGAGGTTTTCCAAGTTTTGGGGAAAGAGAGGGCACCTACTTACGATGACATTAGCCGCCTCAAAATCGTGAGTATATATGTATTTGCCTTTCGGGTTAGGATCCTCTCCGGTTCAAGTTTTGGACTGGACGACACAAACATGATTGGTGACTGCATGGTGTTTCAACCAAAACATTTTCAAAAGCAAACTAAGAATCTTTTCTTTTCCTTTTTTTCGCATGTAGGTGACTGCGATTCTGCACGAAGCTCTGAGGCTATTCCCGCCAGTGCCAGATCTCAGCAAAATCACGGTTGAAGAGACGAAACTAGGGGACCTAACCATCCCGGCCGGCGTTATCATCATGCTGCAAACAACTGCACTTCACCGCGACAAAACCATCTATGGTCCTGATGCGATGGAGTTCAACCCCGAGAGGTTTTTCGAAGGATCAGTGGCTGCAACCAAGGGTCAATTAGCGTTCATCGCCTTCAGCTGGGGCAGTCGGGCTTGCCCCGGTCAGGTCTTTGCCTTGACCCAAGTCAAACTGGGCCTAGCAATGATCCTCCAAAACTTCTCTTTTGAGCTATCACCATCTTATAAACATGGCCCCAAAGTCATCTTTGCTCTTACCCCTCAATACGGCGCCCCTATCATCTATCACAGGCTGAAAAGATAAGTACTCCATTTCGCGACTGGCTTGCCATTCTACTACTAGTGTGTAATGTGTTTGCAGAAGAAACTAGTCTGATGGATCTCGACCGTGCGCGTTTTCTGTACGTAATGTTGAAGTCGTGTTGATGCATGTATCTGTTGGAATAACCGAATAAGTAGCGTGGGAGTGGTATTTGTCTTGTGAAAAAAATAAAATTTGGACTGAAATGTTGTCTTATAATTGATGATAATGTCCATGGGTAGAGCATAGTTCCCCTTTTTCCTTCTGTTTGTAGTATATCTTTCCTGCACAATATTCCTGGCAACTGAATTGGATGTGCTATCTTTACTTCACTCTTATGCCGCAAGTTTTTCACTTTTGGATGTGCCTGTTACAATATTTTCAAGCACCAAAAATATCTAATAAAAGATCATTAAAGAACTCATAACGTAATTTTTTAAAAAGAAGAAGAAGAAGAAGTCACCTTTACGTATGTTTCCCAAACTGTGTCGCTGCATTCCACTTTCTTAGTTGTATAGTTAAAGGCGAAACCACTTTGTCCAAGCATTGTCTCTATAACTCTATAATCCCTTTTGATTGTCTTCATCCGATTTATCACATTGTCCTTATTAAGCCTCAATTTAAAAGTAGCATTCAATATATTAGCTGCAGCTGTGTAGGCAACCTCTTTAAAACCTTTATCAATCTTGTTTCCTTCATTGCATTGGAGAACAAGTGCCTCGATTAGACATTTATCCATTTCTTGCGTCCACATTGTGTTCTTTTTCTTTTGATCATTTGTACTTTGACTTGGATCCTCAAATTGTTCCATATCGCTACAAATGATACATGTATTAAAATTTGAAAAATAAATTATGACAAATATATCAGACTAAAATTCGTACAATTAAAAACATCTAATGAACTAAATTAATAAACAGCCACATTATCTCTAACAAATTGAAATGTAAACTATCAATTTTGCACATTGAAATCGTGCCACATATGATTCACAATTGAAGTTCTAATTATCTTGCCCAGCCTGCCTTCATTGTTTCTATCAAACGCTTCTACCCCATCGGCATTCTCTCGATATGGTTGTTGCTCTCGTAGTTCTCGATCAACTTCTTCTAAAAGAGGATCATTGAGGATCACTCCTCTAATGTGATTATGAACGATACAACATGCAATCACCACATCTGCTTGTGTCGTCCATGGATAGTTAGGCTCTTCTTTTAGGATCGCAAATCGTTTCTTTAATACCCCAAAAGCACGCTCTATGCAATTTCTAAGGGAAGAGTGTCTATGATTGAATAACTCCTTAGGATTAGCTGGTATACGCCCTCTAAATTCGTTCAAATGATATCTTGTACTGCGGAATGGTGTAATGAATTGTCTTAGAAGTGGGTATCCCGCATCAACAAGATAGTACTTTCCTACAAAAAAAAAAAAAAAAGAAAAAAAATCATAAAACTGATCTAAATATGTTTGTTATCATTTTAGGTACAACTTAAGTGGAAGTTTATTACCTTGAGGACATTGAATCTTATGATTTCTTGTGAGAGCACACTCTAGTATCCTAGAATCAGACGCTGAACCCTCCCAACCAGAGATGACATATGTGAATTTCAAATCAAATGAACATGCTGCCATGACATTTTGAGATGGCCAACCTTTTCGACCTCGAAATCGAGCTATGACATCACTTGGTAACTTAGCAGGGATATGAGTACCATCAACTGCTCCCACACAGTCCTAATTTAAGATAATCCAAGATGATATTTTAGATAATACACTAAAAAAATTTAATACTTACGATTATCTATCTATAATGTGAGCTTACCTTAAAATAGGGCCAGAATCTTGGATTGTCTCTTATTTCTTGCGGTGTTTCTCCTCTCGGTGGTTTGATAAATTCGTCATGCAAAGAAATGATAGCATACATGGCCTCATTAAAGTAATAACTAATTGTTGCCCCCGAACGCTTAAAGTAACACTTTAAGGTACGATTTTTCTCATTGTGCGCCACCGCGTGCAAGAATATAGCTAATTGTTCTGCGACATTGCAATGTATCGTATCATGTAGCCTCCCAGTCCCTTTCAGAATATAGACAAGCCTATCAAAAGCTTCTAGATTCATCCTTAACAAATCGAAACAATCTTCCTCTGTGTTAACCAAATCCCATGTAAATTGTCTGACGGTTAAATACTAATTACGGGGTGGCCTCTTGTCTGTAACCTCTAAATATGCATTCGAAGTCAACAAAGTAGTAACATTCACAATAGAAGCACAAGCGAAATTTATCTCGTCATCGTAGTCATCGTCATGAGTCATCTATCATATAAGGGAATTTTTTTATAAATTCCCAAATTGAAACCAATAAATCAATGACCTTTTTGGTTAAAAAATGAACTAACATATCAAATCGCATGTGTATATCAGAAGAGATGAAGAGAAATCAACATGTGTGAATCAAAATAAAACATCACTGCATCTATGCGGCATATATATCTATCTAACATATCTGCACAAAAATTAAAAATACAATAGGATGAATTTGAGACTGGATATTAAAAATTACAAGAACTACATATATTTTTTTTCAATCAAAACGAGAACTATATATATATATATATATATTATTGCAATATTAAACTAGAGAAATCAAAGAAAAGAGAGAGAAAAACTAACCTTGAAAAGGACAAAAGGCTAAAAGCCAAAAAAATTGACTTGAGATGGAGAGTTTTGCAGGGTTGAATTCCAAGGTACTGCAACTATATTAATGGGAAGCTAGAAGCCGCCAAAACAATAAGCCCGAGTTCTGGCGCCATTTTTTGGGAGTAAAAATGTTTTGGCGCCATGTGTTGTGTTTTGGCGCTGTAATTAACTTTCCCACAACGGAAAATCTTGCCAAAATGGCAGGACCAGATTTGTGGGAAAACAAATCATGCAGGAAAACTTAGAAGCGTGGGTCCCATTATTTTCTTGGCAACTGAACACTATAAAAATTATGGGAAAGTTAGTTTTCCCATCCTTTCCTGTACTTTCCTAGCAACTGAACGGGGCATTAAGTGGACAAGTTTTTCCCATCATGGGAAAAACTCTAAATTTAAATCTTGATGAGGTTATAATTTTGGGTCGATTTGCAAAGTTCAAATCCAAATCTTTATAGTTGAACTTATAGATTCCAAAATATTTGGGATGGTTCAATGCTGGGGCAAACCTCACACACCCCAATCACACAGAGCACAAGGAGTTTTAGGTGGTTACCCAAACTCAAGTACTTCCACGGGGAGGAGAAATTTCACTATATTTGTACGGTGGGGAAGATGATTTGTAAAAAGGGCGGAGGAGAGGAGAGACTTGGCTCACTACGCTCAACTCACCTCTCTTGCTCTCACCTTCACCGGAGCCCCGGCTCGCTTGAGTCCCGTTCCTTTTAATCTATGTGGCAACTACACTATAGGCGTGGAGATTCTATTGGGCACGGGTGACCCCTAAGAGGATTGAAAAAGTCCCAAGGGAGCAGGGATTCGACGGAAACCCCACAGATTTTTGGTTGGGGACCTCAAAGTAGCCCACTCCAAGTCCATTGGCACCGACAACGATACCATTCCACGTGTCTATCCCATCGTCCACAAATCCATTAAAAAATATGGTAATTTTGGCCCCATTTTTGTTTGTATTTAGCTATACACATGTTTCTACTTTGATAGCTGAAAAAACCAAGCGGCGACATACAATTAAGCAGTGATATCAACTTCCATCTTGAATATTGATCCATGAGGACAGTGTACTCCAACACCCAAAAGAGGCACCCCCATGCTAAAAGGCACATCACAAAGTGTTTTCTTTGCATTCAGTGACAGACTCGTGAAAAATGTCAAGAAAAAAGGCTAGGGTAAATTTCTTCGGAGCACAGAACATATCCATGCTGCAACAACTCCAAAAATATTGAAGGATCTAAGTGAATTTTAAAATTTAGGAAGGGGACCAGCTCTTCTGTCCGCCAATATGTATGAACAAAAAACACTAATTGACAAGATTTTTTTTTTAAAAGTTTTTTTCTTGGCGCATGTAGAATTTAGCAGGTTAGTTTTGTAAGATCACTAGTAGTAGTCTATCAACTCGATCAAAGATCACATCACACTACAAAAATGGTGCTACATGACCCCTGGACCAACAGCCCCGGGTTTTTTTAGCAGTTTTTTATTGAATTGGGAAGGGCTTAATTTGAGCAGTTTTTTATTGCACCGTTCAATAAAGTTCAATAGAAAACTGTTCGGATGAAACTCTTACCGGTCATTTTTTTGCTGATTTCTCGCGGATACCTTTAAAATCATGTTTTAACTACATTGAGCGGCTCGAATCATTAAAATTCGATCGGAAACTTGGGAGGGTTTTTGTAGATATATTTTTAGAGGTCTCTGGAACTGCCCCGATATATATATATATATATATATATATATATATATATATATATATATATATATATATATATATATATATATACACACACACACACACACATACATACATATATACAATGAGCTTCCTGTGAGGGCCTTAAATAAGTTTTTTAAGTGCAGACCTCCCTATTTCTCCCATTTTTCGATTGAATTTTGATGATCTGAGCCGCTTAATGTGATCAGAATGTGATTTTAAGGGTACCCGCAATAAATTGGCAAATAAAATGACCTGGAATGGCTTGATTTGAGCAATTTTTTTTGAACCGTTCAATAAAAACTATTCGGATGAAGCCCTTTCGGGCCATTTTTTTTGACGATTTCTCGCGGGGACCCTTAAAATCACGTTCTTATCACATGAAGCGGCTTAAATTATCAAAATTTGATCGGGATCTATGAGGTCTGCACGTAAGCTAAGTAGGAGATTCCTCATAAGAAGGGGACTAATATATATATATATATATATATATATAACATGGTAAACACTGAAGAACAAGATCATGAATATGATCATGATAATGAACCTATTTATGATGGAAAATCTATTTTTTCATCCAAAAAATATGATTACTTTTATACTCATCATGCTGAAAGTTCTTATAGTTATCCTAACTTTAGTACTTCTCCTAAGGAAATAGGAATAGTACCAAAAACTGATAAAACAACTATGTTAAAACAACGATTAAAAGAATTAACCATTGAATTAAGAAATATTGAATCCAAAGAGAAAGTTTATATATATATATATATATATATATATATATATATATATATATCAGGGCCGTTCCGAGGACCCCTAAAAAAATCCCTCAAATCTTAATCCCACGGTTCCCGAACAAATTTTGATGATTCAAGCTGCTTAATGTGTTCATATTGTGATTTTAAGAGTGCCCGCTAGAAATTGACAAAAAAAAATAACCGAGAAGGACTTGATTTGAGCAGTTTTTTGTTGAACTAAATAAAATTCAATAAAAAACTGTTCGAATGAAGCCATTCCGAGTCAATTTTTTTTGTTGATATCTCGCAAGTATCCTTAAAATCACGTTCTGATTATATTGAGCGGCTCGGATCATCAAAATTCAATCGGAAACTTGGGGGATGTTTTTGGGAGTCCCCGGAACCGCCCCTTATTAGTTATTATATATATATCCTATGTGGAACCTTAATGCGAGTTAAAAAGATTTTACCAAATGGGAAACTTGTGATGAAGCTAAAGAGGTTTCTAAAGACGGTAATTAATAATGTTTGCAAAACAAGACTTGATATAAGTGCTTTCTTTGAAGAAAAGCAAGATATTTGCGCAGGCTTGCAAAATGGAATTGTTCTATTTTCTCAAAAATGGTGATGGCAGGTACTGAAGGGAAATGAATTCCCGAAGCACCAAAAAAAAATTGAAATGTTTTTAGATATTGTTGTGGTTCTCTTCCTATTGTTGGGACGAAAGAATTGGGCACGGCTATGCTAGACAGCTAACTGGTGTGGTAATTTCGAAGGGTTCTCGGGATTGAGTTGGATTAGTGTGATCACAATGAGAGTACTCGGGAGTGGGGATCTCGAGTGGAACTTATGGAACTATGTGAGTGAAACAGAGTCTGTTACTTTCGTACTTTCATGTATGCTTCCTAGCTTGTGTAGAATGTAGATGTGCGGCGACTGCTTGGTTTATATGACGATTGAGCTGTTGAAGGTAGATATTCCGCATTCGAGAAGGTATGAGCTCTTTGGCTGCCCCATATCATTGTCATGTCCATACATGAGGATATGAAGACCACAAGTCATGCTTCACAAGGTAATTAAGTCGTGGTTGATGCACATTCGAATTAGTCTTTCGAGGAGGTTTCAAAACTTATAACCCATCAGTTATTTTTGAATAGAAGGTGACTCAGCTAATACATCATTCGATTTGGTTTCAACCGAAGAATGACTCAGAGTTTGTTGAAGTCTGTCTGCAAAATTAGTGGTTTTTTAGTATGTTGTTTGGTGGTTTGAAGTTTCGGGGTAAATAAAGATCCATTTACTATTTGCATAAAGTCACTCAGTTTAAAAAGTAACTCAAATATGGAAAGATACATGTTCCTTTCATGAATAGTTTTCATACACTGTATCAATCCTCAAAGTAAATTGCTGAAGAATGGAGTTACATTCAAATCTCACAATGTAGCTTAGGAGATGATTTTCTATTTTATTTTTGAAATGGAGACTTTTTCTACTATCGGCCTTTGATAGGGTGTTGAGCATTGTTTTTGCTTGGAAGGCCATATGGGTTACTTGTGAACCGATAAAGGTTTTGCTTTTTGTGTGTGGTGTGCTCAGAATATAATCTAACGTATGGTACTCTCATTCACCCAGAGAAGATTACGAGTAAATTGGAATTAAATGTGCTTCGGAGATGGGGTGTCGTTGGATCACTCTCTCATCTCACGCCCGTTGATGCAGGAGTTACATACATCGTTCTCCCTTGTTGTGGCATCTCATCAAAGAGGTAATAACCGAGAATGGAGTGTTTTCAGTATAGTTGAATTGACAAGGTAGTGTAGAAGTTCATTGGGCTTCATACAAAAAACCATTCTGTAGCTGACTGTCTTTAATTTTGACTTGCTGGGTTTATGTTGAACTCCAACTCTACCATTCTGAGCCAAACTGGGGTTACAGTTCTTTGAGATTAAGTGATTGGTATATGCTTCAACATCAGTTCCTTGGATTTCTAATCTTTCCATTGTCAGCGCAAGGTCACTCTTTTTTGCTAGTTTATATGGAAACTGGTACTAAATGATATGTTTTGGCACTCAACCTTCTTGCTTGGTAGGTCTGTCATTGAATCTTATTCCTTGAATTAGTAGACTTAGTTGGTTTTATGGATTTGCCAGTTAGATCAGATATGTTTGGTATGTTTTCCTTGATCTTATTACTTAGGTTTTAATGCTTCTATTGAGGCGTATCTGTCCAATAAAGGAGGATACTCTATCGACGGTGATCTTGATCCTGTCCTATGGTCTAGTGGCCGGGATTGTCCGTGAGACCTCCCGTGCATGCTCTGATCAGAATGGAAAGTAGGCATTTGATTGAAACTACCATCTCCTCGTTACAAGAAGCCTCTACTCTACGCCGTCTTTCTTGTTTGGTTGGAAGCTTTTTTCAGTGCTACATATTTTCTATCACTAGGTTCCTTTCTTCAGTTAATAACTTCCAAACCAGTCATTTGTTCATTCATTCTCTTACCATTTCAGGAATGCGGAACATGGTAATAGTTTCAGGTCTTTCTCTTCCTTGAGGCCTGAGGGCACTAGGTTTTCCAAGTGAATAAGCAGGCTCTTTTCCGCGGGCTCCTAGCTCGACAAGGCCTTTTGCTTCCCAAGTTTCCTGAACCCTAGATCCTATGTACCTAGAATTTTTTAGTTTTTTAATGGGAAATTTATAGAAATCGTCCGCCAAGTTTCAACCGAGTCTCATTTTCGTCATTCAAGTATCAATTGTTACTATTTTGACCTCCAAGTTTGTTTTTTGCTCCAATTTAGTCCAGTCATAAACTTCTGTCAATAAAGATGACGGAAATTGGCAGATTGAGGGGAGCGCGAACAGTTCTAGAGGTAGCAAATGGGCGGGTTTGTGAGTGTTGAAACGGGTCGCGGGTCAAATATGGATCAAATAGTAAACGGGTCGGATTGAATATGGGTCAAATCAAATCCAAACTCGTCCGACCCGACCCATTTTCCCTCTTTTTCTTCTTCTTCTTCTTTTTTTTTTCCCTTTTTTTCTCTTCTCCCCCATCCCCATTTCCCCTTCCTTCTTTTCATTCTCTACTGTCTTCCCCCGATATGGGTTGAAACATGTTCACGTAAAAGAGTGAAAATAATACAAAAGTAGATGTGGCAAATGGACGGGTCTGGCGGGTTTGAAACTTGTTTTGTTTATTTTGCATCAAACTTTTATAGTTTATTGATTTGTCTCAGCGAGAGGAATCGAAAAGCTAAAAAATTATTATCGAAACTCGTAATTTTTAAAATAAAGACAAAATGAGTAAAAATAATAATCTTTTTCTTAAAATTTTTTGAGTTTCGACAAAAAAAATTTACTTTTCCTTACCCTTCCCCTAGGTGGTCGCCGCTACGCTTGACTCCGTCGCCGCCACGGCATTTTATACCCTCGTCCAGTTCAATGGTCATGCAGTATCAAGGGTGTAATCAATCCATGGACAATCCGCCACAAAATCAAGAGCACGACGACGTCGTTGACCCGTCACCGTAATGAAAGGTGTAATGATAATGTATTTTTAATAAGTTGCAATAACGAAACAGAACATTTAAAAATGGACAGAGGGAATATCTTTCAATGGGAATAGGGTACAAGTCAATGTAAAAGACGGGATTGTAAGGATTGAAAAAAAATGACAACAAAGCTCTCTGTAAAAGGTGTTGAGGGCAGGAAGATTCATTTAGATAAAGGCTTTTCAAATCAATGGGCATTGTAAAGGTTGGAAAAGAAGGATCACTTTATTGTAAGTTTAGGTATTTAAGTCTGGTTAGGTTCCACGCATATATTGGTTGAGTTTTGGTTCTCAATTTTCAAGAACCGTTGGAAAAGGTTCGGTTATTGGTTTTCTAGAGAATTGGACCAATTCGGATTGTGTACACCCCTATTATATATAATTATTATATATATTGTAGTTGCGATAAATTCGAAATGGTACCCGGTACCGATACGTACCGTACTAGTAAAAAAACCACCCACCAAATGGTGGAAATTTTTTTTTATTTTCGTTTTATGTGTACAGAATGTCGGAATCTAATAATGCTCTAGCCAATTATTATTTTCTTTTTTAGTATACTAGGACTAGGAAACACTTACCTGTCGCATATATCTATTGCATATCCTCCCTTATATAATAAGAAGGAGTTTTTGCCTGCCACATTAGGCCAATTTTCAATTTGGGATGAATTTACCCTTCGATTTGGGCCATTTCACCAATTGCCCAGCCAGCCACTGGACCTGGTGCTGGACGTGTGGCAAGATCCTGCCGTTTCCCTCAAATCTCCCAATTATGCAGAAGCCTTCTCAGACTCTCCCTGCCGTTTCCTGTTTCTTTGCTTCTCGCTCTAGAGGAGCGATCGTTGAGCATCACCTAGCCATCACTGACAGCAGCAACCGCCAACATCGCCGGTCACGCCTAACACTACCTCCGGCGGCCACTGGTGCACCCCTTTGACTAGAACGCCTCCGTCAGTCGCAACCACCAAGGCCAGACTCTCCCGGAGCCAAGATCTCCCTCTCTCTTCTTTCCTTACGCTCCTTCTTCTTTGCGTTTTGTCGATTTGCCTTGCCACCGTATGTATGCTTTTCCTATGCTTTTCCGTCTGTGATGGTTTCCTTGTTCTCTGTGATTTGCTCAGGTTTGTTTGGTTCGCTAAAATTCGGACATTAATGGCAGCAGTCTGTGCCTTGGCTTTATTTTCGTTGTTTATCCTTAGTTGTTCTGGCCACTTTGATGTTTTTGGGCTGTATATTTGTAGTTTTCGTTCACTGCGTGTGTAGTGCTTGCATTGTTCTGTGTTTACGTCAGGTAGTTAGTTTGACGTCCAAAAAAAAAAAACTGCCGTAGCTTTATTTGCAGACTAATGTCTAACTTACCATTTTTCGATAACTTATTTGTTACTGAAAACACTTAATAAAAAACATAATTGCAAGCACACACCATCAGTGAGGGAAATGAAAGGTCATGAGGAATCATGATAATAAGAGTCCTAATGATCTGTTCATGTGCAAGCCAGCCTGGAAAACAATCTTTCGTGACTAATTATGCCGATGTCACAAAAGTTGTTGGTATGGTGTTCCCCGCCAATATGCACATCTCTCTCAATGATGTAAAGCTCGAGAGCGACGGAAAACTACAGCACCTTCGGTTCCCACTTTTTGTTGTGTCACCGTTCTACTCAAGGGCTCGTTTATTTGTCAAAATTAATAGTGTATGAATATATAATTTCTGCCATTCTATCAGATTAGTAATGATTGAATTAGTACTACTACATATCCAGTGATATCCTGCACCGTACACTTTGCCATATAATATATCTGAGACATATAATTCGTATCGTAAGTATTATTATCAAATGCTGAGTATTTAGTCGTTGGTCAAATAACGAACCCGTATGGGATTTCACTTGTACCGCTTGCGCAGAAGAAAACAAAGGTATGAACACATCGAGGACCAACCAGTGGCGGATCCAGGAATTTTCTTATGATGGGTCACTCCTTCAGAACCAGCTCTATACATTTAAAAGTTGTAGGCGAACTCACATCAATTTTTATTATTCAATTTCAAAATGAGTATATAATATATCACATTTTTTTGGGGAAGTGTGTTTTATTAACTTCTAAAAACACAAAAACAAAATTTTAAAGCTGGGTTTCAAACCTCTACTGTGCATGTGGACGCGCCATACTTTACCACCGGAACAATATAATAGGCTTGTGTATTTTTTAGGAGATTAAATATATATTACTTCCTCAAACTTGGGGGCCCTCCTTTGCTCCCTATTTTTAGCTGAGTCACGTGACCCATCTGAGTCTACACTGGAACCGCCCCTGGGACCAACTAACTTTGAAACCATGTCTAAGAAAATGAAGATCTCATTTAGGCCACCCTATGATCCCCATTCTCTATGGGAAACTTGATAATGCTACATTGACCACATATAAGACCATCCAAACACAGCATAGATGTCATGTTAGAATATATGAGCTGATGCAATTTGTGTCACACACATCTTGAGATGGTACTAAACGATGGAGTACTACAAATGTGGTCACCACAGTACTACTCACGTAAACATTGTGTCAGCGAACTTAATTAGGAAGAAACACATCCCAAAGTCTCAAGTCTTGTCCTCTGCGCCAACTCCTTTGGAGTTAATTTTTCTTTCACTCTTTGAACACCTATTTATATTGTTTCGGTCAATTTTTAATTTAACAAATCTAGACTCCGTCATGCAACGTACAATTCAATTTCAGGTAACATCTTACGTAGGGAATACAGATCAACGCATTTATCTTGAGACAAATGAGTTCCAATTTAGTTTAGCTATCAGTTTGTTTTTTCGTCTTCAAAATATTTGTTTTTCCGAAAGCATATAGATTTATTTTCTATCAACGTATGTTTTTTTTTTCTTTGTGGCAGATGGTATTGTCAACAAATTTTAAACGAAAAACGATTTCGATCTTCAAAATAAGCTCAAGTCCCACAAAATTTCAAACAGGACTGTAAATGGGCTCAAGAAAATCTAACCTTTCCTAATAGAGGGTTTTTTTTTTTTGTGTGTGTGTGTGTGGAGGATCAATGAATTTCATTGATAGTAAGAAAAGTACATTGTGCTATCGCTGTACTGTAAGATAAAGTGCGCCGGTGACGAATGAAGACCACAATACAAAGGCCTAACGAGCAGAACACTGAGCACTGATCCACTAAACACAAAACACAATCTATCCTGATAAAGTTGAGCAGTTACACAAGAGAAGTGGAGTGCAGATGGCACCTTCCTTATACTCTAATGCACATGGGTAAGGTTCGATTCCCGTAAGCACTCATCTCTCTTTCAAAATTCCTTAGGATATAGTAGATTAAAATTAACGAATGAAAAAAAAAATTTTGAGCAGTTACAAACCACCCACCAAATGGTGGAGTAATTATTTTTTTTTCTTTTTTCCCGTTTTATGTGTATGGAATGTCGGGTAGCTTTTGTTCTACAATAATTCTACCACCAAAAAAAACACCAATTTATTGGCTCATGATCTCTACTTCCATTCTATAAATAGAGTCTCACTAAACCATTATTTCTCACACACAAAAAACACCACCCATTGTCGTAGCCTCTCTCTCTCTCTCTCTCTCTCTCTCTCTCTCTCTCTCTCTCTCTCTCTCTCTCTGTTGTTGTAGCCATGGAGATGGATACAATGGTTGCCTGGACTGGGCTTGCGGTTCTTCTCGTAATAGACTGGAGGTTGGCCTGTCTAGCTGTTCTTACAATATTGGCCTGGAGATTCTACTACTCGGCATGGGTTACCCCAAAAAGGTTAGAAAAGCTCCTACGGGAGCAGGGCTTTGACGGAAACCCCTACAAATTCCTGGTAGGAGACCTCAAAGAAGATTCCCAACTCCTCAAAGAAGCCTACTCCAAGCCCATCGGCATCGATGACAATACCTTGCCACGCGTCTATCCTATCGTCCATAAATCCATCCAAAAATATGGTAAAATTTGAATATTTAGAATTGTACTTGGCTAGTATATAAGAATTGTTGTCATAAAAAGGATAGCTGACAAGCTAATTACGAGATACTTACAGTTCAACAAGACATAATACAGGTGATAAATACTATATCAATAAGATCATCGGGTTCTATCACTATATATATCAACTTTCATCTTTACTATTGATAAACGAGGCCAATGTACCAAGTGATGACAAGATGCTACTTAAGTTACTGACTTGGTAAATCTTGGTTTCATGATTATATATGTGTATATGATGTACAGGTAAGAAGAACTTTGTATGGATAGGAAGAATACCAAGGGTGACAATACTTGATCCTGAACATGTAAAAGAGGTCTTGACTTACTACAACACATTTCAAAAGCATTTTGCAGCACTGAATCCTCTTTGCAAGCTCTTACTAACTGGAATTGGAACCCTAGAGGGTGACAGATATCATAAACACAAGAAGATTATTACCCCTGCCTTTCATTTGGAAAAGTTGAAGGTACTAATTCCCACTCTCCTCAGGATGTGTAAAACTTCATTCCGCCCAATGGTACCATATGGTAAATGTTCGGGGCAACCAAAATGACATTTTGTGACGGAACGATGTTTTCCGCTAAAGTATCAGATTTCTTCGGCAAAAGTATTAGCGATGAGATGTTTCGTCGCCTATACGTCATCGCAGGAGTGTATGTCAGATTTGGCAATGAAAAAATTGCATCGCTAAATGTAACATTTTGGCAACGGAATTATTTTCGTTGCTAAAAGTGACAAAACTTGAAAATGAGTTTCAACTTTGCAGTGCTCCTAGTCAAAGTTCAAACTCACGATCTCCGGTTTCCAAGGGTACTCTTTCAACGACTAAATATGTGTTTCCTCAACAAAATATGTACATTATTTCCTCACCACAAGGGCACTTTTTGGAGACGAAAAAAGGGTTTCCTTGCCAAAAGGCACTCATTGTGTGACAAAATCCTCTTTCCTCACCAAAAAAAGTCTCATTTGGCGATGAAATTCGATTTTCCCAGCAAGGAAATCAAATTTTGGGCGCCCTCGGCCGGTGACAATCTTAGGGGACTTAGTTCCATACTGACCGTTGATCGTTTTCCTCAGCTAAGTACTACGTTTTTACTTGTAAATTTTCTTGTTTTGCTGTAGGATGCGGTAAGTGTGTTTGATGCCGTATACAGCGATCTGATCGCCAAGCTGAAGAAGATGACCGAGTCAACCGGGTCGGTTGAGCTGGACGTATTCCCTCTCTTTGAGACCGTAACTAGCGATGCTTTCTCGCGCACCGCGTACGGTAGCTCCTGTACCGAAGGCAAGAACATCTTTGCGCTGCTCAAAGAGATGAGGGATCTTACCACCGTGCTCCAGCTTAGACCAAACGTCCCCTACTCTCAGTACGTATAGCACGTAACTTTCTTTCCGCGCTAGCTGTTGCCGTAAGCAAACAGGGAGTACGTACGGAACCAGAATTTTGATACGAGATCAACACTCGTGAAAATAACAGAGTTTCACCAAAATGAGATCGCAATTCTTCGATTTTCATGCGTAGATTTTTTCCGTGTTGTAACCGATTTGCATCACCCCTGCTTCTTCTTCTTCTCTTTTTTTTTTTTTTTCTGATGATTTTATTTTTTTGGAGTTATTTGCCTACTTGGACGAACATAAGAATAAGGCAAGCAAACAAGGCAATGGAGAATTACCTAAGAGACATGATCAATAAAAGAATGAATGAAATGAAGGGAGGAGCTGCCACAAAATCAGATTTACTTGGTCTGCTACTGGAATCGAATTTCCAGGCAATAAAACAAGGGAACGAGAGCGCTGGGCTGTCGATGCAAGATATCATCAACGAGTGCAAGCTGTTTACCTATGCCGGGCATGAGAGTGTCGGGCTTCTGCTCGTGTGGACGACGGTGATGCTAAGCCAGCATCCTAAGTGGCAGGAGAGAGCCAGAGAAGAGGTTTTCCAAGTTTTGGGGAAAGAGAGGGCACCTACTTATAATGACATTAGCCGCCTCAAAATCGTGAGTATATACTTTTGTATTTGCCTTTCGGGTTAGGATCCACTTCGGTCCAAGTTTTGGACAGGACGAGACAAACACGTTTGGTGACTGGATGGTGTTTCAACCAAAACATTTTCAAAAGCAAACTAAGAATCTTTTCTTTTCCTATTTTCGCATGTAGGTGACTGCGATTCTGTACGAAACCCTGAGGCTATTCCCGACAGCACCAGATCTCACTAGAATCACGGTTGAAGAGACGAAACTAGGGGACCTAACCATCCCGGCCGGCGTTATGGTCATGCTGCAAACAACTGCACTTCACCGGGACAAAACCATATATGGTCCCGACGCAATGGAGTTCAACCCCGAGAGGTTTTTCGAAGGATCAGTGGCTGCAACCAAGGGTCAATTAGCGTTCATCGCCTTCGGCGGGGGCAGTCGGACTTGCCCCGGTCAGGTCTTTGCCTTGACCCAAGTCAAACTGGGCCTAGCAATGATCCTCCAACACTTCTCTTTTGAGCTCTCACCATCTTATAAACATGGCCCCGAACTCACCTTTGCTCTTACCCCTCAATACGGCGCCCCTATCATCTATCACAGGCTGAAAAAATAACTACTTCATTTCGCGACTGGCTTTCTAATACTAGAGTGTAATGTGTTCGCAGAAGAAGCTAGTATGATGGATCTAGAGTGCGCTCGTTTTCTGTATGTAATGTTGAAGTCGTGTTTATGCATGTTCCTTTTCCTATATCTTTGCTATTAATGTATTATGCAAGATTGTAGAATTTGCATTTTCTCCTAGTAACTGGACACGTTTTTCCTATTATGGGAAAAACTCTAAATTCAAATCTTGATGAGGGTTATAAGTTTGGGTCGATTTGCAAAGTTCAAATCCAAATCTTTATAGTTGAACTTATGGATTCCAAAAAATTTGGGATGGTTCAGTGCTGGTGCAAACCTCACACACCCCAATCACACAGAACATAAGGAGTTTTAGGTGGTTACCCAAACTCAGATACTTCCATGGGGAGGAGGAATTTCACTATATTCATATGGTGGGGAAGATGATTTGTAAAATGGCGGAGGAGAGGAGACACTTGGCTCACTATACTCAACTCACCTCTCTTGCGCTCACCTTCACCGGAGCCTCGGCTCGCTCGACTCCCGTCCCTTTTAATCTATGTGGCAACTACACTATGGGCGTGGAGATTCTATAATTGGGCATGGGTGACCCCTAAGAGGATTGAAAAAGTCCTAAGGGAGCAGGGATTCGATGGAAACCCCTACAGATTTTTGGTTGGGGACCTCAAAGAAGCCCACTCCAAGTCCATTGGCATCGACGACGATACCATTCCACGCGTCTATCCTATCGTCCACAAATCCATTCAAAAATATGGTAATTTTGGCCCCATTTTTGTTTGTATTTAGCTATGCACATGTTTCTACTTTGATAGCTGAAAAATCCAAGCGGCAACATACAATTAAGCAGTGATATCAACTTCCATCTTGAATCTTGATCCATGAGGACAGCATACTCCAACACCCAAAAGAGGCACGTACCCCCGATGCTAAAAGGCACATCACAAAGTGATTTCTTTGCATTTCGTGAAAAATGTCAAGAAAGAAGGCTAGGGTAGAATTTCTTCGGAGCACAGAACATATCTATGCTGCAACAACTCCAAAAATATTGAAGGATCTAAGTGAATTTTAAAATTTAGGAGGGGGGCCAGCCCTTTTGTCCGCCAAGATGTATGAACAGAAAACACTAATTGACAAGATGTTTTTTTTTTAAGTTCTTTTCTTGGCACATGTAGAATTTAGTGGGTTAGTTTTGTAAGATCACTAGTAGTTGTAGCGATATGCTGCTCTATCAGCTCGATCAAAGATCACATCACACTACAAAAACGGTGCTACATGACCACTGGACCAACAGCCTCAGTTTTTTTTTCCTTTAAAGACTTGTTCAAATGGGTTTGTGTAAACAAGTGTCCCTTGACAGAGCTCAATGGAGGGAAATGATTCTTGGTGCATGGCTGTACGTGTTTTGCAGGAAGGAAGCAATTTGTATGGTTAGGAAGGATACCAAGGGTGACAATACTTGACCCTGAACATGCAAAGGAGGTCTTGACCTACCACAACACATTTGAGAAGAAGTTTGCAGCACAGAATCCCCTTTGCAAGCTCTTACTAACTGGACTTGGGGCCCTAGAGGGTGACAAATACCATAAACACAATGAGATTATTTCCCCTGCTTTCCATTTGGAAAAGTTGAAGGTACTTGATTCCCATTCTCATCGTAAAACTTCCCTCGAAATTCATTATGTTTCAAGCTTTGATTTTAGCGGAAGTTGTACACCAGGCTTCTCGATTACAGTTGATTGTCAGTCGATGACAACTTTAGACAGCTGGTTAATGTAATATTTGTTCTGGATGTATGATCTTTTAACTGTGGTGAATTCACTTGTCAATCTTTTCTTATCTTGGTGTAGGGCATGGTAACTGCATTTGATGCTGTATTCACTGATTTGATTGTCGAATTGAAGAAGATGACCGAATCAACTGGGACGGTTGAGTTGGACGTGCACCCTCTCATTGAGACTGTAACGCGCGGGTGATGTGATCGCACGCGTTGCATATGGTAGCTCCTATAGTGAAGGAAAGAAAGTATTTCGGTTGATCCAAGAGATGAACGGATCTTACTGTACTACACTTTTTTCCTGTTGTCAGCTAGTATATATATATTTTCTACATAAACAGGGGCAGAAGCCGCAGAACTACAATTTCAATTCGAGAAGACCACATTAACCGTAGGTTTTTTCCGCGTTGCCTGCTACTATTACCGATTAACCGTACTGCATTAGCTGTTTCCTGTGGTTTTTTCGGTAGTTATTTGCCTACTAGGACCCATCTGAGAATAAGGAAAGTAAACAAGAAACTAGAAGATTACCTAAGGGACATGATCAAGAGAAGGATGAATGAAATGAAGGGAGGAGCTGCCACAAAATCAGATTTACTTGGTCTGCTACTGGAATCGAATTTCCAGGCAATAAAACAAGGGAACGAGAGCGCTGAGCTGTCGATGCAAGATATCATCAACGACTGCAAGTTGTTTTACTTTGCTGGGCATGAGAGTGTTGGTCTTCTGCTTGTGTGACGACGGTGATGCTGAGTCGGCGTCCTAAGCGGCAGGAGAGAGCCAGAGAAGAGGTTTTCCAAGTTTTGGGGAAAGAGAGGGCACCCTCTTTTGATGACCTTAGCCGCCTTAAAACCGCCTTAAAATTGGAAGTATGCATTCATCCTTCGCACAAAGTTTTCGTAAGAGAAAATTTTATCAGCAAAGAAAGCTTCATTATCTCGAAAAATATACCATGAGATGTAGTGAGTTGTATCTAGCCAGTTGTTTTTATGAGCTCCTTCCCTTAGATTTTAACTTCCATCTTAGAATCATGATTCTGTAATTCAAGGATTCTCAAGAATTAGCTAGATCTGAATTTTTTTTTTTTTTTTTGTTTACCTGTTTGGAGGTGACTGCAATTGTGCACTAAGTTCTAAGGCTAATCCCCACCAGCGGCAGATATCACCAAAATCACAGTCGAAGATACGAAACTAGGAGACTTAACCATCCTGGCCGGCATTAGCATCATTCTGCAAACAACTACCATTCATCGCGAAAAGGCCATCTACGGCCCCAATGCAATGGAGTTCAACGCAATGGAGTTCAACCCGGAGAGGTTTTTCAAAGGGTCGGTGGCCGCAACCAAGGGTCATGACCTGGCGTTCCTCGCCTTTGGCAGGGCAGCCGGGCTTGCCCGGCGCAGGTGTTCACCTTGATCCAAGTAAAACTGGGCATAGCAATGATCCTCCGAAAATTCTCCTTTGAGCTCTTCACCTTCTTACTAGCATGCTCCCAGATTCATGTTTGCTCTTGCCCCACAACATATATTCGTGCTTCCAATTCCTAGAACTTGTAATCTATTGTCTATTACTCCGCAATATTATGCAAGATTGTGATCGGCAGTGAAGAGTGATTTTATTTGAACTCAAAAATTTTCTCCCTAACCCATAAAACTGAACTAGTTTTATGACAATTTTCTCGGCCGGTTATTTTTTTATTTTTTATTTTCCTGTTTCTTTTTGGTTTCGTTTGTTTTAGATTTTGTTAGTTTGGTTCTCTCCCTTGAATGAGAGTTTTCCTTCCCCATGTGTGGGGTTTTTGGCATTCTTTTGGCTGTCTTTGCCGTAGTTGAGGGTTTGTATTGCTCTCTCTGTTTGGAGGTCGGTCATGACCGATTAGCTAACAAAGCCTAGTTGCGAGACTCTAGTGGGTGATCTTAGGTAGCTAGGCCTCTTGTTTGGTTATATTTACTTCCCTTGGGACAATATCCAACTTCAATGTATTCAACTTTTTTCTGATACTAATACAATCTCTACCATTTTGGCGGAAAAAAAAAAAAAAAGAAAAAATTTACCATTACAGGCAAACCAACCGAAACAACCGGCCGGCTTGTAAACTCTTCTATCTGTTTGAACTTGGAACCAAAACCTCCTTCGCTGCCAGCACGAACCACCGCCTTAATTAGAACCAAAGCACCAAACCCTTCCCTTACGGCGGCGGCCGCCTCTTTTCCACACGGTGGACACAAGCTTTGATGCATATAGATTTTCCTAAGATGGATGTAGTTATTAGGAAACTTAGAATATGGGGTTAGGAAGAAAATATTTGGGTCCAAATAGATTCGTTGTGAATTCTTTCTTTTGTATGTGTTCTCCCCGTAAACCGGATAAGTTTGTGACTAAATTTTCTGGAGCCGCCACTGTATTCGGCCTCACTCTCATGGTACTTGCATATTATGTCCTATAACTGCAAAAAGAATATACAGATAAAAGATATGAGGGATCATGATGTTATTGGACCATTACACGATGCTTGAAGCTCGAGATTCATATATGTTTTGAACAAATTAATTGGAGAGATTGTTGATCATCAACCAAAATGTTAGGATAGATATCAGTGTCCAGGAAAAAGAAATGAACGTGTCAAAACAATTCATGAACCGTTTAAATAAATCTGAACTATTCATTTTTTTTTTCTTAGACACTTCCACGCAAAGTTTTCATGTACCATACCATTCTGGATCATCAGAGTTTTCATAGTGAGACAAAAGTAAAGATGGCTACAGATTTGCTCCAAATAATGTGGGCTTATCTTCTTACTCATGGGAATGTCGTTATTATGTCTTGGACTTGAGTATTGAGTAAGAGACTTATGCAATGATTATCGCTCATTAACTATGGTCATGAAATTAGGCAATAGGGTTGATGACGACCTATTAGGCTGCAAACAAAACGAGATGCTCGCAAGCAGCTCGAGACTCCGGCTCATTACGGTTTGGGTCAGCTCAATTTGTTTAGTAAACGAGCTTGAAGCAATTTTAGGCTCATTTACGGGCTCAACACTATAAAGCTCAACTCATTTATAGAGTCTCGTTGAGTAAATGAACTGGGCTCGGCTCGTTTCCAAATGAGCTGAGCTCGACCTCTCAATTTTGGCTAGCTCGTCTCGGCTCGGCTCATTTGCACCCCTCCCCACATGCAATATTGCTTAGTAATGGTTCAAGGTGACCGCATTCCAAACATAATTGTTTGTTTAATTATTAAATTAACCAACTACTAAGCACAAGCAATAGCTAGCCTAAATATTATTAAATTTATGAAATCCCACGAGGGCACTTCCCTTTTGTTTTTAAGGATGTGTATCGATGACATGAATTTGGATCTGGAATGGATACGTTATTACGGATTTTCCATGATTTGTAATGCATGGAAATATCAAAGGGATTGGTGCACATCAAAGTGATCGGTGCAACATATTAAGGTCAATTTGTTTGACCGGATATGAGCATTAGACAGAAATATATAGTGTTGAAGACGGTAACATATTCGGAATTCGGTCAGATTTTCTACGGTTTAAATTGACATGCATCAAATATATGAAACTGCAATTCGTTGGACATACAATACTATGAAAAATTAAGTACTTAATTATTGATTTATCAACTAGATCTGAAGCAGATCACATATCCATCTGTGTGTGTGTGTGTGTGTGTGGTTTCAGCATTTAAATTTGGTAATTGGCGGCTTTAGCATTAACAAAACTGGAATAGCTGTTTTTCCTAAGAAACACTATGAATCGATCGATATGCATGGCTGCGTAAACAATATTTTGATAGATTGGGCTTACCGGTCCATGGTTAGCGTTAAGGGTTGAGTATATTTTCAACAGCATAAATCACTTACGTTTAGCTGCACATTTACGAAACCAAATTTGAAATTCATAATCGGGACTAGACCATGCTGTTGACAACCTATATTTTTTCAATTTAAATGCATTAAAATCATATATTGATTGCCATCCGGTTAACACAACTTTTGACACAATTGATGGTCTCAATGAGATCTAAAGAATGTGATATTGTGACCGAACCAAACAGGGTATTAAAGCCCCTCAAATGAACCTCGCAACAACAATTGAGAGGGACCCCTAAATTACAACAGTGAAGAAAGAATCCAGGTGAAGCAATGTCAACCCATTCAACTCTAGGAACAAACAGACCGTTGAATGGAATGCTAAACCAGGAATAATCAATAAGGGGGAACTCTAAATCAAATAAGCTAGGTCGCGCAAATAATCAATAAGGGGGAACTCTAAATCAAATAATCAATAAGGGGAATTCGAAATCAAAGGGGCTAGGTCACGCAAATACTTGTTACATGTCAGGTCCACGGTGCAGTCATCCAGTAATACTTGAGAAATTCTACGATAAGATACGAATCTTGAGTTGAGACATCCATCTTAACCCCAACTTTCAGAACTGAACAAACAAAACATGCTAAGAGCAAACTTATTCCGGATTAGTATTTGCATACTGTAAAATTGAGGTATGCATCTTGTCCCCATTGTCAGTATCGTACAAACAACGTGTGCAAGAGCGAGAGTACACTGACTCCACAATAGTATTCAGTTGAATATTAAGTTGAGGTACAATCTTATTCCAATGTCAGCAACGTATAAACCAAGCGTGCAAGAGCAAACTTACAACACATAAATTTGTGTTTGACGAGCGATATGCTTGGTGAGATGAATGTATGGAAAAAACCTTTAGTGAATTATATCGAAATAGCTGGCTGGATCACTGGCTATCCAAAGTACCCACGAGGCACTTCTCCAATAAGGCATCAGCATTCACCCAGGAATGGTACTTATCTAAGAGAAGTTAAAGGAGATTCGAGTACCAATGCTATAAGTTAATTAGAAAACAAAAGAGCAAAATCAACTCATCACGCAGGTCCCATATTCCATGTTTCGACCGATAAATCATTTAGTTAAAGAAAACTAAAGGGAGTGACATATAGTAAAATGAGGAAGAATGACAAAAGGCAAAAAATTACTCAATCTATAATCTCGTTACCAAACAGATAATGTAGATGGGATTTTTTGGGGTTCCCATGAGAAAGTTCTATAAAGTTCAGAGGGCAAATATTCATAAACCTTCAAACATAATACTCAAAGCAGCAGTAAACAGATTAGTACAGCTTAATTATTAGGCCCTAAGAAGAAACAAATTATGTACCACTATTGAAGCTAAAAGGATACTGAATAAAGATGTGCTATCTTTTCCAACTGCATTCATCAGCATATCAGCACCTGATGGTCAAAGATATAAATAAATCCCTGAAAACAGTTTAATAAATTGGGCTGCATAAAAAAGGGGGGTTGCACGCGCACGCACGCACATATACATGTACAAATAACAATGTATAATGTATAAAGAGTCCTGAAGTTCTTGCAACCACATGATTTAAAACCCTGAGATAACTGTAGTTACCAAACTTTCAATTAACACTCTTCAAAACAGAAAGGAGAACAAGATAGAAGAAAGGGTCATAAAACTGGAAACTCCAATCATGGATAGATTTATCTCAGTACCTCCTGGATGAAATTTCATGTATGGAGCTATGTTGTAAACACGACCCTTGAGAACAGTCCACATGGCACCTCCTGTTTGGTGCTGTTTGACTTCATTCAAGGATATAAGCCTTCTGTTTGACTGTCCGTTCAATCCTAAAATCACAGAGCAACAGAACACCCGAATTAGTGTCAGCAGTTGTTGCCTCAGCTCCCACGAAGAACACTTGATAAGGGAAAAAAATCTCACTTAATGATTCATTACAGGGGTTGGGTTCGCTCCAACCAGTTGAACTCATTTAATTGGCTAATATGAAAGACGCATGGTAGTTTTCATAGAGGTGCACTAGAGGGTAGCACTTAGGCAACCCCAACTAAACGCATTCCACCTAATTCAGGCCGTCGCATCAAGACATAACTAATCCCATGCACATAAAATTGCAAGATTAGTTGTTAACAGCAAGTAGCCAACAATCTTTGATTTTCACCCCAACCTAACAATCTCATAATTGCTCAGTGATATGTAAACAACTATAGTAACCAATCAGAACTACGCCATACAGGACACCCATGCTTATGGCCCAAAACATCACATTAACAACCCCCCACCCCCCAAAAAAAAAAAAAAAATTTCTTCAGATTCCAACTGCTCTATATATTCCAAGGTAAAGCCACAACTATTAATGAGATTTTATAGGAAAGAGAAGCAACCATAGCCCAAAACCCAGAGGAAATTCGGTATGTTAGGTTCCATCCCCCTATGTGGGTAACAAATTACTAACAGATTTCCTTGTGTTGATCAACACCAAACAATGGTTCTTACCAGAAGTAAGAAAAAAATAAAACAAATCAACCTAATGCCAGTATGCAATATATCATTGGCAAGCTCACTCTTTCTGGAAGAGTAATTCCCAAGTTCTGGCCTTTCATTAAAACGAATACATCATGAACACCACATTCTTAATTGTCAGATTCACAAGAAAAGCAATATTCAGCACAAGATAAATTTACGATTAAAAAAAGTTCACTCACTTCCATATCACATTTATTAGTCAGCAAGCAATGCAGAAATTCAGGTTTAGATAGCAAAACAACTATACTCCTACGTTGCATAGTATGAAAACATAATTTTTCATTAATGCTCGAGGACTAGGATAACCATCAAGATTTTATGATATTAGTGTCATTTGTACAACATGAAACATGGATGCATAAGGCTCATTTATAATGATCTCGTAGGTTAAATCTAACGTTTATCATCAATTGAACCTTCATGTAAGGAGAACATTTGATGTGAAACTAATGCTTGAAAATGTGAAATGCATCTCATCGTAAAAGATTTTTGAACAGGGTTGAAAGAAATATTATCTGGGAGGGGGAGAACATAAAATGATGACAACCCAAAGCATTATGAGTGACAAAGGACGGGTAATACATGACATACCAAGAGATCTTTGCATCAGAGGAACCAAAAGAATAGCATACAGTAATGCTAGGTCAGGATCCATTCATGGAAGAAAAACATATACTGGTACTCATATAGAGTTAGTTACATGGGAAACTGGAAACACCTCCACTGAACCAAGTATAATGTCAAAATAGAACAATATGAATCTAAACACCTCCACTGAACTAAGTATGATCTCTACATAGCAGAATGAAAGCAAAGCGGCTGAGTTCTGTTTTCAAATAATCTCCTCATTCTTGTCAACCCAGTGGAGGGTAAACTTAGAGAACCATGATACAGTAATTTGACAATGAAACATTCTAAGTTGTTAGTACCTGCAAGGTCAGGATGGGTTCGACAAAGTTTAAGCCAATCCATCTGACTATAACCCTTCTCAAAAGGAACCTTAGCTCGAGGTGCAGGCTTCCTAACAGCGGTCTTCTGTTGCTGTGAACTGCTGGCTAATTTTCCACTGTCTTCAAACGCTACTTGTTTTGGCAGTTCAGCTGACTGTTTTCTAGGAGATGTATCAATAACGTTAAAAGACAAAGAACCAACTGCTGCCTCCTTCAAAATGGAATTACTTGGTAACTTATATTTCCACAAAGTACCACTACTCGGATTAGAATCACCATCATCACTTGCAGCCTCATCATTTATGGTGACACCACTGATATCTGGCACAGAGCTCTGCGCCTCAACACCCTCGGGTAGTCCAACCTGAGTAGCAATGAACAATTTCATGTTCACAAACATAAGTAACAAAACGCAGCAAAAACATAGAGCCTACCACAACAATAGAAATGGCCACAAATTTCTACAAAATCAGTTCAATAAAACAGATCATAAAAAACGTGCCTTACAGAATGTGAAATCATCGTCACTCGACATCTCATATACCAGTTTCTTGAACCACCTGATAGCTTTGTCCTGTTACGATATTTCGCCCAACAAAATCACAACGGTGATAGTGACATCTATAGTTCACACTTGGGTGTGGATTATAGAATAAGCAAACACAACCATAAAGCTTACAAATGCTGCCTCCCTGCCAGAGAAAATAAGCAAAATTCAAAATCAGATGCAGTCCAACTTCTCTCAAAACGCCATCTCATTTCTGCTGGCGTAGCGTACCCACTCAAATACTTACTCGGGTACTCAAGTACTTTGCTTCCCTCCATCAGCGGGGGCGGAGCCACACTTGGTCAAGTTCGGCCACTTGACCCCACTTACTTCTATATTGACACATTCAAGTTTTTAAGAGTCGATAGGCAAAAGTTGGGTGGCTGGGCCTATTAATCAGGGGGAGCTACACTTAGTCAAGTTCGGGCACCGCCTAGCGCCTAGGACTATTAATTGCCAATTAATCGGCGCCAAGAAATTAGGCAAAGATTCCATTTTTTTATAAATATTCTCCTACCCTCCCCCAAGTTTTGAGGGCAAATACAACTAGCATATGCAAAACAAAACATTAAATAACATCGAAACTAAGCAATGATGCAAAGTTGAACGTTCAAAGTTCAAACCAAATGGGTAGACTGGAAATTGTCGATCTATGTAAGTGCAACTGGGGTTTTTGATATTTACAGCTTTTTAAATTTTTTTATCCTGCAAGACATTTGGGTGGACTATAAATGTAAATATATCATTGTAAAACTACACCAAAGCCCCTTATATTATACTATTACGGTATTACCACGACAATAAAGCCCTTAATTTTTTAAAATCACATCGCTACCCGCCTAATTGTCCGCCCAGCCCCTTAGCCGCCCATCCCGCCTAGCCGATTAATCCGCTTAGCGCCCGATTAATCGACCTGGCGCCTAGACAAAAGCCTAGGCACGGCGGCGGGTACCGATTAAGTTGTGGGGTTATATTCACTAGTTTTCTATCAGCAATAAAAAAGGAGCCTTTGATTTTCTGCCTACGCCCCTGTGACGATCAGAGTCATTTCATCAAACAGGTGAAACCGTGTCTTTGAGCTACTGAGAGAGAGAGAGAGAGAGAGAGAGAGAGAGAGGTACCTGTTACGTTGCAGGAGCCGCCGATCGTTGGCTGGGATGGTCGAGTTTTGATGGGTTTGTGATTAAGGCCTCGTTTGGTTTCGAAGGGAAGTCAAGGATTTTGCGAGGAGAAGATTTTGGGTTGCGAGTTCTTTAGTAGGTTTGGTGTAGTTTTCCTTTCTTTTTTAGGTTGGTCGCCCTTTTTAGGTACTCCACCATTCACCAACGCCCAAAATAGAAAGGGAAAGTTTCTTTCAAAATAAAAATACTTTTTGAAAAGAAGGATAATTTCGAGCTCAAAAATTATGTATTTATACAAATAATTTTTCTATCAATATAGACCTTATTTGATAGATTTTATTGAGATCTTTTAAAAGGTACAAGAAAATCGAAAAATTATTTTCCATTTTTATTATATTTGAGCTTAAAATTACTTTCTTTTTAAAATAAAATTTTTTAAAAGAAATCGGAACGGCAACTGATTCTACACCACATTCTCTTAAAGTGTGCCATTAGATGAAGTGGGTGTGGCAAAATTACTTTTTAGATAGAAGATGGCTGTATGATAAAAAATAGAAAATAGAAAATGAGTGTGACATTTTTAAAGGAAGATTTTTTTAACTTAGCCTCTCTTTTCTTCAATTTTTGAAATTCCTGATAAGGTTAGAAATTTGGAAGGAGGGGTTGGCTAGTGACGTCCATTACAACGATTTAGGAAAATGTTATTACTATAGTAGAAAATATTTTTCTATAACTTCTCCACCACTAGATTTTTTCTATATTTTTTAAAATATAAATAGTAATTTCGTCCGTTCATAATTAGTTCGATGCTTCTATGTATCCGAGTTTGAAAATCTAGCTAACATTTTTAGAGTTGTTCAAGTTTTGAACAAAAATGAAATAAAAAGTCCACAAGTTAGTATCATTTTAAATGCGGAATAAGATGGAGAATGAATTTTTTGCAAGTTTTTTTCCCACATACATTGTTCTATTGATAAAAGGATCGGTGGAGGTCTTGGTGTTGATGCTATCATAGACACTATTAATGACATAAAAGAGTATCGAGCACAATTCATGATACCTTGTTTTAATAGACAAAGTGAGTAAAGAATTACTGAATACGAGAAACATTTTTGTTGGTACTTTAGGTGCATAATTGCATACGAGAAACATTTTTTGTTACACAGATTTTATTTTGATTTTTAAGACGACAAATATTCATGTTGTAGTTCATCATTCTATCTCGTGTATATAAATATAAATGAAAAAAAAAATGAGTAAAGGATCTTTTTCTTTCTTATAAATGCTGCCGGTGTCATGGCTTTTTGTTGGTCTACAAAAATGTGGGTCTTGTGAGCATACCTTATTAGTTTGAAACTTTATCGTATTTTCAAATTTAGTTTTATCTTGTTTTAATTCTTTTTTCGAGAATATATATATTGAGGGCCCCAAATTGGGGTTTTGCTTTGGACCTCCAAAAGTCTTGGGTCAACACTATTTAGTTCGGTCCAGCCTCGAATTTTAATTTATTAGAACCGTAATTGACGATTCAGTTCTTGAATTTGTACAAAAACCAATCCGATCTAGACCGTGTGGACCCTAGTAAAAATGACTCTTAAAATTTACGTGTTCTTTTTTAGGTCTAGAGCTCGAGACCGGCACTGATTCTATTGCTATTTTTAACTACAATATTGGCCAGCCAACAAAAAAAAAAACGTTTGAGTTTTATATTATTGACCATTCACTATTTTAACTATATCTTTTTGGTGGAACTTAAGTCAAGTACAATGCCTGCTCGAGCATGAGTGGAAGCTAGAACATGAAAGCACCCACAAATAAACATACTCCGTTACTTCTCTTCTTGAGAGTAAAGGATTGGGGGCTTGAAATTAGAATTTTACAAGAGGATTATGTGACATCAAAGATACGGATTATTATTATTTATTTATTAGAGAAGACACGAGATTATAGCAACTCTTGGATCGCTATTAAAATTTCTATATTTTAACAACTGTCACGTGTTCTAATAATGTTGTAAAAGAAAATACATGGTATACATAGGTACATGAAAAAAACTAGTGCAGAGGATTATTATTTTTATTTCTTAGAGAAGACACGAGATTGTAGCAACTCTTAGATGGCTATTAAAATTTCAATATTTTGACAACCGTCACGTGTTCTAATATTATAAAAGAAAATACATGGTATACATAGGTTTTCCACACATTGGTTACCCCGTTCCCTTTATATCCATGTGTTTTGAGTCATTAGACCACTGGTACATGCTCGTGTCTGAAGGCACGGCGCAATGCATGCTTTTATCTGAAGGGATGGTGCAACGCTTTCTAAACACAATTTAAATGAAGTATCAAATACCGCTTGTTTTTTGATAAAAAAAGAAAAACCACTTTTTGAATTCTTTTGAATACAATGGTTGTTTTTAACTCCATCTTACATGGGGTGAATCCGTGTATGTGTATGTTCCACCCCATATGAGAAGACATTACAAATAACCATTAAATGAAAATGTACCCATATGATAGAAGCCAATGTAGAAACTTGAACCTTTGATCTAGTTTCTCTCTTTGTAACGTTCAAAATTTTAATTTTAATTTTTTTTTGGGAAGGGGAGATATCTCAATTTTGAAAGTAAAATTTGATTAATAGCAATTGTGTAATTACCACTGCTTAAAAGAGAGAGAGAGAGAGAGAGAGAGAGAGAGAGAGAGAGGGAGAGTAGTAAGATTCATGGGGCAAATTAATGGTTAGAATTTATGTATGACATAAAATTCAAAAATTGTTCTAGATATCTTAAAATTTATGTGTTTTAGAAAATCACACGTGTTCCAACATTTAAAAAAACAAAGGGAAAATTCAAAATACCCCCCAACCTAGACACCCAAATTCAATTAGACTCCCAACCTTTTAAAAACTTTAATTTTACTCCCAACGTTATATTCTGTTAATCAAAATGCCCCCTTCCGTCCAAATTACTAACGGATTCCGTTAAAGGCTCCGTTAAATAGTATTCGGATCGAATTTCGATAATTCGAGCCGCTCAATGTGTTCAAAACGTGATTTTAAGGGTACTTTCAAGAAATCAGCAAAAAAAATGATCGGGAAGGGCTTCATCTGAACAGTTTTTTATTGAATGGTTCAATAAAAAATTGTTCAGATGAAGCCATTCCGATCAATTTTTTTGCTGATTTCTCCCGGGTACCCTTAAAATCACATTCTAATCACATTGAGCGGCTCGGATCATCAAAATTCAATCGGAAAAGGGGAGGTACAGACCGAAGCAAAATCCGGACGTCCGTACTTGAATAAAATCCGGATCGATCCACACCTCCCCTTTTCCAATCGAATTTTGATGATCCGAGCCGCTAAATGTGTTTAAAACGTGATTTTAAGGGTACTTGAAAGAAATCAACAAAAAAATTGACCGGGAAGGGCTTCATCTAAACAGTTTTTTATTGAATAGTTCAATAAAAAACTGTTTAGATGAAGCCCTTCCCGGTCAATTTTTTTTGTTGATTTCTTACAATGTCCCCTTAAAATCACGTTTTAAACACATTGAGCGGTTTGGATCATCGAAATTCGATCAGAATACTATTTAACGGAGCCTTTAACGGAATCCGTTAGTAATTTGGACGGAAGGGGGCATTTTGATTAACGGAATATAACGTTGGGAGTAAAATTGAAGTTTTTAAAAGGTTAGGAGTCTAATTGAATTTGGGTATATAGGTTGGGGGTATTTTGAATTTTTCCCAAAAAACAAAATACTACATGAAAACAGAGGTAGAAAAAACAGGTACGAAGGATTAGATTCCCTATTCCTTTGCTTCACACTACAAATGAGGAACACATGCTCTCTGTGGTTTGGATCAAGAGAGAAGTTTTTGGGCTTTGCTATTTGCAAGGAACCACGTAAGAAAACATTTGATTGGTTTCATTTCGGGTTCCAAAAAATTTAAAAAAATATTCATAAATATTTGAATATTAATTTTTGGGAGTCCAACGAATCTAAAAATAATACTTACCAATATCCATTGAAGTTGATTTTTTACAAGGGCCTATAAAGTAATATTCAAAAATTTATGAATATTTTTCTAGATTTTTTGGGACCCGAAATGGGTCCAAAAGTATTTTTTCTTGCGTGATTCCTCTCAAATCTTCCGTGCAATTAGAATTTTAGAAGTTTTTGAGGTCATGAATGTGGAGAGATAAATACAGAACTGGAGAAAAAAATTATTGGGACTACATAGAGAGAGAAGTTGGTTTGAGAGACCCAAAGGCAACACAATTTACACGCCATTTTGTCTCCTAATTTATCAATACAAAGTGACTCCTTCCAGAATATTAAACAATGAGATTGGATTTTCTCAAATCCTAGTTTTGGATGTTCTCAAATCCAAGTTTTGGATGGGAGGGAACAATCCAAATGTGGACTGTAAGTTGGAAAATTCAATGGTTTGGATCTCTTCAACAAATTTTAGGATGAAGAATTCATGCTTTGTTTGGATTGAGATTTGAAAAGTGTTTTTGAAAAATAGTAGGGGTAATGAGTGGAGAGAGATAGAGAGAAAAAGGTGGAAAGTAGGGGAAATCTAGGGGGAATTTTTTGAAAAATTCTTTTTGAATCGCGAAGGGAACAAGGCATCAATTATTTCAGCGAAGACTCTCTGAACAGATGCAAATCATTAATTACAGTATTAAACGGTTGAGATTGCAGTTGTTTTTTTCAGTCCAAAGCATGGACAGAGAGGATCTCCTCCTAAAAGTCGCCAGCCGTCCACGTGTTCCTTGATGACATGGCGAACACAGCGAATCTTTGTCACGAGGCCCGCGGATCAAGACAAAAGATAAAACGACGCTTGTTCTCTATCTCTGAGATTCACACGCACACTCACTATCACACTCGCTCCCTCACTCTGAATCTCACATTAAAATTGGCATCCTCACATCTCCTTTCGATTCGCAGCCCTCTCTCTCTCTCTCTCTCTCTCTCTCTCTCCCTCTTCCTCTTTTTTAAGGCTCTCCGGATTCCACTTTCTACGTAAGCTCCGCCGATCCCTTTTACTGCTCAAGAATAATCTGAATTAACTTGATTCACGTTTTTCTTTTTTGAACAGCATTCACATTTTTATTGATCCGCTTTTTCTGAAACCAACATAGCTGAATCGGAATCGGAATATTGCTTCTGATTATTCGATTATACTGTGTTTTTTTGGTTATAGATCCCGGCGTCGTTGGTGATTGTTCTTCGTTACGGATGTCGAAAGCAGGAGCCTTTGATCTCGCCACCGGCGTCGGCGGAAAGATCGAAAAAGACGAAGTTCTCTCCGCCGTCGACAAGTATACTCTCTCTCTCTCTCTCTCTCTCTCTCTCTCTCTCTTCAATTTCTCTTGTTTGCTTCTTTTGGCTTGAAGGCCTTGATTGATTGGTTGGAGCAGCGAGATACAGATTTGATTTGTTCTGTTTTCTTATCGGCGAAAGTCTGTATTTTTAGAATAGTAATTAGATTAGGAACTCCTGACCTATTCTCTTCTAGCACCTAAGTGCACTCCTGATCCCATTGGCCCCTTGGGCCAAAAGTCTAATGGCGCAAGATATTACTTTTGGAACAATTGGTATATGAGATTTTGGGTTGAAGTCTCTCTATTTGTATTTATTCCCGTTGCATCATATTTCTCTTCTTTGCATTCTATCAAAATATCTATGGATGTTGTATCCTAATTTGCAATACGGGGTCTAGCGGGACAAGATTCGATTTCAATAAGAAATTGGAATCTGGGAAGAGTCAGTGCGATTGGGAGGGTTAGAAGTAGTTGCATGTGAGGGAAAGTGTTAGATAGCTTGACATAGATGTAAATATATGCACATACATATTAATGAATATTTATATTTATTCATATGGGTCATTTTCTGAGAATATTTAGGGGGGCCACTGTTTCAGTGGTATTCTGAGAGCAGCCACTTTGTGCATATATTGCCAAAGGTTAGGTCTGTCTCCAATCATCCCCGCCTATACCCCCAATGATTGGGGACTAGATGGGTTATGTTATGTTGTTGTTGTTGTTGTTGTTGTTGTATATGGGTCATTTTCTTAACAACTTATGTTTTTGGACAATTGGTAACTTAAACGTAAGTGGCGTTATCTTACCATTCAAATTTCGGAAAATGAAGTCTCAAATACGGAGTATTTTGTAATCCACTTCAATGTCAAATCCAGTCAGTCAAAGTGGCCCTCTCGCAATCTAGTACTTCACGCACTTTATCTTCCTTCTCAGTTGTCAATTACCGTTCAAAAAAAGTTGTCAACTACCGCTTGAAAGAAATTGTCGATTAGATTTGTTAAAGAGAAGGCTGTCAATTAGATGGTGATATGAGAAACTCATTATGTGACAAACAGAACAGAATTTGGTGATGAAAGTTTGTTAATTATTATGGTAGATCTGCTTTTCATAGTTAATGAAGGGGGCATAATGGGTTTCAATACATCAACATTGATGTTGGAAAAGGACTTTTGAACTGTTCCCAGGCCCCAAGGGACCATTATTAATGAAATAACTACTCTTCCGTCCTCAATTATCTGTCTGTTTGAAAGTCCTAAAGAATCCAAATATCATCATTGCACTTTTTTGGAGATTTGATTTTACCTTTATTACCCTTGCGTGTTGATGGAGCGTCTTCATTGTTTCTTTACTGTAGTTAATAATTTGAAAAGGGCAGGGTAAGAAGATGAACTCATCAACTTTGTGCATTGACTTTCAATAAGGTTACCATCGTTTTCAGACAACAGAAAGTGCTTAGAGAGGCCAACAATTCGGGAGAGAGGGAGTATTATTTTTGGACGGTGGGATTGGTCCCCAAGATTGGTCGATGCGATTGAGATGGCCCGGACACCTTAGTTATCAACAAAAGAAAGAAAAAAGAGGGAGTATCATTTTGCATTGGGACATAGCAAAAATGTTGTTTTTGGCACAAAAAATATTAAGCTGGATTTGGTTCCAAACTTCCAGATTTCTGGTGGGAAGTGAAATTACTTGTTTATTGTGTTGTTTATAATAAGTAACCAAATGGATTGTGTCATCTTGTGGGGTCTACTGTGTATGATTAATGTCTTCTTCGGTTACATGTGAATGGAACCCATTTATATTGTTAGACTGTGCTGCTCAATTGTTAGCGGGTTAGTGCTAGCCTCATTCCTAGTAAACTTATTCTTGAGGGTTTGGAATTCTTTCCCCTTGTCTCTTCAGCTTCGAGAACGATAAATTATATCTCTTATGAGGAATGTAATTAGTATTATCTCCAACTTATATAAAAGAATGACATTCTTTTTCTGAATGCCAATGGTGGCATTAACATGGTTAATGCTTTGCTAAGTATTTCATGTTAATGTAATTAGTCTGTCTAATGGTTCAGGTATGAGAAGTATCACAGTTACTATGGAGGCGAAGAAAAACAGAGAAAGGATAACTACACTGATATGGTACTAAATTTCATCGGACATTCTTTACATAAGCCACTCGTCATTATATCATCCTCTTAATATGCAAACTCTTTTGAGCAGATATGTTTTGTGGTCTATGGTTTACTGGAAAGAATAGTCTTCCATGTTGGAGTTACAGAAAACAAATTTGTTCATTATCCATCTAGTGATCTGCAATTTATGACCAATGAATACCACATTGTGTTGGCTTTGGATTACAATTTCGGAGGTCTTGAAAAAATCCGATCTTCATTTGACTCCTTAACTGATTGATAATTCTCAGGTCATAACTGTCCAACTGTGAGTGCATCTGTTTAAAATTGTTTATGTCTGAGCATGATATCTCTTATAGCAGTTAATGTACCAAATATGTTCCTTTTTTTTTTCCCTTCGTTTTTTAAAGTTACTACTTGGATTTACTTGCGGCATATATATGATCTGGTTTTCAGGTGAATAAATACTATGACCTTGTTACTAGCTTCTATGAATATGGATGGGGAGAGTCATTCCATTTTGCGCACAGGTCAATATTTGTCCCCTCCTTGTTAGCTCAATTTTCTATTTCACTCGTAAGCTATTTAATGCATTACCTGGGTCCTGCATACAGAGGTGCCTTTGTAACCTTTTCTGATGACACTAATTTTGGTCACTATATCCGTGCTTGCAGATTGAAAGGGGAGTCTCTTCGAGAGAGCATTAAACGACATGAGCACTTCCTTGCTTTGCAGCTAGGACTAAAACCTGGACACAAGGTCTTTCTTGCTGAATTAATTGAAGAGTAGAATTTTAGACCCAAATATTTAATTGTCCTCTTGCAAGTTATCCTGAGATTTATGATTTAGCTTTCTGTTAACGATGTAGGTATTGGATGTTGGGTGTGGAATTGGTGGACCATTAAGGGAAATTGCCCGGTTCAGGTATTGATTATTGACGAGTAAACCTAATTTGTTATGTAAGTGATGCTTTTAAAGCATCTGCGTTGCGTGCCTTATGCTTGTGGTTCATTTTAGGATAAAGTTCACTTTCCCTCCATCAAGTTTTTTGATTAAGGCATTCCCGTTTCCCCTATTTTCGAAACACTCACTTACCTCCCTGCTATAAGCAAGTCACAAACATAATCTTTTGACTGTTGTCCCTGACATATTTGACCATTCTATCCTCCTCGAGGTGAAAACTATAAAAGTTAAATCAAGTGGATTTTACCCAAGGAAATGAGTAAGACCATCAAGTCCCTCCCTCTCTCTGTCAGCTGTTTACAACCAACTGATGTCTTCCTTTAGATTCACATCTATTCACACAACCATGCTCTTGTACTTGCTTTATACTTGGGAGACACTCGCTTTCCTTTCATGCTATAAATTGATCCACGTATGTGCGGTGGTGTGCGCATACATTGATACATGGATACGAATATATTTACAACCCCATTCCTGTCAAAATGATTAGCGAAGGTGTTTGTGGTTGGTGGTGGAGATGCAACTTAGAGATTATTTGGAGTTGGATCAAAATGAAAATCACAGAGGCATGGGATGTGTCATTGCTGGAGCATTATTGTTGGTGGTTCTTGGCCAAACAATTGATGTGGATGGTCTGAAACCAATTGCTCTGAGAGAGAGAGTCTTAAAAAGCAGTGGATAGTTGTGTGTACTCTATGTACATTTTCCCTTCCATGTGCATTGGAATATACCCCTTGGGTTGGTCTGTTCAATAATCATTAAGTTGGCACCATGAACAACCATTAATTATATGGAAGTAAGTTGTTAATTTTGAAACATCAAGGGGAAGTGCCTTTTCCCCAATTGTTTATGGAATTCCTACCACGATTGATAACTTTTAGGGGATTTGTGGTGTAATTGCATTTAGAGCATCTGGAGTGGAATAATCAAAATAAAAAAGTTGCTAAAGTTAGCAATGTTTGCTCAAAAAAGAGCTCACATTGGAATAACTAAACTTAGCAACCTCTTAACAATTCATCAAATTTTGGCGTTTGGATAATCAAAACTAGCAACTTTTTGCCAATAACTAAATTTATTGGACCCCACATCTTCTCAATCAAGTACAACCATCATTGGTAAGTGAAACTCACTCCCCACTTTTGGCAAGTGGTTGTGCTTTTGACAATATTGATCACTTTATGGATTTTAACAAATTCTCTCCACTTTCACTTATTTTACTAGAATGTCATTCAATGTAGACCATTAGTTTGAGAAGAAAAAAAACTGACCGTTAGATTTGAATTTTTGCCAACTCATTTTGATTGTGGGCAAAAAGTAACCAATGTGGGACTTGATATTGCTAACTTTGACAATCCCTTAAATGGATAACCAAAAGCTGATGTGGCAACTTTTGGCTATCCAATTTTGGTTAGGCCACTACGGATGCTCTTAGGATCTATAGTTACTCAATTAACCAATGCAAGAATGTTGATTGGGGATCTGGTAGCTCTGTTAGCTTATCTCTCTATTGAAAGCTTTGGAAACTTTATATCTATTTCATGACCAATTGGCAATGAGTGGAGAGGCCGCCAAGCTTATATACTAGTTTTGGAGGAGATAATTAACCGATGTGTGACAAATTCCAACACTCCTCCGCACATGTGACCCCCAACTCGTACGTGGAGAGGTAAACAAACAATCCATAACACACATGGATCACAACAAACAAAGGTGCACTTATGGCACACACAAGAGGAACAAATTCTTCGAAACCCTAGCTCTGATACCATGTGGAAACTTTATATCCATCTTATGACCAATTGGCAATGAGTGGAGAGGCGGCCCAGGCTCATATACTAGTTTTCGAGGAGATAATTAACCAATGTGGGAGAAACTCCAACAAAATCCCAATGGTGACGATTTCAAACATGTATACGGTGCACTAGTGGTCTTTTCTTTTTGGTGACTGGTGAGAAATTGTCCGCTAGTGGTCTTTATTTGCTAGTACCTTGTGATCACGGATTCACGGTAATGTTATTTGCTAGTGGTCTTTTTTCAAGTGTTCGTGCTGAGAATCCGTTTGTTGGCTGATTTCTGGCAGCATGACCTCCATTACAGGATTGAATAACAATGAATACCAAATAACAAGAGGAAAGGTACATGCTTGTGCTTTACAGTTTAATGTATTGTTTGATGATGATTATAGTCACTGGTGATTCTGTACTAACAAAAAATCATTATAGAATTCTGAATTGATAAATTCCCCAATTCAGATAGTTGATTCTTGTCCACCGGGTATTCAATTTCTGTTTTATTTTTTTAACTTGGGATTCGTAAACCAAGAATAACTATAGCAAGCTGTATTTGTTTACTTAAAAATTTAGTTACTAGGGCTGTCAATATTCCTGCGAGATAAATCTTAGGTGCTTCGGTTATTCTACAGGCACTGAACCGCAAAGTTGGATTGGACAAGACATGTGACTTTGTCAAGGTCTGTAGTTTTACAAATAATTCTCATGGTTTTGTTATGAGCTTCCTATTTTGAGCCTTAGATTTTTTCTCCCTCAAACTATTGCAGGCGGATTTCATGAAAATGCCATTTCCTGACAATAGTTTTGATGCTGTATATGCAATTGAGGCTACATGCCATGCTCCGGATGCAGTATGTTTCTTATACCCTTATATCCTATTAAAAGCTTCAGGAGCATTCTATGGTCAGGAAAAAATTATAGCTTTTGACTTATGATGACTAATGCTTTTAAGTACTTTTTTTCTTCTAGTTTGTTTCCTATTGCCTATTGGTTATATACCCGTTCCTTTATTTATTTACTTGTTTTTTTTGTCATAATCTTCTTGTCTAAAGGTTGCGTGCTACAAAGAGATTTATAGAGTACTGAAGCCTGGTCAGTGTTTTGCTGTGTACGAGTGGTGCATGACTAATTCCTTTGATCCCCACAATAAAGAACACCAAAATATCAAGGTTTTCTTCAAACAGAACCAAAAATGCTATTAGATATTATCTTTGACAGTGAGTTGACATAAATGCTTGTATGTATGTTCAAATTTCGTTGACACAGGCAGAAATTGAGCTTGGTAATGGCCTCCCTGAAATCAGGAGTACAGGACAATGCCTTGAGGCTGTGAAGCAAGCAGGATTTGAAGTGAGTAGCAAATTACTGGTCTACTAAAATCCCTCTCATCTGATAGTCAACGGATCAGACAAAATGACCAGAATAACGAGCTCTCTTTTTTCTTTTCCTGTATATGAAGGTAATATGGGATAAAGATCTTGCAGCAGATTCACCTGTCCCTTGGTACTTGCCTTTGGATACAAGTCAATATTTCTCACTGAGCGGCTTCCGTCTTACAGCGGTTGGACGTTTTATTACAAAAAACATGGTAAGACCCACTCACATGCTTCCGTGTAGATTGTTTTTATTTATACGTCTTATGTTTATGTTCCAAGATGTTGGCATAGTTAATCAAGGTTTTGATTCTTGTCTCTGAAGGTCAAGGGCCTGGAATATGTTGGACTTGCCCCCACGGGAAGTCAAAGGGTTCAAGAATTCTTGGAGAAAGCTGCAGATGGGCTAGTTAACGGTGGAAAGTGAGAATTACTCTAACTCGTATTTATTCATTTCTCTCCGTATTTATTCATTTCTCTCCATACCGCATTCCCTTTATGGACTAGTCGCCTTAGTAATTATGGGTATGTTGTTCTGAGCATGACATTTTGACAACTGGTGCTTAACCCTTCAGGATTTGGGAAGAGCTGCATGGGCTCTTGCTTACCTTAGATTACATAAAATCAGTTCTTGGCCTAATCAGCATGAGTGGGTGAAACTGGGTTTATAGTTCGTTAATAACACTTTCCCACAGCATTGTTTATTTTGAAAACATCTTTCCCGTTGTAATTGATGAATGAAGAAGTATAGATTATATTGCCCGTGCAATTGTATGCATTTATACACACATACAGGTATATATTGCACAGATGTGTGTTTGTATGCATACCCTATACTCCTATAGTTCCTTTATCCAGCTCTTGTTGGCCATTTTAGAATTCTACCTTTCAAGTCCTTTCCAAAAGTGTATCTTATATGTGCATATAATTCTAGGGTAAAATAAACTTCTCAGCTCCCTTGGAATTATCTTTGCAAAATACATGGAGAACTCAATAATTGTTCGACTCGTGATCATCTAACTCCGTGTTGCAGGAAAGAAATCTTCACAGCAATGTATTTCGTCCTGGCTAGGAAGCCTCCTCTGGATAGCTAGTAATGCCGAAGTACGAATTAACGAGCTGTTGTACTCTGGTGAATCTTGACTACTAGATTTCAGTTTCAGTTTATTTTTCTGTAATTGCATGTCTGGGTTTAGGTTTCTGAGTTGCTTGGGCGTTGCAGTATCCTATTGTGTTGTTATTTTCAAGCTTGCAGTTTGACTCAGCTGCAATGTTTCGGTCTTATGTAGTTTCCTCAATGTAAGGCTTTTGTTTGTGCTTGCTTTACTGATGTTCGTTTTGCTATTTTATTCTTGCGAGGGGTGGGTTTAGATTAAAAAGTTCACTTTTTTTTTTTGTCTTTATTATTATTTTTATTTTTTAACATTTTTTTCGTTTTCGTCAAACTTTTGTGGCTTATTTATTCGTCTTGTTGAGAGGAATCGGAAAAGTAAAGAGTAAATTACATTAAGCCCCCCTCAACTAACCTGCATTTTCACTTAACCCCCTCAAACTACAAAAGCCGATATTGTGCACCCTCTAACTATCCAAAGTTGACACTAAACACCCTTTTGTTAGGTCTCCGTAGGAAAAATGCACCGACGGCCATCTCCGGCAATGGGACGGCCGATCCGAGCCGTCCAAAAATTTTTAAAAAAAACCCGAGTGGGCTAACGTGGGAATCAAATAATCAATGGCATTCGGCGTGCGTAGGTGCTCGATCCAAACACTCCATTTAATTCTTAGGGTGTTTGGATCGAGCACCTACGCAAATCGGATGCCGTTGATTCCCGCGCGAGTCCACTTGATTTTTTTTATAAAAATTTTTGGACGGCTCGTATCGGCCATCCGGTGGCCGGAGACGGCTGTCGGTGCATTTTTCCTACAGAGACCTAGCAAAAGGGTGTTAAGTGTCAACTTTGGATAGTTAGAGGATGCACAATGTCCGGTTTTGTAGTTTGGGGGGGTTAAGTGAAAATGCAGGTTAGTTGAGGGGGGGCTTAATGTAATTTACTCAAAAGTAAAAAAATTATGGTCAAAACTTATAATTTTTTGAATAAAGAGAAAAATAAGTCAAAAGATAGTCTTTGACTTATTTTTCTTTCTAAAAAATTATGAATATCAACAATATTTTTAAAATTTTCCAGTTCTTCTTGACGAAATGAATCACAAAAGAAAATTAACAAATATGTACGAATTTTTTTTGTTTAAAGACAAAAAAAAAAAAAAAAAAGTTTTGACTTATCAAGCCAGGGCTAACCTCTTTTGACTTATTTTTATCTTTAAAAAATTTATGAATATCAACAATATTTTTAAAATTTTCCAATTCTTCTTGACGAAATGAATTAATGAATCACAAAAGTTTGACGCAAAATTAATAAATATGTATGAATTTTTTTTGTTTAAAAACAAAAAAATAAGTTTTGACTTATTAAGCCAAGGCCAACCGAAGAGAGATTCCACTTTTTGAGTGTTGGAAGCATTTCTGTAGATCGTAGTCAATAATACGGAGTATTAATTTTGGTGAAGGTTTTGAGGCCCAAGAGAACAACCCAGGTTGTTAGTGTATGATCAATGGACGTTTTTCATTTATCATTTCCCAAACAAGAAAAAATTGTTCGATAATATTTATTATAGATAGATAGTTATTAGCAATTGAATTTAACTATTTTTCGATTAAAAAACAGTTGGCTTAATTAAGCCCAATATGTTGATCAGTTTAGTGAAGGAAAGTTAGAAAATAAGTTTGGAGAAGAGAAGAATGTGGAATATTTACCAGTAAAAATTCAAGAATTTTTTTTATAATGCATTTCGAATCAATTTCACAAGCCCCCACAATTTCGACATCCAAGAAACTTGTGAATTCGTGTGTTCAAATGATTTTTGCACTCCTTTTTTTTTTATTTTTATAATTTACTTTACTTTTTGTCTTTATCTATTTAAATTTATTATATTGCCCTTATTCAATGCATTTTTTCACATTTTCCATTGAGTGCGAACTTCTGTCTCGTGTAGCGACTTCAATCAAAGGGTGGAATATCTAAAATTACTAAGACACTATATCCTCAAACCGAAATAAAAAAAAATACATAATTGAGAATCAATTACAAGCACAAATGGTTTGTCGGAATTCAGAAAATGCCAATTATATTTACACAAGGGTTAAAGAATACTTAAATGGAATGAAATTGGCGACTAACGTTTGTTGGTGGCAGAGGGCCTTCACCAAGAACCATTTGCTCGTATAATCAATGAATAAACTCTTTAAGTTTTAACTTCAAGAATGATCTTTTTTTAATGCCCGGCTCCTTTCATAAAGTTGGACTTATTTTTTGAGGCAAAGCAATAAATGCAGATATTTGAGATAACAGTTTACAAGGGAAATACGACAAGTATATGTACATATTGTAACATATAAAAAGTAAGCTACAAATATAAAATGTGAAGATCCGCAGTAGCTCCAGTCCAAAACGGTGTTCTTCTTGTAGTTGTAGAAGTAGTAGAGGACATCATCGCCTGTTTAACAAGACATATGAGGAGTGTATATTCTGGTGGTCAACATTGGTTATCCTGCAAAAAGTTAACTTGGAAATTTCGTAGTCAAAGTTGCGCAACAAAAAGTTGTCTGCATAGTGACAGTCAGATCGCTCTGTTAGCTGCATTATAGCATTTAAGCAATCAGTATAAATGGAAGCAATATTAAATTTATGGTGTAGGGTCCATGTGACGGTCAAAAGGATAGCCATAAATTTTGTTCGACTGAAACTACCCACAATTGCCCCTGGATCTAGCTCAACTTTTTTTTTTTATTGCCCCTTTCATCATGTTATTTGATGCCCCTTTTATTAAGTGTTGAGCTTGTGAAGTCTAATTCGATTTGAGTTGCGCTTGGCTGAAGGTTTGGGGCCCTAGGAGCAATGTTCCAAAAAACTAAATAGGAGTACTACAGTAATTGGTGATGTAAATCCCAAGTTATAAAATACTTTCTTCTTTAACTTGCCCTCTTTCCTTATTTGATGGATACTGAAAGCTAGTATGAGTCGTGGATGTATTTAACAAATTATTGGGAAGCCACCCAACAATTTGTGTCTCGTATTCTCGTTTTCTATCATTGATTATCTTTATGCATTGTGTGTTTGTTGGTTTGATCGAATCGCCAACAGAAAGAAAGAACTCTTTGGCTATAAGCATAGCAAGACTCTCTAAAACAAGGATGGACTTCTCAGTTTCTTTAAGACCCCTACGGGTCCTTGGTAAAACCATTGGATTATTGGTACATCTTCTTTGTTCTATGGTTGACCCTCTTTTGTAGGCTTGGTAGAGCCCTTTGGCCTTGGGAAGCTCTTCAATGTTGACGTGGCAGCTCCCTGTCACTCGGTAGAACTTCGTTGTTCGGGGATCTATTAGAGATCTGATTGTCTCTTCGTTGAAACTAGATTTTGTGAGACTCGATGAGTTTTATAATTGAGATGTTTCAATTGAGTTTTTGGTGAAAGAACTTGTAATTAATTCTGGGTCGGATAATCTGTCTCTTTACGAGAATTTTCTTTGTCGCCTTTATACCTCTTCAAAGCATTGTTCTCTTTATTTTTAGTGCAATCCATCTCTCCTTTGTTTGGCCATGAAGTAGGTTTATATTGAATGTATGCCGAAACACACATATCTTAGTCTCTTTTATGCTTTTGTATGAATTTCTAATACATTTTGGTTAGTTTTTTCCCCCACCATTATCATAGCTCTCAATAATTCTTTTGCGATTGTATCTTCCAACATGTGTTGCGCGCACAATAAAAATCGATACGTACAATAATCACATTATACGACGTATCTTATTATTCAAAATTTTTAGAAGTAAAAGTGATACATATCTTGTACTCCATATAAGTATAATCTTGTGATATCACACGATCCATGAATGGAATATGCTATGTAATTCTTATTAGAACGTATGTGCAATTTAATAGTCGATTATGTGACATTCTGTAGCATTAAAGTTTAGGTTTTGCATTCTCCCATCTTATTATTCAATATGTTTGGAAGTAAAATTAACACATCTCCTAGAACACTTGATAATGTCAATGAATTCCGGCTGACAGAGAAAAGGAGAGGAAAAAAATTTGATACGTATCTTGTACGGAGTATTTAAGTATAATCTTGTGATATCACTGGATCCACAAATGGAATATGCTACTATATTATTCTTACTAGAACTACACGCAATTTAAATAGTCAATTATGTGACATTTGTAGCATTAAAGTTTAGGTTTTGTCTCTTAATTTATCAATATAAAAGTGACGCGCGACTCAAAGCGAACACAATCTATATGTTATTTTGTGTCTTAATTGATCGATATAAAAAGTGACGGCTCCTGGACTATTTTCCGATGAGATCGGATCCTCTCTTGTCCAGGCTTTGGACAGAAGTAATTAGCATATAATCCAAATCTGGACGGTAAGTTGAGAAATTCAAATTTTTGGATGTTTGGGGACTCTTTTGCATGAACAATTCATTTTTTTCAACTAAAAATCTTTGAGCAGATGCGAAATATTAATTACAGTATTGAACGGTTTAGATTGGGGCTCCTTTCTTTCTATCTCCATTCTAAAACGAACATTTTTTGATCTCTTTTGGCGCCACTTGTGGTGTCGCTGACGGGACGTGGTTGGAGCCATGGTACTGTACACACTCTCTTTCGCTCTCTACCTATGCAATGAATGATCCCAGTCCACGCCCCTCGTTAAACAAATCCTATATCTATCCTATCCTCCTCACAATAAATTTCACCATCTCACATATTCATTTCGGTCACGACACCCGCGGACGGCGCTCCGCTACCTGCTCTCTCTCTCTCTCTCATACACACACACACTGTTACATTCATCACTCGCTCACTCTGAATCTCACATTATCAGTATAAAAATGGCACCCTCAAATCTCCTCTCCATTCGCAGCCTCTCACTCTCTCTCTCTCTCTGTCTATATTTCTACGGTCCTCCGGATTCCACTTTCTATGTAAGCTCCGGCGATCCCTTTTACTACTCAATAATACTCATCTAAATTAACTGAATTCTAATTTTTTGATCTCTCTTCCCCCCACCCTGAAAGTTTTTCTGAAAGCAGCATTAGCAGTCGGAATCGGATTATTGCTTCTGATTATTCGATTATACTTCTTTTTTTTTTTGGTTTTAGAGCTTGGCGTAGTTGGTGAATTTTCGTAAGGGATGTCGAAAGCAGAAGCCTTTGATTTCGCCAGTGGCCTCACCGGAGGGATCCGAAAAGAAGATGTTCTCTCCACCCTCGATAAGTATGCACACACTCTCTCTCTCACTCTCTTAAATTTCTCTTGTTTGCTTCTTTTGACTTGAATACTGGTTGTATCGTTTCCATACCAAAAATGAATAGTAAAATGAAATAATTACTAATACTAAAAAGATAGAGATAAGTACTCTACTCCGAGTATCGTTCCCGGAAAGAGATTTAATTCTTAAACTAATTCTTAAATTTTTTTGAGTTTTTCTATTATTTTTTATCGAGACGAATTAATAATCAACAAAAATTTGACTAAAAACTAACAAATACAATTTTTTAATAAGGACAAAACTTACTTTTTGCTTAGACACATGTGGAATTATCTTACTATTTGGATGTTATAGAATGAGGATGATGCTATGGTGTCCCCGGTCATTTTGGGGACACCGTAATTTTTAGCATAACAGAACCTTTACAAGCATAACAAAAATCATTACAAGTATAATAGAACCATAACATGGCATAACCAAGGCATAACCAAAAACCAATCAAAGCATAACCAAAAATCAACCAAGGCATAACCAACCAAGTTATGCCTTGTTATGGTTTTGGTTATGGTTATAATGGTTTTGGTTATGCTTGTAATGAATTTGGTTATGCTTATAATGGTTTTGTTATGCCAAAAATTACGGTGTCCCTAAAATGACCGGGGACACCGAAGTCATTCCCATAGAATGACGTCTCAAATATTTTCAAATCCACTTCTATGTCAAATGCAGCGAATCAAAAGTGGCTCTAATGCTTTACTTACTCCAATATTTTAGTAGTAAAATTTTAGTTCTAGTACTTCCCGCACGTTATATATCTTCCTTCTCAGCTGTCAATTACCCTTCAAAAAAAGCTGTCAATTACATTTATTCAAAGCTTAAGAAAGGGCTGGTAATTAGATGGCGATATCATATGACAAACTCATTACTGTAATAGATAAACAGAAGATGAACTCATCAACTTTCGCGCATTGACTTTCAAAAGAGGTACCATAATTTTCGGACAACAAAAAATGCTTAGAGACCAACAATTGGGTAGAGAGGGAGTATCATTTTTGGACAGTGAATTTGGTCCCCTTGATTAGTCGAGATGCTTATAAACTAGCTTGGACACATGAGTTATAAAAAAAGTAAAGAGAATAGAGGGAGTATCATTGCAATGTGACTTAGCAAAAATACTTGTATGGCGCAAAAAATGTTAATCTGGATTTGTCTTGATTTGTGGTGGGAGGTGAAATCACTTATTCATTGTGTTTTTTACAATAAGTAACCAATGAATTTTGTCATCTTGTGGGGTCTACTCTTTGTGATTAATCTCTACTTCGATTGTGAATCGAACCCATTTATATGGCAGACTGTGCTGCTTAATTGCTAGTAAACCTATTAATGTCTACCTCATTCCTAGTAAACTTATTCTTGAGGGTTTGAGATTCTTTTTTTATTGGCAAAAAGAAGATTTTATTAATCTTTCAAGATGAAAACAAAAATTAAAAGGATCACGGGCAAATCAGCAAAAGCCACTTGAGAACCACACCCAAAACAAGGCAAGAAGCCAACAAAAAACATCAGAAGATAGAAGCATGAAAACCGCAAAACAACCCAACAGCCTAAAACCAAAACAACCACAAATCAAAAGAGAACAACACTAAAACCAAAACACAAACCAAAAGATACAAATCAGGCAACCAAAACCGCCAATCTAAGGAATTAAAATTCCAGAGAGAGAAGCACAATCCTCATCATCCTCCAAATCCTCGTCTACCTCCAAATCATCAAGAGCGCTAATCCTTTTAGCTATTTCAGCCTCCTCCGTTTCAGCATATTTCTTTAAATTAAAACTTCTCCCCCTCTAAATTTAATGCCCAAAGTGGTACCTGTATCTGTCGCCTTACGAACTCTCTTAAAAAGGATGGAGTTCCAATTTTGGATGTCATCGGAGGATAAAGAACAAGAGAGGACTTTCTTATTTCGAGGATTCAATTTTTCGGCCTTGACCCCAAGCTCTGCTAGAAGCTTCTTTTTACTAATCTTCCTCTTTCACTTTCTCAACCTCCATTCCATTTTCTGAAAGCATCAAGGGATGATCTATCTCCAAGAGAGCTACTTCCACCTCTACAATGCTTACCAACCATATAGGGTTTGGGATTCTTTCCCCTTGTCTTTTTGGCTTCGAGAACAATAAATTATGACTTTTATGAGAAATTCAATTAGTATCATCTGGAACACACATAAAAGAATGACCTTTTTCTACATGCCAATAGTGGCATTAACATGGTTAATGCTTTTCCAACTTCCAAGTACTTCATATTTATGTAATAGTTTGTCTAATGATTCAGGTATGAGAAGTATCACAGTTGCTATGGAGGCGAAGAGAAAGAAAGGATAACTACACTGATATGGTACTAAATTTCATTAGACATTCTTTACATAAGCTACTCATCCTTATTTCATCCTCTTAACATGCTAATCACTTTCGAGCAGATACATTTTGTGGTCTACAGTATACTAGAAAGCAATAGTCTTACATGATGAAGTTACAGAAAACAAATTTGTTGATTATCTTTCTAGTGATCTGCAATTTATGACCAATGAATACCAAATTGTGTTGGCTTTGGATTATGATTTTGGTTGTTTCAAAAAAAAATCCTGATCTTCGTTTGACTCCTGAATTGATTGATAATTCTCAGGTCACAACTTTCCAACTGTGGGTGCATTCATTTAAAAATGTTTATGTCAAAGCATGATATCAATTACAACTGTCGATGTGATGCACTCGGTCCAAATATGTTCTTTTTTTTTTCTTTCTTAAATTTACTACTTGGATGAACAGTTCATTGGATTTACTATTGGCATCATGGAGACTATATATATGTATCTGATGTGGTTTTCAGGTGACTAAATACTATGACCTTGTTGCTACCTTCTTTGAATATGGATGGGGAGAGTCATTCCATTTTGCGAACAGGTTGATATTTGTCTCCTCCATTTCAGCTCAATTTTCTATTTCACTCTTAAGCTATTTAATGCATTACCTGGGTCCTGCATACATGGGTGCCTTTGTAACCTTTGATGATAAAATAATTTCATGGGTACTATACCCGTGCTTGCAGATTGAAAGGGGAGTCTCTACCAGAGAGCAAAAAACGACATGAGCACTTCCTTGCTTTACAGCTAGGACTAAAACCTGGACAAAAGGTCTTAATTTCTTGCTGAATTAATCCAAGAGTAGAATTTTTGACTTAATATTCAATTCAACTCTTGCAAGTTATCCTGAGATTAATGGTTTTAGCTGTCTGTTAATGCCGTAGGTATTGGATGTTGGGTGTGGAATTGGTGGACCATTAAGGGAAATTGCCCAGTTCAGGTATTGATTATTGAAGAGTAAACCTAATTTGTTATGTAAGTGATGCTTTTAAAGCATCTCCGTGACGTGCCTTATGCTTGTGGTTCATTCTAGGATAAAGTTCACTTTCCCTTCATCAAGTTTTTTGAAACACTCATTTACCTCCCTGCTGTAAGCAAATCGCAAACATAATCTTTTGCCTTACGAGAATACTTAAACTACTAGGATCTTAACCAAAAAGGAAAGCAATCAAAAGTCCAAATCTGCCTAAGATTATGGCAGAACATGCTACTAAAATAGAAAGGAAAAATTCTAAGACCCTTCCATCTATTACCAATTAATCACATAGATATCCAAGCAATCACACATTTCTTGTGATTGTAATCACAGCATTATGTCCTGCATCAGTAATCATTAAGTTGGCCCTGTGAACGACCATTAACGACAAGGGAGTTAAGTTGTTAATTTTGAAACATCAAGGGGGAAATGCCTTTTCCCAAATTGTTTGCGAAGATCCTACCATGACAGATGATAACTGTTAGGGGATTTGTGGTGTAATTGCATTTAGGATCTATATAGTCTTGAATGTATGAATGTTATTCAAATAACCAGAGCAAGAATGTTGATTGGGGATCTGGTAGCTCCGTAACTAATCTCTTTATTTAAAGCCCAAATGGTAACGATTTCAAACATGTATACGGTGCACCAGTGGTGTTTTCTTGTTGGTGACTACTGAGAAATTGACAACTAGTAGTCTTTATTTACTAGTAACTAGTGATCACAGATTCCCGGTAACATTATTTCTAATGTTATTGTTGTGCTGGTATTAACGCTTCTATATCTAATGCCAATTTCCTTTTTATTCAGATGGGCCATGAAGATTTGTACTAGTTAACTATTTTTCTCTTTTCAAGAATTGGCGCTGAGAATCTGTTTGTTGGCTGATTTCTGGCAGCATGACCTCCATTACAGGATTGAATATCCATGAATACCAAATAACAAGAGGAAAGGTACATGCTTCTGCTTTACAATTTAATGTATCGTCGGATGATGATTATAGTCACTAGTGTTCTGTACTAACAAAAAATCAATATACAATTCTAAATTGATATTCCTTAATTCAGATAGTTGATTCTTGTCCACCGGGCATCCAATTTTCTGTTTTTGTTTTTTTGACTTGGGATTCGTAAACCAAGACTAATTATAGCATGCTGTATTTGTTTACCTAAAAATTTAGTTACTGGGGCTGTCAATGTTCCTGCGAGATATATCTTAGGTGTTTCGGTTATTCTACAGGCACTGACCCGCAAAGCTGGATTGGACAAGACATGTGACTTTGTCAAGGTCCGTAGTTTTACAAATAATTCTCATGGTTTTGTTACGAGATTCCTATTTCGAGCCTTAGATTTTTTCTCCCTCAAACTACTGCAGGCGGATTTCATGAAAATGCCATTTCCTGACAACAGTTTTGATGCTGTATATGCAATTGAGGCTACATGCCATGCTCCAGATTTGGTATGTGTCTTAGACCCTTAACATCCTATTAAAAGCTTCAGAAGCATTCTTTGGTCAGGATAAAATAGCTTTTGTCTTACTATGAGTAAAGCTTTAACTACTTTCTGCTTTCCTTGTTTGTTTCCTATTGCCTATTGGTTATACCTGTGTTACCATCCGAAAGTCCCTTCATTTATTTACTTGTGTGTTTTTTTGGTCATAATCTTCTTGTCTAAAGGTTGCGTGCTACAAAGAGATTTATAGAGTACTGAAACCTGGTCAGTGTTTTGCTGTGTACGAGTGGTGCATGACTGATTCCTTTGATCCCCACAATCAAGAACACCAAAATATCAAGGTTTCTGCAAACACAACCAAACATGCTATTAGATAGTATCTTTGACAATGAGTTGACATAGATGCTTGTATGTTTGTTAAAATTTTGTTGACACAGGCAGGAATCGAGCTTGGTAATGCCCTCCCTGATATCAAGCTTATAGGACAATGCCTTGAGGCTGTGAAGCAAGCAGGATTTGAAGTGAGTAACAAATTGCTGGTCTACTAAAATCTCTCTCATCTAATAGTCAACAGATCGGATAAAATGACCAGAATAACGAGCTCTCTCTTTTCTTTTCCGGTATATGAAGGTAATATGGGATAAAGATCTTGCAGCAGATTCACCTGTCCCTTGGTACTTGCCTTTGGAGAAAAATCAATATTTCTCAGTGATGGGCTTCCGTAATACAGCTGTTGGACGTTTTATTTTGAGAAACATGGTACGAGCCGTGCACATGCTACCACCACATTGTTTTATGTCTATTTTCAGTCGAATAATTTTAGCAAATTTTAAGGGAAAAACACAGGTTTAGCTGGAATGCTTCTGTCCAATTCCCCTGAAATGGGGTAACCGAGTAGTGCGGGGCTGAGGGCTTTAAGGCTTTATGGACAGATCTGGGTTTTATGAACTCTCAATGATAACAGCACGATTTGGGAAAGTTCTGGTTTCTCGTGATTGCTTTTATCATATAGGTTCATATGTTTTCTGTTCCAAAATGTTGGCATAGTTAATCAAAGTTTTGATTTTTGTGTCTGAAGGCCAAGGGCTTGGAATATATTGGGCTTGCCCCCAAGGGAAGTCAAAGGGTTCTAGATTTATTGTTGAAAGCTGCAGATGGGCTATATGACGGTGGAAGGTGAGAATTACTCTGACTCGTATTTATTCGTCTCTGTCCATACCGGCATACCCTTTATGGACTAGTCATCTTCATTAGTGATTATGCTTATCTTGTTCTGAGCGTGACATCTAAACAACTGGTGCTTAACTCTTCAGGATTTGAAATGAGCCGTACTGGCTCTTGCTTACCTTCAATACATAAAATCAGTTCTTGGCCTTAAGTTTGTTAAGTAACTCTTTCCCATAGTATTTTCTTTTTGGAAACGTCTTCCCGTAGAAATTGATGAATGAAGAAGTACAGATTATGTTGCCCTTCCAATTGTATGCATTTATATACGTACATATACATATATATTATACATGTGCGTGTGTGTGTGTGTGTTTGTGCATACCCCTATAGTCTTTGCGGCTCATTTTGGTTCTTGGGAAGATTGAGGACGGAAAGGTGTGCTCTTTATCCAGCTCTTGTTGGCCATTTTAGAATTCTATCTTTCAAGTCCTTTTTGAAAAGTGTTATCTTATATGGAACACATAATTCTATTCGTAAAATAAACTTCTCAGCTCCCTTGGAATTATCTTTGCAAATAACATGGAGAACCCAATAATCGTTCGACTCGTGATAATCTGACTCTGTGTTTCAGGAAAGGAATTTTCACGGGAATGTATTTCATCTTGGCTAGGAAGCCTCATTTGGACAGCTAGTCATGGTGCGGTATGAATTAACAAGTTGTTGTGCTGTGGTGAATCTTTCCGGGAATCCTGACTACTAGATTTCGGTTTCAATTTATTTTTCTGTAATTGCTTTTCTGGGTTTAGGTTTCTGAGTTGCTTGTTGCGTTGCAGTTTCCCATTGTGTATTTTTGTTTAATTGACTGTAATTTCTTTGCTTTGGTCTTCCATAGTTTACGGATGTTTGTTATGTGAAATTTTCCTCGCTTTATTAGTCGGGATATTGTGCTCACTTTATTGATATTTGGTCTCAATTTTAAGCTTTTGTTTGTGATCACTTTATTTCGCTATTTTATTTTTGCGAAGAAGATTTCACTTTTGGAGTGGTTGAAGCATTTCTGTAGATCATGTATTTTGTCAATAATTTTTCTTCTTAGGTTATCAAGTAGGGAAATCAAGCATTGTTAAAATTGGTCCATCAGTTAACTGCGCCTTCAAATGTTTTTGATTGTTTCAGTACCAAACGAATAGTATAGGTCATCAAATTTGGGAATCTAGCATTGTTTTTTTCTACCTTACCTTTGGTGAATTTCAACTGTATTACTAGTTTATACTTTATAGTTTATAGCAACTTTTTGGCGTTATTGACGTTTAGCAAATATTTTTCAGTTTTTAGTTTGTCAATTTTTTTTTTAGATTATTCATTATTTTCTTGAACTGAAAATAGTGTTGAAATACAAATGAAAGTTGAAAAGTTCAGACGAAATTATCAAAAAAATATATTTTATTTTGAATTTTTCTCATTTTTGTTGATTGTCTTAACTGTGGATGATTTTCGCTTTGCCACAAATTCGACGTCTAACAAGCCTGAGAATACCAAAAAAAAAAACCTGTGAATACGCTTCAAGCATAAGCTCATAATGTCGGGAACTATACTCTTCAAGCATAACTTGAAGAATGATTTTTTTTCTTTATGCCCCTTTCAAAAGTTGTTCGATCAAAACTACTCACAATTTTACTAACTCATTCCGCTAAGATTCTCATTTTATAAGTACTTATTTTTCGCTTTATGTGACAAGTCATTAACTCTAATTCAAAAAATAAGTACTTATCTGGCTCAAGTTGACTCCCGCTAGCTCTAACCCTAATACTCCCTAGCATATACTCAAAACACCATTATTCAATTGGAGGGAGAGATATAAATACACCGCACGACAACAATTTTACAGCTAATACTTTTTGTGTAAAATAGGTCAAAGTTCCATATGCTGAAATAATAACCATATGCTGAAATAATAACCACTCTCTTTTCCCCTTTGTTGGATTATCTCTTATGAGTACAAAGTTGCCAAAATTGATCTCTATAGTAATTTAACTAAATTTATATGCTTGGATGGCCCTCTACAGTAATTTCACTAATTATATTAACCACCTATATAATAGTACGAGCAGTGCTGTGAAAATTTTTCGATTCATGATATGCATATTTTTTGCGATTCCATACTTTTGGAGGTAAAATTGTAGGATTTTTTGGCTTGAAATTAGAGCGCGTGACGAGCATGGGTGGAGCGCGTGTTCGACACTTGAGCGCCGAGAATTCGTTTTGTGCTAGCCTTTTGACCGCTTGGATTTGATTTGGACTTTCTAAAGCTTTGTTTTGGGTGTTTCTTTTTGGTTTAGGACTTAGAGTAGAAGGAAAATTACTTTAGGCAAGCATTAGCTTTGGAAGCGTTGAGCTTGTGAAGTCTTATTCGATTTGGGTTGCGCTTCACTTCAGGATTTGCGGGCCATGATGGCAGCGCTCCCAAAACCTAAACAGGGATACTACAGTAATTGGTGATGTAAACCCTAGGTTATAAATACTTGCTATACACAGATGTAGATGTTACTTGCACTCTTTCTTCATTTGATAGATGGTAGAAGCTAGTGCGAGTAGCGGATGTACTCACTCAACAAACTGTTTGGAAAATCATCTAAAGATTTGTGTCTTGTGTTCTTGTTAGGGAAATGATTTTACTCCTTTTTTTGTTAACGCCAACTCCCCTGCAAGTGTATTTTTTGTGCAAAAATACACTTGCAGGGGAGTGGTGTTAACAAAAAAGGGAGTGGCAAAATCAGCGGTCTCCTGTTATTATCTTTGTGCATTCTGCATTTATTGATTTGGTCAAATTCCCAACAGAAAGAACTCTTTGGCTATAAGTATAGCATGACTTTCTGAATCAAGGTTGGACTTCTCAATTTCTCTGAGACCGCTACAAAGGTCCTTGGTAAAACCATGTTTGATAAGAGGTTGGAAATTGGGATTGGATAAATAATTCCATAGGCCCCTTAACTCTTTGTTTGGTGTCGAAAATAGGGGTGGGATTGTTAATCCCATTGGACCCCTAATCCCCCAAATTAGGGGTATTAGGAATCTCATCCCACCCCTTTATTTGTGCAAGGACAAAAATGTCCATGCAACTTCCAATAAATGACAATGGTAATGCCCTCCGAATTATCATGTTCATAATCCAAAAACAGAAAGCTTGGCTTCAGATGAAAGTGGCTTACCCCATCATAACGCTAAGTCAAACTTCCCCTTCAGCACTGGGCCCGTATCGCCACCACCTCGTCGCAGCAGCAGTGGCGGGGTGCAGCGGTAGAGCGGAAAGGGAACAAGATATCCTTGACAGTGCCGGACAAGATTAATGGCGGCGCCGTTCAATCTGGAGATGTAGTGTTCGCTACCACGGAACCCTCAATTGGTTCTGAAAAATCAATGCATCAATGCTTCTCGATGCTTTAGCGGGTCCATATATATAATTTGTCTTCTTTATTTCTACTTTTCCGATTTGAAATATATAGTTTTACCAGTTATAGTAATGATTTTGTACCTTAGGCCTCGTTTCCGCTTAGAAAAATAAATATTTTTTTGAAATTAACATAGAAATTCATGATATTTACTTAAAATCCAGGGGGCACTTGACCCCTGGTTATACATTGACTCCGCAGGTTCATCAAAAAACATTTTTTCTAGTTAGCTTGTTCGGATAAAAATATATACAGTACATGAAAAAATCGTAGTTCATTTGAAAATTAGATGAGAAATTTAAACTGTCAATCTCATCACATAAAATATACTCCTTAGTATATACTTCATTCAAGTGCAATTGATTTCCAATAGTCGATTTTCACATAGATTTTTTCTTTTCTTTTTTCCCTACAAGGTTGCAAATTGCAGAGATGAATTTTGCACAGATTATTGGGCACGTAGCTAGGATCAAACCTAAAGTGGCGCTTTATTGACAGAGTTGGCTTGGACGGGTATGAAGAGATGGAGTATGGAGTGGAACGTACTCGTCTTTGTAATATATAGCAATAAAGTAGTAGTAATAAACACATGCCCGTACGCTGTACTATCTGATTACTAGTGATCACTTGGTTAAATAATTGCAGGGACTGTAAACTAACCATATCGTGAAATTCATGTGCGTTAGTTGTGAAATCCAGGTGTTCACTCGAGCTGTTTCGTCCAATCAAAAGGCGCCCAATCTCGGGCAAAACTCGAAACAGCTTGCTTCTGTGTCTCCTCTGAATCATGCTTCCTACGACCATAAATGTCCTCTTCCGGCAACTTCAGCATTCCCCTTATAACATTGAGTCCGAAGTTGGCTTCGAACTGCTGCTCATCGTCAATCACGTGGACATACCCCTTGTTTAATCCGAATTCGACATGAAAGTATGGAAAATCCTTGGGAACAGAACCACGCAACCCCTTTAGACTTGTATCAATGAGCTTCTTCGAATTGTGCTGGCTCCATTCATCTTCAGCTTCATCAATTGCCTGAAGGAAACTCATTTCACAAACATGTGAGTAGGAAAATACTAGCAGAAGATTACTACAGATGTTGAGTTCTCAAGAAACATGTAAAATTTTGTCGATGTTGCTCAAGGTTTAAAGATTAAACCAATCATCAAGGGTTTTCTTTCTGTAAAAGACCAATAGTGATATATGAACCAAACTTTCCAAATGGTGATGAGTGTGATTGGCATTTTTCTATCAGGATAGAGGCAAAAAATGGCAACACATGGTATCTTTATTTCAGTGTCCAGTGATTCGTACAAAAAGTAAACATCTACATTTCAATAAAGTGGAAGAGAATATAAGCTCTCTATGGTACACAAGAAGTAGGAGTAGCATTTCATATTGACAATGAGATATTAACCTGCATGCTAAACTGAAGTTGTGAAAAGCAACAAAGCAACAGCCCCAGATGGCAAGCCATTAGAGAATGGAAGACTAACTCAGCTCACAACTCTCTCTTAAATATTCCCTTCGTCTCACAATGGATGACAATTTCGACAAACGTGCCATTCGAGAATTTATCAAACAAGATTCATAGAGCATATAAAATAAAAACATTACAAATTAAAAGACAGATAAAAAATTTTAAAAGGTCTAATGCTTTGTTTGGATTGGGATTTGAAAAGTGTTTTTGAAAAATAGTAGGGGTAATGAGTGGAGAAAGATAGAGAGAAAAAAGTGGAAAGTAGGGGGAATCTAGGGGGAATTTTTTGAAAAATTCTTTTTGAATCGCGAAGGGAACAAGGCATAAGCTAGCGAAATTGTCATCCATTTTGGGACAGAGGGAGTAACATATAAGGACGAAGTCACAAAGGGTTTAAAAAAAGGAAAATAGGGTTGGTTACATTATGTGTGTGTGTTTTCTTTGCTACTGTAGAAATCTAATCAAGGGGGCTTTGCTGCCTAGAGTGGTAGGATTTTCACCCAATTTACCATTTCGGTACCGATCAACCTACAGCATTAAAAGTCACGCAACTACACGAAAGATTCTGGGTTTAAACTTTTAAAACGAGCATAATGGTGTCAGCTAGACTATCTATGAAGGAAGCATGGTAATGTGCACAGAAATTGAATTGGCCCAATTGGGTTTCTAGGCCTGCCCTCTCTTATGCCATTTGGCTTTGATTTGGGGGCATGGTTCCACAGCAAACTAGGTATAGGGGGGGCCACTGGGTATCCTGAGAGCAACCACTTTGTGCATATTGCCAAAGGTTAGGTTTGTCTCCAATCCTCTCTCGCCCATTCCCCCAATGATTAGGGACTACATGGGTTATGTTGTTGTATTGAGACGTATTTCTGTCTCAATACAACAAATAATATGGCAGAATAAACCCAATGGTACATGCAGAAAAACTTGCAGAATATAGAGGAGAAGGGGAAGGCGAATCAAACCCAATGAAAATAAGACATCCAAGGTAAGTGGTTTCAGCAGAAATAAACACAGTATCAACTAATAACCTAGACAGAGTAGAAAAAACGCACCTTTTTGAAATAGAGAGGTGCCTGTTTTGCAATGTCGTGGGGCAAGGGAATGCACTCAACCAAACAATGGCGCCTTTGCCGGGCCAACCCCATGACTGTCTCAAGGAACACAACATCCTTTTCTTGCTTTGCAAACATCATGACAAGGCATTTCTTGAAGTTGCGAATTTCGTCCCACACATTATTGTCCACAGCCCTTGTAGCTGATTCATGCTGTTTAGACATAATAACTAGGAAATCAATCATAATTCATAACAGCCACAATGAAGAAAAAAGATGTGAGTCTGTCTGTGACTCAATGAGAATGAAATTAGTGAATCTATTACAACAATAACAATAGCAGTACCCATGTAAATATGTACAAACAATGCTGAGTCCACAACAATATCAGTGACATGAAAATAATGAAGAATTAACCTTCATTAGACAAAAGAGACGGATTTATCAAGGTGTCACGAAAAGCATACTAAGATAACACACCAAAACTCACCTGCAATGTTAAAATGCAGCAATGACCCGCTGCAACAGACTGCAAGTGTGGTAAACTGAGGTAGGTGAAATTGGCTATAGCAACCACAAGATGTCTTGGCCTGTTGGGGTTCTTAAAGCAGAATTTGCAACGCTCTTGTTGAGTTAAGATGTGCGTTGAAAAATTAGTCTTCTCATTTAACTTATGATCGGTACCCCCCTTTTTCTTCGCCTTTCTCCTTGGACCATCATCAAAATCATATTCATCATCTGCTTGAGCAGATGTACTAAACTTCTTGTTTTGTACAATCTTTTGGGCAAGATGCGTGTCAGCATCATCCTCTTTCTTCCTTTGCCGAATAGACATGTCATGCGTTGTATTTCTGAAACATCGAAAGGAAAGAAATATCAGGACTCACAAGGTCTACTCAGAAGATTCAAAATATAAAGACATGACAATTCAAAAACATAAGCTAAGTAGGGAAGTGTACTGGCAGATTAATTAGGGGTCAAAGTATAAAAACTTAGTTCAGGAAAAATGTAAAACAACATGCTCATCAGGTTACATTTCGATAAGCGTAAATAGTTTGTCAATAAACAACTACCAAAGAAAGTGTCTTATCTCTACAATGTTACTTAAATTTATTTTAAGATGCATGATTACCTTCTTGTGTTTCTCTCACTTGGTGGCCTACTGGATTCATCCTCAGCAACTTGCTTTGCTTTAACATTTTCTGCTTCTTTCTGAAGAAAAAAAATACATCAGAACATAGTTTCAATTAACAATCAAAGTGAAAACTCAGGCTCATTATAACAGGTGCATCAAGAACATTGACACACCTGAAACGTTTGAGTTCCGGGAAAAAAAAATGCTGAAACAAAGCAATATAGGATCGACATTGCCATAATCCCATCACAGCAAAACCACAAAAAAGAACAAAAATTAAACAGGATGCAGCAAAAACAAAATAAAAACAAAAACAAATTAAAGAAATAGAGACAAGGGAAAAAAAGAAAAAAAAAGACCACAATGTAATTAATATCTCCGCACAAGAATGACGGTGCAGCATAATGTAAGTTCAAAAGCGTGCTTCCACAGAGACACTAGTGCAATGCTCTTTATTGCCATAGCATATACCTCTAATTCTTTTCCTTGACTTTCAAGAAAAGGATAAATGTTACCATGAGAAAAGAAATAAACAAGCCGCAGCATCACTGCAATTCTTAGACGAATACTATCCACTAAAACTCTTTAAGTGTTAGACTCTGCCAGTTTTAACAGTGACCGCACTGACCAGCAACTGATTTTAACCAATAAAATACAGAACTTCCTAAAGCACGTCCAAATCAGCTGAAAAAAGGTTACTATCTCGAATGATAACTAAGAGATAAGCCTGTCCTTGTATCACAGTTCAAGCAAGGTTGCTAAACTCCAGATCTTCATTAAATCTGTGATGCTGTTCATTAATCATAATATAGACTCAAACTGGTGATCACAATTTCTGTAATGATTATGAAGATTGCAAACGTTAAACCAATCATGCATTCAGCTTTTTGGCTAAAAGCGAACACACAAAAAACAGGTACGAACAAGAGACACGGAATTTTAAAAAACTAACAGACACCATCTGACTGACTCACTAATCATCAACAAACCCCTTCAACCTAAAATATAACCCAATAAAGAACATGTGAAATACACAACAATCATTTTCCCCAGGGTGTCTGAGATGCATCTGGAGTACTTGAGCCGTCCCCTAGTTTGTCTAACAAATAATGATCATAACGAGACTCCATGTGGCATGTCCCCATGCTAACCCTGTCTTGTTCGAAATTTTGTAGTCTATAACACATGTCAGATACTGTAACGACAGCAGTGAAGAGTTGGTGCTTCATCGCTTGAACATAATTAACGTAAGTTTGGCTTAATTCCCCACATAAATTGAGGTGTCACATAGGCTTGCCAACGCATGCACCTAGAGAAAATCACACAAAAAGGAAAGATTCCATTGGAGACAGTCTGGATTTCAGGCAGCAGTTTTTTTGCTGGGATAGCTCCTACAACCATAATGCCTCACAAATTTACACCTAAAACAAATGATGCAGCTCAACGAGAAAGACACTCCCAGTGTGAGCAGTAACGCACTAGTTAGCAGTTGTGAATAAAAAAGTCAGCAAAGCGTTGCTCTACTAAAAATCAGTCAGACTTAAGACTGAATAAAAAATCCTAGCCGTAATGTTCCAAGAGGTACAGAAGGATACATTATCAGCTGTCTTCTTACTTCTGCTATAAGCTATCAAAAAATAGGGCAGGGACCTTGTGACTAAGCCGCTAGGGAGACTAATACAAAACCGAATCCGGGAAAGGATCCGTAGACAGAACTGTGGATGGAGTACAGCTCACTGCACGGCTAAGTGAACTCTGTCTTGTATGCTAAGATAAAGTCTTCGGTCCAACTCTTCTTTCCTCCGTTCACTCCTCTCCTAACAGCTAACGCGGGCAAGGCAACAAGAAAGCTCTTAGCACTACTAAGTTTTTTCTGGTGTTTAAAACTTAAAAGTAATCAAGGGCTGTTAACATGTCCAAACTTGAAAAGAGCTAAAAACCTAATATCGACTCTATAACACCAGAAAACAAACCAACATGGCTCTTGCTTCAGATAAAGCATTCTCCATGCCCTAACAACACTCAAAAGTCAAAGCCCATAGCATATTATAGCCTAATTCCGCTATTCCCTAAAGAGGGAAAAAGAAAAAAAGACAAACGGCAGAAAACATAGACGCACATGCAGAAACAACAAGAGACTGTGGAATTGAAAAAAAGTTAATGCAAACTATCAATTCCTGTGTTGGACCAGTCCATACGGAGCTTTTTCCTTGCTTTAATTGGGCCACTGCTAGTGCATGGTGGGATTGATTCCCCACATTAGTCTGTTCATTGGGGCCGGATACCGAGTGACAAAAAAAAGAAGAAGAGATTTTTACCTCTAAATACAGAAAAGTGAAATTTAATTTTCATTAAGGAGAGATGGAATACTTATGCCTTGTTTGGATCAAGATTTGAAAAAAAAAATTCTAACTCAAAAAACACTATTTACCTCTATTTCCAATCATTACTCTTATAAAAAAATTCTCAAAAACTCATCCAAACACAGCATTAATTACCACTAGATCCACTTTTACAAAAATACATTTACCATTCATGAAAGTGTCACCCTAGGGTTATAGGGTATCCTAGGGTTTTAGGGTACCCTCTAGTACCCTTGGTTACCTTAAAATCTTAGGGTACCGTAGGGTTTTAGGTTTAGGTTTAGGTTTAGGCGCTTTCATAGAACCCTAGGGTTTAGGTTTAGGCAGTTTCATAGGGGTTAGGCACTTTCAAAATTTAGGGTTTTAGGCACTTTCGTAGGTTTTAGTGTTTCATTAATTAGAGGAGACCTGGTGATAATTACTTTCTATTTTATAGACCTAGAGGTAAAAAGCCCCGAAAATAAATACTGAAAAAAGTAAAAGAAGTGTTTTGTCTCACCATAAGTTTTTCAGCTTCTTCATGCTTTCCTTTCAAACGAAGTTGCAAGGCTTTTGCCGCCAATTGGTTTGCACTCAATCCCTCGTCAACAACTGTAAAAGATGCACTAGGTACCCACTCTGACTCTACTTTTCTCTCTTTGTTTGGAGAGCCAACAGAACCACCAGGTTCATCATCCTTCTGACAAGTAACTTCATTCATAAACCGTCCATCATTTGCAAACCTATTTAAGCTTGACAATGCACTAGAGATAAAGCCGGAATCCTTAGAGGACATGGTTTGCCTTTTCTGCTTGCCCCAAGATAAAGAATCATGAAGTTTAGGCACTTTCATCACCGAACGTCGGCAAGATACATCCCGCATGCTTTCTCGGTCAATATTCTACATATATAAGTTACAAAATGCAAGTTAAAAGGAAGAAAATATCTTTGTACTCGAATAAAAAAAAAAACAAAGAATATCAACTTAGTTAAAAAAAAGAACCAAGATTAGATGATTATGCTAAGGGAACTGATTTTTGCGCTCCAAGATTTACTGCAGACACTCCACCTTTTTGTTTGTCTACTGTCCTTTTTGTTTGTCTACTGTGATATTGCTGGCAACATCAGTGTATATTTTATTTTTACGCTTTGTAAAAACAAAAAAGGTAGAGGACCTGCAGTAAATCTTGGAGCGCGAATATCAATTCCCTTGTGCTGAACACAATGAAACACACTTGGCCAATGTATATGCCAAAGCTTTTAGCAGCATAACTTCATTAAGATCTAAGTACCTTGCCAGGTATCTTTTAATTGTGATCCTCCACAACTGTTTGGCGTTCCCCTGGTAAGCCCCTCTTTCTATTGTGTAAGGCATGGACGTGAGCACGAGATGAAGCAGCTTTCCGAGATGCCACAGGCGGCGAACGTGTTTTACTCTGGGATATCTCGAAGCCCGCCCTTAAAACTGGTACTCGTGAGTAGTACTAAAATTACATAACAAGTCCTTCAAATTTATTACCCCAACAGTTACACTCCTTCAATTTCCGAAATTACAGATTTTATCTCGATTAATGGACGAATAGCCGCCTAATCGCCGATTAACCTTTTAATCGACTAATCGCCGACTAATTGCCGCCGAACCCCGATTAATCGCTTGACCGCCTAGTTCAAACGCATAAGCATTAATCTGATCAAAGAGCCCATAAATCCGATTAATCACCCATTAATCGGCGATTAAAACCGATCTTTAGAACGCTGAGAGAGAGAGAGAGAGAGAGAGGTAGAGAGAGAGACTTACGGCCGGAAAACTAGGCAGAGGGATGAACGGCGGCGGCGGGCAGACGGAGAAGACGACGGGGTTGCAGAGGTCGGCGGCGGACGAGATCTGAGAGGGAGACGAGTGGGACGGAGGGAGGGTTGGGAATATGTGTACGTATACGTTTTTAATGGCACTTGTACTCAACAAAACAGTATTCCTATTTACCACATGCATCTACTCCCTCACAATTACGTTTTTATTTTTTATTTTTTTTGGAAAAGCATATTTTTTTCTAATAAAAAACATGTTTTCAACATTTGTATACTAAAATAAAATTATTTTATCATAAAATTAATGGTAAATATCAATTTATTCTAATTATTAATATGAAATAAATGAAGGTAATATGGGATAGATCTTGCAGCAGATTCACCCGTCCCTTGGTACTTGCCTTTGGAGCAAAATCAATTCTCACTGACTGGCTTCCATCTTACAGCGGCTGGACGTTTTTTAACAAGAAACATGGCAAGAGCCATGCGCATGCATCCGCAGGGTCGGCCCTGGACGCAGGCCCACCAGGCGGCCGCCTAGGGCCTCCTCTTTTGGGCCAAATAATAGGGCTCCCAAATAGAAAAATATAATAAATATTAATTATGTGAAGTAATTTGCAATGAGGATGAAGCAGCTTGGCGGTGAACCGCACTTGACGGAAACATTAGGTCGTGAGTTTGATTCCTGTCTCCATCACAAACTCCGGACCTGGTGGTTCTAAAGGTTCTTACAACAACATTGCCACCAAACTACGAGCTTGCCTGGTTTTCTTTATCAAACAACTAATTAATATATTGAAACGTAAAGCCCCATTTTCAAAACTCTGCCAAGGGCCTTGAAATTCTCTCGGCCAGGCCTGTGCTTCCGTGTAGATTGTTTTGTTGTATACGGTCATATGTTTTCTGTTCCGAGATTTTGGCATAGTTAATCAAAGCTAGTTTTAATTCTGTCTTTGTAGCTCAAGGGACTGGAATATATTGGACTTGCCCCAAAGGGAAGTCGAAGGGTTCATGATTTCTTGGAGAAAGCTGCAGATGGGCTAGTTAACGGCGCAAGGTGAGAATTACTTTGACTCAGTATTATTCTCAGCTCCCTCGGAATTATCTTGGCAAAGAACATTGTTCAAGACAATCATAGTTTCCTTCTCTGCGTAATCCAACCTTGTTTTTCGACCGTGGATAACTCTGTAATTGTTCGACTCGTGATCATATAACTCTGCGTTTCAGGAAGGAAATCTTCACGCCAATGTATTTCTTCCTGGCTAGGAAGCCTCATTTGGATAGCTAGTAATGCCCAAGTACGAACTAACAAGTTGTTGCTGGGGCCGAGCCGAAAAGAAGAAGAAGTAGCTGTTGCTGGGCAGTCTGACTAGCAGATTTCCGTTTCCGTTTATTTTTCTGTAATTGCGTGTCCGGGTTTTGGTTTCTGAGTTGCTTGTGCGTTGCAGTATCCTGTTGTGACTTGTGTGTTTTCAAACTTGCAGTTCAATTGATTGTAAACTTCTTTGTTTCGGTCTTTCATGGTTACGAGTGGATGTTATGTTACGTGCGAAATTTTCCTCAATGTTAGGCTTTTGAAGACCCAACCTTTGCTGTTCCATTTTTGTAAAGAAAAGTCAGTGATGCGCGTTAAACTACAGTTTCCCCTGTTTGTTTGTTTTTTCAGGCTTGTGAAAAAGACATCACTTTTTGATTGATTGGAGCATTAACTCTGTAGGCAGGGCCGGTCCATGAGATTTTAGTGCTCAAGGCCTAATGAAAAAGTGTACCCTTAAAACAAAAAAATTTGGAAGCTTAAATAATAATAAAAAACCTCGGAAACTTAAAAAATTAAAAATGAAGAGACACTTACACAATTAGTCATTTACATAATCTGACCGGTGGTTATTCCTAGGACCAATGACATTTTCTCTCAAAAAACTAAGACAACAAAATAAACCCTTGTTCTTCCAATGGTGAACATACCGGAAGACTGGTGGTAATGCTGGTGCACTGTTGGCGTGGCCAGTGGCCCGTGGTGCCAGGTGCAGTGATGGTGAGCTGATTTTGAAAAAGAGAAGAAAACCCTTCTTAGTTTCATTCAATTTCAGGGCCCTTCTTAGAAAACCCTTCTTCGTTCTTCATTCATTTTTTTTATTTTTTTTGGGAAAAAATTTGAGAGACTGAGATGGTTTTGTTTGTTTCGAAAATTAAATGGACCATCTAAATCTCCTATTTACAAAAGTGCCACCAAGTTTTTTTTTTGGCCCTTCTTTCATTGGATCAGTGTGGGCCTTTATTTTAATTTGGAATGGGCCATTTTTTTTCTATTGGGCTAAAAAAGACTTCTACTCAAACCCAAATAAAAAAATTAGTAGAGTGCCCCTAAATTTTGACATTTTTGGGATGCCTAAGGCTCAGGCCTCTTAGGCCTTAGGGTTTGGCCGGCTATGTCTATAGGGCATAACTTTCGTCGATAATTTCTTATAAATTCTTGGCAACAAAGCAGAATGGTTATCCCATAAACTTGAGGGTGTACGTACATGATCAATGGATTTCCAAAACATGAACCGGAAAAAGCCCAAAATAGGCGACAACCACTGAGGCAGGGGAACACGAACTTCAGGGTCGGCATGCAAGCCAGGAAGGGGGAAGATTTCCTACACGAAATAGCTATCGCTACCCAGTTTGCCGGTTTATCACTAGGCTTACTGCACCAAGAAAAGAGAAAGCTCCGTCTTCATAGCGCGAACATCAGAGAAGATTGGGCCGCACTCCCATGGGGGATCAGTCTCCGAGACGCAGAGTAATAGCATGTTTATTATCTCCCATGGGGAATCAGTTTCCGGCATGCTTGATAAGTTTTCTGGCCTAAGAGAACACAAGCATGCCGAATAGCCAAAGCCTCAGCATGGAGAGCTGAGGGGGCATAGCAAAAATTGGCAGAACCATCAATTGAAGATCCCTTCGAATCGTGCAGCAGAACCGGTATTGCAGCCTTAGGATTACCCTTCACCATGGAGGCATCACAATTCACTTTCAAACAGCGCCTGAGATAAAATTGACAGGAATGTCTTTGAAGATCAAAATTGTTCCTTTCCTTAACTGTGCATTTTCGTTTTTTTTTTTTTCCTGGAGTCCGCGGGAAGAGGTGGTCCAAAACAGGAGCTACATGTAAAAACCCCAAACGCAACTCGGCCAAGGAGATCCAACTTCTCTTTTTCATTTTCAGTGACTTCTTGGGATTTAGATCACAGATATGGAATTCTCATTGGTATCGAGAACAATGGATTTGTAATGAGGTCCTTTTTTCGTCCATTGTAAAAATAACGAAAAATAGCAAAACACCTTTTTCATATTCTCTCACCCATTCGTATTTGTATGATTTTGAAGGGGATTACTTCAGATAATGTATCTCAAAATTACATTGGTAAATGTATATGCCGAAGTTAATGTGAAGAACAACAGGGGGGGAAAAAAGACGCAAAAAGAGCGAATTTAACTTATCTTTTCTTCTTTTTAAGTTGGAAAATAGAAGAAAATGGTTAACACTTTCAAACTTGAGAGCGAAACATTCATATGAAAATGTAGCTTGCCCGAATCCCTGGGCGTGAGCAAACGAGATTCTCATTCATTATAAATGTTCTGATGCAGGTATTTGTCATAGTTAAGAAATTTATAATATGACATTCTAGCAAGCCCGCTACCATAGCCTTACGAATGTTCATGAAAAGACAGTCTAGTACCATAGCCCCACCAAGGTGAAGCTAGAACTAAAGTCCGCTACCATAGCCCCACCAAGCTGAAAGAATAACTAAAAGGCCCGCTACCATAGCCTCCACACCACATCTAGTTCTCCAACTTGCAAACAAATTCGAACAATTGGGACACTTGGCCTAGTGATTGTGTAACTGCACTCAAACGCACTAAGGCGTAGTGAGGTTCTGGGTTCAATTTTTATGGAGAGAAAATTGATACCCTTCGATAAGGATTGAGAAAGGGTTTGGGATACTTTTAACATATGACAAAAAGATAAAAACAAATCTAAAACCTGTGAGAGGGAGGAAATTTCACCCAAGCACCTTGGCCATCTCGGCTACCACCTCGGTTGTTATAAGGATTTTGTATTAAAATCAAGATTCTGAATCTCGTACCAGTTAGAATATCGATTTTTCTATTAGTATAGTACATGCTAATTCCGGTGAGATACCGACATCCATTTCGGATTATCGCTATTAGTATAAATTACTATAATATATTCATTTATTAAAAAGGAAAAAAATTAAAAACAGTCCATCTGGTATTTGACCAGTATTGGAAGGAAATGTAGTCTGGTATTGACAGAGGTTCAGTATAAATCGGTAGGGTACCGGTACGACAGGTGTAGGTACCAAATTTGGCCAACTTACCGGCCGACCGTACAATAAGGGATTCAAAACTTTGATTAAAATTTAAAGAGAATAAATTCTTTACATAATCGGTGTAAACATTTGTTTCCTTTAAATCAATTGCATGCGTCACGTTGCCATGCTTTATTAATTGAAACCACTATTTTGATATGTGTCGCAATGCAATTGATTTGGAGAAAATAAATGTTTACATAGACGGTGAAAGGATTTATTCTCAAATTTAAAACCTAGAAACTATGCAAAACAGCAAAGGAAAAGAAACGCAAGATTAATTTTCTAGATCTACGGGAGGAAAAAAAATCACGAATAAACCCCTGAATTCATTCAATGAAAGAGAACGTCAAACACATTCGAAATCAACAAACACATTCTTGTTTGTTTCATAGCAAGATCAAATCATATACTCCTATATATCATCAGACAACAGAATAAAGAATGAACTCGGTGGTGTCGACGCCGCCCCCAACAACGACCGCCTTGGATGCGCAGTTTCCCATCTGGGCGGTCGACACGTCGCCGCCGGCTTTGCTTCCTCCGCCACCGCCGTGGAGGCCGTCGGGTTGGTGGTGGTTGTCGGCGGCGTTTGCCGGAGGGTGGTAGTACATCCGGGCCGTATGGGGGCAGTGGGAATGAAATCTTGCTGCAATCCTCACCCCTGCGTCTAACAATTCTGCGTATTTCGACATCCCCCTTTTCTTTTCTTTTTTTCTTTTCTTTCCTCTTTCTATACGTATCTGTGTGTGTGTATGGATTTGGGTTTGTGTGTGTATATGATCTTTCTCTCTCTCTGTGGGATTTAGAGAGAGAGAGAGAGAGAACGGAGAGAAAAATATCAGAAGACGGCCGAGGAGCCCATGAAACGGACACAGAGGGTTTCGCGGTGGCGGTAGAGAGGCGAGGGGCCAATGTTTGCAATTTATAGCTGTCCTCTCTTCTCTCCTCTTGCTCTCTCTTTCCTTCTTTCCCTTTCACATTTGTTTTCATGGTTTTTAGGGCAAATTTCATCTACACCCCTTGAGATTTTTTTAATGACAGATAGTCCCTTCACGTATGAAGAATAACAATGAATCTCTTGTACTTTCTAAGTTTGTTTCACCGATATCCCAGAGCGACAATTGTCTATCCAAACATGTGATGGAATGAGCCACAAGTAACTTGTTTTCAACAATTCACCATTTCTAATAATAAAAATAATGACAAACTATCAAGATTATCACTATGGTCTATCCAACACATTTGTTTATTTTAACTTTTTTTTTTGAAACAAAATAACTTTTTTTACCTATTGAAAAAGTTGTTTTGATAAAAGAGTAAAATTTATTATTAGACCATTAGTTTTACCAGTCAAAAAAACTATTTTGGTTAAGAAAAGACAAATTATTACTTTTGAATTCAAAAAATTGAGAATAATAATTATTTATTTTATTATAAAAGTGTGTTTTGTCAATATAAGCCACTTTGGCTAATTTCATCACTTGTTTACTCGAACATTTGTTGGTTAGGCATTGGTCAAATGAACAATGAAACATGAATTTTATAGTTACTTCTCATACGTGAACGAGGTATTTGTCACTAAGATAAACTTCAAAAGTGTTAGTGAAATTTTAACCCTAAATCTTAGTTTTCAAAAAATTATTCAAAGCCCTGAGCCCTCAACTACCAGATATTATTGTGGGCCCAAGACTAAGTAAATGTGTCTCATAACAATACGTGCTGATGGAGGGCCCTAGGGGCCCTCAATAATATCTTTTAATTCCCCTTTATAGAAATAAAAAAACACTAATTCTTCTTGTCATTGTTTTTGTAATAGTCCCTGTAACGTTTTTATTTTCATTTTTTTCCAATATAGTTTTTGCGTTTTAGCTTGAAAAGAGTAGTTCTAATACTCTGAACTAAGTCACATAAAATGGTTCAAAAACTCTGAGTATGTGAAGAAGATACATTGTGAATATGACTCATAATGTACCAAGGTTGAAACTACACTCTACCTTTGTCTTTTGAATAATTTCATGTGATTTAAGAACTAGTAAGTTAAGATTATGTAGATCTTGACGCATGCATACAAGTTTTCACTTTTTTGAAATTTTTGCACTTAATTTGACAATCTGAATTGGTTGGGATTAGCAAGATTTACAACCTTGATGTTAAAATTTCGCGCCTTAACAAATGAAAAAAAAGGCATACTTATTTTCATGATTTCGTTAAATTGGAAAATAATGTAATATTTTCTTAAATTTGATGGATTTTGTTACTTAATTACACAACGTGTTGTTTAAGCCATTGACTCTAATAGAAAAAACATTCTTCACTATTCTTAATTTCTAGCTTATTTTTTTGGACGAAACATAGTTTGTCCTCAAATAAAATTAACAATACTAAAGATGTACTAGTGAGATGGATTTGATTTAATTAATAAAATATTTTCTCGACGACTTACGACGAAAGGAACATTATACCTTGCTTCAAGTTACATCAATAGATTTTTTTTCTTTTCCGTTTTATATACAGAAGAAAATGACTCCACACAACTATAAAACTTTTGGGGGCAAAACCATAATAAACCATAACCAATGTCAGGATATCTTTGTAAATGCGCCATAATATAAGGGTGTCTTTGAAAGCAAAACTTTACTTACTTCGTACCAAACGAAACGCGTCTTCCTTGAATCATGGACGACTTGCGTTTAATATTCGCCGCATGTTGGTGACCGCTTGCGCCGGTCATTTTTGGATACTTGGATTCTTTCGCACTTCATTTGCCCTGGCACATTGCATATACCCATTATGCCCCTAAGTTCCCCACAAAATATCACTGTTACCCTTGACCTTCTCCAAATTCCAACCTCTTTTTTCTCCCCATTCTCATTGCTTTCTTGTGCTTCCAGGATGCTCCTCGACAATTTTATTAACGGGAGTCACGAGAAGGTTCAAGAGATACCTAAAAAAATACTATTCCAAATTTTAATCTCTTAGTTTTCGATCAAATTTTTATGATTCGAACTGTTCAATGTGTACAAAATGTGATTGTAATTAAAAAATATGACCGGAAGTGCTTGTTTTGAGCCGTTTTTAATTAAATCGTTTATCAAATCTAAGCTAAAAACTGCTCAGATTAAGTCTCTCCAAGTAATTTTTTTTTGCTAATTTCTCGTAGATACCCTTCAAATCACATTCTGATCACATTGAACGACTCGGATAATCAAAATTTGATCGGGAACTATGATGTTTTTTTAGGTGTCTAATTAATTGTCCCCGAAACCGCTCTGTTTTATTAATATGAAAATGATTTTCGCACCCCATTTTTTATGAATGTACTTCAAAATTTGTCTTTAAAAACTTGTCTTGCGTGTAATTTTAAGCAGTACTAATAGATAAATTTTAAAGTGCATTTATTAGAAGAGCCCTGTTATTCGCAGAGACGATTTGCAGAGAACCACGCAGAGAAAAACAGTTTCGCCCCTACGAATCCAAAAGTAATACTTATCGATATCTGCTAGAACTGATTTTTTACAGGGCCCCATAAAATAATATTCAAAAATTTATGGATATTTTTCGAGATTTTTTCGGGACCCGAAATGGGGCCAAACGTATTTTTCTCTGCGTGGTTCTTTGCAAATCGTCTCTACTGTTAGAATAAAGTGAAATACAAAAATCATTTACCTTTCAATATCTTTATTCGTATTGCACTTAAAAAGGAAAGGCGAAATAAAAGGTTAAGGCAGTGATCTACGCAAAATCAAAAATTACAAATCAATCATTTCATTATTTTTTTAACAACTCGTGTTCGGATTAACTTACACGCACTTTAATAAATTATGGGATTTCAATTCCACTGCCTACTTGTAGTGAGCCCATGTAAAGCTGGATCTCCATATGGTCGAGCCCCAGAGGAGCTGGTAGCAACTGGGATATTTTGAATCTATTAGGAATGAGCTAACATCTAAGTCTCATACCTTGACTAATAGGTTAATTCCTTAGAGTTTGATTATTTTATTGTTCATAGGTTGACGAATAATTATCGTGATGATTCTAATTACATCAATATCTTAAACATTCCTCTTTTTTCCGGTTCACACAAAAAGATAAGAAAAATACGTATTTTTTTATATTTTTACACATTTTAATATATATTCACATGTTTTTCATTTAGCTGATTTTAGAATTTTCCTCTGAAAAATAATCGGAAACAAGGCTTCACTTTTAGGTTTCAGTAGCTTTACAGAATATTGTGGTCCCATTAGCCGGCCACATACCGAAAGTACTACCTCCGCCAGTTGATCCTCGCGATAAACATAAATTAAGGAAAAAATAATCGTCGAATAGAAAGTAAAAAAAAGGGTTAAAAGAAAGTCTTAAAAATCTTGGGAAAATGACAGCCGATGATATATTTTGATAATTAATATCCGTCAAGAACAAACTAAAAACATTAGTTAATGCTGAAAATATTCTTAACAGGTATTAATTATCAAAACACGTTTTTAGCCGTCATTTTCCCAAAAATCTTTGATACCCCACATTCAAACCCAAAGATTATGGGAATAGATAATTTAAAGCGAGCCTAGACTTACGCCGAATTTTTCTACGGGGCTAAAGGGACTCGGTTCCCTTTATATAATGTGAAGGAAAATAAGTCCCTTTAATCCTGTAAGAAAAAGTGGCCTTAAACGAGATGCCAGAAAAGGGGAGGCGAGACTAGGGCACTTTAGTTGAATTGTGTGAACGGGACTAAAATCGGAATATTGACCAACTTTTGTTGGTTGCAAGGGGGCCTTCACCTAGGACCATATATGCTCGTATAGCCGGGGAATATACTCTCATAAAACTAATTAATAGCTACTGTTGTCTGGCGAATGATAGTTTTTTTCTTCCTTTGGCGAATGATAGTTTTTTTCTTCCTTTGAAAAAGTTTGGCCGATCAAAACTATCCACACTTGCACCTGGATCAAAAGCTCAACTGGTAAAGAGTATTAGACCCTGTTTGGATTGGATTTTGATGGAGGATTTTTAAGAGTAATGAGCGGAAAGAGGGGTTAGATGGAGAAAATTTATTGGAAACGACCGTGTGTACAGAAATTTTTAGACCCCCAAATGAACAAGCCCTTAATGACGTAGGTATATATATGTCATAGGTAATCAATTGAAATAGTTGTCGAAAATTCAGAACCTATAGTAGTATGTATTAATACAAATACACATGCACATGCATGAAAGTGAGGCTCTCAAAATTGGCACCCGACTACCGAGGCACTAGTCTTAATGGCCTAATACTTGTAACGCCCTGATTCCACCAAATATACTGTAGAAATTTAGAAATTTTCGCAAGGCATGGGTTGTACTCGGTCAATTATCTGAGATATTCAAACTACTATTATTGGTGACTGAAATTCAGTGGCCACGTACGGAGAATATAATTCCGGCCTACATTAGTTAAGAACATTTAATTGGTGCATAGGTTATTCCAAATCTGTCCTTCTCTTTCCCTAGCTCGTTCTTGAAAAATTCCATTTGGTACAGCCACTAATCAATATAATAATCGCACAATCAAACTTTTATTCCAAATTTATCCTTGTCATTATTTTAGTCTTCTTACATTATTTTGACTTTGCAAATCACAAATTAATGTAACGTGCAGGCCAGAGGCTTAAGTATTTTAGTAGTTTAGGCATATGCTATCATAAAATCATCCTTGATCGATTATTCAATGTTTATTTTTCTTAACGAAAGAACCATCAAAACACACCAGCCAAGGGGATCGGATATCCTCATAGTTGAAAATAATGTTCTTAGAATAAGATCACAAACATGTGAGCTAACGATTCTTTATCGATCGATCATACAGCTGTTTCGGTTGTGACATATTTAACAACTTAGTACAACACTAATCGCAACGAATAAAACTACCCAGGGGTATGTTTAGTAATTGAGCGGGAAGTAAAAGAAAAACCTAAAAGATTGGAAAACGTAAAAGAAATTCAATTCCTTTCACTTATTTATCGAGCAGACGTGTTTTGTTTGGCCAAGAATAAATACAAGATCCAAAAAGAGAGAATGGTTTGATGGACTCCCAGTAGAAGAGGAGGCCCATCAGAAGGGGCCATTGGACCATTTCTTAATCTTGTTGGGTTGTGTTCAATTGAGATGAATGGGCCTGCCTTTTTACTGCTTTAATCCATCCCAAAATGTTGTATTATAATTGAGGGGTGAGCCAAAAATTCGCCGAAAACTACAAATCAGCTTGAATCAGTCCAAATAGAATGGTTTGGTCTCTATTCGGAAAATAAAAATCTGAGTAAGTGGTTAAGTCTGTGGATCCATACTAAGAGTTTCGATTTTTCATATCGATCCAAACCGCAATTACATCAATTTATGCTCGTATTTATGTATTTATGAGAATGTGTTTTGGTTTTAATTATTTGAACGCATTTTTTGGTGCTTTAAATATTTTGTAAATATTTCTCTCAATTTGTCTAATCACAAGGATCGAACCGCAGCCGGTATTGGGATTGAGCAATTCTACGAATTGGTTCTCAAATTCGTCCAATTTAGTTCGGTTATTGATTTGCGACAAAATTGAAGAATCCGTCCCAAAGGACATTAGGACCCATACGGAATGGGAATGCTATCAAGCATCTCCCGTAGAGTGGTTGGCAATCGATGATTCGAATCTTAATCAAATAATGAATGATTCAAATTTCTATGCTTTCAAATTAATTTGATCTGAACCGTCCGTACCGCGATGAACGACAGAATCGGCCACTCTGCACCCTGTCAATAGGGAGATACTCGGCAGCATCCCAGATTCAACCCCATACTCACCTTGTGCTTGGCACCAGTGTCGAGCAGCCCATCCGGCCACTTCATTTTGGCACGGACGGCTTGGATTTAATCCGAGTACATAAAAATCCAAACCTTCTCTTGCTCAAATTAAGATCTGAGTCGTTGATTGCCGAGATGAGCGGCCGGTTGGACTGCTCAGGCTGCCAAGCACTACTTGGGGGATGCGCTTGGCAGCATCCCCAGAAAACAAGTCACCCAGAGAATATATGTCCAACCTCACTCGAGGGGTGATCAGGGTTCGAGTCCCAACGGGGCGGGGTTTTGATGGCTAGGGCTATGAATGTCTGGTGTTCCGGTTTCTTAAAAAAGAATTTTTTAGAAAAAAAAGGTAATTTTAAGCTTAAAAATTATGTGTTTATGCAAATAATTTTCCTACCAATATAGATCTTGTTTGATAGATTTCATTGAGATCTTTTATATAGTTAAAAAAATCAAAAAATTATTTTTTATTTTCATTATATTTGAGTTTGAAAATTGAAGAAAAAGAACTTTTTAAAAACGAAGGGTTAGTGGAACATTGAATAATTTCTCGATCTCACCCGTCTGTAAAAGTCCGTTACAGTTAAACTGAACAAACAGCATGCTCCACCACCCGCGCAATGTAGTTTCACTTTCACTCCCTTCTCCTTCTCCAACTCCCTAACGCCACTCCAATCGCAATGAATCCCCAACTTCTAAACTCACTTATCCTCCTCCGCCCCTCCTCCTCCTTACCCCCCACCACCCATTCGACGAAATTCCTCAACGACCCGACAAAACCCTCAACCCCGCCATTGTTTCTAATGAGAGCAGCCAAGAGACAAAACCCATCTCGAGGCCTCCAGAAGCAACCCGACAAGGACCTGTCTCGGATCCTGAGGACGGAGGCGGCGATAAATGCCATTGAGAGGAAAGCTAATTCGAACAAGTATAACCAGCTGTGGCCCAAAGCGGTGTTGGACGCTCTTGACGAGGCGATACGGGAGAATCGTTGGGAGTCTGCTCTCAAGGTTTGTGGGTTTGTCTTTTCGTGTTATTTAAGTGGGGTTTGCTTTGGTTGTTTGAGTTATGGTGGTATCAATTTGTGTTCTGGGTAGTTGTCTGCTTAATCTTGTGTGGCTTGTTGAGAGAATTGACCAAACCAATAAACGCACAACGTGAGAAGAACAATCAAGGAAAAAAATAGAGTACTCAAGACGCATATAAGAGATTTTCCATGGTTTTTAACTACAGTACTACACATTCACTGTCTACACCAGTTTTCAGTAGAAGTTGCATCAGATGCGTATAGCAAGTATTTGTGACCTAGGGTTTCATCGTCAATTACCATAATACTCCTAGTCGGACCACGACTTGTCAGGGAAGCGCAAATTATTGGGTTGTTATCTGTGTAATCTTGTATGGCTTGTCGAGAGAATTGGCCAAGCAAACAAACGCACAACGCACAAAGAGCAATTGAGAGGAGAAAGCAAACAAAGAACCCAAGATGCATATAAAAGATTTTACATGGTTCCTTAACTGTGGAGTTGAGCACATTCACTGCTTACACCAGTTTTCACTATGCATCGAATGACGAATGGAGTACAAGTTGCATCCGATGGCATATAACAATTATTTATAACCTAGGGTTTACATTGTCAATTCCCGTAATACCCCTGGTCAAACCAAGAATTGTCAGAGAAGCGCAAATTATAGGGAATCAGACTATATGGCAAATTTGAATTTTGTTTTGAGGAAATTGGAGCTTTGTAGTGGTGGTAAAAGAAGAGAGCTTTTCACAAATTGGAATAAAGAAATCGACCTCAAATTGTGAAGGATTAAAATGATTAGTAAAACAATTAATCATAGAATAAAAACTATGATTTCCAGATATCATAGTTGTTTAAATGGGAAACAAGTACCTCCTGTGGATGAATACCATAAATAATCCTTTCAAGTGATGGGTATTTAGGTTTTGACAATAGTTGTTAGTCAGTTATTCTGGAAATTAGAGTTAGTTAGTTAGTTTGTTGTAGTCAGAATTTGTTAAGAGGGCTAATTGAGTTAATTAGTGGGAGTAGTCTAATTTATAGATTAGGCGTAAAGAAGGACACTTGAGTATAAATACTTGAAAGTGATCTTCTTGTTAAAGCATCCTGTTTTGGTTTACGCCTTCACGGTGTCTCTGGTTTTCCCTTCCAAAGTCCGTTTCTTGCTTGCTTTCTTCTTAGTAGGGCTTGCATCTAATGGGACCAAATCAGGTTTTGTATTTTCTTTTCAATTTTTTGGTAATTTTTTGTTTGGTTTAATTTCGAGTGAAGTGGTTAGTGATATTGGCAACCTAATTTATGTTGATTCAGAACTTTTTATTATTACATGCGAAGAAAAGAATGTTAACGATGACTCAACTAAGTTGGCAATTGAGAGAGAGAGAGAGAGAGAGAGAGAGAGAGAGAGAGAGAGAGAGATTGGGGCTGTTTGAAATAAAATTTTTTTTTATCTTGGTGAGGTTAGAGGAACAGTGTCTCTTAACTAGTTGTCAGATTAAAGAATATAGTCGCAAATCAAGACAAGACAATAAAGACTTTGTTAGGGGTACAAACTGCGAGTTTCAGTCTTTCTGTATTGCTGCTTTTGTTGTCATTAATTACAGGACTTCTAAATTTTTGACATAACAATTTTTTTTCCTTTGAATTTGTTTCAAGGAATATGTAAAAGAAAATTTATAATAACAAATTTATTCTCTGCAGAAATTTGTTTCATAGCTATAACACATGACAAGTTGATTTGATATATCCTGTAAGTACCAGATGAGCTCTATATGATTCCATCATTTTCCTGAAACAAATACGAGTATCCCTTTTATAGATCTTTCGTCTTCTTCGTAAGCAACATTGGTATGAGCCAAGATGCCAAACATACACAAAGCTGTTGGTGATGCTGGGCAAGTGCAGGCAACCAAAACAAGCAGGCTTTCTTTTTGAGCTTATACAGTCTGATGGGCTCGAACCCACTGTAGATATCTACACTGCACTTGTGAGTGCATATGGCCTCAGTGGTCTCCTTGATGAGGCATTTCAAACTCTTGATCTTATGAAGTCAGTCTCTGATTGCAGACCAGATGTATATACCTATTCCATTCTTATCAACTGTTGCATGAAGCTCCATCGTTTTCATTTCGTCAAAGGCATACTCGCTGAGATGTCATACTTGGGAGTTGAATGTAGCGCAGTTACGTACAACACTATAATTGATGGATATGGCAAGGCCAAACTGTTTGAACCCATGGAGAACTCGTTGATGGACATGATTGAAAGTGACGCATGCAATCCAGATGTTTTCACGTTGAATACTTTTATTGGAGCATATGGGAATTGTGGGAAGATTGTGGAAATGGAAAAGTGGTTTGAAGAATTTCAGCTAATGGGAATAGGACCTGACATAAAGACATTTAACATTCTGATTAAATCATATGGGAAAGCTGGCATGTATGAGAAGATGGGTTCTGTTTTGGAGTTTATGAAGAAAAGATTCTTCTCCCCAACAGTTGTCACTTTTAATACCATTATTGAGGCGTTTGGGAGGTCTGGAAATATTGAGAAGATGGAAGAATTCTTTCTGAAGATGAAGCATCAGGGAATGAAGCCCACCTCTGTTACTTACTGCATTCTTGTCAGTGCATATAGTAAATCTGGGCTTTTGCATAGGATTGATTCAATCATGAGGCAAGTAGAGAACTCTGATGTAGTTCTTGATACGGCATTTTTCAATTGTGTCATCAGTGCCTATGGTCGGGCTGGTAACATTAAAAGGATGGGTGAGTTATTATTGGCAATGAAAGAGAGAAATTGTAAACTGGACAATATCACCTTAGCTACATTGATACAAGCGTACAAAAAACAAGGCATGATTGAGGCTGTAAAAGAGTTGGAGGATAAGATGATTTCTGATGAGGAAAATTCAGGTATGCTTCCTAACTAGCAAACTTTTTTATTGTGGCTAGTTAGTGAAACATGCTGTTCTCTACGGGTTACATTCTATTTGTTTTAGTTTTAAATCTGAAAGGATTCTTGCCGTAAATTTGTAGTAAGAATGAAGTTGATCAGATGCTAACATTAAGAAGGGTAGCATGAAGAAAGGGAACATACCGACCGTACATGTGCGAATTCTACCACTTCCTAAACCAGGTACCAAGTAATGCCTGTTTTGCTCCATTCCGAAGGGTATCAATTATCACTATTTTTGTTACATAAACACACTTCTGGGTATTTAGTAACTCATACAAGACCTCTAATTTGATGCATTATGAGCATGTCATGTTACTGTACTCCAGAGCTTTGTTCATAGGGCTCTTTCCCAATCCCCAAATTTGACTGAATTCAGAAGGGTCTAAAAGAAGGTTTTCCTTGTGGGATATTCGCTTTCGTAGGGATGTGATTGATTGGGTGTAGGAGGCATTGATGGCCTTGCTTTCTAGAGTGTATGGTTTGCAAAGGGTAGGAGATCTTACTAAGACATGATCTTTTCAGGTGAAATCTTACTACCAAGCTTTATGCGGGTGCGGTAATCCCTCTTTCCCTTGACAAGAAATTCAGAAGACTAAGGCTCCTTTGAAGGTGAGTTTTTTTTGGATGGTGTGTGGCCCAAGGTAAGATTCTTACTGATAATTTGATTTGAAGGCGGAGGATTATTGTCAACTGGTGTTGTATGTGCAAAAGGGATGCGGAGACGGTTGATCATCTTCTCATTTATTGTTTGGTGGCGTGGGAGCTTTGGACTTTGGTGTTTTCTTGGCTTGAAAGTCATGGAGCTCTTAATTGAGTGGAGAGGTGCTAGAGTGGGAAAAAGAAGGAAGAGTGTTTGGGCCATGATCACTCTTTGTTTGATGTGGATAATATGGTGTGAGAGGAACTTGAGATGTTTTGAGGGGGGTGGCTAATCCTTTATTTAGGATCAAGAGTTTTTTTGATTAGTAGCTTGTATAATTGGGACAAGGGAGAATGTAATCCTTCCCTTGACCAATTCATAGATTGGTTTGATCATTTTTGTACTTTTGGCAGGGTATAGGGCCTTTTTGTAATCCCCTTTTTGTATTCCTTTAATGCCTGGTTTCTAATATATTTACTTATCAAAATATATCTATGCATCTGTCTTCTAGAGCTCAGGACTAACTCTGTAGGTGCAAGACTGATGCAGGCGGTGTATTAACTAAGTTTGGACTACATAAGAACAGTCCTGCTACCACCACCCAACAGGCAGTGAATTAGAAACATGTAATGCCAAAAGTGCTAAATTCCAGTACACAGATTCGCAGATATCAATGCACATTCATAGATTCCAAAACATTCTCATGGATATCAATCCATATTTTACACATTGTCCCTTGCCCTAAGGGCAGTCACTAGCATAGTAGCATTTTCCCTTTGCGAAATGTTTTTGGACTATGCTTTTTAAGTTAACTGGTTATTTTCTGTCTAGCCTTTTCTATGCTAGACGTTTTATAAGGAAGTTCCCATCCAATAAAGATCCATGACAACTTGCATACTAATATCACTGCATAGTATCAGAAGACCTGCCTCCTGCTGGCTTTATCCAATTGATAATATAACTTCACAGACTTTGGTATTAGATGCCACCCAAGTTTAATGGAATATGTTCAACTTTCTTCCTTGTTTTCAATTTTCTCTACTATTTTCCGAGCATTCTCCCTTTGCCTTGATTTGTTTAGTTGGGTTTTGAAGTGGCATATACATTTGAGTATTGTGTTGCCAAATGCAATTTCCAGAAACTTTTCAAGACTGATACATCTCTTATCTGTACTATTCTTTGTAGCATCTTGTTCTCCTCTGATTCGTTTCTAACCAAAAAGAAAGTAGGAAGAGTCAATATTGGGAATTGATAGATCTAGGCGGTTTTTTGGTTAGTAGCTTGTATAGTTGGGACAAGGGGGAATCTAATCCTTCTCTTGACCAATTCATAGATTGTTTTGATCTTTTCCATTCTCATGGTAGTGTATAGGGCCTTTTCGTCTGTGGCAAATTTTTTTTTTTACTATCTGGATGAGATTCCCTTAATGCCTTGTTTCTAATATATTAATATACTTATCAAAAATGAAAACTAGGACAAACCTTTTTCCTGGAGGAGTTGGTTTTCACATGGACAGGGCAACAACTGGATCATAAGAATGTTCCTCTGCTGGTCCTTGTGTTCAAGCAATTTTCTAGTGGAAATGGAGTTAGGATCCAGTATTGTTTCCTTTGATCTTGTCTTTTGTAAGTTAGAAACTTTTAGGTGTGGATTACGGATTATCTGTTCCTACAATTAGTTTCTCGCTTTTCGGACTGGATTATTTTTGGATTTTGTCATCTCTGTTGGAAAATCAAACATGTTTTTGTGTGTTAGAGTAGTTGTCCCACGTTGCTTGGGTATGGAATTAGAGATCGTTTAATAACATTTGGGACCCCTTCACTCATTGCCAATTGGTTTTGAGTTGGCTATTAAGTTTCCACATTCTGCTGGAAGCTCTTGTTGCAAAAAGGAATTCTTTGTACTCCGGAGGAAACAGAAACATAGAAAAAAGAAAGTGACATTGTTTGGCTTCTTGCCCCCTTGTCCCAGGACCTGACGGCAAATAGATGGCAAAAGCCGTTCAGTTGTAGAATAGCTGTTTGGTTGTGAAGCAGTTATTGGCATAGCTAGTGGGAGATTGTTGGGGTGTTCAATTCTGTAAGGTAGCTTACAGAAGCCTGAGATGCAGGTAGAAGGAAATATGATAAGAGTTTAATGCACTGCAACTGACTTGAACTGAACTCCATTCTGAACTTCCACTGTATTTTATTTTTAAAAAAATTCTCTCTCTGATTGTGGTTGGCTCGTGATTGGGACACAAGACTTGGTTTGGTTTGGTTTGATGTACGTTGCATAAAACACTCAAATCTCTCATTATTCTGCATTCATGTATCTGAAACAGGGCAAACTGCTTGTTTCTTGAGCCTGTATGTGCAGTTATATATACAGATTTTATCAAAGGAACATAACAGAATTACAACTTGTTCTGGCATGGGTGAAGATTGCAACTGAACTCCAGAAGAAACAAGGTAGGTACATTGCCCCCTATTCTTGATTGATTTTTTCGGACGAACTTATTCTGGTTATCTGGAATGAAAGGTCTGAAACAATGGATTCTTTCAGAGTGCATTTTTACGTTTCCCTGGCTAAGGAAAGACCATGAAGAGCTTCTAATTTGCATCGGGTGACTTGTTGGTAATTGTCTTCAGCTCTTGAACACTTTGTTGGCCTCTTACCTCGTTTTATCTGTGAACTGTTGTCTAATTAAGGAAAATCTGTAGAGTTCTTGCAATCTGTCGCTATAGTATGCTCAAATAACTAGATATCAAGAAACCACTGTGCATAATGTGAAACTACCAAATTCTAAAGGAAACTTCCCTGGCTCGACTCTCTATTTTGTTTTTACCATATTGTTCTTCCATTTTTCTGGGAAAAAGGATTGTGAACTTGATGTACATCATCTACTAATAATAACCTTCGAACGAAGAATATTGTTATGTTAATTAACCTATTTGTCAGTTTGTTTCTGGTGACAAATCTGGTCTTTTATGCATTGTATAGCTATGCCATTAAACGCTTGTTTCATCTTGATTGATTAAAATGCAAATCTTTCTCATGTATGAAAAACGTGCTCAGTTGAATGAGTAATTGATTATGGGTCCAACAATTCTGGAAGCAATCTGATCCGAAGTGACGGGAAGTAGTGCCACCTGCCAAAATTTCCGTTCACATTGAACTTAGTGCTCCTGGAGGCTCTAGGGGACCCTCCCCACCACACATGCACCACAAATGCAATCAACTCCTCTGGGGTCAGTCCATACGGAACAATTCCTCCGGCTTTAATTGGGCTTCCCGCCAGTGGGCGGTGGCTCCAGGATGGGTCGAGGTGCACGTAAGCTGGCTCGGACACCTGAGTTATCAAAAAAATAACTACCAGTAAGATAAGTGAGATGGATAAATGTTAATTTTCATACTATTTTCCTGTAGACACATGAAAAAAGGGTGGCAGCTAACAAAAATTAAAGAAGCCTCTAGTGTTGTGTTTGGATCATAAATTGGAGAGAGATTGGTAGAGAACAATGAAAAGGTATGAAGCTGAATAATTTCTTTTTTTCTTTTTCTTTTATTGGCGAAAGTCAGTATAGTATTGTATGGAGTTGAGTAATTAAAATTTATTTTGTTTCCCCTATCCATTGTGCTTCTGTGAATTAAATTATCTAACACAAATCCTGATAGCCTAAGCCAAAATCATTAGTTGGAACACTACTGGAGAAAAAGTCAAAATCCCATGTTTTCTAGCATTGGGCCAGAGTTCAATTTCATAGGCTGAAAACCAGAAGCTTCTAATGGAGGTGTAAACAGTCCAAGTCCCCTCAGCAGTTTTAAACGAAACCAGTTGAAGCAATCATGGAATTAATTGGACTCAAAAGAAAGCTCTTGAACATCATCATTTCTTTTAGAAAAAAGTGTACCTTATGTGACCGTAGCATTTTCTGATATTTGATCACTTGAAAATCTTCTCATCTCAAGATTGTCACATGATTCAATCATTGAAAATGAACCGAACAATGGTACAGATAAAATCGGGCACAGAAAAAAGGGTTTTGGTGTAAACACGAAAGGACGTATGGCACTTTAGGTGATTGAAAATGAACCGAATAATATTGAAATCTTTTAGTTACGAGGGTTTGTGATTATAGGATCACAGTAAGAACGTCAGTACTTTTCGTGACAAGGCTTTGTGAGCAAGTCGAGAGACTCTAACTCGAAAGTTTAGCTCAACTGGACAGGACGTTAGTAATATTCAACTTGAGGTTCTCCCTTCGAGTCCAAGGGCCAGCGCTTCATGACCGTGCAAACCATACAAACTATATGGAGTGTGGATTTTGTGTTAATCTACCATGTGACGATTCAACCCCTTGCCTTTCGGAAATACCCATCCGCAATGCGATTTCACGACCATGACCGACTCTGCAGTGACAACCAAAATGACCCTTCGAGCTAAACTCGAGGGGTCACCCATTGTGGTTAGGGTGCTGTTTTTATATTCTTTTATACTGAACATAGAAATTGTTGTGGTGTAATTGCGCAACAATATATGGTATTTCCATTTCAGTTGTGCTTTAATCAGTGGTAGTTGTTTAGATAATGACAGTCTATTCTTAACTACTTTGAGTTTGAAACCAAGGAACGTGATTGTGACAATTTTCATCTCTTCTGGGTAAATCAATTGATCAGACACAACTAATGATAGCTTATGGAAAATGATGACCATTAATCATGACCGTAACATCACTTGACAAGAAAGAAAAACCGACAAATTTCGAAAACCACGTTCCTGCATGGTTACTTTAAGAGTTTCGGATCCTCTATTGCAGGTTCGATTACTTTAATTTCCTGATATGGTAACGAAAGGAGAGGATTCAGGCAACATAGGATCTAGAACCCTATAACACGTCGTTCACTTAAAACCTATGGGATAGAGGTGTTAAGTGTAATTTCAGGTTACTTACTTGATTAGTGTGCATATAACAACTTGTTTATGTACTAAAAGGTGGTCGAGTCAGTCAGTCTTAAGCTGTAGAGTGAAATTATTTAAAATCTTCTGAAATTTGATACTCAATAGACTGGTACGCCTCAATTTTTTCTAAGAGGTTTAGGTTATGCTCAAACAATGTAGATCAAACTAATTACAAAAGGGTAAGTTTATTAGAATAAGACATGAAACTTTATTGGGATTTTGTGTATCCATTTTTTTTTTCCATGATATAATTTTTTTGGGCTGTGTCCTTTTCTTTTGAACTGCTTTTGGCTATAACATTATTCTCTTTTCCTAGTGGAGTGAGCATAACGGTACTATCAACAAAGAGAAATCTCACATTGCAATCGCGAACGACAACTATCTGATTAGGTATGGGTGATACCATCTTCATTCTTTTATTTGGTAATAATTGAGTGTTTTATGCGCTCGTGATCTCAAGGTCCTGAAACTAATGAGCGGCGAAAAAGTCTCTTACAATTTCATTTCCGATTTTTTGTCAAGGCTGAACTCAAATTTTGTTCCCATTACAAATACCCACTGAAAGAGCAACTATCTGGTTAGGTATGGGGGATACCATCTTCATTCTTCTACTGTACCAATCATAAAGTTGACTTACAAATACCCACTGAAAGAGCAATCATTCCATGTAGGAAAGTGTAAGTACCCATTGACCATTGTCTTTCAAATCCCATTAGTTAAGTTTATGACAAAATGATTTGAAATAGAGGGGAAGGGGGTATGGGTCCAATTACTTCGGGGATTTGCTCTCTCGTAAGATCTTAGGCTTGGAACATTTTGGGTGCTATTAGCTTTTTTGGAGTTAGTCCACACACAGCTTAAATTTGTTCCGATTTTAATTGGGCTTTCTGCTAGTAGACAGTGGAATTGAACCCCAGAATTAATTGAGGTGCGCGTAAACGACAAAACTCTAACACAAAAATTCCGGTTTGACATTAAGGAAAGTGACTATGACCAATTTCCATCACTTTTGGATCCTCATAGCAAGCGTAGTTGGTCGGACCCATCACCTAGGTAATAATACCAGAGGAAAATGGTGATCACGGGCCTAAAATCATTACGATAAGACGGCATGAAGAAGACGAAACTAAAAGAATTATTCAGTAGTATTGGAGTATCATTGTCACGTATCACCCTAGCAAAAGAGGAGTATTTTTGCGGGGAGTTTCTTTGGCTTTCCGTGTAAAAGTTTATGCTATCTGTATGCATTATGCGAATAAACGTATCCTATTCGTAGGCTATATACCACCCTACTAAGGGCAGTTACAGTCGAAACCAACAACTTGTATACAAATAATTAACTTACTAAAAACATCATTAATTAGCAACATAATTTCCTTAGTACGCATGTCGGTCATCGTAATCTTGAGTGTGAATGTAAAATTTTCTCGATCCCAAATATTCGTCTCCCTAATGCTAAAAATTCTGACTCCATCCCTGGTTTATGCCATCCGAACTATTTCTATTTGTACCTTTTCCCTTCTCCCTAAGGCCAATGCTACTCCCAGTTGCCACTATATGCTACATCCACTATTGCCATTTGCCAAATATTCCCCTCTAATCAACTCCCATGACAATTTGGAAAATTGTTCTAACCAATTCTATCTTCATCTTTTCCCAATGGGACCATTCATGCTTTTATTAGAATCATCCACCACAACAATTAGTTCACACGCAATGGTACAAATTCTACAAGACAACATATAAAGATAGAATTGTACGAAAATGATTGGATCCTCTTTTTCTGCAAGTGTCTGCGCGCTAAAATGCATTTGACAATAATAAAGAAATAAATAAATAAAAATTCCAAAATGCATGAGTCAAGAGAGGAAAGTAACAAGTTTGTTTGACAAACAAGAAGATCTCTTGAAATTTGAATACAATGCCCCATGGACCAAAGGGAGAGCCAATCCCATTAGAACTTTTTTAGATAAAAAAAAAACAAGGAATTTTTGGAGGAAGAAAAAGAGTTCTCTCTTTTCTGTTGGTGGTTTAAAAAGTAGGGGAGAAAATGATGATATATTTGTCAAAAAGACCTACTTTTTTTTCCCATTCTTTGTGAGAGAATGAAAACATTCTACAATGGATTATAGTTTTCAATCCATTTTTCTTTTTCATTGACAAATTTAAGATTTAAAAAGTAGGGTTAAAGTGATTTTGAAAGGAACATAAAAGGTTAGAGTTCAGCAGAATTTTTAGTAAATTATTTGGTCACATCTTCTGGAACTACCCTATTCCTTTAAGTTAATTAATTGATATATGTGGATTATTTGAAGCTGTGGATATGAAATCCACTCATGTTCAATAGACTAATGTGTCTTCAAATTCGAAGGATTTGAAACGCATTGTAGAGAAGTTCAAATTGAAACGCTAATTAACTAAAATACAACCACAATTTTAGAATAATCCAAGAAAATTGAGAAAAAGAAACAACTTTAGCTAGTGAAATCTTTCTTCTTCTTATTTATTTATTTATTTATTTTACTTTTTTGATCAGTCAAGGGGTAGAGGAGTAGGCAACCGGCACAGCTAATCTTTTTTGAGCGGGATCATACAGACTAAAGACTCTAGACCAACAAAGAGAATTTTGGAAGAGATACATCAGTCATTCTAATGTAAGTTCTATTGCTCTATTAAGGTGCAACTAGAACAAAGAAATAACTTATTCACTGTTCCTCCCTAAATAAGTTATTTATGGCAGCGCACAATCTCACCAGTCCGTCTCGGCAATCAATGATCTGAAATCGTTCAAAATACTTTTGGATGCGCGAGATTGGGCGCTGTAAAAAATTTAGTTTACGAGCCTTTACGGAGACTCCGTAAATAAATTTTTTTCTCCTAGAACATAAACTCTCTTACACGGTATCTGGTTTTCGAAATCAATAGTGATAAACTAAGTATTTATTCTTTCTTTTGGTGCATATATTATTTATTAATTTTATTCTGTGTGTTACGTATTGTGTACCACTTTGGTTGCTAGTTGGACAAATCACCTCAATCAGAATTAAATGCCAGTGCCTGCGTGATACACGCGAAGGAAAAAAAAGAAGAAGATGCTATATACCTTTGAGGGAGAAACTTTTTAGGTACTGAGTGGGTATCATGTGGCAGTATTTTTCGGCGATTTCAGCCATCCAAATGAGTTTTGGATAGTTCGGATTTTAAAGAGAGAAGAGGAGAGGAGAGAGAGTGGTTGGGTGAAGAGAGAGAGAGAGAGAGAGAGAGAGAGAGAGAGAGAGTGAATAAATCTAGGCTGATGAGATACCGCATGTGTGGTATACGTTCAACGCCCAAAAACAGCGCCCTTTGAGGTGGTGAGGAGAATCATGGATTGAAATCGAAATTGACAGTGTTCATTCTTTTTCAAACACGCATAGATTCACCAAGAAAAAGAAGTACTTATTTTATATTTTCAAACTCAAAAATAATGTAAATGAAAAATAATTTTTTAATTTTTTTGTACCGTTCAAAAGATCTTAATGAGATCTAATAAGATCCATATTGCTTAAAAAATTATTTGCGTAAACACATTATTTTTTAGCTTGAAATTGTCTTATTAAAAAATAAGTACTTAAAATGAGTTATGGGGCCAACAATAGACATGAGAATAGCATTTCAAAAATACTTGGAAATAGGTAAAAGTTTGATCAGAAATGGCCGAAAATGCCTCGATACTTCCTCTACTTTTAATTTTTACGGCCTATTTGTTGGCTGTAGTACCTGTAATAGAGGCCAAACATTCCACGGAAGCTGTGTTCAATTTCTGGAGGCCAACATTCTAAACGTGTAACGGAGGGTTTGTTATGTCGCTAACTTCGAGGTCTCGTAATTAATCGAGGTGCGTGTAAGCTGACTCGAACATCTAGTTATAAAATATATATATATATATATATATATATAGATATATATGAATAGTCTTGAGATAACTCACCATGTTTATAAATATATGAGGTTGTTAATTATTAGATTCTCATCTAATCTAATGATGCATATAGTTCATCTAAATCGTACCCACTAACTAATTAGTATAACCATTAGTCAAATTAAACGATGCCGCGCGAGTTGTCCTCGTTTAAATCTAACTGGATTTGGCAAATTTCGATTTTAATTAAGTGTTGGTAATCTACGGAATCATACCTTAATAGGGTTGGCAATTAAATTATCTCCATTTATTTAATTTGGCAGTCACTTAATGACTTGTTTGCACTGCATTAAATATGTTTAACCGGATATGATAATATATTTTATGTGTGAAACCCTGTTTTTTTTTTTTTTTATTTAAATAAAAGCCCCCTAGATTGCCTAGCATGGTCCATTGGTCCCAACTCTAATTAGTAGCCTTTCAATGTTATCAACATTACAGCTTGGCTGATTAATAGTATCTCCAAGGTCTAGGTTTCAGTTTTTTAATCAAGTTTTAATTCAACTATTTCGCTGTTCAAAAAAAAAAATTTTATTTTAACTACTGACAGACCATGAGCTTTGTTTTGGTTTTAATTGAGACCCCTATAAGTGAGTAGTGAAATTGGTCTTCTAAAATTAGTCAACCAATTAGGTCGTCATCAGCACTGGGAAAATAAATTAATAAGTCGTATTTTTTTTTTTGGTAATGCAAAATGTTCTGGGTCAGCTTGCGCGGAATTCAAACTAATTTTCTACCAGAAAGATGTAAATTACATTTTTACACATGCAAGTTAACAATTTGCACACTCCACCTATTTATAAATGCACTCTACACTTTATATATCCTGGTGTTCAAAAGTACAAATAACGCTACTGTCAAAGCACATGAAAAGAGGAAATTTGAAGTGCATATATAAGAAAACAAAGCGTGAAAATTATTTCCCATGTATATATCTACACATATAAGCGTGTAATTAAACACCTATTGGGATTAAGAAGTACAAATTGTTCATCTGACTTTAGAGTTCCACCCCACCATTGCATTAGATATGATGCCATATATGCTGTAAATATAAATTTTTGCAGTAATGCCTACTCTTTGTTTGTATTTTTTATTGTGGAGGAAAAGCAAAAATTAAATGAACTGACACTAAGTGGCTCGGGTACCCTTCAAATCACGTTCTGATCACATTGAGCGGCTCGAATCATCAAAATTTGATCGGGAACTATGAGGTATTTTTTTAGGTGTCCCTTGAACCGTCCCGTGTGTGTGTGTATAATATATGTGTGTGTGTGTATATTGACACACATATGAGTAGCATTGTAAAGAAGTTAATTGTTTTCTCTTTTTTTTGTGTAATATTGTATGGTGTTTCGGGCCAACTTACGGGCACTTTGGACTAATTTCTACAACTCCTCTCACAACTGTTTAACACGCTTACATGTGAAAATGAGGTGACCTCAAGAGTTGCTAGTAAGAAGAATCAAGCCTAAGACCCTAGGAAGGAGCAAACTCTTAAGTACCAGGCCATAACCACTTGGCCAACCGCGGGTTAATGCATGTGAGGAAAATGACTAGATACTTGGCACAAGATCATATTTTTTCCCAGCTGGTTTGGTTGCCAAATGGACTACTGGACTTATATACTCCTATGTACTTGCCTACTTGGAATGCTACAATAGAGAGTCAATTCATTTCGTCTGAGGGTAATTACTGGTTTTATTTATTTAAGCTGACAGTAAGTGGAATCACCTAATCAAGATCCAAGTTTGCACTGCATAAATTTACCCTGTATAATACTTGCGTATCAAAAAAAAAACTTACCAATCAATATTGCTCACAAGACGCCGGCTATTTTTTACTACGCAATCAGAAAATAACGCTTAGCAAATCACAATGTTGTCTTGACACGATGAGAGAAATTATTGATTCCAACAAACAAGGGGGGGGGGGGGGGGGGGGATATTTTTTACTACGCAATCAGAAAATAACGCTTAGCAAATCACAATGTTGTCTTGACACGATGAGAGAAATTATTGATTCCAACAAACAAGGGGGGGGGGGGGGGTGGGGGTTTGGGGGCCACCATTCGAATGCTACCTAAAATGTGGTATTCTTATATATATGTAGTACGTACCGTTCAAAAATATATTTACCTACCGTGTCGATGTAACGTGACCTAAACTAGTTAGGTCATTAAACCACTACTAGTTAAGAGGAGAACCTCTCTACCTAAACATTTTCAGTCATGCCAATTAATATATTGTTAGCGGATGACGGTGACCTAAATGAATAATTAGCAGATTAACTTGACATGTAATCTCGTCATTAAAGCATTAATGCCACCTTTTTTTTATTGGAAAAGACAAGCCAAAAAGCATCGTACCGGCAACCACAATTGTATCTAAGTATTTATAGGGCTTGTTCTAGGATTCCTCGTGATGCAATCTGCTAACTAGATGACTCATCAACACATACACACTCTCTCTTTCTTAAACTTTTTATCGCTAAAACAATTCGTTTCGTTTCGTTTCGTTTTGTTTCGTTAAAGTTTTTATTTTTTAAATACTTTTTTTTTGTTTTACGAGACAGGTCATTTTTTCACATTATATCACCTTTAATTCAAAAAACAAGTACTCCCTCCGTCCAAAAATGTTTGTCCTGTCTGCAAAATAAAGATTAAAAAATATTGCAAAAATTCATAACTTTAAAAAACTCATCAATATATAGTGAACTATTGAAAAAATTAGAATTTTTCTTGCAAAAGTTCTACTCCATATTATTTTTACATCATCGTTTTGCGAACCAGACAAATATTATGAGACAGAAAGAGTAATTATTTGAAAAATAAGTACTTATTTTAGTAAGTGGAACGAAGCTCTCCGGCTTGAATGTAGCTAGATTCTTTTGTTAATCTCGGGGATAATCTTTACAACTGAGATAGCTCATCCTCCATTAACCTTGTGATAAATGAGGATTAATGAAGAAAACCTAAAGCACTGATTAAAAAAAATACATCCTTGAAAAACAACAATATGAAAGCTACACATGTGGAAAAAGAAAAATAGGAAGTGCTCTGCCGACTTGGGTTTAGGTCATTTCCTTTTAAAACCATAATCTTCCCAACTAATTAATTACATTGTTTATCGCAAAACCTCATGATAAATGGGGATTAATGAGGCAAAAAAAGTGATCATAGGAATCTTTGCATGGAAGTTTCCCTTTTTTCTTTCAACAATTAATTGAAACTTGAGTTACCTATAACGTGTCGTTTTGTTTGTGGAAATACTTTTTATCATCATCCTAGGATAAAAAGATGTGAACACATTGTTAAAGGTGGCTAGAGTACATAATATCACGTGAAAGTGAACACATTGTTTTTTGCTTTGTTTGATTAGCTAGATTACAGGGCGTTTCCACCGATCAATAAGTTATGGACAACTTTTTGTTGTTTAAAAATGTCTAGATGTTTTCGGTAATTCACAAGCTGTAGATGATATATGGGCGGGTCAAAGAAAAAATTATAGGTAAAAAATACTCTTGGGGGGAAAATGAAAAGGGAGATTATGGAAGTTGTAGGTTAATGTAAACAACATGACAAAATGCAATAACTTGTAGTCAAAATTTTTAGTGAAAACGCCCCCTAAAAACTCCATTTGTCCTAATTTCTTTGTCATTTTGGGAGTTCGTACCACTTTTTAATTGATTATATTTTGAAAATATTGTTAGAAAGAACTAAAATTGAGTCTTGCTATCAAGTAAAATTCATATTGCATATAAAAAGTACTCTGTATTATCAATTGAAAAGTATAACCAATTTCTTATTCGATTAGGATACAATGAATGACTAAAAAATTGGAACGGAGCGAATATGAAATTACGTTACAAAGACTAGTATCTTGTTTTAGTGTTGTTGAATGGATCACTTAATGGACGGAGTAACTACATGTTAGATAGTGAAATACACGAACACACGATCAACTATACAATGCCCTCGACCTCGATGCACATAGGTCACTTGTAACTAAAAGTGTTTGTATATTTATTCTCGTATAATTTAATATCAGTCACACAATTGCACAAAAGATTCTTCTCCAGAAAAGATTATTGTGTAAATCTGCGGTTGAAATTACACAAAAATAGAAATACATACATTTGTTCAGTACAGAAGATTGTATATGTTACTAATTCCTTAAGTATTAGTCCAAGTTGACCAATCAAACTAGTCCTAAAGTAAAAAACATACTCGTCGTGGTAAAAAAAAAATTGATCCTCGATCATTAGGTGCATCATGGAAATCATTACCTAAACTTGGCCTTTCATTATTCCGATTATGTTGTCACGCTCATGTGTCCTATGTACTCATTGTACTTCGAATTTCCGTAATTCTCCTATTTGTTAACACCATTCTTCTTCTCGTTTTTATTTGGTGAATTTACTGAAATATCCTTGCACTTTATTACATCACATAAAGTGTAAGAGTATTTCAATAAATTCACTTAATAAAAACAAAAAAGGAATTGACATTAACAAATAGGGAAGTGGAAGCCAAACCAAATGAACGGATGGATAGAATCCCAATTTCAATGATTCGATCAATCCCAATTTCAAAACGAATGATGATGTCAACAAGTCAAACCAAATGAATAGATCGAATCGTGTGGCTCCGAAACAGAAGCTAGGATAGTTTGGGTACAATTCGGCCCTGTTTCCATTAACAATAACTAAAAAACAAAAACATTGACGCATTTTACCACTTCGTTCTCATTAACAAAAAAACATTAAAAACTTTACGTTTTTTATCAACTGATTTCCACTTTTACCAACTTAACAATTTTTTCACTTATACATTCACCAAAAACTTTTTTACTTTCGAAAATAACTTAAACATTTTTCAATAACTTATTTACAACTAAAAACACCAAACAAATTTTCAATCACAAACAAAAATTTGCAAATTTTTCACAAACGGAAACACCGCCGGGTATACAGACTGTCGCCCATCTGGATCCACGGTCCTAACCCAAGTCAAAGTCGGACAACGCAGAGCCAGGGAGCCCACGATTTCACTTGTCACTTAAGTAAGAGTTAAGACTAATACGTCACAGCTGGCTGCTATTATTATAGTAGTAGTAATTAATTAGTATCGGTAATTAAGACCCTCACGTGTGGTTCACGCCACACGTGTGGTTAGGCGGCCGCTCCTCCCTCGCCTCTCTCTGCCACGGTGTAATCAATGCAAATCACGTTCTGATATTGACCACACGGCTGCCCGGTAAATTCTATTCTCACCCCCTTGTTTTCGGGAAATTATATAATGCCCCAGGGGCAAGAACACGTGGAACCAATTCGGTTTGGGTTTTGAGAAAGGTTTTAAAGTGTAATGAGTGGAGAGAGATAGATAGAGAAAATTTATTGAGTACCGTGAACAAAAATTTTGAGTACCCCAAACTAATCAGCCCGTGATGCCCTAACCTCTTTCTCCATTACACACACATAGTAAGTTCTCTTTGATTTGAAAGAAAAGTGGAGCAAATTAGATTTGTTTTCATTCTCTCAATGACATGACAAGGAAAGTTGACAAAAAGTCATAAGTTACAAAGGGGTAAAATGATAAAATTGACACAAATTCAATGTAATTATGATATTTTCTTAAATTACTTGAAAATCAAAATAGGCGCAACAAATTGGGACAAAGAGAGAGTAATATACGAGATTTTGCACATACGTTATTGGTTAATAGAGAAAGTAGAGTTAAGGTAATTTTTAAACCATCTAATTCGAATATATTCCTGGAGTTGTCACTGTCTTATCTTTTCAAGAATTAAAGTTTCTTTCATGGTTGCCACCATCTCACAGGTGGAGGTGGAGGTGGATCGGAGGAGTAGGAGAAGGATGAAGGAGAAGGTTAAGGGGGGTTGAGGAAAATTTTTGTAAATTTGGTTATTTGGTGTGGGTACCGTTGAAAAAGGGGTGTGAATTTCGTCATTTCAATTGTGACGCAACAATTTGAAATGACTATTCTCTCCCTCCATCCCACGGAGTAATTCTTTCATGTCTCTGGGGCGCACTGCGTGTTAGTGCCTCAAACTCCTCTCTATCACATAATATAGTATGTGATCGTAGGTTTGGGTTTCAGATGAGACAAAAGATTATATTCTCTCCATCCCATAAAATTTGGTATTTTAGAGGAATGCGTGTCATTTTAAAATTGCATATATCTTTTAATCCATAATGTTTTAGACGATTTTTTGAACTTTGTTTAATAGAACAAACTAAAATCTATTACACAAGATCCATATTGCTTATAAAAAACATTACGAATTAAAATATATAGTTAATTTTTTCATAGGGCTGAAACAGTGAAAGTGCCAAACTTTATGGGACGGAGGAAGTACTTTGAACACGATACTATTTCATTGCTCTTATTAGTCTTGTAACAATGAAATCCTCTTTTGCCGTTCAAACAAAAATTAAAAAAATTTGAAGCAGCACGTGACAATACCCTATTGGATAGAGAAAAATTTGAGATACCGCCACGTGCTGCCGTCACGGAATAAATTTTCCTCCGTCCACACCCGCTGCCCCCGTGCCATCCATCTCCATCCATTCAACGCCCGTCAATATAGAGTGAGGAAAAAAGGCTACAAAATACACACGCACGCACGACATAGGCGGAAAACCAACTATATAAACCGACTTCCCCCCATATCTCCCTCTCTCGCTAACGAAACACAAAGCCAATCACACTTCCAACATCTCTCTCTCTCTCTCTCTCTCTCTCTAAAACGTTGTCAATGGAATCTCCAGTTCGCAGTAACGTGATCATCGTCGGAGCCGGTATTTCAGGTATAACGGAGAGAGACTCAAAACACTCGTAACATAAGCATATACAATGTTGAACCTAATTTGTTATTATGTAATTGTGTGTATGTGTATGTATTTACAGGTATATCGGCGGCGAAGGTGTTGGCGGAGAACGGCGTGGACGATATTTTAATCCTGGAGGCGGCGGACCGGATCGGCGGGAGGATCCGGAAGGAGGAATTCGGAGGGGTGTCGGTGGAGCTCGGAGCGGGTTGGATAGCCGGAGTCGGCGGGAAGGAGTGCAACCCGGTTTGGGAACTCGCCCGGAGCTCGGGGCTCCGGACCTGCTTCTCGGACTACAGCAATGCCCGTTACAATATCTACGACCGAAGGTTCGTTGGAATTTCTACCGGCGCAATTTAGCATTACTCGTTTTCTGGAGTTTTTCTAGATTGCGCTCGGTGCGTTGCGGTGGTCCTAGTTTGTAGTATCTCTTTTGAACAATTTTTGTGGTGAAAACAGTGGGAAGATTTTTCCGAGTGGAATCGCGGCGGACTCGTACAAAAAGGCGGTGGACTCGGCCATGGAGAAACTCAAGAAGGAAGAGGTTAACAACCACGACGCTGATTTGCTCAAACTTTCCGAACCTCCATCGTAAGCTTTTCTCTCCTCCTCATCGTCTCTGTCGTTGTTATTGGATTTGTAATGATATCACGACCTAAGTCACATAATATGCATGCGTGCGTGTCTAATTAATCAGTGAATCATGATGGACGCCGCATAAATATGTGATGTTGAAAAGCCTTGAATGATCCGAAGGACCATGTGACTATGCTCTGGGAATACTGAATGATTACTTACTGTGCATGAGCATTAGTGAAAGCGTGAAAACATCTTTCAAATTAATTGAAAAATGGCTTACCCAAGACTATTTTGTACGTCTCATTTTCAAATTATAATTATGACGCTGCAACAGACCATTTGAGTGGACTATGACCATGTTATTATTACCGGTTGAATTCCTACGCAGTGAGCTTTTACGTTCGTTATATAACGCTTTCTGTACCTTTTTTGTTGTTAACAGTACTCCCAAGACACCAATAGAGCTGGCCATTGACTTCATCCTTCACGACTTCGAAATGGCAGGTCGGTCTGCGCTCTTTCGGTTTTCTTTTCAGTTATAACTCAGGGTTTTCAGACTTGTTTATGGATTATTTTATGAAGAATCAATGCCACTGTCCATTGACCTGAACCCGATAAAGACCGATGTGTGCTTTGATGCTGCGTAGATTCTCTAAAAGGACCAAATTTAGTACCAGTAATTCTTTTTTCTCGAGCTTGTGCTTTCCATTAGAATAAGGTGAAGTTCAGTTAGAGGCTTCAAAATTTTGTTAGTATAATCTTTCTTATCAATAATGCTACGAGATGGTGAACAAAGTGTATGATTACAAATTTTCGGGAATTGTTTTATTTTCCAATAATGAACTGTCAAATTGAGAATTGGGTTTGGTTTTTACAGAGGTTGAACCAATATCAACTTACGTGGATTTCGGGGAGCGAGAGTTTTTGGTTGCTGATGAAAGAGGTTACGAGCACTTACTGCACAAGATGGCCGAAACGTTTCTTTTGACTTCAGAGGGTAAAATCATGGATAATCGTCTAAAACTCAACAAGGTAACAAAGAAATCTTTTTACTTACCAAAAACAAAAACAAAGAAATCTTTTTGTAGATTTTGTATTTGTATCTCTTAGGAGTATCTTTTTTATGCTTGTGTTGTGTTACTTGTCCGTTATGCTTTCCATTATGAGCCAATCATCAGGCGAAAACAGAGAGACATGTAGATCAGTTAGACAAGAGAAAAAGGAACACAACTCTGTTTTGTATGCATGCAGTGCACCTTCCCTGCCTTTTCATTTGTTGTTATTTGTTGAGATTGATAGAGCCACCTTTAGGGGTTTTTCCAGATAATGACGTTTACTGAAAGCTGTTCTCTTTTTGTATTCTAGTATTCTGTTTGTGATATCATATTGGACAATAGTTTAATATAGGAAACTGATTTTCGCGCTCCACTTTTTACTGATGGCGCTCTAATTTTAAAGTGAAGTTACTAGTAATTTCAAGAACAAAGTGGATAAAAAATAGAGTGCGTATATCAATTTCCCTTAATGTATAGAGATAGAAATAGGCAACTGTATGAGATTACTTATCTTTCCAGGTTTTACTTTTTGAAATCTCTAAAGAGAATCTTTGACATGTTTGTGCATGAGGTTACTATGTTGCCTAGAAATTTCCTTACTTTCTTTTCCAAGGGTATGCGGGTTTCGACGCACCTTGTCTCGAGACTCCCGACTTATCTATTAGGTACATGTAAAATATCAGTCCGCGTATGTTAGATAATTATGGCTTTGGGACGTTCTAAATAGAAAGGCTAAACCATACCCATTATGCAGCCCTTAGTAATTATTGAGAAATATCCTTGTAATTGTTATTGACTGCTATTCATCGCTGCATATTTTCAAATAGTCAAATGGGAAACACCCAGCTCCATTTAATAGAAACAGGGGAAATTTTTTGAGGACCCCTCCATACAATCGTAATTTGACCTGCCCAACGTTGTCCAATAATCATAGTCATGAACTGGAAAAATATTTCTAGCCTCGAAGCCCATTTTACTACTCATTGTCCCAGTGTGTAGGTCCCAAATCCCAATCTCCGCCACTACCTTGCGCAGTGTGCATATGGCCTATGGTTTTCGTTCAAGGAGCTAGAATTGACCCAAGACATATTCTCAATAGGGACATGATGTAAAGGGTCTTGTCATTTTCTTCATTTAATGGGGTTAGTTGTATGCTTCCCAAGTAGTAGCTTTAATGGAAGTTATATCTTATTGGGGTGGAACTGTTTCTCAACGCTTTTACTATAGCTCATAAATTGAAGACACTTAACATAAATAGACTAGGTTCCTCAATATCAGCAGAGATTCCTCTTGAAGTATATCATCCAATCCCACAATTTCAAAATCGGAAATGGAAATTTTGGCACGAATTTTCTTGGTTTGACTGCTCAGAGGTGTACGACTCTGATGAGCTGGTGGTTGGCTTGTCTTTTGCTGCTTCATCTTTGTTTTGTAATTTTGAAGTACATGTATGTATACATGGTATTGTAGATGTACATATAACAATGGTTAGCTTCCTCCATGTTGAGCATTGAAAAATATTATGAGGATCATATCTGTACAACCACCAATCATGTGTGTGTGGTACTCACTTGAGAATGTGGCTATGCCCCATGTTAGATTCTACTCCTGCCAATATAAAATAGGAATGGATAACCAACCTTTGGCCAACTTACTTTAGGTTCATTGGAGGAGACAATGTTAGCCTAATCCATCCTTGTTTGTGCGCCCGTATTAGTCACAACGCCCACCACGTGCACATGACACGGTGGCTCACATAGATTAACGGACGGAGTAGTTTTCCGTTTTTTGTACTTACATAGCTTTGTTTATGCCAAACTAATTTGTAGGCTAGGCTAAGAGTGAAACCTAATGTTATACTGTGAGATTTGGTTGTGCATTGATGATATGGTTTCATGGAATTGGGCCAGGTTGTTCGGGAATTACAGCACTCGAGAAACAGCATTACTTTGACAACGGAGGATGGTTGCATTTACGAAGCCAATTACGTGATTTTGTCCGTTAGCATTGGTGTTCTCCAAAGTCACCTCATCTCCTTCAGACCACCCTTGCCCGTACGCATCCTACTTCTTTCTTTACCTCTAGTCAACTGCTAAATATTTGTACGAGCAATTATCCACCATGGAAACAAAGCACAGTTGCTTCACTGTTGGTGTTCCATTGATCTGACCCAGTACAGTAACAATGGGGGTGTTGGTGTTCCATTGATCTGACCCAGTACAGTAACAATGGGGGTCAAGGCTAAGAACTGGGTCACTATCGGTGGGGCCAACCAAGTTGTACAATTGCAGGTTACAAAGTTTAGATTCCTAACTGAAAGATTGTCAAGTACAAACACTATTTTTGAAGAAGGTAGGTATCCTGTGTTGGGTTGTCCTCTAAATGTTTATGTACATCTGGCTCCCCAATGTCTACTTGCATCTTCCCCAAATGCATTCATGCTTGCACGAATATGTCTCGATATTCAAGCTTTTGAATATTCGTTGTCTATTTGGGGTGTATTTGGACAGAGTCACAGACGATAAGAATACATTTTCCTTGGCCCGGTTCCATAACCAAGAAAGATTAAATAAGGGTTGAATAGGTAGGTGATTCTATGAATTATCTAGTTTTTTTTTTGGTAAACGAATTATCTAGTTGATGTATTGATGACACACGAATGATATATAGTCGAAATGTTATTAATTTGCATGTACCACGGATTGCATAATCCACAGAATTGTAAATCCGGTGGCTCATCAATGAGTTGCCCTGTTTTTGTGAAGTGGACTTGACACCTAGTAGGCCAAGGGCGCAATATAAGGAAGGAAGCAATTATATGGGTATCTGTTGACAGCTGGTCTCTTAAACTTGTGAAAAAAGCATTTATGATTTCCTGAATTATCAATGCAAGTTGGGTTTTGAAACCCATGATTGTCAAAACCATGGGAAAAAGAGAAGCAACTAAAAAGAAAAGTTTATGGTGGTTTAAATAATTAGTTGTTTGGTACAGTCAAAGTTTAGGAAATGGGTGACAAAACATAATGGTGGTCAAATTTTCTTACTAAAAGAAATCCGTACGCATACAATATTGTTAGTTTTGTGGATGCCGAAGAATCATTCCGGAAGAACTTGGTTAAGTGAATCTTTTACTGTTGAGCCTTTGAGAAAATATCCGTGCCAATGCATTGGACTTGGGATAGGAAATTATTGGGTGATTATGGCCATCAATGCCAACACATGTCTTCATTGTTTTTGAGTTGGTTTTGGTTAATTGATAATAATGCTGGTAATTATATACATTATCTCCTCCAATGGCCCCGCTTTTGTGCCTAGATATTCTTTTGCGGGAATTTGCTAAACCAATGCACATGCATGTCATTTTTCAATAATTTGCTTGGGCAGTTTTAAAATTGCTAAGTACCTCTGAATGTTTCGACATGTTTGTTTGTTTGTGGTCCCTTCACTTATTGTACGATTTCGCAATGTAAGAATAAACTAATCGGGAAGTTATGAAACAGAGGTGGAAAATGGAAGCCATTGAGAAATGTGATGTGATGGTGTACACGAAGATCTTCTTAAAGTTTCCGTATAAGTTCTGGCCGTGTGGGCCTGGTAAAGAGTTCTTTATTTACGCCCACGAGCGGAGGGGCTACTACACGTTCTGGCAGGTTTGTATAATGTACTAGTATTTACCATTAATTTAGTCTAATTGTCTGATTGCATGCTAAGAGTGATGTTGTCCTGTTCTTTTTTATGTCCAATCTTTGTTTTTGTTGTTTGACTTGGGAGTATTTCATAAAGGTTGAAAGAGGAAAGTTATTTGTTTTTTTCCGGACAGATGAGCAAGAAATTTGTTTGTTTCTGGCTTTGTCATTTCTTCACGATATTTTAATGTGGAGTAATCGGGATAGTGGCAATGTTCTAAAAATCGCTAGGTGCTAATTGGGTGACCAACTAGAGCCTAGCCAGTCGACTTTTAGAATACTGGGCAGTGGGGAGGAAAATTTACCTACTTGATGTTTGAGCTCTGGAAACAGTAGCAGCTCGTTTGGTGGATCAAGTTGTTCTCCAATCTTGTCATTTTGACTTTCGGTTGAACATATCAGTCTTCTCTTCATCTAGTTGCTTATACTACCTCTTTCCAAAGGGTCTGTATATTTTTATTGCACCCTTTGTTTGTGAATGTTTACTGTGACATCCCAATTTTTCAGTTTAAAAAAAAATAGTATTTTGACACGAATAATTAAATCTTTCATTTTTCTTTTTCAAACTTCTTTCTAATTAAAAAAAAAAGGACGTCAACTGTTATTTACTTTATGTATTTTGAAAATTTATCTAAACTCAAATAGCTTATATTGAAATTCTAAGTTGGGTTATAATTAGGTACTTTTCCCCGACGAGTGATTATTGAATGTGGAAAAGAAATTTCGGGCTGAACGTGTAATTAAACTAGAAAGGTTAGGTTTGTACGTGGTCAGTTATATAAGGAAGGCATGTGGTAGGGTTTGTTTTTAATACATCACGTTAGAGAGAGTTTGTGCGGCAGAGAGAGAGAGAGACTGAGAGAGAGAGAGAGAGAGTTCAGCGCTGGATTTCGGAGCAGTGGGCTATCGAGAAGACCCTCGGTAATAATCTTCTCCTTGTCTTTTTCTCTTCGCTGTGCGGGATATGGATTTCATAGCTATAATACATATGTAGTTTGGGTTTTGATTTGTTATCATTGCGGTACCAAAGTTTGGCATGTGGCAAGACGTTTTGGTGTGTGCGTGTGTCGAGATAAAAAATTGTGAAATTAATCCATCGGCCTGTTCCTGGAGTTTAGTTATGGAGAGTCAATATTAGTAGTAATTAGCTAATTATATCGTTATTAGTTACGGTGGTAACTAGAGTTGTAGTCATTTTCATTAGATTGACTTTCGTACATACATTCTATATGTTCAGCCTAGTAGAGCACTCGGGCATTGCGTTTTGGCGATTGGAAAAATATTGGTTTAGTGTCACACAGATTTTGCTTTAATAAAATATCTAGTTTTTTTTTTAATGATTGCGAGTTCTTAAAATATTATTTTTAATTAGGCTTCGTGTCCCATGATTGCTTCATGGTACACGGCCGGTCATGCTCCCGGATTTGGGGCGTGACATTTACTGTTTTCCACTAGGTGATTAGATTCAGCAACCTTGTTACTGGAAAATCATGAGGGAAAAGTTGCATATAAAAGACTGGTTGAAAGACGATTGATATGTATTCATAAGTAAACCAGCCCAATCTGCAAATGTTTCTGAATGACTGTGATGCCCATTTGCCATTTACACTTTTACCACTCAAGTGTGCCCCATAGTTTCTTTATCTGTCCCAACTACTACTATAGAGATGTGTGTAATGATATTTCTTGTGTGGATGAACAATGGTTCTCTGCTAAAAATTTTATTTTGCGTGAGTCATTGGTTCATCTTACCACGTGTCTGTCACTTTCTTAGACCTGGCAATTTAATTCCACTATCGAAAGTTCTCTTATTATCATGTCAGTCGAATATAATTTTATAATCACTGTCTCCCAAATGTTTCATTGACTTTCTTAGGAGATAGGTGAAATATTATTTTCCACACATTGGCACCATGTAGAATCTTTGTGTTCTTATTCTCTTCTCTTTCATTTAGCCCAAAAAAAGATTCTGGACGTATAGTATTGCAAATCGAATGTTATCTTTCTGGAACTCATTATCTTAAACATGTTCCCTGATTGTGTGATATATTTGGTATTGGTATTACTGTTCAGCTAACTGATCAAAGTTTGTTGCTGATCTCTTGCTTTATCACCAGCACATGGAGAATGCTTACCCGGGGTCCAACATTCTTGTTGTCACATTGACAAACGGGGAATCAAAACGCGTTGAAGCACAATCAGACCAAGAAACACTAAAAGAAGCCATGGACGTCCTAAGAAACATGTTTGGGACTGACATACCTGATGCCACTGATATTCTTGTGCCTCGCTGGTGGAACAATCGATTCCAGTGTGGCAGCTATAGCAATTATCCCATCTACTTCAATCATCAACTTGTTGATAACATTAAGGTGTGCATTAGTTATCCTGCACTAATATATGGCAATTATATTATTCATGCTACCTTAACTTCTAGCTCTCTATGTGGTAGGGACTCTCCATAAATAAACATATCGAAGGCATCGACCAACCTTCTGTGATAAAAACCTAAATGCGTCTTGTTCAGTTCACGTCTTTGTCATTGCTTTGTCTTGCTATTTACAGTAAACATAAGACTTGAATTCATAGAATTGGGACTTACAAAGTACTCCCTGTTTGTATATTAGAACTTACTAATATTGGTAAAGGCACTTTGCACCTTTGCTCTGAATGATTTACCTCAATCAAGTTGTGTGATTCTGTTGCACTTGCAACGTGAATGGGAAATTCTTGACATGTAGACTAATAGTTCTTGAACTAAAAGATTATGAGAAACAAATAAACCATATAATATTCAAGTAGGAATCAACTAACTTAAGTGTTTTGCAACATCCGTTCTAATTTTTGTACTTTACATGGTCAGGCACCAGTGGGGAGGCTATTTTTCACTGGAGAGCACACGAGCGAGAGATTTAATGGCTATGTCCATGGGGGATACCTTGCTGGTAAGTGAATTTAGGTTATTTCCAATGATCTTACTAGATCATGGACGATCTCTATTGAAGAGTTTTAGCATTCCCTTCTTATAGTCTTTGTATGAACAACTCGAGCAGGTATAGACACTGGTGAAGCGTTATTGGAAGAATTGAGGAAGGAAGAGAGAAAGCATGACTCTCAAACTTTTCTACTAGAGCCGTTACTAGCGTTAACAGGCTCATTAACCTTGACTCAATCAGATGCAGTATCAGGTCTCCACAAATGGGAAATTCCTAGACAACTCTTTCTTAGTACTAACAAAATACGTCTCCCGGGGGCCATCTTATGACTAAAGGAATCCCTTGATAAACCCCACTTTGACTATGAAACTGATCAGTTCAGCAAGAAAGATTCCCCAAAGGGTATGGAATACAATCCAATCTAATCCGAGCTGTTGATGCGATTCAGAGGGTAGAATAAAAAGGAGATACCCACGGAAAACCTGGGTGACTCTCATCTTTTTTGAGGCATATGGCTCCAGAAAAGTGCTGATTAGACCCCGGGGATTATGGTTTTCGAAGTGAATTGGTTTGGCTACTCAGGAAGGTTGTTTACTGGATTGAAATTTTAGGGCAAAGCATACTTTGGATACCAATTGTAGTGTTGTTACCCAAAAATGAAAGAAAGTTTCTTTTCAGATCTAAAGACACTACTTCCTTTTCAGATCTACAGACATTGTACTCTTTGAATTGATTTGTTGTCCATGGCTATTCCATCTCAGAGTAGAAAAAAGATACAATTGGAATAGCTAAATTAAACACAACAAACAAAGCTAAATAAGCCGAAACACCGCTTGGAAAATCATCTATCCAGCGTCAAAAGGAAAGGAGTGGTTCTAGTTGTAGCTGCAAAAACTGCTAGATAATGTACCCAAGGGAGCATTCTTTCTGCGTATAAGACTTTAAGTTGATGGTACACACACACACACACACCAAACACAGAAACAAATTTACATGGTTTGGCCTGAGTGCTCGCTCCGCAGAGAAAAACGAATATATATCGGCAATATCTGGGGATCACACAAAGGAACTTCTCAATCTCTCACCATGTCTGGTTCTCTCTATTCTCACCACACTTAACCTCTCTGCCCTCACTGCATATATATTTACACTCACACACACACAAAAGAAAGAGCAAATATTGTCCAAGGCCATTTTAGGCACGCGTGGGATTTTCTAGATTCGGGCGTGCCTTTGGGGTCAAATAAGGATGCCATGCATGCAGCTTGAACCATGTGGCTGCTACTGTCTGCAATGGGTTTGTGGCTTCGGTCATCTTGTTCTTGAGCATACGTAATCGAAAAGAGTTCTTGTTCAAACTGCTGAAAATATGATACGAATAAGGAGGAAAAAGACGATCGGGCCAATCATAATGGTGTGCTTAGTAGAATGATATCAGAATGGTCTCAAACCGGAATGGATTTTTTTGAGAGTGATGGCTGCTTAGATACAGTCTTTTCATTTTGCTGTATTTTATTGTTTCCTTACTTATGGGATTGACAAACTGCTTCCCCTTGGCTCTTCTAATCTCTAATAATCTAAGAGGGCTTCTGAGATTAATACAATGGCTTCATACTGGGAGCATTGCATCTGCATCTTGGAATTTATGATCAGGTTGAGGATTCTTCGACAAGAATAGTGCTGCAGATACAGAAAGCCGGAGAATTGGGCAAAAATAATTACTGATTGAGAGGACACTAAAATTAGCTTTTGGCCCAACCAACACTGTCTTTTAAATACCTGGGAAATTGTTTATTAGATAGGGTAATGTGGCAAGAGTAGCTAAATGTTTGATATTTCTTCACTTTCTTAACTCTGGTTGTGAAATCCCCAGTCCCACGTCGGCTAGGCGTGAGAATGTTGAATGGTATATATGGTAATTCTGAATTTCTGCCGTGCCAAAAAAAGGAAAAAGTTAATGTCCCATACCTAAGTAATAATATTTTAACCACTTTGTTAGGCTAAGGGTCCGTAAGCTCTGATATAATACGAATTGTTGATGTTTTGAATCGTATCCAAAGTAATTCATATTTGAATCTTGAATTTGTACAGAAAAATGAAAAGCCTAAGGAAAGAACAAGATCGTACGAACTGAAAAATTGCAAGCAAAAATACAATTTTTTTAGTAGAAAATAGAGTAGAGATAAGGGGAATGATCCTAACACTCCGATAGTAACGTCAATTTTTTTTTTTTTGGAAATTTATAGAAATGGTCTTTCTAGTTTTACCCGAGTCTCATTTTCATCCTCTAAATATCAATTGTAACTCTTTTGACATTCAAGTTTGATTTTCATACTAAGTTGGTCCAATTGATAATGTTTGTCAGCCAAGCTAGACGAAAAAAATCAGATTGAGGGCAAAAGTCATCAATTGAACCAACTTGGTATGAACTGCAACATCCAAACTGCCATAAATTTGATTTTTTTTTCTTTCAGTTTGGTTGGCTGACAGAAGTTTTCAATTGGACCAATTTGATACGAAAACCAATCTTGATGGTCAAAAGAATTGTAATTGATCTTGAAAGATGAAAATAAAACTCGGATTAAACTAGGAGGATCATTCACATAAATATCCCCTTTTTTTTGTGCTTGTAATTACATCATTTACCTCGTTCAGACACAAATGTGATTGAAGTCGTCAAATAATACACGTGGGCTGTATGCATATGATTTTGAAAACACTTTTGTCCAAATATAGGGTTAATTACTTATTACCCCCTTTATCTATACAAATTTTTCATTTTACCCCCTCTTACTATAAAACGCTACAACCTACACCCTTTATCTTCCAATTTCTAACACATAAGACCAGCTGTTAACAAAAGATATGGTAGAGCCACTGCCCTTACATTCATCCATACTTAAGGGTTATTCGGTTAAATAAGTCACTTGGCTTTTTTTTTTGGTCATCATTCAAAAAAAATTTCGCATTTGTTTGTTTTTCATCAATTTTTTGGGAATTATTGCTTTATCATGACGAGAAGAATCTTAAAAGTAAAAAATTACGATCGAAACCTAATTTTTTTTAATAAAGATAAAAATAAGCCAATAAGCCAATTTTCTCATCTATATTAAAAAAAATTGGATTTTAATCATAGTTTTTTACTTTTTAGTTTCTTCTTGTTATGAAGAAGCAAGAATCCCAAAAAAATTGGCAAAAAATTTACAAATGTAAAAAAAAATTGAATATGGACAAAAAAAGAAGAAGAGCCAAGCGGCTTATTTAGCCGAACAACCCCTTAAAACAAAACGTTAACTAAATTTAGCATAGTCAATTACATCTAGGAGAATTCAGAATTCAGCAAAAAATAAGGCCATAAGCCTTAGTGAACTACGTCCAACTTTTCAAGTTTCCAGCAAAATATGGCAGAGCCACTGCCCTTACATTCATCCATACTTAAACAAAATAGTTAACTAAGTTTGGAATTCTAGACTAACGGCAGGCCTTATGTGTTAAGAATTGGTAGATAAAGGGGTAGATTGTAGCGTTTTATAGTAAGAGGGGGTAAAGTGAAAAACGTGTATAGATAAAGCGGGCAACAAGTAATTAAACACAAGAGATGTCATTGTCGGTGTACATTGCGTTGCTCCAAAAAATTTAAAAAAGTTGGTTGTGAACTTCTTATTTTAAAAATAAAGGTATTAAAAACTCAAACATCAGTTCTCAGAAATTAACAAAGAAAAACAAAATGGCAGTAGTTGGCTAGTTGCTGTGTAAAGTGTCAACTGAAACCAGTGTATCACTGAAACAAATTGTGCCCATCAACTACCGGTGGTTAGATTGAGGAAGGTTACAGAGCAGAGCATGTTAATCAAACTCCATTTAATGAGGTTTGCCCTTTCCTTCACGTGCTTTCAACACGCGTGAGTACATAACGTTTCTTTGTAAACTGTCGGCAGCGGGATCCAAGATCACCTCACATGGAGAGAGAGAGAGAGAGAGAGAGAGAGCGCAAATTCAAGACTAGTTAAAGAGCAAATTCAAGACTAGTTAAAGTTGAAAGTAGCTGTGAATTCAAGTCATTTGAGTTTTAAGTTATGGGTTCACTGGTAGTCCAAGATCATTCATCACCCACAAAACCCTCAAAACCCTACCTCAAATCCAAGTCAAACCATCTCTCAGATCGCTTCTCTGAGTCCAAATCCCTAGATTTCTCCACATGGGTATCCGAAAACACCCCCAAGATCTTTACTTTTTCCCTCCTAGCCCTCACCGTCGCCGCATTCTTCTTCCTGCGCAATGCCGCCAACCCTGCCGCCCTCCTCTGCCTTAAAACCCACCGCCCCAATCACCCCGTAGAGCTCGAATACCCCGAAATCCACTACAATTCAATCCCACCTATTGTAGACAAGTCCTCCCGTTATACTTCCTTTAGGTCAGATCGATGGGTTGTGGTTTCTGTCTCGGATTACCCCTCCGATTCGCTTCGTGCCCTTGTCAAGATCAAGGGCTGGCAAGTGGTTGCGGTGGGTAATTCGAGGACTCCCGCGGATTGGGAGCTAAAGGGTGTGATTTTCTTGTCAATGGAAGAACAAGCTAATTTAGGGTTTAGGGTTGTGGATTACCTCCCTTACGAGTCTTATGTTAGGAAGAGTGTTGGGTACCTTTTCGCTATCCAACACGGTGCCAAGCGGATTTTTGATGCTGATGATCGCGGGGAGGTTATTGGTGGGGACCTTGGGAAGCATTTTGATTTGGATTTGGAAGTGGTAGTGGGAAAGCAGCAAAGGGTCTTGCAGTATAGTCATTTGAATGTGAATCGAACGGTTGTGAATCCCTACGTTCATTTTGGGCAAAGGTCAGTTTGGCCTAGGGGATTCCCACTGGAGAATGTGGGTGAAGTAGGGCATGAGGAGTTCTACACTGAAGTGAGTGGTGGAAATCAATACATACAGCAGGGTATATCTAATGGCCTACCGGATGTCGATTCGGTTTTCTATTCCACTCGAAAGTCGGGTGGAGAAGCATTTGATATCAGGTTTGATGAGAATGCCCCAAAAGTTGCTTTGCCCCAAGGTATGATGGTGCCAATGAATTCATTCAATACAATGTTCCATTATAATGCATTTTGGGCTTTAATGCTTCCTGTTTCTGTTAGTACTATGGCTTCTGATGTAATCAGAGGTTACTGGGCACAAAGGCTTTTGTGGGAGATTGGTGGCTTTTTTATGGTTTATCCTCCCACCATTCATAGAACTGATGATACAGAATCATACCCTTTTTCAGACGAGAAGGATATCCATGTAAATGTGGGCCGTCTCGTTAAGTTTTTAGTATCTTGGAATTCTTCAAAGAACATTTTGTCTGAGAGAATTTTGGAGTTAAGTTATTCAATGGCTAAAGAGGGTTTTTGGAGCGAAAAGGATGTGAGGTTCACGGCTGCTTGGATTCACGATTTGCTAGCTGTTGGGTATTCAATGCCGAGAATGATGGCAATAGATTTGCATAGGGAAAGGGCAAGTATTGGTGATGGCCATAGAAGGGAGTTCGTCCCCAGAAAATTACCTTCAGTGCATCTTGGGGTAGAGGAATCGGGAACAGTGAATTATGAAATCGGGAATTTGATTCGGTGGAGGAAGAATTTTGGGAATGTTGTGCTCATCATGTTTGTTAGCGGGCCTGTGGAACGCACGGCTTTGGAATGGAGATTGCTCTATGGAAGGGTATTTAAAACTGTGGTTATTCTCTCTGTACAAGCTGATGCAGACTTAGCCATTGAGCAAAGCCAGTTGGATAAAGTATACAAGTAAGTTGGTTTTGACCTTCTTTATGATTTGTTTGTTCATATATGAGCTTACTGGTGGTTCTTTCAGTTTCTATGTTTATTGTAGAATTCAGCCACCAATGTTTTCAAACTTGTAAAATTTGAATTTTCCCATCTTAGTTTTTCCGTACAGTGTACATTGATGCATTTAAAAGTTACAAGCTATGAGTTATTGATAATTTGATAGAGGAGCTTACAAATAACAATGGTGGAGACAAATTTCTTTGTACAAGTCTTTTTATGTTGTATTTGTTTCAATATAGGTAGATTCCTTGCAATTCTCCGTGTAAAAGAAAATGGAAATTATTTTCCTCTGGAGCAGTTTAGGCTCCTTGAAAATAGTACACATTAACTTGTATCTGGTCGAATGGAAAGGAAATTAACTTTTCTCTTTTTCTTTTCACTCTAAGACCTTCTGATAAGACCCTACAAGTTTCTGCCGTGAATTTCATGTCCATCTTACCTAGAAAGGCCAACATTGTAAACTGACGACATCTGGTTTTCTAGAAGAGGCTTCAAGAAAATTTAGACCGGAAAAAACAGTGGGACCTTCAAATGCACGATTTGCATAGAGAGTTTTGGGGTGCTTAGATTATGCCAGAGGTTGTTTCTTTCCTGGGATCATAACTCATGGGAAGATCCTAACTTTTGCACTTTAGGCAACGGTCATCACTTGTTCACTTCATGTGTTTTTGATCCTTCGTGCGGTGCATTAGGGGTGAGAGAATCTTTCAAAAGATTAGAGGAGCCAATGCTTGAGCACGTACTGTGTTTTATGTTGTTGTATGGTGTTTCGTTAGGGGGATTGACCTCTTTCGAAGGGACAGAACATATGCTACTTGTCATAAACGATTTCTTTGCCGTTTTTGTAAGTAGTAACATTTTCCTATTGTTTTGGATGTGTGAGAATTGGTTCACAATAATTGGACCAGATTGGGTTGCTTCTAGAAGATGTATTTCGGTGGTCTAGGAGCAGCACTATCAGAATTCAGAGCATTGAAGAGCCCTTTTTTGGTGTGTCAAATCAACCCTTTGAAGGCTAACGTTATTCTTTCTTTGGCCTATAGAATCTGATGTGCATTGCTCTTGTAAGGTGGGCTTGTATACAGTGAGTTGAGAGAACAATTGTAGAGTGTTTGTGAGCTTGAGCGTGAATGTAAATCCTCCCTACAAATAGTGAATCTGCTGCCCCCGTGGATGTACCCGATTTTGGGGAACCATGTAAAATTGTGTCTCTCATTCTCTGTGTTTGATTTGATTCGTGTGTGTGTGTGTGTGTGTGTTTGGTTCGCCGATCTCAATTGCACAACAGGATGTTTAGTTAGATTTGGGTGCTGCTTTTACCTTTTCTTCAAAGACATCGACAGTTGTCAGAGTAGTTGCAGATGGAAACTAGTCTCCATGCTGATACAAGCTGCAACTGGTAAGAGTAATGTGGATGTGATACCATGTGTATATGCTTCTGAATATAGACAATTATCTTTCCATAATTCACCTTCATTTTTAATCACCAGAAAGTCCTTTTCTGATATGTTTTCTATCTAATAGTTCTATAAATGGACAACAGGTATTTGCCCAAAATATTTAACAGGTTTACTGGCGCGGAAGGATTCCTGTTCCTTCAGGACAATACCATTCTCAACTACTGGAATTTGTTGCAAGCAGACAAATCAAAGCTTTGGATCACCAACATGGTAAGCTACCCTCAAATATATCATGTCACCTCTCTCTCTCTCTCTCTCTCTCTCTCTCTCTCTCTCTCTCTCTCTCTCTCTCTCAATATGTGTCTTTTGCAGGTGCCACAGTCTTGGACCACCGTGCCAATCACCAGCAACGACTCATTTTGGAATTCAAAACAAGCAGATATGGTGAAGCAAGTGGTGAGCACAATGCCAATCCACTTTCAGCTCAACTATAACGATAATGGCCAGCGCGATCAGACCCTCACCGTATGCAATTCTGAGGTGTTCTACGTTCCTCGGCGATTTGTGGACGACTTCATTGATCTGGTGGATCTAGTTGGTGATCTTGAAATCCACCACAAGGTTGCAGTACCCATGTTCTTTAAGGCCATGGACTCACTGCTGAATTTTGACTTGGTGCTCAATACAATGATCTACGAGACTCAAACACAATCAAGCAACTCGTCAATCTTATATTCTGCTCAAGTTCCGGCGGTGCACCCTTGGAGTGTTACTAGTGAACCAGAGTTCATAAAATTGATAAGAGATATGGCAGCAGGGGACCCTCTTCTAATGGAGCTGGTTTAGAGACAGATGCATGCATTTGTTTATACTACAAGGACATAGGGAGAAAATTTGATTAAAAAAAATTCCTGTTTTTCTTCTTTTTGATCTTTTGTAATTTTATATTGTACTGGAAGTGAGAAAACACTTCATTTTTTCGTCCCTTTTATCTTTCTTTCTGTAAATTTGATTCATTGATGGTGTATGTATCTTAACAAAACAATTGCACTATATTTTAATGTAATGTTCGAAGAAGAGCAAATTATTTACAAAGGTATAGGATATTGCACAATGTTGATCGTGTCTTAGATTAGCCTGTAATTTTCTGTTTGGCCGATGTAGGCTAAAGAGGAAAAAACAAACAAAAAAAACTCAGATTGAAATTAGCACAAGAAAACGAAAGACCCATGAGTACTATTGCTGCTGAAAATTTTCGATTCTGAACAGTATGATAACAAAAATGTACGAGAAATTGAGCGGTTGAGCCCAAGCCGTAAGGCTTCAAATTCATGATATTAAAGGAATTTGGAACTACGCTGAGTGCCATACACCTTAATTTGTTTACATTTGGTCAGCCGAAATATTTCTCATACAACGCTTTTGAAATCGCAAGGGCGTCTCCTTGAGCTTTCACAGGGTATAGTTGATTACTTTCTTGCCATTTGTTTGAAAATGAAATCCATTCCTTTCTCCAGTCCTCCATCTTGAAGCTCTCATTCCCCTTCAAGCTTTTCACCAGATGACTGAAGTAAGTTGACGCTCGAGGTAGATAGTACCCTTCTAGGAGTCCGCTCCAGAACTTGTTTGCTGGAAACAAAAAACAGGGGAAAATTTTACTATTTCACCGACAAAAAAGCATAAAAATCATTACACAACTAAAGCTGTAGTTTTTGGGGGAAGTTAATTTACCATAATCATGAAGTTTACTCTGATTAGACTTTGAATTGTCAAACCACATGGTCACTTGTGTCCTCGCGTTCCACTCATACTGAAGCAATACATACGAAGCAGTCAGACAAATTGTTCATGTTACGTGAATTTGCAAAATGTAAAACTGACTGTACAAGTTGAGTGAAATTTTAATATAATTTTCCAAAAATGTGCCTAAATGTGAAAAGGAAACAAGAATGAATAAAAGTTGAAGTTGGAAGAACCCACTTAGTCATCTCAACTTCAAGCTGTGTTGATTTATTTATTTGAGTTCCTTCGATGACTTGAAGTATCAAAGATACATAATTCTATGACGTATTTTTGTGGCGTGTTTGGATATTTTAAACTAAAGTTTTTTTTTATTCTCACCTGCTTAAGCTCACTAGGATTCAAAGCCAGCTTTTTAGCACTTTCTAGCCAAGTTCCAAGTAGAAAATTATCATCGGCAGCAAGTAGTTCATCGATGTCCTTGATAAGTTGTTGGAACTTTCGGCTCTTGGAACTCAAAGTTTTTGCATCCCTATCTCGGAAAGCTATAATTGCATCCAAATAAACCTGGTTTGCTAGCTTTGACAGTACTTGTCTAGTCAAGTCAACCAAGTCATACCTGCCAGAAAGTACATCCGTAATTAGCGCTGTCTCAAATTTATACATCATTCTCACAATCTTAGTGCAAAAACCTCATGTTTAACTCATTTAGCTTCAAACTTGGCCAAACGTAATTGGAATCATAGTTTCCCACACCAATTTCAACTCAATGTCTGAGTTCACTCTTGTTTTGTCAACTAAAACAATTTTGAGGGTACATTACATATTTTCTCTTCTTGCTTTCCATGCTCATTTTACTCTGGAAAAGGTAATGTATGAGCATTCATATTAAAGGTGTGGTGACTATAGGTTAATAATAACAATTTACATAGCCAACAGATGATCTACGGCAAGCCAACAAAACATTCGCTTAAACAGTGCAATTCCTTTCTTCATTGTCTAATTTCATTTTCTTTGCTTTTCTCCTTTTTCTTTTTTCTTTTGATTGGAAAAAAGAAACAGACATGTATTATAGAAAAAAGATGGATGGACCAATAACGACAAAGCAAGAAGAATAAGAAACCCATCTGAAGATCCAAAACAAAAAAGTGCCATGGGAATCCAAGCCTAGAACCTGGTTATCAATAATAGGCAGTGCCATTTCTAATATAATACTAGCACTTTTCAGGTGTATGCTCCAGAGATTAACTAGGAAGAATAAGCTGGGAGACGGGGTGTTGGGATTCTACTCGTATGTATGTTGGCACATAAATTTCAACCAAAGATGGATGATATCATCAATATATCATATGTTGGGCTTGCGGACTAAAAGACATATAAAGAGCCTAAAAGCATGATTGACCCAGGGAGCCCGCGAATCAACAAACATATGTTGGCCCGACAGGCCTAACGAATATATGAGCCTGCGGAAGAAGTAGCAGGGCTACAAATCATGATTGACCCAGCGAGCCCACGAATCAACAAACATATGTTGGCCCGACAGGCCTAACGAATGTATGAGCCTGCGGCAAATCATGATTGACCCAGCGAGCCCGCGAATCAACAAACATATGTTGGCCCGACAGGCCTAACGAATGTATGAGCCTGCGGAAGAAGTAGCAGGGCTACAAATCATGATTGACCCAGCGAGCCCACGAATCAACAAACATATGTTGGCCCGACAGGCCTAACGAATATATGAGCCTGCGGAAGAAGTAGCAGGGCTACAAATCATGATTGACCCAGCGAGCCCACGAATCAACAAACATATGTTGGCCCGACAGGCCTAACGAATATATGAGCCTGCGGAAGAAGTAGCAGGGCTACAAATCATGATTGACCCAGCGAGCCCGCGAATCAACAAACATATGTTGGCCCGACAGGCCTAACGAATGTATGAGCCTGCGGGAGAAGTGGCAGGTCTACAAATTAGTTGAACCGCGTAAGCCTGCATTTCGCAGGGCCTACAAACCAAATATGGGTTAACGTCTAAAATCAAATAAAACGTAGAGCCCAAGAAAATACTTTTGTGCAAGCAGAAGAATATTCCCAGATGTATGTCATCTGATGCAACAACTATTCAAAATTTGAAGAGGCTGAGAAGATATGATATCATCTATTCTCTGGCAACAACTATTCAAATTCAAATGAATTATTTGGCGGCCAAGCATCTGATGATGAATGAATGTCCTATAAATATGAGGTCCGTCATCTAAAGCGAGGACCTCGATCTCAGATCAAACCTAACATCTCTCATCTATCTCTCATCGACCCCAAGATCTCAGACTTCAGATCTCATACTTCAACTCTTCACCATCACACCTCTTCTCCCTCAACGTAGAGGATATACAGAGAGAGAGAAGATATACTCCATCCAAGCAAAACCACTACAATCCACAACCACTAAGCAACCTACTCGCTTACTATCACAGGCAATCTTCAGCAAACGTCGAAGATCCAGTAAGAGAGTAAGCATACCAAGTTATAGGTAAAGGGTTCCAATCCCTCTGAATGTATTCAATATTTTCTGTTTTGATGTAAACAAGGGTTTTAAACCCCAATCATCAATAAAATTAAATTATTCTAGTCTATTTCCTGTTCTTTATTCTTTATTAATCGGAGGTTTTATCTTTTAGTATGTAATTAACGATTTGAAATCTAAATCGGAAATAGGAGCCTGCATATAAAAAAATCAACACTGTTCGCTTGAACAAGCGAACAGTGGATATTTGAGATATGGATTTCAAAGCGTGGGTAAATTCTACGGTTGAAAATTTATGTCTACAATGTATCTAGTTACTTTAGTGTGCAAGTTTTACCTATATGTGAGGCTTCCAGCCATATCACCTCCAGAATCAAGGAATAGCTTTAATGCATTGACGACATCCTGAGTAGAATACCACAAATGCGCCTGAGGTAACGGAGAGCTTGTTTCGCTGAAAATGAATCTTCTTCCTCTGTTTGGTGCGAATCTTCTTCTCTTTGGGGCGATAAGCATTTGCATCGACGGATCCCAGTCTGGGAATTTAACAATGAAATCTGTATTATGGTCCTACAACAAGTTAATTGAAAAAAAGTTATCAGTCCAAACGAACCTGCAGCAAAACCAAGTGCCACTTTCTTTCTAACTTAGCCACTGAAATTGGGAAGACAAAGTATCATATCTTCTAAGCGACCTAAGTCTAACAAGACAAGATTAGAGAATGGAAGGAGGCAAAGGCATGATATGAATCCTTAGATGCTGTCCCACACAGGCATGCCAATTTAATTCCATTTTACTTGGGAACTGTAATTCCTTGCAGCTATATATTTCTTCAGAAGTTCAAATGTTTAGTCACTGGTTTACAACTCTTGTTTATCCAGAACTGATTGTTGAAATTTGGATCATTTCCCTTCCTCATTTCTCTGTGTGTTTCTGTTATGAAAGATCTCAATTGTGTTGACCTGACCTCAATGAAAAACAAAGTCAATTGATGCCGAAGGGTGTCTAAATAAAAACTCGGATATAAGTTCAAAGCTGAAACATTAAAAGCACAACTACAAAACATGAAACAAATATACAACTAAAATTACCTGTAAGCATCATAAAATTGAAAAAGTTCGAACTAGACAAACCGATTCAGGATATCAAAAAAGTCTCTATAGCCCTCTGACAACATTAAGGAAATTAACAACAGAGATATACTACAGCCAATTGACTTATTTGAAAGAAAACGTACAGCAATTCCATCTGTACAATTGTAAATGGTGCCATGAAGAATCTCCCAAGCAGCTTCAATTTTATGAACTGCTTTGCCATAACGTCTCTGGGAGTACCTTTTCAGCCATTCCTGCACAATCAAAAACACGAAATGCCAGCAACACCACAGTAACAAAATGTTTACGCATATATTTTAAAACATAGCTCTACCTCTTCAACATGTTCACAAAACAAAACAAATATGTTACTTATAACTGTTGATGATGAGCTCATTTCCGAACAGTTAAAACTTTTACGACAATAGGTGATCTAAAATATCATCAGAGCTTTGGTTTATGGGAAGTCGTATTCCTCAGTCAAATAGATTTCTAATTCACCAGGTGAAATATTATTCAAAGTTGCATAAAGCGGTTGTGAGGAACAAATGAAATTTCTATCTTGGTATATTCTTACATAACCAAGTTAGTAAGCTTCTATAGTCATAAATAAATGCAGCTGCCACCTGTCCAAATCATGAATCATGTCTGAAACTGAGCAATAAAATACAGAATAAGGAACAGACCAAAAGCACAATGGCACGAGGACATTTTTAAAAAAATATTAATTATTACTTCCAGTCCTAAGACTTCAATTAGGCTTTTCATACTAACGAGTTTAATAAATAATAACTTTTGACAAATTTCCCCCCACAAAATACAATCTTGAAAAAAGACTTCTGAATCCCAATAAAGCAGTTATATCATGTCAATATCTGAAGTACAGCTATGTGGAATGTAGAGATCCAAACTGCAAGTACGTACGCAATAATTTACACGCGAGGACTCAAAAACCTAGTTTAAAGAATACATTTATCTTTGTTTGGGTTTCTAGTTTCCTATGTTAGTAGGGTTATTGGCCAAACTGTAAGAGGCTTTTGTTTGACTAGATCAACATCAGAAAGATTCGTATTGTGAATTCCCAGTGCATCATATTCTTCAACAAACAGGATGTCCCTACCAAGAAAGCTGCAATTACATAACAACTCAATATTTCTTCCCTGCGCATCCTTGACAGCATTACAGTTATCAGACAAGAAGACCAGTGTCGCCGTGTTGGTGACCATGTACCATACTAGTCTTATGGACTATGTCTTTATTGTCTTCCATAGAGCAACGAATGAACAAAGGTGCTGAACCTTTTAAAATGCATGTAAAAGTCCTCCATCATGTTTAGATGACAATCTAGTGAAATTCAATTACCTGAACTTGGACCTTATTACTTCGGAATGCCATTTCCGACATCAGCTCATAGACCACTGGATTTTGTTCTATTCCTTCCATACACATGCCAACACCAACCTATTTAAACAAGAAAAATCTTCAAGTCATTAAGAAAAATGGATCCAACAATGTATATCTGGATGAAAATGCATAACAATCAGTATTTACTTGCCATGGTTGAATTGGCACTGATACGGGCATCAACTGGACCTGAAGCAATTGCATCCAAAATCCCATACATTTCAATATTCCCACCGAAGTTGTGCAGCATACACCTATGTATAGCAGAATCAACAGTAAATAAATTTTCATTTCACAAACCCACCCACCGAAAGTACAAACAAAAAAGAACCAGTGAAATTGCAGAGCCTAAGCTTCAATAAATACATAAATAACCGCCATCGGGATATACAACATTGGAACATAAACATGTAAAATATGTACTATCTCAAGATACATAAAGTGAGGCAACTTTGAATAGAAGAGCTTACTACCAGATATAAGGAGTTCCATAAAACTGTGAGGAAGTCTTCCATATGGCTTTGACATCAGCAAATAAATCAAGAACTATCATCTTTCCAAAAGGAACAGAATGTAGAAGTGCCTGTCAAAATAGTAACAAAGTGAACACCTTATTTACAAAAGTTTGTGCTGTGTTTGGATGACAACTTTGGAAATTTTGAAAAGAATTTTTGGGTAACGATGGAGAGAGAAAGTAGGGTAATAATTGGAGATTGGGGTAATGAGTGGGGAGATATAGAGAGAGAAATGAGAGTAATGATTGGAGATAATGAGAGTAATGATTAGGAGTAGGGGTAATGAATATTTTTTGAGTAGGGAAAATTTTTTCAAGTTACGATCCAAACAAGGCATTGGTATAGAAAACTGCATTGGGATGGAAATATGATAAATTTAATGAAATAAATTGATTAGATGTAATTAACAGTCATCAATGCCTGCAAAATTACTTCACATTAACTCCATGAGTTAAAATCTCCACGAAGAAAGAAGATATCCAGCCAAAGAAGATCTCCAACTAAAAGAATTAGGCAAGAAAATCAACACAAACCATATATTATAATAGAAAAAAGTGATCTACACACGATAAAAGAATGACAAAAAATAACAAAGCAACACCTAGAGGAGCAAGGCTTCTGTTAGAATAGTTGGACTAAGTCCCACATTGGTTACTTATGTTGTGTAACTAGTCACCACGTAATATAAATAAAAGCTTACTTGTGTTAGGGTTAGTTAACACCCTAAACACTTCTTTCTCATTCTCTAAACAACATGGTATCAGAGCGGGATTTTAACCTTAATCCACCACAACCCTAGCCTAAACCCTAGCCTCTGTACATAATCCCTAAAACCACAATCCAAATCTTAGCCTCTGCCAAAAAAAAAAAAAAAAAAGTCTCATAGCCTCTACCTTAACCCTAATCCTAACCCTTGCTCACCAATCACCATCCCCCTCGCACTGTTCATCGCGGGGGTACTGTTCATCGCGGGGGGTACTGTTCATCGCGAGGGTACTGTTCATTACGGGAACTGTTCACACATTGACACTGTTCATCGCTGATCTTCAACTCTCGTAATGGTTTTCTAACTTCGGTAAGCCTTTGGTTTATGGGTTGTTGTTTTAGACCCGTTGTAGTAATCACTTGGTATATGTTGGTGATGTTACGGATTTGTCGTGTTTGGTACTTGGTTGCTAATGCTGTTGGTTGAGTACGGGTTCTTAATTAGTTATTTTTTGTTGATTCTTATTGGTTGTTGCCTCTTTATTGTTTGGTAAAATGTCTGAGCAAAAGTCTGATTCTGTTTCTGGTTCTCCTAATGGTGTGGCTCGTTCTTCTCGATTTCGGGAGAGGTTATCTATTACCTCTACACTTTTGAATGGCAAAAATTATGCTGTTTGGGCCAAGGCAGTTGAAGTTTATTATTTGGGTGAGACACTATATCATATTTTGACTGATGACCCTCCCGCAGCCACTGCTGCCACATATGGGGCATGGGTGTCTGAGGATGCCCGGATTCGATCTGAGTTATGGAATAGTATGGAAGACCATATTTCTAGCACATTGGTCTTCTTACCTACAGCCAAACAAGTATGGACACAGGCTCAGGAGATGTATTCTGGTGTCAACAATCTCCGTCGCTCATATGATCTTCATCAGTCCTTCTTTTCTATCGCACAGGGTGATTTATCATTGGAGTCTTATTATTCCAAGTTCCGCGGTATCTGTGAGGAGCTCAATATCTGTGAGCCTATTTCTGCTGATGTTCAGGTTATGAAGCGCCAGCGTGAGCGTATGCAGGTGACTCGGTTTATATCTGGTGTGTCATCAACTACTTATGGTCCTGTTTGTAATCAGCTTTTGGGGTCTCGAGATTTACCTTCTCTCAACGAGGTTTTTAGTCGACTTCGTCAGTCTTCTGTATCTGTGTCTGTGCCACCTCCTGATCGTTCAGCATTAGCTTCCGCTGTATTTGGTGGTTCTGGCTCTTCATTTAGCCGTGGTCATGGTCGCGGCCGTGAGTCTGGTTTTAACAGTCGTAGCCGTGACTCTGGATTTAATGGACGTGGTTCTGGCCGTGGTTTTAGTGGGCGTGATTCTAGTCTCGGTAATCGTGGTTCTGGTATTGGTGGTTTTGGTCGTGGCTTTGGTGGTCGCATGTCAGGGGGAGGTAATCGTGGTCGTGGCCGTGATTCCCGATCATGTACTCATTGTGGGGGGACCAATCACACCGTGGAAACGTGCTATGATCTTCATGGGTTTCCTCAGGCTCATCAGGCTGCTATTTTTGAGGTTGCTGAACCATTTTCTCACCCTGCTGACTCTGTGGTGACTATTTCTACAGACGAGTATCAGCGCCTTGTGTCAAATCAGACTTCATCCTCTACTGCTACGCTTGCTCAGACAGGTCCCTCCGTTGCTTGTGTTGCCTCTTCTCATTCTTCCACTCCTTGGGTTATCGATTCTGGTGCTTCAGATCATATGACTGGTACATCTACTATCTTTTCCAGTCATCGATCTGTTGGTTCACCATCTCATGTCACCTTAGCTGATGGTTCGACTTCTGCAATTACTGGTTTGGGTCCCGTTTCTGTTACTCCATCTCTTACTTTGGACCCTGTCTTTCATATTCCTCGTTTTCCATTTAATCTTATGTCTGTTAGTAAACTTACGAAATCTTTAAACTGCTCCATCACTTTTTCTTCTCATGGTTGTGTGTTTCAGGATCTAAAGACGGGGAGGAAGATTGGTGGGGGTACTGAACGTGGTGGCCTATATTACTTTACCACTGACATCTGTCCTGCATCTGTTGCTCTTCAGTCATCCGTTTCTCCCTATCAACAACATTGTCGTTTAGGTCATCCCTCACTTCAGAATCTGAAGCGTTTGGTGCCATCATGTAGTCATGTTAAGGACTTGCAATGTGAAGTCTGTGAGTTTAGTAAACACCATCGAGTGTCTTTTTATCCTAGGGTTGAGCGTCGTGTGTCCCGTCCTTTTCAGTTAGTACATTCAGATATTTGGGGTCCTATTCATGTTCCCACTTTAGCTGGTTTTCAGTATTATGTTATTTTTGTCGATGATTTTTCTCGTGTTACATATCTTTATCTTATGAAAACGAGATCCGAGTTGTCTTCTGTCTTTAAGTCATTTTATGCAGAAATAAAAACTCAGTTTGATACTTGCATTCGTATTTTTCGTTCTGATAATGCACGTGAATATTTTCATAATGCTCTTTCTCGATTTTTTGATGATCATGGGATAATTCACCAGTCTTCTTGCGCTCGAACTCCACAACAGAATGGGGTTGCTGAACGTAAGATCCGCCACTTATCTGAAGTTATGCGTGCCGTGTTAATCCAAATGCAGGTCCCTAAGTCTTACTGGAGTGAGGCTGTTCTTACAGCTTGTTACTTGATTAACCGTATGCCATCCACTGTTCTTGGTGGTCAGATACCTCACAAGGTTTTATTTCCTGGTCGTCCTCTCCACTCATTACCCCCTCGGGTATTCGGGTGCACATGTTATGTTCATGCACTAGATCCTGATCGGGACAAACTTGACCCTCGCTCGATCCGGTGTGTCTTTCTTGGTTATTCGCGTACTCAGAAAGGGTATAAGTGTTACTCACCCTCTCTTCGTCGTCACTTTGTGTGTGCTGATGTCACTTTTAATGAGTCATTGCCTTTCTTTTCGGGGACTCCTGAGTCTGAATATGTCCTTCCTGAGTCTGAGTATGTTATACCTGTCGATGTTCCTCCTGTTCCTGTGCCACCCTTGCAGGTATATGTTCGTCAACGGAAACGATTAACAGCCCCACCAGTGCCTGCCGCCGTGCCTCCTCCGTCCCAAGATCCCGCTTCACCACCACCACCACCACCTCCTCCATCACCTGGTCTTCCTATCGCTCTTCGCAAAGGTATTCGCTCTTGCACTACTCATCCTATTGCTCAGTTTGTTTCTTATAATCATCTGTCTCCGTCTCTTCGTGCTTTTACTACTTCTGTTTCGTCCATTTTTGTTCCTAACACTATTCAGGAGGCTTTATCTGTTTCTGAGTGGCGGACAGCTATGGAGGCTGAGATGTCTGCTCTTCATGACAATGGCACTTGGGATTTGGTTTCTCTTCCGCCAGGCAAGTCTACCGTTGGCTGTCGGTGGGTCTTTTCCATCAAGTATAATCCGGATGGTACTATCGAACGGTACAAGGCCCGTCTTGTGGCCAAAGGTTATACCCAGACGTATGGGGTTGATTATGCTGAGACTTTCTCTCCGGTGGCCAAGATTAACTCCGTCCGCATTCTTATCTCTTTGGCCGCCAATCTTGGTTGGCCCTTGTTTCAGTTGGATGTCAAGAATGCCTTTCTCCACGGTGACCTGCTCGAGGAGGTCTATATGGAGCAACCTCCTGGGTTTGTTGCTCAGGGGGAGCGTTCTCAGGTGTGTCGTCTTCGCAAAGCCCTCTATGGTCTTAAGCAGTCACCTCGAGCTTGGTTTGGCAGGTTTAGTGATGCTGTGTTACAGTTTGGTATGCATCGCTCCCATTCTGATCATTCGGTCTTCTCTATTCAGTCAGAACGGGGGAAAGTAGTGTTGATTGTGTATGTGGATGATATCATTATTACTGGGGATGATCCGAAAGGTATTGATGAGTTAAAACAGTTTTTACAGCGTCAGTTTCACACCAAAGATTTAGGTAAGCTCCGATATTTCTTGGGTATTGAGGTAGCAAGATCCAAGGAAGGGATCAGTTTATCCCAAAGGAAGTATGCACTAGATATTCTAGAGGAAACTGGTTTATTGGGAGCAAAACCTGTAGAGACCCCTATGGATCCAAATGTCAAATTGTGTGTTGATCAGGGGGAGATATTCCCTCATCCAGACCGCTATCGTCGCTTGGTAGGCAAGCTGAATTATCTCACCAATACACGGCCTGATATCTCATTTGCTGTTAGTATGGTAAGTCAGTTCATGTCAGCTCCTCGTCTTCCACATTGGGAAGCTTGTCTTCGTATTGTGAAATATCTCAAGGCTCATCCTGGACGGGGCCTCTTTTATCGTTTAAATGGTCATTTGCGTGTTGAGGCCTTTACTGATGCTGATTGGGCGGGATCACCATCTGATAGACGGTCCACAACTGGGTACTGTACTTTTGTTGGTGGAAATTTGGTTACCTGGAAGAGCAAGAAACAAACTGTGGTTGCTCGGTCCAGTGCTGAAGCAGAGTATCGTGCCATGGCTCATACTACATGCGAGGTTGTATGGTTGAAAGCTTTGCTCGAAGAATTGGGGTTTGGCGTACAGTTACCTATCCCTATGTATTGTGATAATCAAGCAGCAATACATATTGCTTCGAATCCGGTATTTCATGAGAGAACCAAACACATCGAAGTAGATTGTCATATTGTTCGGGAGAAGATAGATAGTGGCGTGTTGTCTACCCCTTTCGTGTCTACAGGCGCTCAGTTGGCAGATATCTTCACTAAACCTTTATTTAAACCACGTTTAGAGTTGTTATGTAACAAGCTGGGATTTTGTGATATTTATTCTCCAGCTTGAGGGGGAGTGTTAGAATAGTTGGACTAAGTCCCACATTGGTTACTTATGTTGTGTAACTAGTCACCACGTAATATAAATAAAAGCTTACTTGTGTTAGGGTTAGTTAACACCCTAAACACTTCTTTCTCATTCTCTAAACAACAGCTTCTATAGAAGCCACTACCACACCACTTAATAGGACGTTTCCAATGTTGTCAATCCATACTTTATCCAACTTTAATCCTCATTAGCAAGTCTTCAGATGCTTTTTCACACTTCAGTTAACAACCTTACGATTTCCCATGCTTTGTAATCCTACCACCTATGACTCAGCTTCAGTGGCACAAGGTCTCCACTCTTCCTTGCATAATAAAAACTACCTCAACAACTCTATTAAGTGATCCCTCGTTACTAATCCCAAATTTTCATTTACAAGGTAATCCTCTCCTTATTTATTCAGAACACCAAAATGGTACCTAGAAGATCACCAATGTCTCATATTTTTGGGTTATGACTTGTAACCCCACTGTTGCATGCCTCAAAGCATGGTTGGACAGAAAGCTTTTGATATATATAATGGACATCATGTATTCTTTTGGGAAGTTATGCCGAAACTGTGAGTACAAAACTCACCAACATCTCTTGACACACCTAGTCATGTACACTGCGAAGAATATCCTACCAATGCCACCGAAAAATAGGCGCCACCCAGACAACCGGTACAACTAGGGGAGTCATTGCGTCGACACTCTTGAAATTAACAAGAAAGAAATGAACAGCCAAAACAAAATGTGCACTTCATGGGAAATAAAGAAGTCATAATGTGGCCTTGCCAAAGAGAAAGTGGTGAGAATATCCACTGGTTTGGAGTTCATACTTTCATTTGCGGTGGTTTCCAGAATGATGAGTCTGAATAAAACAGCCAACCCTGCACATGGGGCAAATCATTCCTTTTCTGTAAGTCATTTGATGTATAATAAAGCATATACACCCAAAACCCACTTCATGGAAAGTAGCTTTTATATGAAGAAACAGTCATATAAAAACACATCCCGGCTATGTTACACACACCATAAAATATTAAGAGCACTTGTTCTATTTAAGCGACAAAAAGAGTCCACTTGATTTCATAGTTTTCCTTAATACTTTTTAAGGGATAATTTCTTACTCAACTTTCTATCAGAAGTGCAAAACAGTTCGTTTGATTTGCCACCATAAGTTTTTGCTTCTGTATTCTTATATGGTATCTAACTTCAGCTCCTTGTGAATACGCTAACCCGAAAATGCAAAAGGAGTACAAGTAAATGCTAAAACTTGACAAAATACCGTTTTGACCTCAGTAAAAAGTTGGCAGGGACAGTTGAAGGAGAAGTTGAACTGGGGGTGGAGAGAGGGGCAGGAAAAGGAAGCATACCTGCATTAGCCACACTGCGTCCTTATCTGCTTTAGACATAGCTTTAAAGACAGCAGCTCCAAGAGATGAGATATATGACGGATCACTCGTTGGTGGAGAGTTTTCATTGAATGTGTCACTGTCCAAACATACATGGGCCCGAATGTATCACTTTTCAAACATACACATGGCCACGGTTTGCATTATTTTGCAGGGAATGAACACTAAATGGCGAGGAAACAAGGTCCAATTAAAAAGTAAGTGAAGTACTAACATCTTTTCCTCATAAAATATTGCGAGAAAAAAAGTCCAAGGACAACTTATTTATACAGCATAGCAAAAATTATAAGCATCAAATAGCATGAAAGGATTCGAAACAAAAATATGGCAGACAATAAAAATTCTCTGTTTCTTCCTCTTGCAAATTAAAGGTCTTTGAGCTGATGACAACACTAAAGCTAACCTATTAAGTTGGACTTCATGCAAATGCAATACAATACAAATGACAAACTAAACATGCTGTAAGACAACAGAAGAGAATAATAAACCATTTACAAAATGGTTATTAACATCGCCTCATAAAGTTTCTTTGATGTTACATATGCTCCAAGACAGTAGTACAACAAATTTTAGAATAAATGGCAGAAATTACCAGTTATAGATGTCCGTCACATCTCCATATTCTGCAACAAAAATTAAAGAGCAAACCTAGTAAATGAGTTAAAACAAAGTGGAGAACACCAACACGAGCATCCAGTAGAACAGAAACAAATAGAAGATATGATTGAGGCACCAATGTTAATGGGAATAACAAATCAACTTGATCACTTCATTGTTGAAGACAATCCACTATTAAGTGTCTTAAACCCCTTCCAAAACCCCATCAGGGAGAAAAAAAAGTTCAGGTCCATGGACATTAAGAAAGGCACAGCTGCTTCAGTGTGTGCACTTCCGTAGTAATATTACTCTAAGCTATCCAATGACGAAAAGCCATTCCACGCCTAGTCTACAACCAAATCAATCACATGCAAAAGGTTGGAAAGTGACTAACAGACCTGTATCGCACCTTTCATTTGTCGTTTAATAAAAGCCTCCCCAATCTCGATAAACAAAGGATCAGAAGGATCAAGAAGGAAAGTACAACACCAGCGAGTATCACCATTGATAGTGTTCCTAAGATAAAGACGGGGAAATTTTCAACTTATGTAAGATATCAGAAGCGCAAATATCCAAAAACATCAAAAGAAATTCGTTTCAGCATGGGAAACAAGAGCTCAGCAATGCAATGCAATCAATTTAAGAGTTTCATTCATGAAATCATCAAACTTCAGATTGATTTCCCCTAACCAGAAGAAACAAGCTTTATAATTCTCACTCCCCGAGTCTAGCTATAATTAACATCGAAGAGAAAGAACGGTGATTACCATTCCCCCAGTCTTGTTATATTTGCAGAAGGGAATATGTCTTTGAGTGTTCCTGGAACATTCCCAGAGAAAGACGGCAGCACTGATAAAAGGAAGAATCACACACATCAACACTCAGCACTGATAAAAGGAAGAATCAGACACATCAACACTGTCAAGGGAGCTTCATTAGAACAATAAGTCAGATCAAATTCCAGTTTGTCCTGGAAGAACAAAGATCATATCTCTGGATATTTAGCCAAACATAAGGTGCTATGAAATCCATCAGATGGAAGGCCCTTTCAAAATCATGAAATTGAATGATTATACCTGGAGTCATCCCAAATTCTACCATCCGTGACAAAATCTGCTTTTGCAAGACCAACTGTTGATCCAACCAATTTTTTGATAGAGGCCCACCCCACCTGTGATTTTGGTTATTTTAGACTACCATAGAAAATGGCAAAAAAGAATGAGACCAAGGAAACTGGTATAGGGATCAACTTTTTTCATCGAATAATGCAGAAAACCCATAATGCCATGTGTAACATGTCCCGACACTTAAATGGAGCGTATGGTTTAACCAGCCCTAGGACACATGAAACAAGAATAATCCTCGGACCTCATAGGGCCAACGACACACTCTGAGAATTTCTCTAGGATTATGTGATCTTTCTTGATAAGATAGTATACAACTGATTTTCTGACTTCTATTTCCACTAGAAGGATGGCAAACACTGTGTTTGAACATTTTTAGGATGGTTGTATACTGGAGTAGTGGTTTTTCAGAAGGTTGTTTTTAATCGATTACTCTTTTTCCCATAACAGCTATTTAATGGCACACTACAAGTAGTTGTAAAAAATAATTTTTGGAGGGACAATTGAGGAAATTGCTTTTGTGACGGAGCTTCAAAAGTCGTTCACACTAGAAAGGAGTTTTCCCTTTATACAATAGAATAGATTCGAAACGTATTTCATTAGTAATGAGCAGTGACACCTATGAATTTAAGCACAATTTCATCATTGTCAACCCTCATGCGTTATCTAATCGAATTACAGGAACGTAGTAACTCCAAATGATACAATGAAATTCCTTTTTATATAGTATGCTTTGCTCTGGAAGTGGCTAACTCCAAATGATACAATGAAATTCCTTTTTATATAGTATGCTTTGCTCTGAAAGTGGCTAGTAATAACATAATCCCTCAAGAACATTAATCTTGTACTTTCTTTAAGCAGCATTTGAAAGGATGAACAAAGGTTGCAATCTGAGTGGTAAAATCGGTACCAAAAATAGATATAGCACAGCATGATTCAAAGTTATAACAGAACTAATCTTCAGTTTAGATGGGTATGCAACTCACAACTGCTTACCCATGTAAGTTCCCCATTCGAGCCCAAGCAAGAAAAGCAGGTCCACCAAAGAAATCATTCAAATCTTGTATGGTAATATTAAAATCCTGCCATTGAGCAATTCAAGATAGAACAAATGAACTTGCATACCTATTGAACCCACTATCGATAAAAGGTGAACACAAAACCTAAAATGCGACCTTGCAAATTGTAAACTGAAACCATAGAAGTATCAGCAAAGAAACAAACTAGCCTGTATTCCCACTATTGGATCTACAGCTCCATAAGCAAGCAAAGCTAGGAACTGATATTCACTCATATACATCCTTCGGGTGGGGGGGAACTAGGACTCAAAGCATAAGCGTATCCATAATCAGAAACCTAGTACTGAATAAAAGACAAATGAAGAACACAAAGACTTGCTGGTCATCTCAAACTTCAACAAGGCATTTGATTGAATATCCATCAAGAAAGAATGTGAATTTTTTAATGTCTTGTTAACGGGAAAGCTAGAGTAAGAGTTTTATTTGTCCAACTACGTCAATAAACTGCTGCTTGAAAGTAGCAAATGCTGCTAAGCACATCATACCAGTAAAGAAGAACATGACTCAGGACATCAGGACATGCAAGTGCAAAAGCAACTACAACTAATCACGATAAAGTACAAGTAGAATAACGTGAAAGCATACTTTCAGTCTGACCACTTCTATTAATGGCAAGAGCACATTACCAACTAGGGCACACATGATATCGCTAATGAGTGATGACCTTGAAACTTTCGTGAATTAAATACAAAATAAGCAAAAAGTGCAGAAACCATATAGATACATCTGATAAGAATATAATTGCAGTTCGACATATAATGTGATACCATATGAGGGCTTTTTCTCTTGTAACTGGATATGATTCTCTCATGCTATAACTTCATTTCAGCACAACAAGAAGCTTTTATTTAGGAACCTGCTTCTACATTTCAAATAGAATTATTATTAGAATTAGTTTTCGAAGTTAGGAGAAAGTTTTCTTAGCAGTTTCTATATCATAATAAATAGATGATTTTCTTGGTTCCATTCGAGATCTGCTTCTTCCTGTGAAACATAATCGTACATATATGTGTAAAGGCCAGCCTATCATGCACCTTTTTCCTGTCTCTTTCAAGCACATGGCATTGTCTGACATTCAAAGACAGAAATCATTTTTAGATCATGAGAGCAAGATTTGTGCAATGCAAGGCCCACAGTAAAACCTAGAATGCATATACGTATTCCAAAAGCAAACTTGACCGGTGATCAACCTACCAAGAAGATTCCAAAATGATCAGCAATTCAGCATACCAAAAATATTCCAAGATAAACTTGCAAAGACTCAAGAAGGTTGAAATTCCAATGGATAGAACGTAATAGAAAACCTATATCAACCACCACGATAATCTCATCATTTTATTTTGTCCCCAGAACAGTCCAAATGTGGGCACACACGTTCTCGGTAACTGGTAAGGAAAGAGAGCATTTTACACTCCAGACACAAGTAACTCAAATATGCATCACCAATTTGCAACTATATCAACTGTGAAACCAAATAGAGTTTAAACAGAAGATGATAATCTGACAGGCACATCATCGCAAGTTATAATAATGGATAAATGTACTCACTGAAAAAACTCTTTGCCAAATGGTTTCTTGCCCTGTGAATGCTAGAGGCAAGTTAATCCCTTGAAGAGCCATCCAGTCTATCTCTTTTTCCCACCTTTCCCAATCCCACCAAACATAAGAATCTGTAAATAAGATTACGTAATCATGAGGTATTAGCAGTAGAACTGTAATATGAGGAGCTACATATTATTTAAATCCTGTGTTACAAAGGCTAGACTCTTGAGTACAGGTGTTAGGTGCGTGTAATACCCCGTCCCACATCAAAAGTCTACATGTATGATCTTGGGCATATAACAAACCTTGTGGGCTACTACTAGTACCTTGGGCTTAAGCTTTTGGGCCATGTGGTGTGGCTTGTGGATTAAAATCAAGGTATTGGGCCAGTGGTGAGTGGTCTACTTGGGGCGTTACAGGTGGTATCAGAGCCATCCATGTACACGACCATGTGTGCCTTTGTAGTTTGGTTGGATTTGGTAATTGGTTTGATTAGTATCGGTGATTATAGTGTTCAACCCTCGCGAGGGCGCGAGGCTATACAGTTGGAGAGATTGTAATACCCCGTTCCACATTGAAAGTCTACATAGATGATCTTGGGCATATAACAAACCTTGTGAGCTACTACTAGTACCTTGGGCTTAAGCTTTTGGGCCATGTGGTTTGGCTTGTGGATCAAAATCAAGGTATTGGGCCAGTGGTCTACTTGGGGCGTTACAGTGCGGGTTTGTCTAACTACATGGTGATGTAGAAAAATATTCATATTGGTGATGTACTTATCCAAAAAAAATTTGGTGATGCACTTCCTTCATATACTTGGATAAATTGGAGTTACAAGGTGCCATAGATAGTGAACTCAAATTACAAGAATGCTTGTATGTTAATGTACAACCGACAGGCAGGTTAGAGTAGCCAAGGCCATAGCAAATGTAGACACCTCATATGACTTTACCCATGCACGAGTTCACAGCATTTGTAATTCATACTTAAAAGAGTTCATGAAACACAGCTGGAATCAAGAAAGTTGCACTTGGAGGAGACAGGAACTTTAAGCTAGACAGCAATATCTCCAAATAAGGCGAATAATTTATGTGGTGTGGTGAACCTTATTAGTGAAGGGTAAAGGCTCTCGCTAGAGTGTGTGACTGCACTGCAACTATCACCATGGCACAACATGACACTCTAAAATGCATGTTGTGTTGAGCAAGAACATCGCAGTTAGGAAGACAAAGAATTGAAGACATAGTCCCGACTCCCAGTAGACATAATTGAACTGCTAGGAAGATAGTGTCCATTGCAGTGGTCCTAAATTTGCAGTTGTCCTAAATTACATCATCTCGTGAATTATAGCTATTAAGAGCAAGTCCACCAGTTATTAGGTAAGAAAAGTAGTGAACACTACACATTTTTCATTTTACCTATCCATTTTTCTTTCAACACTACACCAACACTATCTATTTAACCTATTTTCTAATAAAATATTATTATTGTTCACGGATAACTATGTACTGTTCGCAGTTGTGTTACTATGTACTGTTGGAGAGAGGGAGAAAAAAGAATAAAAAAATGGTTACCGGGTGAATAGTGAATCGGTAAAGATGACTAACAACTGTTCATGGATGTATTTTAGACCTCCCTTTGCCTCATCTGCTGCAAGATGGTTTTGCCCCTTTCCATAGGTAAAGTAGCTTAGTTTTGTTGTTTTGCTATGCTGATAAAGTTGCTCTAACCATTCTCAAGATGTACAGGGATTTAGTTTTTGTGATGCCCGACTATTTTACATAGTTCCTCCTTCATGCCATTTTCTTAGTGAAATGAATTCAATAGAACAGGAAAAAGAAATGGTAGAACTGGAAGATTCTTTTTGAAAACAAAATGGAATGGAAATTTTGCGGAAAACAAAATGGAATTAATCTGAGGGAATGAAAAGGAAAAAGGTTTCCTCAGGAAAGGGAAGAACAAATAAACTCATGGAGCACAATGTCATGGGCAAACAAGAAAAAAACAACCGGAAGATATTAGATTCTCTACAATGCAGGTAACTATTACATACAGTCACAGGGTAATAGTGCATTGGTAGACTTTGCCCTCTCTCTCTCTCTCTCTCTCTCTCTCTCTACGTAGATATATAGTAATAAGTATCTTTGTAGTTCACCAATGAGAGCAGAAGATGAGCCAGTGTTACAATGGAAGTCAATGCAGCAAATAGCCAAGAGGCTCAGGACAGCAAGATTAACTAGTAAGAAGAAACGAGTTGGCAGTGCCTCGGTACTTACAACTAGATGTTACAACATTTTGGTAATAATTCCATGGGACTGGACGTTGAATCATAACCCCATCATCTGAAACAAGAGGCAGAAATCCAGGCTTTGGGATGGAAGCTATCTGAATACCACCAGTCTTGTCCCATGAAACAAGAGCATCACACCAATACTTTAAATACCAATGGAGGCCAGATGCAATTTCAACCGCTGTATCACCTTCTATCCTACACAGAGAGGGGGAGAGAGATTGAAGATGAGTATTTCATGATGAAATAAGCATCTATTAGGAAAAGAATAAAAGCATCTCTTCTATGTTATTTCAAGTGAAACAATGCACTAGTAAGTAGTTTTCCAACCTCAGGAACTTCAACCTATTTCTTTTTGTTGAAACAAATGACTAACTAGAAGTTAAATGCCATCTTCTATCGGCAGATATAGAAATTCCTTCTGAGTTTTGATCTCATGCTTCATCAAACAAATATTAAGTGTGACATATGGAGTCCAAGAAAGTCAGAAACCAACTGATGAAAGCCATAAACTGTGTTAAGACTTCACCAAAATTATTGCCTTCAGACTACGTAAAAAATGAAAAAAGGATAAGTTCACAGTTTCCAAACTAAATTGAGAAGCCGTATGTCTAGGTTTATCACTCACACAACCATAGACAGAAAAGATCCATCAAATAAGCTGAAAGTCCAAAGCCGACCTTAAAAAATACAACATGGAAGCATGATAAGATTACAGTTGCAACATAAGCAGTGATAAAAACAACCAACTTTTTTCTTATTTGATGTCACCTATATCCATATTCATTTCAACACGTCATTGATTCAATGACTCCAAATCTATCTTCTACACAAACAAGGAGAAAAAACCTAGTGCCTGATATTCTATAATAAAGAGAGAGAAAACAACAAACTCGACCTATCAACCTTGAGACTCTGGGGATTTGAACCAAAGGGCAGACACTTTGTGCATATAATGCCGGCAACATGTCTACCCAATCTACCTGTGCTGGTGACCTATTAATGGGGACTAAAAGTCACCAACCTTATTTTCATTGTACAGGTTCCTAACCTATCAGGACTTCAAGAAAATCAAAATTTTAGTTCTTGAGTAAGAGCCAAATTCTACTTACACTATTTCAGGTTCATTCTTGCTTGAGTTCTTGTAATTGCTTATCCAAAAGCAACTGCGCCCGCCACAAATGTCCTAAAAGTTGGGACAGAGAACTACTTAGCACAGTCAATTCAGATAAATCAGAAACAAGCAAACAGGCATTGACTGCGAATATATTAGGAGTTGAAGAAATAGAAAGACTTCACCAAAGATTAACTAGTGCACATCTATAGGAACATAAAGCAGTTGTACTTCTTATTTGCAAAAAAAAAAAAAAGATAACTCGCAAAATAAAAACTTTCTCCACGGTCAGGAGCAAGGAGAATAACCAAATCCCAAAAGACCCACACAGACTAAGCCTAACACAAATTTTGATTTCTTTTTTCTTTTTTACTTTTTGATAACCAGGTATAGGGCTTACATACACCTCGACTAACCCTGGAACCATAAACCCACCATTCACTGGCGGGTGCCCCACTTGAAGAGCCAGAGCAAATGCAAATGCTTCGTATGGACTGGCCCCAATTTTATTTTATTTTCTTCTGTATTCTTAGCAATTGAGCATAATACCACCCCTGTAGAATGGTACCCAAATGGAATGAAGCCTGCCCAAACAAGAAAAAAGAGTGAAACCAATATCATGCTAGAAGGTGAAAGCACCTTGGATACAATCTTGAACTGAAAGCTGGAGACATGGGTAGGAAGCAATCTCCGGAGAACAGCTTTGGCTGCAGATTCTTGTACGGAAGGAGGTGACCGTTTGGCCTCCAGGCGTGTGAGCAGACCCTGTATTGCCTCTGATTCTGCTGATTTCGTCGATGAAGAGGGCGAAATGGGTAGTAACAGGATCGAAATCAGAAAGAGAAACTTGGAGATGCGCATGTTTTGTGTCTTGGGTTATGATTGTTCTTCACAAGAGTAGAGAAGTGGTTCCACCAAATCCAGGTCAAACTTCGATGGGTTTCATGATATGATTTGTTTGTTTTCGCTTTTTCAATGGTTGCTTTGGGAGTGACTAGAAGCGCGCCGGAAAACGTCCAAAGAGGGAAAAAATTGCGCCAGAATTGTTTGTTTGCGGGATTCACCACGTACTCTACTAGATTCTCGTGGATAAATGGGAGGTGAGCGTGAGCATAATTTGTGTTTGAGCTAGACTTGTTTATTAAGTAAACTAAAAATTTGAGTACAAGTTTGGTTTGACTGTAAACAAGTAAAACTCATAATGAGTGGAATTTGATTAATTTATTAAATAAGCCGAATCAAACTTAGAGTGTTAAGCTCAACTCGTTTAATAAACAAACCCAAAGCTTGAGTTTGACTCGATTACTTAAAGATTGAGCCGAGCTCTAACAAGTCAAGCATCGAGCAGCTTAATATATTTGCAGCTCTAAAGCATAGGTGTTATTAGAGCATCTGGTTGCATTTATTGGCTTCCAAAGGACTCGTATTATTTTCTTTTTTGATAAACAAAAAGGGTGGGAGGGGGCAACCAGCGTAGTAACTCTCCTTGAGCGTGACCATAGGGGCTCCCGACCCGTTGTGGAATGTCCGGTTTGAGCCATAGCTACTGTCCGAGAGGACAAGCCGTCACCACAGCACCACCTAGGTACAAGTGGGCATAATGTTTTATTCCACACCCCATGCCACTGGCAAGGCTCGAAACTGAGACCTTGCCCGGGAGTGAAGGGGCACCTGCCCACCAGGCTACCACCCACGGTGGTGACTCGTATTTATTGACTTCCAAGGAAGGAAGATAGGTTCGAGTTGAGACTTTGTTTTTATTTATTTTTTGTCATCCACTAATTTCCCATGTACATAAGAACAATCTTTTGATTTGTTTCCATAAACGTTTATATGTGATTGATAAAAGTTAATTTTTTGCACAAATATTTCATTCTTATATGGGATATATATAAATGATTTGGATCAGTGGGTTGGACCCATGGTACCCAAAAAAATTTGAGATTTGGCGCGAACTTTTGTGTCACAGTCACGAACTTTTGCATCTTAGCCACACACGTCATGGCCGCAAACTTTTGCATCTTGCCTGCGAACTTTTGCATCTTGCCCGCTAACTTTTGTATTGTGGCCACGAATTTTTGCATCGTGGCCGCGAACTTTTGCGTTTTGGCCTCTGCATCATGGCCGCGATCTTTTGCTTTTGCGAATGTTGTGGCCACAAACTTTTGCATGAGGGCCACAAACTTCAACGTTGTGGCCGCAAACTTATGCAACACTGCTGTAAATTTTTGCATCATAACTGCAAACTTTTGTATTGAGATCAAAAACTTCTGCAACACTTACACTTTTGTATCATGACTGCGAACTTTTGTATTGGAGCCGCAAATTTTTTCATCATAGCCGTGGACTTCTACAACATGACCATGTTGTGGCCGCAAACTTTTGCATCATTGCAGTTATCAACTTGTTCCTAAGTTCAGTGACTAATCATTTTACCATGGTAATTACGATGATGGATCTAACAACTTTGACAAAAGTAGTTATGGTTAAATCTAAAATATTCTACCAATAATATTTACCACCACACCACTGACATATTTATTTTTTTCAAAAAGGTTTTACGATTTGCAAAACAAAAACTTAATAATATACATTTTAGTCAGAAAAAGTCAAAACTTTTTGATACTAAAGATGTTAATGAGTTCTTTTAGTTTATGGAAAAAGTTTAAATTTTTCTTGATAATAACATATTTCTTGAAATTATCATTTTGCAAACAAAATATTTTTTCTTTGACGGAAGGTGTGAATGATAATCCAATTCGCAAAATGAGAACTTAAAAATAATAACAAAATTTCAAAAAAAAATAACTTTTCCATCTATTTAAAGAACTATGTACTAGTAAATTGTCAAAAAAAAAAGTTAAATATTTTTTTAAAAAATTGGATTTGTAAGTTCTCGTTTTGCAACCCACACTATCATTTTGGAAGAGGAAGTATTAATATAGTAATTAGATGTACGTAATAATTTGCACCCAAAAAAAGAAGAAGGTGTACGTAATATTATAGTAAGTAATAACGGGTCGGTTCGGGAACCCTTAAAAAAGACTCTCCAAATCTTAATCTCATAGTTCCTGATCAAATTTTGATGATCCAAGCCGCTCAATGTGTTCAGAACATGATTTTAAGGGTGCCAACAAAAAATTGGCAAAAAAAATGACCGAGAAAGGCTTGATTTGAGCAGTTTTTTATTGAACCGTTCAATAAAGTTCAATAAAAAACTGTTCGGATGAAGCCTTTTCTGGTCATTTTTTTTGCTGATTTCTTGGGAGGCCCCTTAAAATCATGTTCTGATTTTATTGAGCGACTCGGATCATCAAAATTCAATCTGAAACTTGGAAGGTTTTTTTAGATATTTTTTAAAGGATCGCCGGAATTTCCCCGAAGTAATAAATAAGGTGCCTGTATTGTCACGACCAATTGTTTTTCCATCACGCATCAGCAACTTCCAAACAAACCCAAACCATAAAACACAACTTCTAAACCCTAAAAACCCATAACAGTTTCCACACTTTCTCAGAAACCTAAAAAACAGAACAGTATATACTTCTGAGCTTTTCAATCTTTCATCCATGGCCGCCATAGCAATGGAGGTCGAAGCAGTCGAAGACCAGCAGCAGCTGGTAGAGATGAACAACAACGTCATGTGCCAGTTGGCAGACCCAGAGGGGACTCCTCTGGGCCCACCCATGTACCTCCCTCAAAACGCCGGTCCTAAAGAGCTCCAACAGATGGTCAATAAGCTCCTAAACAATGTAAAGTTTTTTTCGCTTTTTTCGCGTTATAAGCGTGCTTCTATTGCTTTTGAAAGAGTAGCTTTGTATTTTGCTTATGAACAGAATAATTCGAGAAATTAGACCCACAATCCCAATTTGGTTGCGGAATTATGTCGATTATTTTTGTTTTTTTGTTGTTTGAACTTTGCCAATGGATGAACTTATGTACTCTGGTTATAGTTTAACAATTATGTCGTGTTCTAGCTTTTAGCTACAAACTATGGTCCTTGTTTGATGTTGGTGAGTTGCAAACAGAGAGAAAAGTAGCATGATAAAAGATTGAACTTTGTTGGAGTGGACCCAGGTTGCAAAAAACTGCTCAAGTTGTGGTTTCTTGAAGTGAATATGGGTAATTGGGACGCATAATTATGTTTTAATTTTATCAATGTATGAACTTATGTAATCTAGTCTCAATAACAATGATGACACGTTCTAGCGCAGCTACAAACCGAGGTTGGTTTTGATGTTGGTGAGTTGGGAATAGATAGAAAATAAGCATGATAAAGTACTGAACTTTGTTGGAACCGACCCAGGTAATAAACGATCTTCACAAGTTGTAGTGTCTTGAATTGAATATGGCTAACCAAATATCTGCTCCCGGTGTATACAACTTTGGTTGACAGCAACTTGATCAACAACTGCGAACTCTTTATTTCTGAAACCGACTGGCTTGATGACAAAATAATAAAGCTGCACCAATTTGCAATTTCTAGTTTTGATTGTCTGCTGAGGTTGCAGTACCTATTTGCTTTAACCAACTCATTGCTGGAGATCTGCCATAAGCAGTGGTCACACTTGCGGTTCGCGTTATGCAACCCATATCTGGAATGGGATTTCAACGTTTGATGCCCCATTTAATTGCCATAGTTAGAAGTTTGTGCAAATGAACTATTTGATTTCCACAAATTACTCATCAGGCCATATTTATAAAGAACCCTTTGTTTACCAAGTCTTTGGGGATTGCGGAGTTCATTATGCTTACAACTCCGAGTACTGAGGACTAATCGACTTTTGGTTTGTGCAGGAAGAAAAGTTACCTTATGTATTCTATGTATCAGACCAAGAACTTGTTGTGCAACTTGGGTCATATTTACAGAAACACAAAGGTTTGTGATATATATAGATCATGAGACAGGACTATCTTGCTTCCACAGTTTGATCTGGTGGTGATACTGGACTTATTTTGGATTTGTGTTACTGAATACGAATCGTTATTAATTCCAACTTTTGCCAAAAATTTTGTGCAGTTTCTGTGGAGAAGGTATTGACAATAGTTTATCAACCACAAGCAGTTTTTCGAATACGTTCAGTTAGTCGTTGCTCTGCAACAATTGCAGGTAACAATGTATTTTCATCTTTTTCGGCCATTTAATTGGTAACTATAACTATTATTCGTGTTATAAATGGAACTTGAAGAAATTTTTCTAGTTTACCTTTTTTTCCTTCTGCATCTGTTCCTTTCTCCTTCTTTTCCCCTTATCCATGCCTTTTTCTATTTTTGAATGACTGGAACCGAATGTTTTCCCATTTCAATTCATGCTGGGTGTGTATTATTGACTGAATGGATGGATGAAGTGTTCAATCTATCTTTGATTCCTGTGGTGTTCTATTACAGTTGCGGTCCCACACCCGTTTACCATGTCTGTTGACTATTTTGTTGATAATTTGATATGTTCATTTTTTTATGGGAGGGCATAAAGGCAATGCTGCCTTCTCAACCTTCCTAGCGATTGTAATTTCTCCTTTACTAATAGTTTCGTCACCGCAGGTCACACGGAAGCTGTACTTTCAGTTGCTTTTAGTCCTGATGGTAGGCAATTGGCAAGTGGGTCAGGCGACACCACTGTCCGATTTTGGGACCAAAGCACACAGACGCCACTGTTCACATGTACAGGTTAGTTACCAAGCATCATTATCATACTTAAAACCATATTATGTTGGAGGACAATTATTATGGTATGGATGGGTTAATATGGGATGAGAACAGTCTTAATGGTGTATGACTGGCTTTAAGTATGTCCCTCTGACTTATTTCCCATATTTGCACCCATATGGTCTCTAGTTAAATTGCCAGTACCATTTCCGAATTGCTGGAGGAGGATACATCTCTTGCTGCTTTCCTCTCAGATACATAAAGGGGAGCTGTTTTGTTGTATGAATATTTACTCAGCTATTCTGCTACTAGTGCCTACTTCTGAAGCTCTGTGAACCCAAGTGTCTGGACTGTGGGCACTTTATTGAAAATGATACAAATTCCAGGATTCTTGAGTATTCTGAAATGTTTTTTTTTTAATTGTCATAACCTTCTTTATGTTTTGACATATTGCAATTGATTGAGATTTCAGTATGTAACGGACTGTAGTCAAGAACATATGCCCATAGCCATCTGAAATTAGTCAATTTGGTTATTGCATCTTGCTATTAAAGTCATTCTTTACTGTGGTTAGTACCTTTTGTAATTATGTTGAGTGTCATCTCTCCTGTATGGTGAATAGTTCTAACTTCTTAGTTCTTACAGATTGGAGTGGTTAGTGATTTAAGTAGGGTGATATTTTCTGCTCAGTAGTTGTGTAAACATTATGCGGAAAAGATGAGAGATTATTTTTCACCTTTCTAGTTGTTATTATATTGGAATAGTCCTAAAACCACTATTATTGTGTCGTCATTTCAGGTCACAAGAATTGGGTTCTTTGCATTGCCTGGTCACCTGATGGTAAGCACCTTGTTAGTGGAAGTAAGGCTGGAGAGCTTCAATGCTGGGACCCTCAAACAGGAAAGCCATCAGGCGGTCCACTGATTGTACGACTTTCCTAGCATTTTAGCTAATAGCATCTTTGTTGCTTTATATTTATTTCCTTATTGTGTCATATTTTTTTCTTTAAATTCTACTACTACAACGTGCTTTTGGAGCACACAGGGAAAATAAGATCTCAGCGCCTTCTTGTATGGACCTCGGTCATATTTCCCTGTGCAGTAGTTTTGTTTTGTTTGTGCTCTGAGAACTTGTTAGTCATAGAAGTACAAGAGATTTTAGGGTGCAATCACTTGAGTTGATACATTGACTGAATAAAGCTTTGTCTCATTTGCTCTTGTGAGTTGCATTGATATCGTACATTTATGACATGTCTCCAACTTGAAATTGGTCAAAATAACTGGAATGTATTCTTTCACCTTGTCTAATGGAAAAATATTGTGGTACTGATGATTGAAATTTGTCTTGTCTCAGGGGCACAAGAAATGGATTACTGCTTTGTCTTGGGAACCACTACACCTGAAAGCTCCCTGCCGTCGTTTTGTAAGCTCGAGTAAAGATGGTGATGCACGAATATGGGACATTTCAACAAGGAAATCTGTCATTTGTCTTAGCGGTCACACACTAGCAGTAACTTGTGTCAAATGGGGCGGAGATGGAGTGATTTATACAGGGTATGTTCTGATCTCATGGAATTTTCGTGTCCTGTTGAAGTTCTTATGGACACTGGACAAACCTAGAGAAAACTTTCTATATGTAATCTTGAAGCTCTTATAAAGGTATTGTCATATTTATCGCATAAGTCTTTGGTTGCTCTGGGTATAAGTACATGTGGAGTTGTGGACATACAATATGCAAAAATAATTGGAAAATATGTACAAATAGGAGATTGGGGTCGTTCTATCATTTAATATGAAACTATTATTCTTTAGTAGTTTGGAGTTAATTTAGTACACAAATCAAAGAGTTCAAGTTAGGAGCCAACTTTTGGCGGAGAGTTTAGGCTAAGCCAAAAACAAAATTGGTAGAGGTTGGTTTTTTTTTTGGGGGGGGTTTGTGGGGAGATTTTTTTGTATGACCCCACTAAATTTTTTTGGGTATATGAAAATGTCTAATTCTTCTTGGTCTCTTGTAACATAGCATATGGTTTTTTGGTCCCTTATCGAGAAAAACCTAACAAATAAAGAAGAGAATATGGATATGTATTTGCTTTATGTTGCCTATTTGAATTCTCAACTGTATTGGTGAATAAGTTTTTGGGCGGTATTGCTTAATTAGGTTTGATTTTGGCTTTCCTGTTTTTGCGGTAATTTTGTCTGTTAATAGTTTGGCAGTCACTATTATTGAAGCGCTTGGTATGTTTCAGATTGTTGTTGATATCTTCTATTCATATACTGCAGCTCTCAAGATTGTACAATCAAAGTATGGGAAACTTCACAAGGGAAGCTAATTCGGGAACTGAAGGTGAATGAATACATCTTTGGGAAATTAAATTTTATCAGATCCTACTTTTCCTGTATGCAGAGATACGCTGCTATACATCTTTATGTTTTTTTTTTTTGTTTTTTTATTTCTGTTATCTTGAGGTTAGGAGTGATGCACATATCATGCAATGGATCAGGTATCTGATGCAAATGAATCTATTTTTCCAGTGGGTTTGAGAAACCGGGGAATGTAATGGTGGAGTAGGTGTCATGTTGGCAGGGGTGAAGTCAGGATTTATTGTCAGGGGGCGCCGAAACTGAGACCTGAGATTTCCAGGTTTCCAACTCCAAATCCAATGATGGGTCTTCCAAGTTTTCTCTATGGACTTGTAGATGTATCCTTCATGTAAGTTGGAACTTAGGAGAGTGGTTTTTGGACTCCATGCTAGAACTGTTACACTACAATTTTTTTCTTTCCACCTCTCATATGGGAGCGTAAAATACGTAAAAGAGAGTGCTAAAATCATTTGATTTCGCTTATGGTATTTAATGTGCATTAGGGGTTTTAGGGGGCATTAGGCCATTAGTGTTAATACATGAAGGATAATGTCTGTTAGCCCCCCACCCAAGGCCAAGGCTCTGAACCTGAATGTTGGAATCTATGTAGCTCGAACTTTGGTCTCTAGTCAGGCCTTACCTTGGGCTTGCGATCTTCTGATGTAGCCAATATGTATCTATATCATGTTTCTCGCCATTTTCTTATATATTTCTGGATAGTCCTCTTGACTGATCGTATCTCTCGAATATATGTTCTTTAACATTGCGTCTTCTCCGTGTCATGTTATATTTGTTTAATGATAGATTGGAAGGTGTTAGTGATAAAACAACAAATTTGTTGGCTATACACTCTAGCCTTTTGTATCTTATGTGAGTGACTGGACCCATAGGCGATTCTGGTTCAATACAAAGTACCAGAAGTGCTGGCTATTTCTGATATCTTCCCCATGAAGTTTAGAATCACAATCCTTAAAAATTTTCTCAAGGGAACTTATTTGCCTATCGTTTTTGATAATTAGAAACTTATCTTGTATAGTTTTCCTTTTATCTTCTAATGACCTCCTTTAACCCTTGAGTATGTTTCATAATGATTCTAGGGCCATGGGCATTGGGTTAATTCCCTTGCATTGAGCACTGAATACGTTCTTCGCACTGGAGCTTTTGATCATACTGCAAAGCAATATTCATCTCCAGAAGAAATGAAGGAGGTACTGCGGGTTGATTTTAAATACCTAATAATCTTTTCTCGTTTTGTGAGACCACCCCCCCCCCGCCCCCCCCCCCCCCCCCTAGCAGGTTTTAGTTGGTTTTGCTGCATCTCCTCATATTATGGTGCCCCTTTTGTTTGTGGTTGAAATGATTTATATGTTACTTTCAAATCCAAGGTAGTTCTGAGCGCCTGACTCATCTGCTAACTCTACATTGACATTCATGCATGAAACCAAGTCCTCCTAGAAAGCTTGTTCAAAGGAGCCACAAATTTCCCTTGGAAGCCAAAAATGGAATATACAGAAGAGGTTGCAGGGTCATGCATGCAAGTCGGAGAGGAGGTAGGATAGGGAGGCGAAGAAGGAAGGGGGCAGTGGCTTGTGCCCTTGTGTTTTTAATGTAGAGGATTTGGCTGGCTAGAATGTAATCGATTCGCTTATGAATCTACCATTGAAGAGTTATCCCATGATCGCCCTGTGGTCCCCATGGAAAAGCCTCTCGAAAATATTTAGAGGCAATGATACAAGCTGCAGTAGAGCAGATCAATACTGGAGGAAACTGAGATTCAAGGATTTTTTCCCACATCCAGATGTAGCTCTGCCGGAAGGGTTCAAGGGAGCGAAGTTTAGTAAATACAATGAGGTTGGCGACCCATATCATCACTTGATCTGTGGGGATTGCCGAGGCCTTGATTCCCAGCCTGGGTTATCATAGAAAACCCTTCCAAGGCTTGTTGGAGACCATTTTGCTGGTTTTTTGGGGAGAGAGGGGCTACTAGTTGGAATTGGGACACATCCTCTTTGGCAAATTGTCATACCCTGACCTGAAGCACAAAAGTTGGCGGGTGTTGCTCAGTTAGATTAGTTGACCTTGATGCTCAAGTTCTTCTGCTCTTAGTACCTCCTACGTTCTAACTAGTGTTATAAAGCTTAAAATTTAATATGCTTCTTGCATGTAATATGCTTGTAATCCTGGAAGAAGATTGTCTTCGATCCTGCCATATTCCTTCTTATTCGCGACTGATTAATGTCCTCTTCTTGGTGCAACAGGTGGCTCTAGAAAGGTACAACAAGATGAAAGGGAATGCCCCCGAAAGATTGGTTTCTGGGTCTGATGACTTCACCATGTTTCTTTGGGAACCTGCAGTGAGTAAACACCCCAAAACTCGCATGACAGGTCATCAGCAGGTATCTTTACGCCAGTTTGCATCCCTATTTATCAATTGCATGTTCAAACTAATGTTGTCTCCTCTTATCTCATTTACCAAAGTTGTTCTCTTTTGTTTGGTTGGTTGGTTGCTTTCCACGGCACTCTACTGCCCTGTTTTGCTCTCTCCCTTTTCCCTCGTATGTTGCTCCCTTTTAGATGCTGAAGGGTTTTGCTGTTGCTCTGTTTTTCTCTCCCTTGTTTTGGTTGAAGAACAATTTTCAATTTTTGAACTCTGTCCACTAAACTCGTTTATTGGGAGCGCATATAGCATTGTTGTGCTTATCATTGATCTTCTGATCCTTCCATTGAAGAGGTAACGTTGATAAGAAAGCTATTCACCTGTCAAAGAAGCACGTGGTGTTCTGACTTTCTCGAATTTGCTTCACCTAGAGCTGATAAATGAACAGAACAGTTGATTGTTCAAGCTTGGTTTGATAACTTAATGAGCTTTAAAAATGTTCGAGCTTGGCTTCTTTATGAGGCAAACTGATCTCAAACGAGCTTTAATCAAGCAGATCACGAACAAATCTCGAGTAGCTTGAACTTTTTGAACATTACAAGCTGAACTGTGGTTTGTTCAAGCTTGGATTGAAAGCTTTACGAGCTTCAAAAAGATGTTCAAGCTTGGTTTGCTGATGTAACTAACCAATCTCAAACGAGCTTTTAATGAGGGAACACGAGCTCGAACTCAAGCGGTTTGGTTCGTTTATCAGCCACCTAAGTTTATGTCAAGTAGCCATTCATAAAAAATGAAAAAATTATCTAAATTTCTAGAAATTATCTGGGGACCTGGCCTGATGGTGTAATACTACCTTTCTAAAACTACTCTTAAAAGGATGAGTGTCAACTACCTAGATCTTGACCTGGTTATAGGTTGGCGGTTGCTATGACATTTCTTATTCTAACTCAGATGTCTGCAATTTTAAATTAGCCTCATTGGGCGACGCCTAAAGTAGCTAACTTCAGCAAGTGGATAAGGCTGTCTTCCATTAAATGTGCCTAAATTATGCTCGGAAATCACTCTATCACTTGCCTCTTTATGCTATTTTAGCATCTCCTTCTCTCATACAGAAAGTGCGGCCTTCATGTTTTGAGGAATTCCAAATGGCATGTTGAAAGCCAGCTTCCAGCTTCTTGTTACATTAAAGCCAACTGGATTTTAATATGGCAGGACATGCATCACCTGCAACATTTCAAAGCCATAATTATGCTAAATTTCTATCTATCATACAGAATCAATTGATCGTTGCATATTCTTTGATTCTCGCTTTCACATTTTTGGTATGGTATTTCTGTTTGATCTTAAGATTAGGGGCACTGGGCCACTAGTGGTCCACTTCCATTACATATTCTCTTCAACCTCAGTTAACCCACACTATTTGTGCTTTCTACAGCTGGTCAACCATGTTTATTTTTCTCCTGATGGGCAATGGGTGGCAAGTGCTTCATTTGATAAGTCGGTCAAGTTGTGGAATGGGATTACAGGGAAATTCATCGCTGCTTTTCGCGGCCATGTTGGGCCAGTATATCAAATAAGGTTGGCATTTGTTTTCCTATGTCTTATTGTTTCTCATCCCATTTTGAAAAGCTAATGCTTATATTGATACCTGTTGTGCTCCAGCTGGTCGGCTGACAGTAGGCTTCTTTTAAGCGGAAGCAAAGACTCCACTCTAAAGGTACTAGTATTTCAGGATGTTTTATTTGAGGTGTCTCTTAATGTTTTATTGGGGATTAGTTGTTGCATTGTTAACATGATCATGAGAATAACATAGCTTTCATCTGATTTGTTCTTGTAAAAAACATTTAATTTGATCTTTTAAGTGTTGCTGTTAAGTTTTGTCCTTGGTTGGTTAAGCAATATTCCCTGCATTGATCTTCAGCTTCTGAGTCTTTATGCTGAACCTTATGTTTGTGTAGTTGTGCATTCTAAGTACTTCATTGTTTTTCTTGGACTTGATCTGTATGCAATTGATTTTTGAGTCAAAACAATCTATTCTCCAGGTGTGGGACATCCGGACAAAGAAATTGAAACAAGACCTCCCAGGCCATGCAGATGAGGTACATTTCCTTGGAAAAACCTTTTTATAGACTTCCATCAGATTAAGGTTATTAATAATCCTTTTTTTGCTTCTTTGTCACTTTGGAAAGGTTTTTGCTGTTGATTGGAGTCCGGATGGTGAGAAGGTAGCCTCTGGTGGTAGGGATAGAGTTTTGAAGCTATGGATGGGCTAGCATACATACGTCACAACAGGTCTATGACATGCTTGTTTATGAGTGAAAGCACTATCTATGCATCATATCTGCAGCTTCCATGAAGAGATCACACTGCTTATATACAGTTGAATAGGCGCTACGATATGAAGAATTGCGTCGAGGATAAGGGCGGCGAGGGTTGCTGGCAATTACATAAAGCTTTATCGTAAAAGGTGTATATGTGATGTTTTGTTTGTTCTTGTGTAACCTTATTTTGGTTGTTCGTTGGAAGAGTTATTTTTTTTTTGGCATGTTTAAGCGTGAAGGAGATTTTGAATTTCCTTTGGTTAATCCGAATTAGTTTTATGGTGCTCAAGTCTTTTTAGTTATAGGCATCTTGTGTTATTTTGATCTGTTTCAATTGTTGTAGTCATGTCAAGTGTCTTTCTTATCTTTGGGAGAAATGAAAATAAAGAGGGAGGCTGTAATTTGTTTTCGAGTACCTTTTATCATCTGCCCGCTCCCTCCCATGCCCCAATCTCTCTCTCTCTCTCTCTCTCTCTCTCTCTCTCTGTTTTTTTTGGCTGCATGAAATCAAGGGGATCCCTAATTCATTTATATTTTTTCATCGAAGGCATTTGGAGTGTGAACCAATGAAAGTAGATTAACCAATGAACAACATTCTTCATAGATCAAAAACAAAATCTTCAATAAATTTCGAGACATGGGACTTGAATCAGACCTTCAATACTTAGAAAATCACAAGTAGATATGGAATTCAAAACAAGGAAATTAAAGTCCATAAAAGCAGCTTTCCGTTCACCTGCTAGCAACTACCATGATTCAAACAGCGAGGAGGTTCTTCTCCTTCAGGCTTTCCACAGTGTCCTTTAAGCTCACCACGAATGGAGTGAAGTCGATGCCCAAACTTTTTGCTTTCTCACTTACTACGGGTGGCTTAGTTTCAGTCGCGTGCCAATCACATCTGCAAAGCATTAAAACGACATTGTGCAGAGATTGCATAATTCATTGCGGACATTATTACGCAACCTAAGCAAAGGAAATTCCCGAACACCCCATAGACAATTTGTTTTCCGGTTAGGGGCTTAAATCAACTTCTAGCAAACACTATCGAAACATGTACCCCTCGTTGCCCTTCAACAATGAAAGTAGAATGCCCATGTTGCATGATCGTTGACGTACATTAAGGGAAACCAGATTGCAAGAACTTGACAATCAAAACAAAAGACGAGTGAAGCAATTAAAAGTAACCTGGTATGACAGAGTCAATTATAAACAACTTTGACTGGTTTTTATTTAAAGGCTAATGGATGACTTGAACCTCACAAGAAGGAAAAAAGAACGCCTACTTGTCAGGGAGGTCAAGTGCAGGAAAGAGCTCTTGCAAAATTCTGACAACCTCAGAGAAGTGTGCAGATTTGTTAACTACACAATATCTTCCACTTGCCGAGGGAATTTCGAATGCTTGAATATGTCCATTGGCAACATCCCTAACATCGGTCCATCTATAGGTTGCATTAGGAAATGATTTAGCTCCTGCACGGAATTAAAAGAAAACGATTAGTCTACATTAATAATCCATCATGTTGACCTTTGGAAATGGCGAATACCCGTTTGCAGTCCATTCGCCTGTCTAAGGAAAACGTTATACTTATTGCTACATAGAGCAACTTCACGCCAAATTTCTTAGATCTTCTATCTTGATTTATTCTTTCTTCCATAGAAAAGTCCGAGAGGGAAACCATGAGACTTGGTATTGCAGCAAATAGGTTTAGAGAACAGAAGTATCAGGTCACTCTCATTGTTGATGATGCACAACATCTACTAATGGCAGTGCTATAAAAATCTGGAACCAGGAGGCATCCACGCGCCAGATAAAACCTTACTTTCCATTTCTCTCTCAACGCATATTTTCTCAGTGCCATTTTGTAGCTAAACATCATAAGAACTCCATACTGCACTAAAAATCCAATTGCATTCTACCTTCATAAACCTCCACCACCCTTCACCACCAGCTGTCCCAATCTACAGCGTATCTCCCAAACCCTTTGCTTGAAAGGGAGTTAGCAGTGAGCTGAATGAAACTGATACATCAAGTGACAGAGAAACTCATCACCTAAATCATGTAATGGAGAAAATCATCACCGAAACTCACCACCTGGTACGGTGAAAGGACAAATCTCAAGTAGGGGTGGTAAGTGGGTACTCTACAGACTATATGCGACGCAGCTTGCTGCATCTGTTATAAATTGCCTCTAGCCTAGATGGCACCCTCTTAGTTAACACATGGTAAAAAATCTAGAATCCGACAAAGGAGGTGTGCTTAATTACTGAGTTTAAGAAACTGAAATAATTAAAGTACAAAGTCAAATCGGTAAACATGGCTGTTGTTGAATTACCGTTTATGAGGTTGAGAAAAACCTCCACAGTTAAATTAACTCTAGGTTGTAAGAGAGGACCAATCACCCATCCTGGATTAATTGTAACCATGTCAATCCCATACTCTTTTGCAAATTTCCAAGCAGCCTCCTCTGCCAACGTCTTCGAAAGCTGATACCAAAGCTGATGAAACCGGGGATAGCAATAAATAAATTCAGGAGGTGTCCGGTTTGAATGCAAGTCTAATCAACCCTTAACCAGCATACAACTGAAACAAATATGCAAACAACCCAAAACTGAGATCTATTAACTACGCAAATATATGTAAGATGCAAGATTTATAGGGACCCTCCTGTTAGTTTACCGTTTGAGTGTCCATAAGATGCAAGATTTTACTATTAAACCACGAGAAAACATGAATTTTGAATGAGGAAGGCACTATCAGTTGTCAATATACGTGTCAATGGTCATAATATTTGATGTACTCTCAGTCTTAATAACTTTTTGCCATGTGAAATCGAGTCAGCCTGCAAAATACACATGCAAGCTGAATTGGTGATCCTCTGAAACGAAATATGCTAGTACTTCTACTTGCACTTTCTTCATAAGCAATACCACAACAAACAAAAACCATGATAAAAGAAGTAGCTCGTTTACCTACCTTTGACTCCTCGCAAAACGATGGATCTGAGAACCAAGTTTCATCGACTAAGACACCCGGACTTAGAATATTTCGGTTGTATGCGACTGCAGCCATAGATGATGTCAAAACCACTCTTTTAACAGATGGAACTTTGGCACATGATCTTAACACATTAATTGTTCCCTTCACTGCAGGATCAATTAGTTCTGCCTGAGATATGAGGCCAAAAGAAAGTAAGATAATTTGAGTCACGATACACTAAGTTGACCGGGGTGAATGAAGATTCAACATGTGTATACAACTCAGACATCTGCACTTCTTACTTTGTTCTATGCTTCCTTAATTGGTCTATTGAACAGATTTTCTGTATCCATTTGCTGGAACCAGCCTAGCCCCTGCCCCTAAGTCATATACAAAAGGCAGTCTTCAGAGTTCTCTCGTGATTTTGGTGTTTTGACAGAACTATAAACCAAACCAGGATCGATTCCTTGACATGTTAGATGTTTTGAAGTTCAGAGTGGTGGATGGGTCCTTTTAGTGTTCGGCCTTTTGTTTTCTTTCCTCAATGCCTTTTCAATAGAATTTACTCCTAGAGTCCTAGTTAAAGAACTGTAAAATTGGTTGTTCTTCTAGAAAAGTGAGTTCTCAACAGATCAGTATTACATGCCAGTGCAAGTCCTAATGCAACAGTTTCCTGTACTGATGAAACAAAGATTAGCCGAGCAAAATAATCCTAAAACCATAAAGTATGTCAGCGCGCAAGTATAAGATTGATTGTTTTAAGTATATTTTTTTCATACTAAAATAGAATTTACATCTAAGTAGCACAATACGTACCTGTGGGTCAGTCACTGAAAACTGAACAGGAGATGCTGTATGAAAAACACCTTCACATCCGTCAACTATAGAGTCAAAGGATCCTTCTTCCAGCAAGTCTGCTTGAAATAAATGAAGTCTTTCCTTGGCTCCATCAAGTGCGAGCAAGTGTTCAATCTTTCTTTGGTCATCTGTCGTGCGGAAATGTTTCGAGTAAGTACCAATGTGAAAGATATACCATGACTAGCTTCAACATAGTTACAATTGCATGGCATGTCATTCTAAGTACGTATGTAACAACATAACATTCGGAAAGTTAATCAAGATATATGTTCCACAGAGTTCCATATTACTAGCCAGGCGAGAATTACATGGGAATGATTCAACAAAAGGTAACCCACCTCATGTGGGTGCAAATTCATTCGTTCACCAACTGAAACAATCTGACTGGATAACGGCGGAAACTATGCAAGGATGACATGCTGCACAAAAGCTTATCACATGAATACTTCACCTCAATCAAAGTGTTTGGAATTCAGCCATACCAACAAACACACAACACGCAAAGACAATCAAGAAACATAAATAAAAACGCAAGATGTAGAGATTTTTACATGGTTCGCCAGCAGATTGTTAAGTCTGGTTTACACTTTACACTGTGTCGAATGAAAAAAGAGTACAAGTTGCATGTTGCTGCTTTTAGCAAGTACTTATAGCCTATGGTTTACATTACCAATTACCTTAATACTCCCAGTTGTTTAGGTTTGGGGGCGCAGTCCCCGAGCCCCTGCCTAAAGGCGCTACCCCTCGGCCCCCGCAACCTGACCGAACCTTCAGCGAAGCGTGACCCAAACCGAATCAGGCTTCACAGCCCCAACAACTAGCTTTTATTCCCCGTCACCAAAGTGACCATATTTCTAAATGGGTTAAGCTATGACTTAAGAACATTTTATAGGCACATCATAGTGTGCCTGGAGATGAAGAATACAAATATGCTTTACAGGAGATTTATTCGGCACAATTGGATTAAAGCCCATCTTGACTCAAAACTCTGCCCTATCTCTCTTTTAAATTGACTAGTCTTTCGGCACAAGTGAGTTCATGGCCATGCATTTTGGGGCTCATGTCACATAATTTTATCGGAGGCAGTATTTGAACTGAACCGTTCATTTTGTTCATCTCACCGGATATGTAGTCCACGTAAAATTTCAGGATGATCAAACATTTTTTTTTAAAAAAACACCTAAGGTGAAATGGGTCCAATAAAAAAAAACCACCCAAAACTTTCCACGATGCAACTGTTGCACGTATACATTGGTAACTGTTTTCTCTCCCCAAAGGACACCGAAGTCCAAATGCTTCTGAACGACAAAGGTGAATTTTGCCACAAGACAAAACATCCCTATTGTTTTGGGTTTTGAGGGAGGTTTTCAAGAGTAATGAGTAGAGAAAATTTATTGAAGACCATGCCTAGAGGTTTTGAGAACCCAAAACGAACAAGGCCCATCGTTTGTTTTCGTTCTCAAGTTTATGTGTGTATTCTCTTAGTTTCAATAGAATCTCTTATTAGGAATTTAGGATCTTTGTGTATCCTCTTTACGTCCAATTGTTTTCCGTTTGGGTGAGTTGTTATTTTCCCTCTTTGATTACCCTGACACAGGGCAAAATTGAGAAACTAGAGGCCAGGTACACACGATGTGTGCATGCAAGTTGATTTTCGATAAAATATGCACAATACTTTGGATTTATTATTGCGTATATTTTATCAAAATTCGACTTTGCATATGCATCGAATGTGCCTCGATCTCGAGACCGAAAAAAGTAAAAAACTGGACTGGCAAATATATCTTTATACAATTGCTTAGCTAAAACCTGCCGTCTTTTTTCTCAAAAAAGATTCAAGACTGCCGCGCTGACCATTACCCACAAAAACGGATCATAGGTTGACAAAACCACGTGGCCCAATTCTTAATCAATTCACTACTCTCTCTCTCTCTCTCTCTCTCTCTCTCTCTCTCTCTCTCTCTCTCTCTCTCCTGAGCTGAGCTCTTTCTACAGTTACAGCTATCTTGTAGCTCATCTTATTCTTATCCAAGTTCCAACCATTGGTAATTCATAAGAAGCTGCCTAGTTGGAAGTGAAGGTCAACTATTGCCCACCACTAAGTGACTTTGTACCCCATGCATTTCTTGTCTTGCCAAAAACGGATGAAGTTTTAGTAGTTTTCTGATGGTACACTCCATAACGAGTGTGTTGGGTTTTTGCTATGTGAAAAATAAGGAAAAAGTTAAAAAGAAGAGTCGGTTGGTTTTCCTTTGGGCAAAGGCAAAATCTGGAAGGGAAATGCTAAGTGCAAAGAAAATAGGCAAAGAAACGACCCTTAAAGTGTACATGAACGGCTCAGATGCACTGCACAGTGAATCTGGACCGTTCATGTACACTTTAAGGGTCTTTTCTTTGCCCATTTTCTTTGTACCTAGCACTCCCCAATCTGGAAAGGTTTGAAAGGTTTTGAACCATTAGTCATTAAATGTTTAAGGAAATTAAGTGGGTTGGTATGGAGCATTAAATATGATGATGTGCTCTAGAATATTTTCGGCACATGTAGAGGCTTTTGCTGCCATGTATTTAAGGGAGATTTGTGCCTGTGATGTGTGAGTGCAGAGAAAAAAGAAAAGGCAGAGAACCAAAGAACAGTTAGTGTGTGCCGAGTGTGAGAAAAAGGAGAGGGCAGCCCCTTTCGGGGTTGCCGGATACACCGGCCAGGAGGTGATGAGGAGAGTAGATGTTAGGGAAAAATAGAGTTGTGGGGGTGAGTGTAAAACGCTGTATGGAGCCGTGTGTTAGGAGCTCAAGAGTGTTTTACATCTCACATTTGTAATCTCTATTTTTCATATAGTGAAAGATTTCTCTCTCTCCGTGGATGTACCCGAGTTTGGGGAACCACGTATTCCGATTGTGTTGTTCTCTTGTGTGATTTCGTTTTTTTTTTTTGCGCTTCCGTTGCGGGTGGGATTTACCGGGCCTAATCCCAACAACAGAGTGAAATTCCAAGCCATTTTTTCTATATCTAAGCAAAAACTTACCGCTTTCTCCTATAAGAGAAAATCCAGGAAAGAGAATAGCTCCGTAATAAAAACTACGAGCTTCTTTAGTCGAGATCTAGTTGAAGCAGACTCAGAGCCAGCCGTGGAGTCAGGGTGTGAAACAGATTGAGAAAAGGTGGAACAGATCGTGTCAATCTTAGAGGGGAGATGCATGGGAGATGGGAAAAACTTCCTGAGATTCTTCAGGAAATGAAGGAGAAGCCACTCCCAAATTCTATACTACAACGAGCTAGAGTCACTACTTCTGGCTCGAACTTCTACCTCTATCCGATCTGTCATTTCCTTCAGTCATAACCATTTCAGCATGATAGAAGAAGGTACGAATTCTGCTAAATGCGGCAAAGTAAGCTAAAGATTGGCCCAAGAGATAATCTCTTCGAACATAAAATGATTCTGCAAATGCTGAGAAAGAAAATAGAAATCAAAGAACCAAGGGCTTTGTAGAACCAACTGCCATCAAATTAAATATTACACCCACGGTTTCTGATTTGCATGTGGTAGCCAACCTTACAAGACACATGCAGTGTGAACCAAAGAGAGAATCAATCAATGAACATCATTCCTCGTTGAATTTCGAGACTTGGGACTTGCATCAAACACAAATTGTAGACGTAGTCAATGATTTTCCAGGACAACAGTTATTACAACAGTACAAGACCTTCAATACTTAGAAAATTGCAAGTATATATGAAATTCAAAACGAGGAGACTGAAGTCCAAAAGACCAGCTTTGCCTTCACTTGCTAGTAAATACCATGATTCAAACAGCAAGGAAATTCTTCTCCTTCAGGCTTTCCACAGTATCCTTTAAGCTCACCTCAAATGGAGTGAAGTCGATGCCCAAACTTTTTGCTTTCTCACTTACTACATGGTAGCCTAGTTGCAAACCCGTGCTATCGTCCTGTCTGCAATGTATAAAAAACACATGGTGCAGAGATTGCATACATCATGGTGGACAATGTGCAACCTAAGCAAAATAAATTCCCAAACACCCCATAGAAAATTTGTGTTTCAGTATCTTTCGATTAGGGATTAAATCAGCTTTAGCAAGCACTATCAAAATATGTATCCCGGTTGCCCCTCAAGGATAAAAGTAAACTGCCCATGTTGCTAATTTAACAGCATCAATATAATATTAACTAGAGAATTTGATACAAAATTAGTGTTAAACGTGCTTGAGATCCAATTCAAATAGATATCAAATAATCTAGAGCATTTACTTAATTGGTGAAGGCATCCATCAATAATATTACATGAACACAAAATCCCTCAGAAGTCCGTACACTTAAACTTCCTTAGGATTAGTAGCTCTTGAAATGGAGGTTAAAATGGTTACTAAATGAAATTTCTGCTTACGTATGCGATGTGGCATTGGATACATAACTATAATAAAAACCTGTAAACCGTGGGCAGCAGCTGAATTGGGTTGGAAGGTAAGTATAGCATGATTGGCTGGTTGGTTTGTCCATGCAGACAGCGTGATTGGGGTGCATCGCTTCGCAAGTTCCCGAAGTGGGGACACAGGTCCCAAAAAACATAAATTGATCGGACCAAAATTAGTCCTAAATCTGGTACACAATGTCCTTGACGTGCTCCACGAGACATTCCAAATTCACTCATGTTCTTGATACTATGCTATGCATTACCAAAAATTAATTAAGGGGAAACAAGATTGGAAGAACTTGTCAATAAAAACGAAAGACGAGTGAAGAAATAAAAAAGTAACCTGGTGTGACAAATAGTCATTTGTGACCAACTGGACGAGGTTCTTTTGGAGGACTAATGAATGAATTGAACCTCACAAGAACACGGAAGGATGAAAAGCACTTACTTGTCAGGGAGGTCTAGTGCAGGGTAGAGCTCGTGCAAAATTCTGACAACCTCAGAGAAGTGTGCAGGTTTGTGAACCACACAATATCTACCACCGGCTGAGGGAATTTCAAATGCTTGAATATGTGCATTGGCAACATCCCTAACGTCTACCCATCTATAAGTTGCATTTGGAAATGATTTAGCTCCTACATGGAATAAAAAGAAAAAGATTATTCTACCTTTATAAACCCATCATGTTGACCTTTGGAGATAGCCAAAACTTGTTGCCAGTGCATGGTTTGACATGCACTGTGCTTTCACGTTAACAGAAAAAAGGCCTTTAAATGAATCAATGCTACCATGCATATCTATTGAACTCCTATAAGGGAACAAAAAAAGATCCAGAACTCTCTTGACAATCTAAGGCAATGATGACGCTCCAAAATCTCTTATTTAACACACGGAAAAAAATCAATTCTGGCAAAGGGAGTGAACTTAATCAGTGAGCTAGAGAAACTGAAACAATTCAAGTACCAAGACAAATCGGCAAGCATGGGCTGCTGAAGTACCGTTTATGAGGTTGAGAACTACCTCCACAGTTGAATTAACAGTAGGTTGTAAGAGAGGACCAATCACCCATCCTGGATTAATTGTAACCATGTCAATCCCATACTCTTTTGCAAATTTCCAAGCAGCCTCCTCTGCCAACGTCTTTGAAAGCTGATACCAAAGCTGATGAAACCAGTAATATCAGTAAAAAGGCGTCCAGTTTGAATGTAAAACTAGTTGGCCCTTAACCAGCATATAACTGAAACACATGCATACAACACAAAACTAAGATCTATCGGCTATGGGAACTACTCAAATGACCATTTATATGGACCCCCTGTAAGTTTACAGTTTGAGTGTCCATAAGATGCAGATTTTACTGTGATATCAGTAAAAAATATGGATTTTAAAGAAGGGTTGTCATAAAATATACCTGTCAATGAGTTTAATATTTGATGTACTCTTAGTATTCATAAACTTTTTGCCTCGTGAAATCGAGTCAGCCATCAAAATACACATGCGCTCTTGGAAATATACTCTTCATAGTTTTCACTTATCAAAATATGTCTAATATTAGTCTGATGATCGGCTGTGTATTTATTGCTTCAGATAGTATACCTTATGGTCACTAAAGTATTTCCTAATATCAACTGAAGAACAATACATCATCATTCTTCAAACCAATATTTCCGATTGGTCAAATCAAAGTCACCAATCCAACATGTAAAGAGCCTTTCCAAGAGGCATATGGAAGGGCAACAATCATCTCTAATTCAACAAAAAGGTAACAACTTCTTTTATGATGACTAATCACATTAAAATGACGGAAGCCTGTCCAATACGATTGCAACACATTAGAAAGTGCAATCTTGCAGCAATGATGAGCACATCCTGCATACAGTTGTACAAAAAGTTGTTCCTCTCAAAGAAAAGAAGCAAGCACCATGGAGGAAGAAAAGAAGGTTCATTTTGTCAACAGTTGCTGCTGATCGAACAATAAAAATGTTTGAAACAAAGAAAAGGATCCGTCTATATACATGACGGAACCCTGGCTCCACCTCACAACTACACCAAACTGCATTGGTGATCCTCAGAAGTGTTTTGAATTATTACATTGCAATCAAATATGTAGAACTTCTACTTGCTTTTTTCTTCATAAGCATAGCAAATAAACAAAAACGATGATAAAAGATGTAGCTCATTAACCTACCTTTGACTCCTCGCAAAACAATGGATCTGAGAACCAAGTTTCATCAACTAAGACACCAGGAATTAGCATCTTTCGGTTGAATACGACAGCAGCCATAGATGATGTCAGAACCGCTCTTTTAACAGATGGAACTTTGGCACATGATCTTAACACGTTAATTGTACCCTTTAGTGCAGGATCAATTAGTTCCGCCTGAAATATGAGGCCAAGCGAAAATTTGAGTCACTATAGAATAAGTTGGCAAATGACGATTCATCATGTGTTATACAAATTAGACATCTGCACTTACTTTGTCCTATGACCTCCCTTAATGGGTCTATTGAACAGATTTTGTGAATCAGTTTGCTGGAACCAGCCCAGCCCCTGCAATTGGTGTCATCTACAATTGGGCAAACATAAAGATCGTTCGAGGTTTCTCAAGTTGACCTAGCTTTCACTGGGAGTCTAGGACTTAAACTAGTTGTTTTGACAACCACGAAGTAAAGGATAAACAAACCAACAAGCGATCAAAACAAGGACACAAAGATTTACGTGATTCTGCTCAAGCACAAAGCAAGAACGTACTCCACGGGCGAAGAGCGAGAGATGATTCACTATGAATGAGGAGAGAATACCACAAGTTCCCTCTTCATAGGAAAGCACTGAAAACAAACCTAAACCAACATAGAATAGGGATTCTAGGCAAATAAGTCTAAACCGACTTAACATGGGAATTCTAGTCACTTTCAACGAATCTTCTCATTGACTTGAATTCCATAGAATCCAACACCATAGAGCAATCCTCTCACAAAAAATCTCTTCCCCAAAACTCTAAAGGGCAATAAACTTCTTGAAGCACATCATAGGCCAGAATTAACTGAAAATTGAACTGAGCACCACACCAACGAGCTTCAACTATATCACGGTAGACGAAGTCTCCTCCTCAACCTCTTACCAAAAACGCTCCTCTTCCCTAACAAAACCTTGTATAATCCTTGTTGAAGTAGCAAAAACCACATCTCCACAAGCCATAGACGTGGCTTTGTTACTTTGCTCTCAACTTCGTATCGAGCCGTCATTATCGCAATAGAAAAAACGAGCACCAAGAACAAGACACAACGGAATAAACAAAAGCGTGGGATGAAACCCTAAGCTCTGATACCAGGTTGTTATGATAACCACGAAGTAGAGAATAAACAAACCAACAAGCGATCAAAACAAGGACACAAAGACTGCCCCCCCCCCCCCCCCCCCCCCCCCCCGCACGATCTCCGATAAGTTTTCTCCTCAATTATTACTCTCATTTCCTCCCTCAAAACCTAAACCAAACAAAGTCAAAGATTTATGTGGTTCTGCTCAAGCACAAAGCAAGAACATACTCCACGGCGAAGAGCGAGGGATACAAAGATCTAGCTATATCTGTAACTCTCGAAGAAACAGCAAAAGATATTTAGGGACAAATCTCTAGTGGAACACAAAAGGGCACAAACCCTTAGTGGAACCCAAAAAGACAATTCCACACTGTAACATCAAGCCCCAATAACAAAAGGAACAAAAGACTCCACAATAATACCCAAAGGAGCCTCTCCTTAATGGACAAACCATAGGAACCCCACAAGGTCCCTATTTATAGGAAAGCATTGAAAATAAACCTAAACCGACATAGAATAGGAATTCTAGTCAAATAAGTCTAAACCGACCTAATACAGGAATTCTAGTCACTTTCCAACACTAGTAGACTCCAAAAAAGAAACACTGCCTCCTCGACATTCAAAATTAACTTGGTGTCATGGTGACTAGAAAACCCCAAAGAACAATAAATCTGACAATCAGACTAATTCAGTATTCATATAATTTAAGGCTCCAATCATGCCGGTGAATACCAGAGAGCCTATGTAAGTCTGAAACAAAATTGCAGACTTCATAAGGTGCTCCTTGATTTCTTTGACTGCTTCTGTCTAATGTGATTTTGTCTGATAAATATTGTGCGTCGTGCCTGCCTTTGACTCGACGGAATCCTAGTTAGAGAAAAATAATAGCAATTCTTCTAGTAAAGTGAGACTCCTCAACAAATCAGTAAGTCCATTACATGCCAGAGAAAGTCCTAATGGATCAGTCTCTTGTGCCAATGGCACGTAGATTATCTGAACGAAATGATCATAGAGCCACAAAGTACGGAAGCAAGCATAAGATTGATGGTTTTCATTTACATTTCTCAGCCTAAAATTACAGCATGTTAAAGGAAGTAAAGTAGCACAATATGTACCTGTGGGTCACACGCTGAAAACTGAACAGGAGATGCTGTATGAAAAACCCCTTCACATCCATCAACTATAGAGTCAAAGGATCCTTCTTCCAGTAAATCTGCTTGAAACAAACGAAGTCTTTCCTTGGCTCCATCAAGCGCAAGCAAGTGTTCAGTCTTTCTTTGGTCATCTGTCTCGTAGAAATATTTTGCATAAGTACCAATGTGAGAGATATACCATGACTAGCTTCAATATAGGTACAATTGCATGGCATGTCATTCTGAGTGCGTAGATAACATAACAATTGGAAAGTTAATTGCAATAGATTTTTTTTTTATAAGTAAATAATTATATTAAAGAAGGCATTAAGGGAATGCCACCCGTATACAAAAAAGGCAACCAAGACAAAAAAAGGCCCTATACACCACCTTGTGAATTAGACAACTCAAACCAATCTAGAAAATGATCAAGGGATGGATTACATTCTCCCTTATCCCAACTATACAAACTACTAACCACAAAACTTTTAATTCTAAACAAAGGCTTTTCAACCCTTCCAAAGCATCTCGAATTCCTCTCACGCCAAATAGTCCACATCAAACAAAGAGGAATCATAGTCCATATGTACTTCTTCTTCTTACCCACTCTAGCACCCCTCCAAGTAATTAAAAGCTCCATAACATTTCTCGACATAACCCATTGTAACCCAAACCAGGATAACACCATGGACCAAAGTTCCCATGCAATAGATATTCCACAGAGTGAGTGTTTGTTATCAAAGTTTTGAATACTGTACCGGACATAGCACCGTTTTCCACTGGTATGGCACGTACCGGTACCGGTATATTACCAGGTACCATTTCAGACTCCTCATTAGAAACATAAAAAAATATGTAATATTTATTAATAAACTTATCTTTCATTTACGTCACCCAAATTTGATTGATATATGAAAAGAAATAAGATGATGCAGTAACATTTATTAGATAGTAACCGGTACTACAACCACGTGCTAGGCAGACACATATATTACCCTTGTTCTAATTTATACCCTAGCGGCTCCCTCTCTCTCTCTCCAAGCCGGTCATCTCTCCAAATTTGCAAGAAGATCTCTCATCTCTTCCAAGCCGAACTGGTTGCAGAAGCAAGTTTGGCTTCAAATCAACCTGGAAAATCTTCGCCGGACTGGTTGCAGAAACAAGCCGGGAAATCTTCACCTTCGATCTCCTTCTTTCTTTTATTTTCCCTCAATTTTTCCGTTTACCAACTGTGTGGTCCTACCGCCGGTACTCCCGGAACGCTCTGATACTGGCAGGACCCACCGTTAAACACCGAAAAACAACCTGAAACGGAATTAGACCTCCTGTGTACCGGAACCGGCCGGTACGGAACAGTATGGACAACCTTGTTTGTTATGCCAAGGTATTCCTTATTACTTGGTAGACGAAAAATAGCATGCAATGTCATGACAAGGCTTAGATGGTACTGATTCAATAAAAGGTAACCAACCTTGTATGGGTGCAAAGTTATTCATTAATTGAAGGCATCTGACTGGACAAATATGAAACTACGCAAGGATGACATGCTGCAGAAAAGCATATCGTATGAATGCTTCACTAAATGGTTTAGCTGGGACTTATGAGCATTTTATAAGCACACAATTCACATCTGGAGATGAATAAAAACGTGGTTTACAGGAGATCACCTATTCGGTAAAATTGAATTGAAGTCTATATTGACTCAAAACTCCTCTATAATAAAATTGATTAATCTTTCGGTAGCCATGACATGGATGCTCTAAAATTCCATTTTGAGACTCGCGCATATATTGTCATTCTGTATTTCTGTGTTAGGCCACAAAAGATTCATCTTCTAACCAACAAAACCGGATTTTGAACCGGCCAATACACCCGGAGAAACTTAGAACAAGTCCAGGGAACGGTCCAGGGTACCTTCATAAAGGCTTACTAAGGCCTGCCCCATTACCCACAAAAAACGATTAACAGATTGACACAACCACGTGGCCCAAATCTTGATACTAAATACTACTAGGATATTGTATATAGCTTGAAATCAACCCCAAGCATAACCAGCCAGCGGCGATCCCGATCTACTATCCTTGTACGGTTATAGCCCAGTTAGTCTCTCTATCTCCGTGATCCCTTGTGTCTCTCTATCTCTCTCCCTCCCTGCCAAGCTCTCTCTGCTGTCACAGTCCTCTAAAAGCATCTTGTTCTTCTTCAACCAGTAGTAATTCCTAAGAAATGGTAATTCCCCATACAAACTTAGAATGGGAGTTTCACAAGTATTAAGCCATTTCCGAGTCTGAAAATTCGTTTTTGCTTACTGTGTGCAAGTGTTCTGTTTTCGCATGGTGGAAGGATTGTAATCTGTAAATTCATTGGGTGCAATTTTTCTCTGCTTGTTCTCCAAAAGCAAGTTGTTTTAGTCTTCTGATGTGACATACACCAAGTGTTTAGCATTTCAAAAATGGGCAACTGTAGCTTATAATTCAGATTGAGTTCAAGGGTCGGTCATGATCTTCACCAAATTTCATCAAGCTGCTAAACTACTCGTTTTACATTATGGCTCCGTTTGTTTGGCCGTAAAAAATATTTTCCTGTAGAATGTTTACCCATTTTTGGGTGTTTGGTTGTGCTAAACCAGGGTAACTGTTTCACTTAGGAAAACCTTTCCCAACAAACTGAGGTAAAATAACTTTTCGAGAAAAACTGGGTAAGTCATTTTCCGGATCAATTCTCCGTTCTCCTGAAACGTTGTGAAATATAAACAATCAGGCAATCGCTCACATGGTCATCTCTCGTCTCTCTCTCCTCCACTAAATTCCTCTCTCTCTCTCTCTCTCTCTCTCTCTCTCTCGAGAAGTCAATTTCCCAGTTAGATTCTCCTAATTTCTTTGGCCCATGACTCTCTCTCACACACATGTATATACATACACAAATTTATGTGCTGAAAAAATATTTTTCAATTATCAACCAAACGCCCAAAAACAAAAACGAAAAGTTGATATTTGGCAAAATTATTTTCCATGGAGAATATTTTCCAGTGTAAAATATTTTATGTTGAAACAAACCGAGCCTATCAATTACCCGAGTTACAGCAGCGGTAGTGAAATCCAACAGTATACAAAAAGAAAATCCAAGTAACATATCATAGGCCACGAATATTTGTTTATAGTAGCCCCTTTCGATTGAGCGATTTGGTAATAAAAGAAAAGAAAAGATCAGAGTGTCTCCCCGAATCACTCATTTGGACTGAATGATTTGGCGAGAAATGGTGAGAAAAATATAAAAATGAAATCTTTTGATTGTCCCCACCCCTTTCTCGCCAAATCTTGATATTTTTGATGAAAAAGAACCACCCTTTTATCGCATCAGTTCTCATGATCCAAAGCAGCTGTTGGTCCAAGTAAACAGAAATAGAAACACAGATGAGAGAGAGAGAGAGAGAGAGAGAGAGAGAGAGAGACTGACTTAAGTTACGAACTGACGCTTTGACGGTGTAACCGCGCTGAAGCAAGAGATTGACAAGCCATGATGCTATGAAACCTGATGCACCTGTGACACACACTACCTTACCTTCTCCAGTCATTCTCTCTCTCTCTCTCTCTCTCTCTCTCTCTCGTTTGAGACTTTCATTTTGTAGTATTTTGATTGGACATAAATGTGTAATCATTATGCACTGGTCCGAATCAGATAAAGGTAAATTTTGGCAAGAGTAATTTTCCAGCGCGCTGTACATGTCACCAATCTTCAACTTGCGCTATGAGATGAACATTCCCGATAATCCTAATGATAAAGCTTATGATTCTAATCAGTTGTCGAGAATGTTGTATAAAAAATAGACTTTCATAAAAAGTGAAATAAAAAAAATGAAATTTATTTCTTGTGTGTTCTTTTAAAAAGAATCTTGCAGGAAAATTTATAATTTCTTTCATCTGGCAAAAACTATTTTGCAGTGTTTCTCAGTGTGAAAATTGAACTATGCATTTTACAATTTTTTTGATATATGAATGCATAAAAATTTACAGAAAAATTAATTTTCCCATACGGGCCTATATGAATTTTGAAAATGTGACAAATGGGTTTTAAGTTTGGCCCTGAAAAGAGGAGTTTCTTCTACTACACTGGCAATCTTTTTTTATTTTTTGACATGACTGTCAATCTTTATGTCTTCCCGAATATTACTAAAGAAAGCCTGGAATATTACTAGAGAAAGCCTGGAAATAGAATCCAGTCTTCTTCTTTCTCTTTTTTTTTTTTCGGCAAAAACGTCCAAAGGGCAGAATCCAGTCTTCTTGCTAACAATATTCCCCCCCTCTTCTCCCTCCCTTTCCTCTCTTATCATTCTCTCATAGTATACATCTTTGCATGCATTTAGTAGCGTTGTGTCCGTTGGATGCACGAGAAAAAAATCACATTTATATATTTTTAGGTCCCATATATCGAACGGACACAATGTTAGTTGATAAAAAAAAAAATTCAATTTTTTTCCCACCCTTGTGTTCAATGTTCTATGCACGGAAGCATTTTTCTTATTCTATGCATGGAAAGACATATATATCTGCTATTGTGAATTAAATATTTGAAGGGGGATTAAAATAGATTTAAATTTATTTGTAATGGTGGAAAATGTAAGATAAACAAAAAAAAAAAAAAAAAAACTAAACAAAGTATAATATTTATTTATCTAATAAAACTTATTCCCTTAAATCTCTCTCTCTCCATATTCATCCCTATCTCTTCTCTCTCCTCCTCCAACGTCTCTCTCTCTCTCTCTCTCTCTCTCTCTCTCTCTCTCTCTCTCTTTAAAAAAATCAAAAGTCTAGAAAATTAAGATTGGGGTTTGGAGGTTAGGGAGTACAAGCAGATTTGTATATAGTATGGATTCATACTTTTGGGTAAAAAAACGATAAATGTAACTGATGTAAGGGGAAAGAAATGTGGTGTGGATAAAAATTCTCAACTCCATGTGAAACCAAATTGGTTTCTTCACCTTTATCACCCTTTCATACACTAAATTGGGATTCTATTCAAAGATATTGTACCAATTTTATCATCATATTGCCCTTAGTTATGTGTTTTCAACACTTCTATAATTTAAAACTCCAACCCCCCACTAAATCCCAAGTCCTCATTATGATGGACTGCATCTTTTGACTTTCTCATTGGGATAATGTCCATCAATGGATTTATCATCACCCTACCTTGCTCATCAAGCAAATCAAAACACATTATAAGTCAAAGACCTTCTAAAATATGTCCAGGGCCTTATAAGTATTCTGATGAAAATTAGACCACCTTGATGCTATTAACAAGTCTTTTCACATATAGAGACTTCGAATAGTTTATGGTTCATAGCAGTGGTTCATTGCTTGAAACTTATGGAGAGATTGTCAGTTTTTGGTCTTGTTTTACTTGTTCTTTGCTCAATAGCAACAGACTTCGTTTGTTATGGAAATACCCATCTCACGAGTTGCTCAAATTTTAATCTTGAAGCTCTTATTGATTTCAAAAACGGCCTTAATGATCCAGAGAACCGACTCTCCTCATGGCGTGGAAGCAACTGCTGTCAATGGAGGGGGATCGGTTGTGATAACAGTACCGGAGCTGTCATTACAATCAACCTTCACAACCCATATCCATTAGATTCTTCTGATTCTAATATCAGGTATGGATTCTGGAACTTGAGTGGAGAAATTAGACCTTCCTTGAAAAAACTCAAGTCCTTGACACATTTAGACTTGAGTTCCAACACATTTCAAGACATCCCAATTCCTGTATTTCTTGGTTCTTTGAAGAATTTGGAATATCTTAACCTTTCTAATGCTGGGTTTAGTGGGAAAATCCCTCCATATTTGGGAAACCTCTCTAGCTTGCTATCTCTTGATGTTTCTTTGAATTTCTTGAGTGTTGATAGTTTTCAATGGTTGAAAGGCCATGTTTCACTGAAACATCTTGAGATGAACCAAGTGGACCTTTCACTTGTGGAATCAAACTGGGCTGAGGTACTAAATACAATTCCACATCTGACCGAGCTCCACCTTTCGGTATGCAGCCTTTCCAGTTTAGCTTCAATTGAATCTATTAACTTCACGTCGCTTGCTGTTATTGATCTTAGTTTTAACAGCTTCAATTCAAAGTTCCCAGATTGGTTTGCAAATCTCACCAGCCTTGTCTATGTCGATATGAGCAGTAGTCAGTTGTTTGGGAGAATTCCTCTTGGTCTTGGTGAGCTTCCAAGCCTACAATACTTGAACCTTGCATTGAACAATAATCTTAGTGCCAGCTGCCTCCAGCTCTTCAGGCAAGGGTGGGGGAAAATAGAGGTTCTCCGTTTGGCCTCGAATAAACTAAATGGCAAAGTACCTTCTGCCATTGGAAACATGACATTTCTGACCGACTTTGATCTATTCGCGAATAATGTCAAGGGTGGAATTCCAAGCTCCATTGGTAGACTCTGCAATTTGGTAAATTTTGATTTGTCCGGTAACAACTTGACTGGAAGTTTACCAGAATCACTTGAAGTTACTGCAAACTGTGGTGCTAAGAATCCTTTTCCTAGTTTAATGTTTTTGGAACTGAGCAACAACCAGCTTTCTGGTAAATTGCCTGAATGGTTGGGTCAACTTGGAAATCTAGTGAACCTTGGTCTTAGCTTTAATTTGTTTGAAGGTCTTATTCCTTCTTCTTTAGGAACACTGCAGAATCTTACTGACATTGGTTTAGGAGGGAACAAACTAAATGGGACTCTCCCAGAGAGTTTTGGGCAGCTTTCTGAGTTGAATGTCTTGGATGTCTCCTCCAATCAGTTGAGTGGTTTTATCTCTGAAGCACATTTTGCTAAGCTAAGAAATCTGAAGATCCTACTCTTATCATCAAATTCTTTCATATTCAATGTTAGTTCTAATTGGATTCCTCCATTCCATATCCGAAATCTCGACTTGGGTTCATGCCAACTGGGTCCCTCATTCCCAGCTTGGCTTGAATCTCAAAAGGAGCTCCAGTTTCTTAATTTCCCGAACACTAGCATTTCAGGTTCCATTCCTAGCTGGTTCTGGGACCTCTCTTCGAATCTATCACTCTTGAACGTTTCTCTCAATCGGTTAGAGGGTCAGCTTCCAAATCCCTTAAGTGTAGCCCCCTTTGCAGATGTTGATCTCAGCTCTAACTTCTTTGAAGGACCCATTCCTCTTCCTAGTGTCCAAATTGAGTTACTTGATCTCTCCAACAATCAGTTCACCGGCTCCATTTCTCAGAATATCACCGACTTTTTGACGGATTTGGTCTTCCTTTCTCTTTCTGGTAACCAACTAAATGGCGAAGTTCCAGACGCCATAGGAGGAATGACCTATCTTCAAGTCATTGATCTTTCAAGTAATCATTTTATCGGAAGCATTCCTCCAAGCATTGGAAATTGCTCTTACTTGAAGGCTCTAGACCTTGGAACCAATGATTTTTCCGGGGTGATTCCAGGGTCTTTGGGTGAGCTAAAACAGCTCCAGTCTCTGCACCTCAGTAACAACAAACTTTCAGGAGAAATCCCTATTTCCTTCCAAAATTTATCAAGTTTGGAGACACTAGATCTTGGAAACAATAATTTAACAGGTCAGATTCCGCAATGGCTTGGAAATGGTTTTCTCAGCCTCAGAATTCTTAGCTTAAGGTCTAATTCTTTTACCGGAGGAATTCCCTCATGGATTTCGAAGTTAAGTTCACTGCAAGTCCTTGACCTTGCAGAAAACAATTTGAATTCCCAAATTCCAGCTACCTTAGGTGATTTGAAATCCATGGTAGGAGAGGGAAAAGTGAACCAATATCTTCTATATGGGAGGTACAGGGGTCTATATTATGAAGAAAGCTTTGTTGTGAACACAAAAGGTGGATTTCAGAAATACACCAAGACCCTTTCCCTTCTCACCAGCATCGACCTTTCGGGCAACAATTTGTATGGAGAGTTCCCAGAGGAATTAACAAAGTTGAATGGTTTGGTGGTTTTGAACTTGTCCAGAAACCGAATCAGTGGCCGAATTCCAGTAAACATTTCCAGCATGCGCGAATTGGGGTCACTTGACTTCTCAAGTAACAAGTTCTCCGGTGCAATTCCTGCAAGCCTTTCTTCGCTATCGTTCTTGGGTTATCTGAATTTATCCAACAACAATTTAACAGGAATGATCCCTTATTCGGGGCAGTTGTCGACTTTTAGTGAATCCAGTTTTGTTGGAAACCCAGGTCTTTGTGGACATCCTCTTCCTGTTGAGTGCCAAAGGGAACGTCCCGATACAGGGAAGACGGTTGAGAATCATGATCAAGATTCAGATAGCTTTATTGATAAGTGGTTTTACTTGAGCATTGGGGTGGGATTTGCCGCAGGTGTTCTGGTTCCTTTTTTGATCATATCAATCAGAAGACCTTGGAGTGATGCCTACTTCAGTTTTGCAGACAAGATTGTGTATAGATTCCCTTGGGCGAGAAGAAGAGCTGCAATGAACTACAGAAGGAAATATATCCATGCGAGGAGCCTTTGAAAGCTTTTAGGACTTTTTTTGGGGGATAATTCAGGCGTTCGGCTAGCTTACGTGCAACTCGATTAATCTTGAGAGACCAATCCCACCATTCACTAACGGGGGTTCTGGGCATGTACCGATGGCATCAGACTTGTGACGATCAAAATGTTGGAACGACTTCTGCATATTTGTTTTGCGCCTTATTGGCTTGCTTATTTAAAATTGTGTAATTTTCGTCTTCCATTCAGTGTGCTAAAACTTCAGTGGGAGAACTCCAATAGTTTTTCATCGCTTGTTTTTGAAAGGAAAGGAGTAGGAATTTGAAAGACTGAGTACCATAAAGAAGTGTGATTTCAGAAACAGTGTAACGAAAAAAATTCTGAAACACTAGTTTTGAAATCACCACAAATAGAGTAATCAGATTCTCAACCAATAAAGCAGGGCCAGCCGAGTATTCATCCTCCCCACTGCTCGAAGAGACGCCTCTGGACGGAGGACACACTCTTCCCCGGTTTTCCTTCTGGCTTCAATGCTCAAGCATTGATTTCGGATTCGATTATGTTCTAGTGTTGGAATCATTTCCGTACTCAAAATATTCGTCTTTCTATTGATCTACTATTTGTTTAGATAGCATCCAGTATCAGTAAGATAGCTTTGCTACAGAGTAGTAGACTGGGATTTGAACCAGGAATTTTGGTTTCCTTTCTGACAATATGAACTTAAAATGGATACAGTTGACTCCTTTGGTTTCATGGGGAAAACTGCTGAGGATCAAAGAGTGACACCGCTTAACCGAAAATCAATTTCCCATCACAAACCACAAGCTTTTGAATGAATTCAGTGCGCGCCATGAAGTTCAAAAATGAGGATTGCCATCCACCCTTCCAGTCGTATAAATAAACAATTCGTGTGTGTTCTATCAATGAACTCACTTCTACTAAAAGATCACTGATTTACTTCCAGGATAACAGACAGCATTACGATGCCGTAAAAATAACAACAGAAATAACAAAATGCTATTTTTACACTTTAAGTAACCAAAATTGGGCATATAATTAAACAACAGACATTGAAGATAATGCAAGATAATCAAAACTGAGAGTTGCTGAGAAACGTAACCATGCATCTAGCACTTTGGAACAACCTGTCTACCCTTTGCCATACCGCGCCTTGTATTTCTAGAAGCTTTCGTGCCTTTTCTTGCAACTTCGGCTGCTGGCGGATTGTTTCGCCATGGATCTGGACAGAAGATAGGGGTGTCAAATGAAACCAGTAAACAACCACTTATGGATGGAGCGGACATTAAAAAAATACTTCCAAATGCTAACTAAGGCTGTGTTTCGTGTGGATGGTTTTAGTTTTACCAAGGGAAAGGGAAACGATAGGATGAAATTCATTTATTGTCATAAAACATTTCCAATAACTTACCAAGACTGTGTTTAGTGTGGAGGGTTTTACCAAGGGATAGAAAAATAATCAAAAACACCTGAAAATACTTTTCGTCATCTTCTCTACCACAGCAATCTAATAAAACCAGCACAACCTAAAAGTAGCGAACAACAAAAACTACCAGACCTATCTGTATTCTCCAAATTTAATGTGGCGAAGGTTCATTTATAATCTTTGTTACATTCTCAACTAAGCGCAACCGCATTGACCACTTATACATCAATGGAGAAGAACTATAATTATTGAATTGGCTGTAAAACAAAGAAGAATCAGTACCTTTAGAAACAATCTGATGACTGCTTGTAAGAACTCGAAGTTATTTCTGCAGGAGATCTCATAAATGAAATAATCCAGCAGCAATTCAATAGAATGGAACTCGGGTCTCTTTTCGGGTTCTTGTTCATCATCATCATCTATAATCTGAAGCATTCTAAGTTCCATATCCAAAGTTGACGAAGACAAGCTTTTAATATAATCAGTGAATGCTGAAACTGCAAAAACCAAAGATTGAAGATATGCGTAAAAGTTAAACATCACTAGACTCGCAGGATTAACTATTTAAGAGTTCAAGTATCTCTTAGCTAGTAAACCTACAATTTTCCAAGTCTGCTGAGGTGTGAAGAAATTTCACAAAGCGGGATGACGCCAAATGAGCTTGTTCCTCTCTTTTTTCACGTTTGTCACCGTTACTATCCTTCTCTTCATTAGCTGACTCAATAGGTGCAAACATTATTTCTCCAGATAGAGATGGTATTGAAGGCAGGAAGAAAGGAGCCTTTTCAGGTTTCTTTGGAGGCTCAATTGGTTTGTTGCGAGCCTGGAAATTTTCAATGCACCGAAAAATGTCATAAATTGGACTATTACCATTGTATTTCAGCAACAGGAAGTACAAGATTTTTATGACTAGACCATATAAAACTGGAGTTAAAGTAAATCACCTTGATAATGTCTAAATTGATCAAGCTTTGCCACTGGCTCTTAGGCAATAGTGAGAGAGTAACGAGATCTGGAATTTGCCTAACTGAAAGCGGAGTATGAGAACTGTAGGCAACTTCTGAGTGTATGATAACAGGCTTCTCAGAGTCATCATTATCATGAGAACCTTCTGTTGAAGAGACAGATGGCAACTTTACATTCACTACTTCCTTCCCACTTCCATAGGACTCAACATTAGGAGCTCCAGTAAACATTGCTTGATTAACCCTGATAAAATTGCAATTCATGGAAGTACTAGATTAAGAAATAACAAGGAAAAGAAAGATAAAAACAGTCAAATGTTTATACCTTACATAGCAGGAAAACTTCAATTATATAGCAGAACAAGAAAGGCCGCACACTTGCATGCTTAATCAAACATCATGACGGAAAGTAAAATTGAGGCACTCTTATACCACATTGATGTAAAGCATAGCTAACGTCTTAGATTTTAGCACGTGGTTGGAAGATGGCAAGGAGATGAGATCACCGATCCACTAAAATTATATTATGCTCTGAAATACATATGCACCGTTTTCAACCTACTTTCGATAAACTTAAAGAACTCTGTCCAGATTGCGATCCTAACATTGCTTCCCCATTAGGAATAGAGTGAGCAACCTTTAGATGGAGGACAGGTCATTTGGAAGAGAAAATTCCAATACGTGGACAAAATACTTACCAGAGATAGACCCCATTTTGATCAACATGAGTCGTTGCTAGAACATCCATATTCGATGACAAAGACAGTGCAGTTATGGAAACATCAACTTGTATAGCATCTATTTGTCTTGCTAAGATGACATCCCAAATTCGAAGACTCCCATCCATGCTGGATGACAAAAGCCATTTGCCATCCTCGCTGAAGCACAAGTCTGTAATACGGTCTGTATGACCTTCAAATTTACGAACCAATCTTAGTGCCACAACATCGAATAAACGGATGACTAAATCATCTGCCACTGTTGCCAAAAGACCTGAAAATATTCAAAAAAATATTGCACAAAATTACACATATACAAATCTTTGGTTTGGTACATAAGTGATAAGTGGAGATGTCCAGAGGGAAACCAAAATATAATACCATTGACACGATGGTAAACAATCTTCACCAGTGAACAACCAATTTCCCATCTGGATTTTTGCTCACGTCCTTTGAAATCCCACACCTGCAATAGAAAAAGAAAACCTTTAGTTAGAAAATAACCCAGTAGAGCATTGGGCACAAACATGCATGCTTAATCAAACGCAAGGAATTACAAGATGTAAGACTATGGCATATTTATAGATGAGACCTTGAGAACTATAGATCAGTTACTACATAAATTGGTCAAAGATGACTAGCCGCCCTCCCCCGAGCAAAATGTCATTTCTTGTACATAACGTCCATAACAACAAAAGTATGGACATGAATCTAATTAACCGAATATCATCACAATTTAAACCACAGCAAAGGCCTTCAGTTTTTGAAAAGTAATCACAGTCTATGGTTGGAAGATGACGAGTGATTCTTATTCAGTGATGGCACCAAAAGCAAACCAGTAATAAAGAGTAATGGGATGTTCCCAATCTGCTCTCTATGTTCCATTATTCTAAAGCTAAAGTCCGAAATCATCTTCATGCCGTATGAAGTATGAAGAAATTACATTCTCTGTCCTTAACAAGCAATAGAAACTTGGAAACAATGAATTACTACTAGAGAGGAGGAATGGCCGATAAATATGGAGAATATAGTCAAATTATACAAACAAAAATGTAAGTCCTTTCACTTCTGGAGTAATTAGTCAATATAAAAATTTCGCAATGATCCAAGAGAAGTGACAGGCGTGGATCAAAATTATTGGCCACTCTCTTTCATGAAATGGCAGAAAGCTTTCAACATAATCATCACTTCCACAAAGTGACAGTGAGAATACAGGACTCATTTCAGTCCCTCTATGGTTCTATGGTGTCATGCCATACATAACATCATTTTGAGATGACATAAAATTAAGTTGTTACAAAAAAGGAGGTTTCAGGCAACTTCTGCATGAAAGAGAATATAGGATCATGTTTTTGGACGAGAATATGAACCTTTATAGCCCCATGATATCCGGCACTTATCATCAAGGTGTTTGTGGAATCACAGGCAACACCAACCACCTCTCCACTGTGGGCATAGCTATTTTTCTCTGACACGTCCACATAACTGCCACGGCTGATCCCAGACTGAAGATTAAATCTCTCAATCCAACCACCAGCTGTACCTAGCACAGCAAAATTGCCACAGGCACTGATGGTGCAGGCCTATCACAAAATAAAAGAGATCAACTAAGTTAACAATAGCTTAATAAAGTATTGTCTGATTCAAGTTTCTTAGCTTCAGCAGAAGCAACAGTACCCGCATTCTTTTTTCAATTCATTTTATGCAACAGCACCAACATATTATCTAAGAAGGAATAACAGGTTAAACAGAACTATCACCTTAACAGATGTTGGATTTTCCGGGCATGGTTTCAGGATGTGCTCGCCAAGAACAAAATTCTGAAGCCTCCACACGTACGCTTGTGCAGTATCCATATGGCATGTGACCACATTGCACCAATCACGCTCCCTTATTTCAGCTGATTGATTTTGAGCACAGAAATCAAAGTACACTAAATCAGGTAATTTCATTCGGAGAGAGAGAGAGAGAGCATAGAATAAGGTACAGACATTCGTTAAATGAACAAAAGAAATCCATCTTCTTAGATTAGGAAAAATTCTGCCTTAGTGATGGATGTTTCCAAAGAAAGATTATAAAATAAAAGTGAACATCCTCTCAAACTCAGTCTGCAACAAATGACAAGAAAATTTTATTACAGAAAGTAATGGCCCCTGCAATCTAAAAGTGTTTGAGAGGTCATTTTTGACAAATTACCAATCAATCCTCCATAATAGACTATCTGTTGGATTCACTGATGAAAAAAAATCCTCAATTCATCTTAATTGAATAGAATGAAGTTGAAGAGATAAAGCATAGACCAGTAGATGGAAACAATAAAGAAAAACGAGAAGATTCTATTAATGGAAATGCTAGGGAGAGGCAAGAGACGATGTGGTCAAAAAGGATATGAATCTATTAAATTGAATAGGGGCCCCTTGACAAAGCAGAATGGCGCAAAATAATTCACATCCCCAATCCGTTTGGAAACAAGGCTTAGTTTGGTCTGGTAACTAGATTTGGCCTAACAGGAGGCAGGAACTACATGAGCAAATAGGAAAACACTTTGTTTACAAGCAACCCCATAAGAAATTATTAGGGAGTAAAACACATTAAGAACCAAAGAAAAAGAAACGTAACACCAAAAGACTCGTTGTAGAGTACTAAGCCAAATGTGAGCTTCAAAACTAGTCACCACAACAACCCAAAAGGTAGAAATGAGAAAGAAGAGGATCCATGATAATCACGAAAGTTGAACCAGGTAAAGTACTAAGACATAAACAAACTAGTAAATGTAACATTATTGAATATATCCAAGAACAAAACTTGAATACTTGCACAAGAAGAGTAGCACACAGAGAAAGCTCCTACCAACATCAAAGGCTATAACGGGCTTCAGTTTTATATCTTCCTCCTGAAATACAAGCCAAAAAATAAAAGTTAGTTGATGGAATCATGGAACAGCCTTTACTCAGCACTCACTGCAAACTTAAACAATAACTTCACGTATGGTCTACAACTTTGATGCACTTTCAAGGACATTCCACATCAGGAACCATGTTAATGAGCTAGGGTAAAGGTGTGGACTGATGAGCGTGTAGTGTGGTTCTGGATGTGCAATTCTGAGTTAACTCTAAACTAGAAGTACATGTTATCCATCAAGTAAAACAACAGAACTTGGATTCACAAACAATAAACTCATAACTTTGAGGCAAAAAAAAGTTGACCATAAATGCATTTTAACTCGTATAGAAACAAAAATGGCCCTCTAAGTTAAAAACACAAACAGAGCCATCTACAATAGCAAAATACATATTGCAAAGGATGCTTCATATATATCCATGAATTAAAGATTACAACGAACTGAGTAAACAAAAGACTTAGGTTTGCCAAACGAGTATATTCCATTCTAATAAATATCCAAAACTCTTAAGGCATTAAAAATGAAAGAGAACAGAAAGATTTAGAACCAACAAGGATCCGGGTCTGCAAACTAATTTGTCTGCTTTAACAAGACATTGGCAAGATAGTCTTACAATAGAGGCAAGTACTAGCAGCTACCTATCGTACCTTGACCCTGAGTTTTTTTGCTCTTTTGGATACATGACGCTGGGAAAGCTCTCTGCTTTGCTGATCCTGTTAAAACAATCAAAACATCTATTAACTAAATCCCAAGATTCAAACAATTAGTTCATAGAACAGCATGGTAACAAACACCAGTAAAACAATAAGAGAGGGGAAGGAGGAACTGTTGGGAGAAGTACAAACAGAAAAATAGGCAGCTGAAAATTGTAGACATACATAAGCTCAATTCGGTAACAGATTCTAAGGGAAGACTAAACTGATGCCAACACATGCATTGCTTCTTATAGAGAAATTTAAAAAACCACATACAGAGGATACAAAATTAACAAGATTAATTGGGGTGAAACCCTAACTTTTCCTGGTATTTTTTAATCTCTTTTTTTTTGGGGGGGGTTTGGGGGTTGGGGTTGGGGGGATTAAACTCAGTGGAAGAAAATGTTGCAAAGCCTGAATAAGTGTATTAACTGACTATGTGAAATTTGGCTAACAACAATAAACCTGGATGACTGAGAAAAGACGGAAGGCACGATCTTGCCCAGCTGACAGAATATGTCTCCCATTAGCATAGAACCTGTAAAGAATCAGGAAAACCAAAACAAGAAAGGCATGACCATGATATTAACATCATTGGTCAAACAAGATAGATTGGGCAAAAACATATACTCGCATAGAGGAACAACATCGATATTAAAATAAACTGTTGAGACCAGTTTGTGCTAGGACCTACTCAAAAGTGAATCAAGCATTTTGTATCAGTATTTTAATGCAAGGTGTTTTTCCTTTGATAAAGCATCAAACTCAAAACCAATTGACAATGAGTGGAGAGGCAGCCCGGGTACATATACTAGTTTTGGAGCTTATAATTAACTAAAGTGAGACAAGCTCTGGTACTCCCCAATCCCCCACGACATGCGGCTCCTGAGCAGCACGTGGAGAGGTAAACAAGGTAGGTTCAATAACATAGGGATCACGGCGAAACAAGGTGCTTTCAAGGCAAGAACAAGAAGGCGATCATTTTAGATAGCTAGATATACATGGTTGGGCCAATTTCCAAACAACTTAAGCTTTTGAGACTACTGGTAACTTGACATGGTATTATGTAAAATCTCTCTCTTTGCATTTGTTCCTCGTTTTCATTCTGCTTCTCCTCTGCGTATTATGTTTCCCTCTATCTCTGAAACTTTGCATCTCCATGTGCAAGACAGGGTTGCACGCGAGGGAGGGTGTTAGATAGCTTGATATACACGGTTGGACCCATTTTCTAACAGCTTAAGCTTTTGGGACTACTTAGTAACTCAAGAGAGTCTTGTTGAAAAGCCTCCAAACCCCTAGTTTTGATACCATGTTAAAGCATCTAACTCAAATCCAATTGGCAATGAGTGGAGAGGCCGCACAAGCTCATATACAATATGGGACAAACTTTGACATCCTTTATCAAGGAGACACATCATCCAAGATGAAATTGACAATTGATAGTTGAGTAGTCACCATTCCAATATTCCCCAAACAAGAAAACTCCATATATGTTCAAGATCAACAAATATGTAAAGCATAATCACCTTATGCAAATAGGAGGAGCACTATGCCCACTTCGGAAGCGTAACAAGCGAGGATCCCCATCACTTGTGTCAAAAATCCACATCTAAAGAGACATAAGAAAAGGAAAAACCATTTCATAAATCAAATGAATACTTTCACAGGATGTATAAAAAATTGATGGAAAAAATAAAAAGAGATTGTTCCAAATCATAATCCAAGCCATAGTACTACTTAAAACCAAGAGATCAGCGTCATGACCAGTATTTCAATTATCTAAATGTAAGTGTATGAGTGACAAAGTAATATTGTTATTTGTACATAACCAACCTGAAAAGATTGTCACCCATAAGAGTGCCAGTTAGCTATACGAACAACTATCTCATTTCCTTAAAATCTTAGTCACAATACACTTAGAAGTCAAAAAAGGTCACAACTAAAGCCAAAAGAACATCCAAAAGAGAAAATCTATCTGCAACAAAATGAAAGAGGATAAAGAACCTATGTATTTTCATTATATACTCAAGGCAAGATGGTTAACAACTCCTCAACCCCAAGGTTGACATCCCAATATGAAAAGGCAACATCTCACCTCAACTAACCGAATTATCCATAGTTGATCTCTTCACAATTTTTTACCCACACACAGAAGCACTGCCTCGGATGGAATTTTAGGGAGCCACATAACTATCGAACTAGAACAAGCACCCTCCTCATTGCACAATACCTTATAGTTGGATCTCACTATCAGTGTGCCACTAATTGGAATGTTCACTTCTGAACATCCGTTTGGAGACGTAGTATTGTTAAGTTAACAATTTATATCAAGCCACCCAACAGCTATCTTGCACATGGAGATGCACAACAGAGTGCAAAAGGGAGAAGGAGAATACTGTGAAGCGAAGTTCAACATCGCATGGGTACCAAAGTAATATGAAGTATATAAGGGTGAGGGCACCCTCACTTCAATAGCTAGCTTTTGGGGTTGAATTTTACCCAAGACCGTGTAACATGGTATCAGAGCTAGGAGATGGGTAGGGTGTGTGTCTCTGGCCTACACGCGACACGTGCTGCTGAGCGGGCACGCTGCGTTTGAGGGAGGAAGTGAAGGGAAGTCCCACATTGCCTTGGTACCAAAGTACTATGAAGTATATAAGCGTGAGGGGACCCTCACTTCAATAGCTAGCTTTTGGGGTTGAATTGTACCAAAGACCATGTAACAAACATGAACGGGCAACAAACGAAAATGGTGAGAGTTCAACCGAAGACCTCCCCAAAACCATAACTTTGATGCCATGTTAAAATAAAAATTACCTCTAAAGCTTAGTTGCATGGAAATGAGCCCAACAATATATATATCAATCCTACAAGTAAACGGCTATAGTCTTTCATTCATGCATCCAATGCCAGCCCAATTATTAGCAACCAATTGGACTAGATATAGCAATATAGAACCCCCTTGTGAAGACTCGCCTAGCTTAGCTCAGAATTGAATCCAAATTCCACAAGAGACTGACAAAGTGAATTATTAAACGAGCATAATAAGGAAGATGATGAAATACTCTGGCCTCGCCAAGGGGGTGTGTCTAATGGATTGGGTTAGCATAGAAAAAAAATCCTACTTAAAACTTCTTTATTAGTTCACCTATTCATATTTAATAGTTGAACAGAGAAAATTATAGTTCTCTTACTCCAAGAAAGCACTGCACCAAAAAAGATGATAAAACCTCAATTGAGAACCTAATGCCTTGTTCCCTTCGCGATTCAAAAAGAATTTTTCAAAAAATTCCCCCTAGATTCCCCCTACTTTCCACCTTTTTCTCTCTATCTCTCTCCACTCATTACCCCTACTATTTTTCAAAAATACTTTTTAAATCTCAATCCAAACAAAGCATAAAGATCACAAATATTCTTGCCTTTACTGAGTTGTCTGCTGATGAACTCATTAGCACTGGCTCATTAGCAAAGAAATGCAATGAGATTATTGGACTATCATGAGCCTCTTTAATGACAGACTGGAGACGCCTCTTCTCAAGATTCCATATGCTTATGACACCAGATGAACCTCCAGATGCTAGGAGTGGCTGTCCATCTACAATGGCAGAGAATGCATAGAAAAAACGTAAATGCAAAATACTCCAAGAATTAAACCTGCATATGATTCCAATTATTTCCAAACACGTAAGCATTCACATAACAGCTTGAGGGAAGTCTGTGAATTTTTTCAATCAGATGAGCAAGATTAATATATTTGGAGAACTATGGTTCAAATCGGTTGACTAATTATTATACTTATTTAGGTTGTACAACTCAACGTCTCATCACAAATACTCGACCAGTTAGACAAATCCTTCTCATGGATAAACTTCAATTTATAATTTTCCTCAATCAGGGCTATCTTCAACTTGACTCATCCAAGTATTAGCAACATCCTCATTTAAAGTTTTAAAAACAAAAACTGCATATATCAAAATAGGAATTTTGTTGCAACCGAAAACCAAGTTCCACATAATCCCTGTCCTTACCAGTGCTGAAAGATAAGGCAGTCACAGCCCCTCGAGTGGAATGTGTAAACCCAACTACTTCCTCATCAAAACGAATGTTGTGTACATGGATCTTTCCATCAGCACATCCAACTGCAATAACATCTAGTGCTGGTGATGAAACACAACAACATATGGAAGATTGCCAGCCCTTGAACTCGTAAAGTTTCTTCTTTGTGCTAATGTTCCAAAGTTGGAAAGAACCTTCCTGGCTCCCTAGAATTACCTGTTTACATGATTCTGCATGAGAAGGTCTAACAAGAGAAGAACTATAAAGCAGCATCTGAAAAGCATTATTACCATGGTTCTACTTGATGTTCTACCACTACTCCCTTAGGGAAGAATATGCAATTACCTTGTTTAGGTAAGTATCTGGATGCATTATACAAGTAGGACTGAATTTATCTTCCACCAAAACGTGTCCAAGTGGAGCATGATTATGGTCAATTCCTTTAAAAGCCCAAATAAAAATATTGCCATCGACATCAACACTTAGGATGTGCTCTCCAAACAGAAGCAACAGGTTGACCTTCGCAGTATGCCTGCTCCAAGTTGCCACCTGTTCAGGAGTACGTGTCATGCTTCACCCAAATTTGTATCTAACATGTATTCTGTGTACACCTTATAAAATCAATTTCATCCATTTGGCATAAACAAACAAGTCTTGGACACAATAATGAATCAGAAAAGAAAATATATGTTGCTGCTGATATTAGTTATTTCACGTAAAAGAACATGGATGAGATACTGAAGAAAGCAGTATTCTTCTGCATTCCTTGGTTTAGCACAATGCCCTATTAGTGAGCAATCAATAACGAACCATTAAAAATTTAAGAACTCGAGAGGGATATTGTATAAAAAGTGCAAATGATCAAACGACTAGTCAACAATGAATGGTCATTGCTTAGAAATTGGATTGGGTTCTCTCAAGGTCAACCGAGGAGTGATAAGACCAAAGATTGCATACATTCAAACTTTCAAGAGGCTCCAACCGTTAAAGAATCACAGAAACAACCCAACAATTTCAAATACTCCCCAAAACATGCATTCTATGCTACGAAGAAGAAAGATATAAGAAAGTCATATTTCTTATTAGGATCAAAACTAATATATCAACTGACCAATAACAAAAAAAATTACAAGTAAATAGCTACAAATGCATCATCAACAACAAATAAAAGAGTACACAAAAGATAAATTGAAGCCATAGTAACATTCTATACATTTAAACTACACCATGGTTGAACTCTTGTTTGACGATTTGGCATAAATTAGTACTTTATCAACTAGAAACCCCAAATGCTGAAGGTACCAGCATCCAAACAAAGACATGTTTCAAATGACCAATAACCTTCTCATACCAAAAAGTGTCCTCGATAACAAACCTGATGCGCACGCTTAAAAACTGCAATGTCATTGCCATAAGCAGCAAACGTGTAGTCCCGATAGGAAGCAAGAGCGCGTATCTTCTTAGGCATTAGAGGACCTTATCCCAAATTTTCAATGGAGCTCGGTTAGAAAAAGGATAGCTAAAGCAACAAAAACGTTAATAAAAATCAAATATGATCCCAAATAATTCTATCCGTCAAAGCAACAGGCACGCAAAGAAATGAACACACACACTCTATCAATGAAACTCCGATTACAGGTATCAGGTAATCTATTATTTATACTGTCACATGTGAATATATTGCATTCTGCTATCAGTTGCACATTCCAGAAAATACGACTATTGACTGTCTTTAGTGTAAGGTAGACTGAATAAAATGGGAAAAAAAAACAATGAAACCAAAACACCACAAGAATAAATAAACTTTACAGCGATGTCAGAAATCATGTTTCCATGGTCTTCATATCAAAAGCAGTTCTTACAATTCTACAAGTTAGCCTTAACATGAGTAATCCATTGAAATAATAACACCAAAACCAAACGAACATTACGCCAACTTCATAAATTCATGTTCTGAAGGTCTTCTTATCACTAGCATTCATACAATTACATAATTTAGCCTGCGGAGTTTAACAAAGTCAATACTGCACAAAAGCACAACAGGCGAACACATACAGGAATACATAAGCACACACATGAGGACAACATAAATCTGAAAATTAACCAAAATGCGAAAGTAAGAAATTAATGACGTCTTACCAACGAGCACCAAATTCAGCTTAGCACACTGCACAAGGGGAAAAAAACAAAAAATATATATATCAAAGAGCGAACAAGTATAATCTATCCCAACTGAGCTAGAATAACGTGCTTTCGACTACACGAGAAAAACCAGAGTATATCTAGATTACGGAGAGGAAAACGAAAGTGAAATTACGTTGTAAATCTGCCATGCTTTGCCGACGCTAACGGTGACGAAGGTCTCGGTGCCTAATCTTTGCACGGAGAAAGGAACACTGCTTGTAATGTATCCGATTGCTCTAAACGGCTCGAATATTCCCATTCTAGAGAGAGAGGAGAGAGGTAGGTTTCTCTGTGATTTTTGGCGGTTTATCAGTTTTTAGGGTTTTGGAGCGCAAGGGGTTTTAGACACGAAGAAGACGGTCGTGACGACGCCGTAATTGGTTTCCGCAATGGAGTTCCGGTTTTGGGCCAAGTTTGATCGCTTCAATTGATCTTGGCCGTTCATTGGAAAGCGTAAACCGGTTGTAACCGGAGGGTAACCCGCTTTCCGGCCGCCCCCTCACCTCCGGGCTCCGTTTTAGTTGTCAGAAAATAAAAGTAGAAGAAAAAGATATTCCTATGAAACTATATTTTGAAATTAACATTTGTTGTATTTTTGTCAATTTAGTGAGGCATCTCCTAAACCTTCTTTTTTTTTTTTTTTTTTTTTGGGGGGGGGTGGGTATTTGTTGTTATGTCTTTATTAAAAAATCGCGTTTGTTAATTTCGAGTCAAATTTTTGTGAATTATGGATTCATCTCAACGAGAGAGAATCGGAAAAGTAAATTTTTTTTACTTTTACCTAAATATTATTTGAAATATCCAAGATAAAAGGCCGAATTTTGGGCTTTATCTTGGATATTTCTTTAAAAAAATTGAGTTTTTAGATTCCTCTCGTCAAGACGAATAACAATCTACAAAAATTTAGTGCAAAATTAATAATAATCCAAAAAAAATTAAATAAGAGCAAAACAAAAACAAAAATCACGAAAAACTTAGGAGAACAAGGCCTTGGTAGGAAAATGAGGAACAAACTACTTGTGCTTTTGCCACTACTTAGATTGCTGAGAGGTTGCTAATTAATAAGCCTCAAATTTTCAGCTGATTATGAGTTTAACTCTAACAGCTTGAATAGAAGGTAAAAGATTTTTCCTCTTTTCTCTTTCGAGATTTTTCCACTTTTTTCTCTCAGCTTTTTGAGAGTGTTTGACCAAGTTCGTGGCTTAGGGGTTGTTTAGCAAAATAATTCAGAATGGATTATTTTTTATCCTTATTCAAAAAAAAAATTCGCATTTGTTAGTTTTTCGTCAATTTTATAAGGATTATTGCATCATCATAACGAAATGAATCTAAAAAATAAAAATTACAATTAAAACTCAATTTTTTTAATAAAGACGAAAAAATGAATTATTGGCTTATTTTTATCATAATTCAAAAAAGGCAAATTCTGAGAACCGCCCAAAGGGCATCCCGCATTGACTTCCACGCGCGCTTTCACGCGCAAAAAAGGACAGTCCTCTGCCGCGAGTTCCAAAGAAAAACAGGCTTTCTCTCCCACTTGCTGAGCTGATGTGAATTGTGAAGTAGATTTACGAAATTAACCCCTCACCCTTTTGTCCCCAATCTGGAGTGGACCCTCCTCCTTTCCGAAAAAGAGTGGACCCTCGCCTTACTACAAAAAAAGTGTTTACTGTTGATAAACAAATAATAATAATGATGTGTGTATTTCTAAAAAAAAAAAAAAACCTATTGTACGCTATTTCAATAAAGCCCCATTTCAAAAATCTTTTAAAAAAATAAGTAGCTTATTTCACATTTTCAAACTCAAAAATAAAGTAAATGAAAAATAATTTTTCAATTTTTTTAGCATTGTACAAAAGATCTCATCGAGATCTTCTAAACAAGATTTATATTGTATATTTTTAGACTTCAATAAGTCCATAATTTTTTAGCTTCAAATTGTATTTTTAAAAGATAAGAACTTTTTTTTTGGTTTTGTTACGGATCCTAAGGGGGCTTTCCACTACTCCTAATATTTTTGGCAATAATTTATGTCATTTTACTATTTTGGAAGTCAAAAAGTGCTACACACAACGGTTGTGTAAAACTCAATATACAAACAATCTCTACCCGTCTAGAATAAATGGCCAGGATTCGCTCAAACTCTTCTCCGAAAAAGTTAAACTTTTCCCTGAAATAATTTTAAAAAAAATCTAGATTGTCTAAATACATCTGGATGGTCAGAATTACGCACAACCAACATAACAGTTGTGCGCGTAACATTTTTTGAAGTAAAATGGGGCCAATATGTTGAGGGACGGGAAGGGCATCATAAAGCAGGCGACTATATGTATCAAAAAGTTTAAATATAGAATAATTCAAATACAATATCAAACACAACTCTTCTTCGGGAAAAAAAAGAACCCTCACATATATGTGGGGTCCATAGTTGAGGGAACCAAAAAACAACCCGACTATGGGGGATCAAAAAGTCTAGGTACATAATAATTCAAATACAACACCATACACGACCCCTCTCTGGTCAAAAAAAGTTATTGAATAAGTTGTTGATTAGTGTAACAAAAATACTGCGCGTATGACCATTGTGTTGGTTGTGTACCACTTTTGTTTTACTTCTGTCTTTTTATCTTCATTCCTCTGACACGAAAAGGGAAAGAGGAAAAAGTTGTGTAGCAACAGTAGAGGATAAATTGGTCATTTAACCACAAATTGCAGGTGAAATGCCAGAAAGACTGCAAAACAGTGGCACGTGGATTCAATTACTCGGAAAAAAGAACAATTTCGTACCGCTTCTAGACTGCCCAGTGGGTGGTTACTAGCAGAATCCTTCGTAGCGGCCAAGTGTAATTCGATGCGGTCAAGAGCAATTTTGTAGCAGCCAAGTGCAATTCGTAACAGCTAGTAGCAATTTGTAGCGGCCAAGTGTAATTCTTAGCAGCTAAGTGATTTTGTAGTAGCCAAGAGTAATTCGATGCGGCCAAGAGCAATTCGATGCGGCCAAGTGTAATTCGTAGTGGCCAATGGTAATTCATAGCGGCCAAGTGCAATTCGTGAGGCCAAATGTAATTCGATGCGGCCAAGAGCAATTCGTAGCGACCAAGTGCAATTTGATGCAGCCAAGAGCAATTTGATGCGGCCAAGTATAATTGGATGCGGCCAGGAGCAATTTGTAGTTGCCAAGTGCAATCTGATGCGGCCAAGAGTAATTCATAGCGGCCAAGTGCAATTCAATGCAGTCAAGAGCAATTGGATGCGGCCAAGAACAATTCGTCGCGCCCAAGTGCAATTCGATGCGGTCAAGAGTAAGGCACTGTTCCGCTTTTTCCCAAAATCTTGTTTTTCAAAAAGAAGGTAATTTCAAATATAACGAAAATGAAAAATAAATTTTTAAATTGCTTTGCACCGTTTAAAAGATCTCAATAAGATCTATCAAATAGGATCCATATTGGTAAGAAAATTATTTACGTCAACACATAATTTTGACATTGAAATTACCTTCTTTTTTCCAAAATCTTCTTTTTCTAAAAGTGGAACACCACCAAATTTGATGAAAAATTAACTAATGAAAAAAAAATCAAATAAAGATAAAAAAATAATCCACAATGATTTTTTTAGCCGAACAAGGCCTTAGAAAAACACTCCAGTTGGAGCCTCGCAGTCATCTCGATAGCAATATAGGAATATTGACATTGCTTCCGATGGAGGATTTATGGTAAGGACAAGTCGGGACAGAATTAAAAGCTAGTATGTCATTTCGAGTTACCCAATGCTGCGTGGATAAAATACGATGAAAGTAATCGTTGGGTGTTACAAAATTGGGTGAAATCGTGTTGGCCCTCATCAAATTCAGTTTGATTAAAGATTTCTTGCAATCTCTAATCAAAATAGCATAAAATATGGCATTTGTTCTTAAAGCACCTGAAAACGTAAAAAATAGTACACCTATGAGAGACGCGCGCACACACACCCACACCCACAAAAAAACCCTAAAAAATAGCTTCTAATTTTAATTTTGATAACTCAAGTGTGTGAGCCGATACTGTGAAGATTAGCACCATCTCGAGACCAATGGATGTTTTGGATAACCACTCTCTATTTTCAGTTAGAAATCCCATTGGCGAAACTAGAAATAGAAGAAAAAATGGGTCTCTTGCTATTATTTTCTTTCTATCTTATTCCTTTTTCTTTTCTTTTACATCCCTGAAATCTAAGATCCAAATAAAGCATAAAAACATCAGAAGCCAGCTCAGATCGACTACAAACCAAGTTGTCCAAACTCAAAAATATGACTAGGCTCAGTAACTATAAACACCGGCAACATCGAATACTAAGTCAATCAACTAATCACACAACACAAAAGGATCTAAATTCATGTCATCGCTCGGTAATCTCGACCTGTGATAATCAACTTCAACACAAACGTTTCATTGCCTTGTCAATATCTGGACTAGAAAGGTTAAGTGTCATCAACCCAGAAGATGAAAAGTGTTCAGTTGAAGGAGCACACGGGTTTTTCTGAATGAGGATTCCTCGTCAGATTGCCAAACTTTGCAAAGTTGTGAGGCTAGACAACAATGTAGAGCTTCAGAAAAGCAAAATGAACTTCCTCATTCAGTTGTCACACTCTTTGCAAGATTGCGAGGTTGGTCAACATTGTAGCCACGCAGAACTGTGAGGTGATAGGCCAACAACTGCATCCAGAGAAAAAACAAATTGAAAAAGGATGATGAAAAATGTAGAACTCGGCAAGAACACAATTCGACTGGACAATCATAGGAGAACCAGCTAATTGGGATGCAAAAAAAGGAGAAAGAAAGTTACACTTGCATGCAGCAGCATGCTTGTAATGCATATTATGGTTCACATGCAGATGCACAAATTCGGAACCAGAGATACTCCCTGCATTTAGTTTGCTTGCATCATTTTTCATTGTTTGCTGAAAAATGAAAAGTCAATAAACTTTTGTCCCAAATCCTTACACATTATTCTAGGACACGAATCTTTGACCATAGATCTTGGGTATGTTGAGCAACAAACAGACAGACAAGAATGAAGGGTGGTTGGAAGTTGACTAAAGAAAATTAGAAGAGGTATCAACAAACTTGGAAGGCATATTCAACTGAAGATGCCTTCTTTCCGAGTGCTGACAAAATTTGAGCTGAATCTCGACAAATAAAGCTGTTCAGTCATGACTCATAACTTCCAAGCTACTTCAAGAAACCCTCAATTAGAGCCACTACGAAGCACAAGAGTGCACATCACTTCAATGGACTCTTAAGTAGCAGGTCCATATCACAACACTTCTAGCACATTAGCATACACGACCACAACAGGTTTACAGTTGAAGCTGCTAGACATTTTTTTTTTTGATAAGTTGTTAAAGCTCCTAGACATGCAAACCACCAAACTACAGCATGACATTGAAATATCCAAACAAAAGATCTAAGATTCAAATCCTATATAAGTTATATAACTTGCATCATCTAATTCATATTGGTCACTAATATCCAGTTCAACAAAAGTAAGGTATATTTGAAAATATGTCAGACTGGTCTGATTATATTACCTGCAATGGAACTATGTTAATTACTGGTTGAAGACAGTCCTCAACCCGAGGTACTTCGATTACTCTACAAGAACCGCCCACATTTACAGACGCTGCATCCCCTCGTGAACACATCACAATGAGTCGACCTTTGCGAGCATTGAGTTGCTGAATTACTGACTGCTGCTTGCTGTCAAAGAACTAGAAGATGTCAGCACAGAAACAAAAGTTCAATTGGAAAAAGACTAAGAGTGTTCTTTACTAAAAACACACCGACCTGAAACAAGGATCACGAGTTGCAATAACAACAATTGGGAGAGTTTCATCAACCAGTGCCAAAGGACCATGTTTCATTTCACCTGCAAGAATTCCTTCACTGTGCATAAGTGCCACCTCCTTCACCTTCAAGGCCCCCTCAAGAGCTGTTGCATAGTTGTATCCTCTCCCAAAAACAAGAAGCGACTGCTCAGCAATCAATAGTTTTGCAAGATCCTTCATTTCATGGTCAAGCTTCAGCACCTCTCTGACTTTGCCTGCAAATTGAGAAGTCATAAAATTAGAACAAGCAGAAATTACAGAAGTATTTCTGAGGGAAATTAATATAGCACAAGTCTTTTGTCCATTGGCACTCTTTATAAGTTAATCTTCATTGATATGAATTTTCGACATTTCCGTGTGAGAATGCGAAGTAAGAATCAATAAATGAAAGGGCGGTTTTATAGTTCAATAAAAAGGCAAAAACTAGAGTGTATGAAAGAGTGCTAAAATTATATCTCACCTTAAATAACATGCCAATTCATCCATGAACAGGACTACAAAATATGCAACACGATGAGGAAAAACCCAAATAACTTACTTGGCAATTCAAATAGGCCGTCTATTGTAGCCTCTCTTCTTGATTCACTGGATATTGCATCGCTTCCAATTGCTAGTGCCAACATTGCCATTACTACTATTTGACTCGTATACGCCTGTTGCAAAGGTAATGAGATGAATAGATGATGACTACAATACAAGAACACATAGAAAGGATCTTTAAGAAACCTATGTTTATTTCACCTTGGTACTAGCCACACCGATCTCAGCACCAGCATTAATATGGACACCACAGTGTGTCTTCCTGGCAATTGCGCTACCAACAGTGTTCGTAATGCCAACGCATAATGCACCATTTTCCAATGCATATTCTAATGCTTGCAATGTATCTGCAGTTTCACCAGATTGACTAACAAAAACAGCAGTATCTTCTCTGTATATCGGTCCCTGCCGATCCAGCAGATCACTAGCAATCTCCATTGTAACAGGTATACCTTTGAATTTCACAAAATAATCAATAAAGCAGTGATCTTATTAACATTACCAGTATGGCAATACCCTTGAAATTCACTATCTAAAGCAGATAACACTCAAGAAGTACTTGCCAGAAAGTTCTTCCAATATGGGTCTTGCAGCTAAAGCAGCATTGTAACTTGTACCACAGCCAATAAAAACTATACGCCTGCTTCTCCTGATGGTTTTCAGGTGATCCTTCAGTCCACCCAAAAGAACTGTTTTGGCTTTGCTTGAACCACCACGTATAAGTCTCCCTCGCATGGTTGTCGTTAGAGACTCCGGTTGTTCATGAATTTCTTTCTGCATGTAGTGCTCATAATTTCCTTTATTTATTTGCTCAACCTCCATCTCAAGAATGGATAACGCACGTTGCACAGAAGCAGGTCTAGCAAGACCGCCACTGCGTTTTCCTTTGCCATGATCAAACTTAAGGATTGACACAGCTCCGTCCTGAAGCAAAGACCATCAGAAATAAAATAGTGCATACCATCTATATGAAGATATAAATGATGAACCCAATAGCAAACCCATCAGCCCAGAGCAAGTGAAAACATTGGTAAGCCCAAGAACCAATATCAGCTAAATATGGAAGAGAGAGCTCTAGGAAAAAGAAAAAGAAAAAGAAAAAAAAAGAATCCACCAAATAGTAGACAAAAGGCTTGTCAAATAGGAACCTTGTCGACCATCTCAGACCAATCAGTACAGTTACAAGTCACCACAAAGTCACAACTGAACAAGGAAGATTTCGAAGCAACTTGATATGACAGGCATTTGATCCTAGACAATTGAGAAGATATTGTGGTAATTAGAAGATCACCTAGATTGGGCTAGATCTAGCGGTTCATTTATTGGCAGTTCTTATCCAGGGTTCCAGAAACCTCTCCGTTTAAATTAGTTTCAAGTAATTTGGCTGCCTCTCTACAACCTTGAAGGATCTTGCTTGCACTAGTAAACAAAATGCTTCCTGTGTGGTTTTGATTTAAAATTACTGATACCAGCAAATGATAACAATTCATTTAACAGCTTCAACTTTATTGCTAATTTGACAATGGCAGCTATCTATAGATACTATCTACAAATTTAAACTTCGAGCTATGCAATCCCTATTCCTAGCTGATATTGTCGCCTGCATTCTGGTGTCAGAATATTAAACTAATGTCTGCACAAAAGCTAGAATATCTCCTCTCCAGACTTCGAATGTATAGCAAATGTTTTGAGAACACAACTGATAATGCAGTGAAACTCATTTTTTAACAGTAGCTGTATCTCCCCAAGCATCAACCCTAAGAACGTAGTCACTGAAATGTTAAAAGTTCAAGCTTCAGTGTTCTAGAATGTTTTCTGTAACCACAACCCACCCACCCTATGACTTAGGAACTGAACAGCAAAAGACCATCGACAAACTCAGGGTATCCACATCTTAAAAATTACTAAAATCACACCATTTTATGTGTTTCTTCCTTTCCATCACCATCCCATCTCTCCATGGCACTGCTGTGCTAAAAAGCATGGACACTTTTAGAATGGAGTCGCATCAGCATATGACACCAATAACCCCAATATTACTCACACATACGCATCTGAGTAATTTGTAAACATATCCACAATTTGAAAGCAATTAACTTTACCTTTCAAGTATTGGACGCTTTCTATATACTCTAGTCACAAATCCGGACTTTTATGAAAAGATCAGATCATGGCACTTCTTGTAGCATTAGAGTGGAATTATAAGGACAAGATTAGTTCTCTAATACTTTGCTTACTTCTTAAAGGAGGAGAAAATGATGAGACTTAAATACCTTCAGGTGAACAACTTCACCATCCTCGATAACTAAGACCTTCTTTGTGTGTTCAACTACGGCATTGGCATCACTGGACAAGAAGAGTTCTTTGGGTTGCCCACTCTTTGTAAGGAGTTTAACGTCATGAAAGGATGGACCATTGCTCATGTCTTCATTAAACTCCTGTGATAACAGCAATTTCAATTTAAGAAACCAGAGTAAAACAAAAAAAGAATAGCACAATTCCTTGTGCCTGATGAACGGTGGATTGTGGAAAAAGATATGCTTCAACAAAAGCATTTCCAATTACAAAAGAATAGCACAATTCCTTGTGCCTGATGAATGGTGGATTGTGGAAAAACCAGCTAATGCTTCAACAAAAGCATTTCCAATTACAATAAACTGAAAGAAAGTAATCCACAGATAAAGTTCTTCATCAAAGCCAGGCTTAGCTAAGGGGTAAGGGCAAGCCTTTCCAAGACTCAAGGATCATCAGACACTTCCACCCATATAATGAACTGAAGTTCTCACCCTCATTAAAAAGTACCTAGAGTTCCTCACATCCACGTTATTCACTGCAAATGTTTTATGCAAAAAGATATAGCTAATCTTGACAAAAAATCCAAACAACTAATATGATGATAGAGCAAGATGCTGTAACTCAAGTGAGGAATGGAAGAAATCTTCATTGAAAGTGTCATTTGAATATAACTCACTTTGACACCAAGGAGCAATGGACTACCGCGTTTGCAAGCAATCAATTCATTAGGATAATGTCGGCTTTTAAAAATGAGTGCATAGGCTCCCTCAAGATGCCTCATAACTTCAAGCACAACTTGACTGAAGGTGACAGTCTGATCACCTGCAACACAACGAGTGTTACGAGTTGCAGCAGTGACCATGCCATTTATGTGCAAAAGAAAATAGGAAGTCAAACTTTTACTAAGCTAATAAGCACGTTTAGGCTTTGTTCGTTTTTCTTTTTAACTTTGTTTTAGTTTTGTTTTCTAATCATTACGCTATTTATCCTCCAATTATTATCCTATTTCTTCAATTATTACTTTCATCTCTCTCCCTATACTTAGTACCGTTTTCTCTAATCATTACCCTATTTCTCCCTCCACTCATTACCAAAACTAAAATATCCAAAACTAGTAAACGAACCAGGCCTTAGTTTCTCCACCGGAAAAAATTAAACACACCTAATTCCCATACATCAAAGGAGAACTATTACTCTTTGGCGATTGTGTTCAAACTCTATTGACTACAATTTCCATCTACTAGTCCAAGCGCATCCTTAATGTACAGGTGCTTAGGGACAGAAAAGAGCTTTTTATGCTACAAGAAAAATGATATCACCAATTCAAGCCGAGGAAATCAGACAGCTATGTGTCATTCAACAAAGATTGCAAATCTAGCAAAAGTGCTCCAAAAAACAGTGACTCCCCAGGAGTTGGATTCCCATCCCTCTCAACTGGATTCCCATTTTCCATGAATTTGGGTCTACTCCTTAACAACTTAAGCTGAGCTAACATTAGCAGTCAAGCGTCCAGCCAGTTACCTTCTTCATTTGCCTTGTCAAAAACAAACTTTGCAAGCTTCGGAATCACTTCTGTATCTGTTTCTGATTCAAAGTAAAACCCATGCCGGAGTAGTGTTTCCTTCAACACCTGAAGATTACAACATTACATCGGCATGAGCCCCTTAAGTAAACAGGAATCCGTTAAGTAGGAGACTTGCGGATAAAAGTGCTTCAGAGATGGAATAATAATCACAGGAATAGAAGTCAGATGGATCTATAAATGTCATAGGAAAAAAATGATCGTAGGAGTAAGCTGAGTAAAAGGGAAGACAAGGAGGTGAAGTATAAACCATCTAACGAGACAGGAAATACACGTCGTGTTGCGTGCACTAAAATCCAAAGCTGCATAGAACACATAAACTTGCATATAAAGGGACCAAAAATAGTTTTGACAAAAAAACCCTCTATAACAGCAATGTAAATATCAATTATTTCACTCATCAGAAATTTACTTCTCTCTCTTAAGTAACCCGTTTGAACGTCCAATAACTCGAGAAATAAATGAAAGGCTTTGTTGGCCAAGATCAAACAATCAAAAGAGCCTTCCACATGAATCTATTACTTAATTCTTCGGGAATAAAACAGAAAAATGTCAATCAAATAAAACAAACTATGCTGGTATGCCCAAGTGATTTTTTTTTTTCACTTTCATTGGAAACAAAGAGAGTTATACATGCACAAGTAGATTTTTTTTTTCACTTTCATCAGAAGGAGACAGAAAAAGAGAAAAGAGGGAAAACAGTCAGTAGCCAAAAAAAAAGAAAAGAATACAATTATTCTCAATCCAAAGGTTTGAATAGTATATAGAGAGTTATACTTGCACATGTAGAGAGGATAGCTATACAACTATGCAAGTAGAGCATTATCACCTATTTGGGTAAAAGCATGGATATGGAGCCAGAAAAGGCACATACACGTAAGTATAAACATCTTATCAGTTCAGAGAATTATCAATAAGCTCATATTAGTTACCAACTACCTAGTGTATAAAACAATCTAGAAATTGCTTTGAACCGAACTTCCACAGGCTACTCAACGGGTCTATAAGCTTCTATAAACAATAAACTACAAGTTCCAAGCCCAGATGCGCCGTCAGACAACCAATATATAACATGAACACGATAACACAATACACTACATCTTTTAGCCAGACCTATACTCAGAAGTATCAGAAAGCCTGTTATACTTAAGAAAATCTCACACCAGATTCTAACTAGAGAAAAAATTCATCGTCAAATCTTAAGCAAACCTGATAATTAGTGACAACTCCATTGTGAACGACTAAGAACTCGTTTCCAGCGCCAGATGTCTGAGGATGACTATTCCTTGGAGCAGGCTCCCCATGGGTCGCCCACCTGGTGTGTGCTATTCCGGCATGAACCGAAAATGATTCCTCCAAATTTAAGTCTGTGGTGGCAACCTCTGGAAACAACAAAATCACTGTCACTTTGAGAACCTTCGACCAATAAATGTTTTAAGACATATAATGAGCAGCCTATTCTACCATAGAACCAATTTCAGCACTACTGCGACAAACCACAGAAATGGTCTTCACATTTTAGAATCATTCAATCTCGGGACAAAAGGCACAAGGGAAGGTAGCTCGTGATTCTCATCCCGGTCTTCTCGAAAGGTAGTTTAGTGGGTAGGCAACTCACTCAATCAATAGGAATTCTCTCTAGAACCCTTGAAGGAAGCCTGGGGCTTGGAACCAGAGAAAGGGAAGCCCTAAGCCTAGAATCGGTTCCGACCCTGCCAACCTCAAGCCCATACTCGAGCAAATTCATCATTAACTCCCCATAAATGCTCATGCCTAAATCAATTTGTATCATAGGTTCAGTGCCCCACTAGTGGACGGTGGGATTGGTCTCCGGGATTAGTCGAGGTATGTGTAAGCTCGCCCGGACGCTTAAGTTATAAAAAAAAAAGGATCACGGTCCAATCTCAGAGCCCCACCAATCGTGTTTTTCAATTTTATGTTTTTGCACTGGTATGGATGGAATCCGAAGTTTTTGCTTCATTCCGTCCCAAATGTTAGAAATTTAACAATTTCAAGTCAATTCTTCAGGTTTTTTCTCCTCCTCTTTCTGGACATATCTTTCACTTTCCTGGTACCGAAACAGAAATTTATCACGTAATACTTCAGTAAAAGCCCTTCTCGCTTTGCACTCCCGCACTCAATTCTCCTCTTGCGGATTTTAGTAATTTGATGACATGATTTTGGAAGTTTCTTTCACGCTCATGCCCGCGGATTGTGCGACAAAGGTTGGTCCTGTTTTCGGAATTCATTGCACTGAGAAATATACGAATTTCGGCGTACACACCAAAAACAGGACATGCCGGTAATTTCCCCAAGAAACGCCATAAACGCAAAAAGTCAAACACTCCCTATCAACAATGTACAAAAGAGATCGGGCGAAATTCGGGAGCAACACACCTTCGTAGACCGATTTGACGAGCGATTCGATGTTCCCTGCCTGCCGAAAGACGAGAGGAGGGAGAGAATCGGAGGAGGAACCATTCGAAAGCGGCGGCGGCGGCGGCGGCAACGAGGAGTCGATGGAGATGCCGGCGGAGTCGTAGCCCCTGTACTCGAGGCGCCTCAGGCCATTGAAGAGGACCTCGAGTATGTAACGCCTCTCCCTGCCGACGTTGTAATTCAAATAGGCGAATATGCCGCACATTCTTCTTTCTCTCCTCTCCTCTCGTTGGTTTGATTTTCGTCACCTCTCGGAGATCGAAGAGAGGACAAATTGGAAAGGTTTTGGGTTTCGTACGTGTATTGTATCAATGTATGTATCTACTACGTTTGAAGTTGGAGAGAGAGAGGGAGGGGGGGACGGAGGGCGGCGGATCGTTGACTCTGTCGTTTCGAACGTGTATTGTATCAATGTATGTATCTACTACGTTTGAAATTGGAGAGAGAGAGAGGGGATGGAGGGCGGCGGATCGTTGACTCTGTCGTTTCGTTTCGTTTTTTTGTTCTGATCTGTGTGGAGTTTTGTTGGGTCGGTTTTGGCCGGCACTGGCAGGTTTCATGCGCCACGGTGGGGGACGGGATCGGGATTAATAAGGCCCCGTTTCACAAGAACTAGTTTACTGGCACAGCAAATCTATGTAAAGATTGTGTACAGATTTTTATGTGGGACCACTATAGGTTCCACACAATTGATATGAACCGTTCATTATGTTTAAAATATTTTTTTAAGGGCCTCAGCGAAAAATCAGCTTAATCCGACAAGTATAATTGCTTGATTTAATTATCTAACTTTTCATTCAAGTTTTTAGAGAATGAAAAGTTAGACGATTAAATCAAGCACTTATAGGTATCGGATTGAGATGATTTTTCGCAAGGAGCCTTGAAAAAATATTTTAAACATAATGAACGGCTCGGATCACTTATGTGGGACCCTTAGTGGGCCCTACATAGAAAGTTGTGCACAATCTGTGCACAACTTTGCTGTGTCAGTAGACTTTCTGTTCCAGAAACTTTCTTAAAAAAAATAGACAATTTATTTCACATTTTTAAACTTAAAAATAAAGTAAATGAAAAATAATTTTTCAATTTTTTTTGTATCATATAAAAGATTTCATCAAGATCTTCCAAATAAAATCTATATTGCATATTTTTAGATTTTAATAAGTTCATAATTTTTGAACTTGAAATTGCCTTCTTACAAAATAAAGAGTTTTTTTTTTTTTGGTTCCGGAACAGAGCCTGAGTGAGTTGTTTTGTGGGTTCAAAAGTTCTAGATTTAGACGGGGGAGCTTTCTAAGCGCGCCAAACAGTTTGAGTACACCCAAAATGATTCACTATCCTTGATTCTGAATGAAAAAATTAGATGATTTGATTGAATAATTACAGGTATCCGATTAAATAAATTTTTGTACGTATAAACCCTCAAAAAAAAATTCTACGTTGAATGATCAGCTCGGATTGTTTGTATGGGATCCGTATTGGGCCATACCGCAATTTGTTCACAAAATCGCAATTGAGGTCTCTAAAACAAATGATGAGTACACATACATTAACCATATATTCAATCACACTCCCCTTGTATGTGTAGCATGTACGAACCCCACCTAATTTGTCTCCCCCAGTTCAATATGTGGGGTTCACACATGTGGAAAAGGAAAATCTATAACCACAATCATTCACTAAGGTGTACATTTCCCCTCTATTTTATTTTTCTTCTAATAATGAGAAACAAAATGGCATTTTTCAATTTTTGGAGTACTATGTTGTTTATCCATAGAAACACACACACACCGAAACAAAAAGGGTGAACATTGTCATTATACACTTTCGTAAAGTTCATGCCAGAATTTTTACAGCGATTATCAGGAAAAATTATTTTTGCGAGGCTTGTCTTCGTAACAATTCAAGCTAGTCATTCTTATTTTGATACGTACTTGACCGAATAACATGTATTTAAGCCAAAAATTAGATATACAGATTCATTAAAGCACTAATTTGTAATAACGAATATTTTATTGGCATTATTTTCTACGTAAATGATTATGTTAGAAATAATTGATTTTGATTATATTTTTGGTATAATTGATTTCTTAAGAAGCAATGTTAAAATTGAAGTTATTAAAATCTATATTGACTTGGACAAAAACAATATGCATGATCAGTTTGTGCACAAATCTTTTTTAGAAAAGAAAAATCCCATGGCTTGTACTTGTCTTTAGCATGACAAATAAAGGAACCATTTATTAAATCTTGACACGCCTATTTATCACTTTTATTTTCAAACCATGTCAGTAGCCCTACACACCATTTATTATACTAGCTAAATGGAAATGGTTGTCCATATTACAGGGAAAGAAATTGTTCCTTTGTGTCGATCATTTATTGCTTAAGTATTCTCTTCTCGTCTTCACTTTATTGTTGTGGACTTTGGAGTCTGGCATTCAATGTTGCAAATCAGATAAGAATAAATATTGGGCTCAACGTTATAATGCAATAACTGAATATCAAATCTGCTTTACAAGATTTGCACCTCAACGGAAACATCTCAACGTTCAAGTCTCTCTTCTATATAACCAGAGCTTCAACAGAAGAGAAATCAATAAAGTCACAGCAGAGAAAATACACAAAACATAACAAGAGCAATTTTCACCATTTCCTACACTTTATTTTTCATACAATTACTTTGAGGAGATTTGCGAGCAAATTGTTATATCTACTATTTGAGGAGTGTTGTAATTGTGAGCCACAAATTCTATTACCTTTTGAGAGATTAAGCGTTTGAGAAATCAAACACTGGTTTTGTAATTCAAAAAACAAGGGTTTTGTTTTTGGAAGGTTTTTTTTTTTTTTTTTGAGGATTTTGTACTTCAAATCCTTGCGGTTATCTTGCTCCTCCGGAAAGCTAGGAGCGTTGGTAATTGTAAGCACTCGCAAGGCGTACTAGTGTAATTTCACTCTTATTAGTGGAACCTTCAAGAGATTGCCTTGGAGAGAAGTGGAATAAGCTGGACCGTGGACAAATTCAACTGGCTTCTTAACTCTCTCTATATATTTGCTAATTAGTTATTTGCCTTATAGCTTTTAACTAGTAATTTTTAATTAACAACCCTATTAACCCTTCCTCTATGTTGCTTTCTGGGTAACAGATTAAAAGGGGCATTACCAAAACCGCTTTGACTATTGAAATAAGACCTAGTATATAGAGATCATAAATAAAGAACTCCTATATTCTGCCGTCTTTGGCCGTCCTCATTTCGTGTGCGTGCCATAGGCTGATGTGTTCACTAGAAAATGTGTTTATAGGGTTCGAATAAAAAAAAAACACTGATGCAAGGGCTTTTAATTAAAAATATCAAACGCAAGGTTTCCTGTTTTCGGCCAGGCAGAAAATTTGCGAGCCTCTTATCTATTCTCATTCAATCCTGGGGCAATGAGAAGTCAAAATAGAAAAACTTACATTTGAAGTTAGGGATAATCAGGATCGAACTGATGCCTTGCATTCTACCCGGTCACGGTGACACTCTAGGGGTGGGCATGCCTGACACGAAAAACAAAATAAATTCATATAATTGAGCTAAAAATAAACATTTTTTTGGGTAATTCTATACATTGGACATTAGTTTGATGAACTGTCAACTAAAAAAAATAAAAATTTAGTGAAAAGTAGGACTTTTTGACATTACAACACAACCCGAAAATGACACGACCCGAAAATGACACGAAGATCTGATAAGTTGAAAAATATTGTGGGATTTTATTAATAAGATTTTGATATATAACACGAAATTGACACGAAATTACCTATTACCCACCTCTTGACTCTACCACTGCTGACTTATATCTTTATTCATTCTTTGCACGAAGGAAACAACGGTTGCGTCCAATAAACAAAGCTTGCGTCCATAGGAATTAAGTTTACGGTTACATAGAAAAAAGATTGCGGTTATATAACTAAAGTTAGCGGTCATGGAAACAAAGTTTGCGTCCAAGACCAAAATCTATCTTCTAAATTATTTTTGTTTTTGTACTCCAAACTTCCAAACAGATCAGAAGCGTTCTCTCCCGTCTCCATCATCTCTCTCTCTCTCTGGCGGCGAGGACAACCATGGACGTAACCGACGCAGGTGGCCGATCTCCGCCAGAGAAGAGAATCGCAAGACATCGAACTACTGTCCACGTCCTCAGTCACGACATTCTCTGTATCCTCTTCTCTTTCCTCGACCTTCTCGACCTCTTTCGCTGCTCTTGCGTCTGCAAATCCTGGTACCCTCTCTCTCTCTAAAAAAACGTTACAAAAGAGAATGCGCGGAAATTGTTACTTTGTTTCGTTTCTATTTGATCTCTCGTACAACACCTAGGCTTGAGCCAAAATCAAGCCACGGATAAAGTGCATCTCACCTCAAATTAAGCTGTTCAAACCAGGCTATGTAGAAATTAGTCTATTTACACCAATTTATTTTGAGTTGTAAGTTTTCTTGTGGTTTACTGATAGGGAGTTGACAGTTAAAATTTATTAGTATTTATCAACTAAACAAAAACAAAAACAAGGAAAAGATGCCAAATCCATAAAGTGGTTGATTTGCTGCAATCCATTGGAGCAAATTTCGTTCCTTTTGTTAGCTAATTGTGCAATTGGCAGTTCGTTAATGACGCTAAACCGGGTTTAGCCTGTCCATTGGAGATGGCTTTAGTGTTGGTTTTCTCACGTGTTTAGTCCAGATAATTGTTCTCTTTTGGCAATAATTAGAGGGTCTAAGCTTATGTGGGTAATTTTGATGCATTAGTTATTGTGTCCAGTTGATGAGAATATTTAATTGGACCAATTGCTTCAGTTTATCCATAGCACAGCTGGGTGTCCATTTGATTTCCCCAGTATTCTGAATTCCAGAAGGACATAAAGGATACGAACCATGGTTGGTTCATTTCGGATGTGCAAGCAGTCTATGTCGTTGATTTTTGAGTTCCAACTGGCTTTCTATTGTTGCACAATGCAATACTCCTTTGTAGTATGGGATACCTTGTAAGAGTACACCTCCCTGTGTGTGGTGAGAAAGTGGGTTTAGAAATAGACCGACTTAGAAGTCCTTTTGCAGTATAGCGTTTTAGTTTTTTCCCTTCCCCTATTTGTCCTTTCTCCTTGATTTACAAGGCTTTATTTTGAACAATGTACTAAAAGTCTTACCCACAAGAGCAGTCGAGCTGTTATCTACGACAATCGTTAATGTTTTGATCGCAGACCTTAACCCAACTTGAATTTTTCATAGCTCTTATCATTTCTTATATTAGCACATAGAAGATTTTAGTTGGATAACCCCTACCGTAATATTTTACTTTTGCTACTGTTATCTATAGGTCCTTCTCCCCGAAAAAAACATATTGCTTTGTAAGTCAAGATGCTCATGCTGGCTAAATAGCCATGCAATTGCAGCTGAAGTGCACAATGCCCGTATCACCAATATGGATGTTTTACTCCTTATTGGATAGGATTCGTACATCAAACATGGGCAATGTGGCTTAATTCCAAGTTAAGATAGTACTATTTGATTGCATTATAGTGAGCACAAGTTGATTTAGGTTTTCTATTATAATCTGGTTTGTCCCAATTGATGTGCTGTAACTGTATTGTGTGGGTAATGTGAATAATGTTCTTCAGAAAAACGAATTTGTATGTGCTAGAGGCATAATGTTTATTGGTTTAGTTTCTTTATTATCAGAGGTTCTTTTCGGGGAGCTGTTTTTAATCCATACAAATTCTTGCTGCCTTTCTTTTACTACGTGACTACTACTGATCCCTTCTTTTCCTCTCTTTTTCCCTGCCTACCTTTGAAGGAATACAATTATTTCCAAATCCAAGCTATTACAAATTCTCTACTGCAAGCAACAACAGAGTTCTCCCAGTTCTTTTGACATGTCTAGTAGTTCAGAAAGATTTTTGAAGAAACATTTGCAGAGGTCGGCTATAGATCGTCATAGGTCCTCTTTACAACAAGGTCCCATTGATGTCTCTCAGTGGAAAGGTCATTCGGTTGGGTAAGTCCTTTCTCCCTGAGCTCATTGTTTTGCTGTTTGTTGGAACTTTTCTGTTTCAAACAAAGCATGGAACACTAATAGGGGATAGCTTCAATTTGTATGTAAATTATGTTAAACGATCTTGAGTAGCACTCAACTACAAAAGTTAGATGTCAAAGTAGGGGGGCTCTCATGCTTACTTCAGAGCCTCCCTGATGTGCAGTGTGCTCACTGAGCATCATGGACACATCCCCTACCATCCATGGGTATCTAACTGTGATACCATGTTATACATGCCATGCCATGCATTTTGTTACAAGTTTATAATCGACACAAACTTTTGTGGACTTAAGTTGGAGGTAGTTTTTTTTGATGTCATAGTTCGTCAACCTCTGCCATTTTATTGCTGCCCCACTTCCGATTGTCCTCTACAGTTTAAACAAAAGCTTTGTGGAAGTAATATCAGTTAATGATTCATGCTTGAAACTTGTATTGGACTTGCAAAAACCTCACTAGATATTGTTGTTCAATTCTTTTTTTGATAAAAATATGTTGTCTTATTTGGATGGGAGTATGGGATTTCTTTTTGTTGAACCTGATTTGGTTTATTGAATAGAGAAACACTTCAAATGTTCACCATCAAAATCTGAACCTTCTCCAGTTTTGTTATCTTACCTCATTATTTTCCAATTTGGGTAATCTTACTTTTTATTAGGGTTGATCAGTGTAGAATGAAGATGGGATTGATTCTTACTGGTGTTGGTGATAAGGTATGGCCACCATGTACGCTAGCTACTACCATGGAAACTTTCTTGTACTTTTTTATGTTTAGTATTTGTGTATTTATTATGGTATTGTCAGGAAAGAAAACTATGTCTTCATAATTGTTGGAAAAAGTCCCATTACCTTCCTTTTAGATCTTCAGATACCAACCGGAAAGTCAACGTATGCACTAAGAGACAATACGTATGTGTTCTACGTCACAAGTTCATAACTTCAATATTTTATCATGATCATAGATTCACAGGTTAGGCAGTTTCATTGTGAGAACATTCTCATTGTTGTATACATATGAGATATGAGATCTGTTGAAATATTGCCCGTCAAAGGATACCGCTTCTATGTGCTTGAACTTGTTATAAATGTTTACCAAATGGCAATATGTGGGTGTGCAAATCTTCTTATACACTCATTAGATTTTTTCTCAGGAGCACTTAACAACTCTTTTTTTTGGTTAGGAGCATGCTTAATTTGTCTTTTATGTTTGTTGTTGTTTATATATCTTGTTGGAGGTCCTTCATGCATCTCTCTCGATATTTGTACTTGTTTGCGGTTTCCTCAGTTTTTTGGATGTTCTTCTAGGTTACTCTAGTTTATAGCAAGACTCCTTAAACACTCTCAAATTGACATATCTTGGCAGTTGGCACCAAGGAGACAGATTATGTATCATTTGTTTCTTAAGCTGGCCAAGTAACTTTCTTCTTTGGTGATAGATTTAGGTGATGTAGGAATATTTCGTCCTTGCAAGCCCACCTATGTTCTTTGCACCTTCGACTTGTGCTTATGATTGTTGGAGTTTGTCCCACATCGGTTAATTATTCCTCCAAAACTAGTATATTAGCCTGGGCAGCCTCTCCACTCATTGCCAATTTGGTTTTAAGTTAGATGTTTTAACACGGTATCAGAGCTAGGGTCTCCAAGAATTTGCTCCCCCTTGTTTGTGCTATAAGTGCGCCGTTGTTTGTTGTGATCCATGTGATTTGGATCGTTTGTTTACCTCTCCACGTGTGAGTTGGGGGTCACATGTGCGGGGGAGTGTTGGAGTTTGTCCCACATCGGTTAATTATCCCCTCCAAAGCTAGTATATGAGCCTGGGCAGCCTCTCCACTCATTGCCAATTGGTTTTGAGATAGATGCTTTAACTATGGTGATTACAGCCATAGTCATATCTCTTTATATGTTGCAATTTAGTGGCTATGCATTTTTTCACTATGTTTTTTTGGCTTTTTCTCACCTTACCTTCATTAAGTGCTCTAGCTTCTGTAGACTCCATAATTTATATAGGTAAATCATATTGATTGCTATTTCTTTCCACACATCTATATTCTTTAGTTGTCTTTTGTTTCCTTTTCCATGGGAAGATGCTACAGACCGAGTTATTATGGTTTGATATTTTGTTTTGGTAGGTTATGCGTCTCTGGTCAGCAGAAAATTACAAATGCTTGGACGAATATTCGCTCCCAGATAAAGCACCTCTAGTTGATTTTGATTTTGATGAGAGCAAGGTAACACGAAGAAACAAATTGCATACATGCTTTTCCTTTCTGGTCCATGAAATTGTCTGTCTCTATCTTTATGGCCATTCCTCTTTTCTTTAGCATCTCGTCTTTTGAGAAGTTGTTTAGGCAAGTTCCTATTGACTCTCAAGTCAGTGTCTTTGGTTCAACATGTTTTATTCCTCTTTCTGAACAGGAGCAAGTCTTCAGATTGTGTGACATTTAACATTCATGACAAAGGTTATAGATGCTGTGGTCCCAATTATGTTAATGTTGCTACGTGAGTTGATTGCCATTGATAGAACTCGTAATTGAGAATTGTTTCCAAAGCTAGCAGGTATTACTGGCTGTAAGTCAATTATATGCTCTAATGAGCGATAGTGCAGAAATATATGCAGGAGAAATTACCCAACCTAGACACTTTTGTTTGTATTTGGTAAGGCATGGCTTGCACTACTATCCTAACACTTTTGAGACTGGTTCCTTAAGAGTGAAGCCAACATTCTTTGATCTAATTGCCTTTTTTGAAAGGATTTGCAATCTCTATATACTTGTGTCTGCCTGTCTGGGTTGTTGGTTTGGTTGGGACTTGTATATGCATGGATACGCAGTGGGAAAATAAATATATTTCTCCTGCACATACTAAAAGCAGAAATGCCGTGGTTTTTGACAGGATTTGCAATCTCCATATACTTGTGTGTAGGTTGTTGGTTTGGTTGGGACTCGTATTTGCATATGGAGACGCAGTGGGAAAAGAGATATATTTTCCTCACGCGAAGGCCTGTTTACAAAGGGTTTATGCATGCGGTGCGTGTATTGCTATCCCATTTACAACCTATTATTGCTTGATCTCTGAAGTCTTTATATATTTGGGCTCCAACCTTTCTTCCAGCCAACATACTACATCTCATTGCAAATGTTCTGAATTCTTGGCCATGATGTAAAGTATCTCAGAGTGCCATCATAAAGTAAATAAGAGCTAATTCGACCATTGTTTTGATGGCAGTTTATGTTACTTCATAAACACTATGCATCTGTCATTTTTGGGTTTTAATGATGCAAATGAAAGTCACTGAAAATTCGTGAAACACCTCAAAAGTCAGAACTGAAGTTCCCCTACTTTAAGGCTGTGATGTATGAAATTATTGGTAGAGATGCCGAACTTTCAGAAAGTTAAATTGCTGGACTATGACGAATGCTGGAGAAGCATCAGCAAATGAAAAGAGACAAAGATTGGTCTCGTTAAGTATTTACGCAGGAGGCAAGACATGATAGAAGGTCTCACATGCCAAATCAACACTGCCTGAGCCTGAAAATAAATGCCGGGAACTGGGAAGTCACCCTGTCTACTTCCTCTGGGCAACACATATTCCTTCCTATACTTAATGCTTACCGCATAAAGCATGACATAGTGACATCCTGCCCCTTTTTGATGCCATATCTGCTTGCGAACTTCACTTCACAGTGCTCCATGGACGGTTATAGATATTCTTTGCCAGTTGCACTTTTTTGTCGGTTACTATGTTGGCGATTGCTTGGGGTGTGCTGAATGATGCTGAAAGCAGACATCAAATTTTGTTTGTTATGAACTTTTTCTAGTTTTTCCGTTATAAAATTGTGTCGATCATTTATATGCATGGAAAACATATACGTACTTTTTAAAATTGTGCAGTTATGTAGATCCAGAGGCTGCAGTTGGATGTGAGGATGGGACAGTCCGATTATTTGACATGTACAGTCGGAAATGTTCTCGAATCATAAAGTATGTATGCCGAGAAATCACAGTATCTCATATTTGCTTTATCCATGTTTTATCGGCTATATATAGCCAGGTTATATGTTAAGAAAAGTCCCACATGATTTGTGTGCTTTACCTTTGTTGTGTCACTGGTTTTATTAACTCATCATTTCTTCAAAAAGATAGTTTCTGTTTACTATGTTTCTTGGAAAAGCTAGTTCTCTATCGAATAGACATAAGTTGTAGGTCTCATTTGATTCTTAATGCTTAATACAATATCCATGCAAAAAAGAGAGAGGAAGAAATTGCTGCTTAATACGAAATTTCATTGCACTTAAAAAAAGAAAGTATGTAAAAAGAAAGTATGAAAAGGAATATTTTTGTTTGGTCTTGTTCAGTGAAAGCTTGCTTCTTCTTTTCAGAAGAGAGTTGAAAGCTTGCTAAAATGTAGCTTTTGGGATGTTTTTTCATACTTTCATGGGAGCGAAGTGACAAAGCAGAACCCAACACAGGAAAAAAGAAGAGCTGTAGAGAGAGAAAAAATAGAGAGAGCTTACAAGACTTTCTTATGTGTTCTGACTGGTTACTATTAGTGGTAACAAGCTAGCTTCAGAAGTTTGTAGAGGCAGCAAAAGAAGAAAAAATTCCGCTTAATCCCAATTATGTTTCTCTTCCATAAAAGAAAGAAAAATAGTTAACTTGTTTTTCTAATGCTAGGTAGTTTCATTTGCCTTTCTTTCTTTTTTACAGGATGCATGCTGGGTCTGTAACATGCTTAGCTTTAAGCGATGATCAATTGATCATTAGTGGTTCCTCTCTTGGTCGTGTGACACTGTCGGATCTTTCCTCTGATCAGCGGGTATCTGAATTGAGGTCAACTGATTCTGGAGGTTGTATGATATCCCTGTTGCGATAGTACCCATCTGATTATCTTTGCATTTCTGGCTTTACTAGTAGTTCCTTCTATGTGTACATCTCTGGCAGTGTATGATAGTGTTTTCTGTCCTTATGATGAAACCAAGAAGGAATTGAATTAGTAGTCATAACTCATAACCAAATCAGGAAGGATGTTGACTTTTGGATAATTGAATCTTTCATAAAAAACAATGGATATTCAACTTATTGCATTGGATGACCCAAGGGGGATTACCACATGCCAACCATCCCTTCTAACTGTCCCTGATTACTCTAGGAACAGCCATGAAAGTTGAATTTCATCTGGTAATCAGGGAGGTGCTCAACCAGCTTAAGAGACTTCTAACTGCTGACTTAGGGAGCTAACTGCTACCCATACACTTGGCATTGTGGCCAACTGGCCAGGGGAATGACATTGACTCTTTGAAAAAGGAACCTGGGGAGATTCAGAGGGGAACGAAATGGGTGCTGTCCTGAGTTCTCTGTAATTGAGTCTTAGTCATGAAAAGGGGTTCTATCAAGCAACCATTTCACTCAAGTGAGTACACCAGCGGAATGCCACATTATTCTGGTCTGTATCTTCCAGAACCTCAGAACTATTGTGTTGATTAAGAATGAAAAAGTTCTGTCACCCAGCTAAAGCTAAGTAACCATCTTTTGCACAGCACACATTGTCATATATTCACCGACAAGGCGACAACTAGCAGGAAGACACCCAGTTGTTTTGATAATTCTATGCTTCTAGAAAGTAAAGCTACATACATGTTATTGGAAAAACCAGGTTACAAAATGCGGACATTGCAGCACTGAAGAGATGATTGTTAATACAGAACTTAGAGAATCCTGCAAGAAATCTCTTGTTTGTTTCTAGTTGGACACTTCTAACTTGGATGGTCTGTCTTCAGTAGGATTTTGACAGGACTAGCTTTCAGTGTTTCCTTTTATGTAAATAAACTCTATGAGTGCTGGCCCTGTGAAATCTTGACTTTACACTCTTCTTTTTTTTAATCTTGACTACTTTTGTCCCCATTATATGTGAGTGTTCTCCATCGTTGTGAAAAGAATTTTCCAGCTATGCATTTCAAGATGAATTTATTGTGAAAGCTTCTTTCATGGTGTATTTTAACGTACTAAGACCTTTTGTATAATTTGTTGTGGAATCGAATTCTGTTACTGTCATAAACATGTTTTGTATCTCACGACAGGCATAAGGACCCTGTGTTTCAACCCCTCTTCGCATTTAGTCTTTGCTGGATCAACTGCAGGATATGCATCTTGTTGGGACCTCAGGTATGCTAGTAGATCTCCCTGCTTGTGATTGGTTTGAGTCAACCACAGAAGTTCCTTTGGCTTCCTTTTGTATTTCTACCTCTCAGGTTGGAGAAACTAATCTCTTCTTGTCCTATTATTGGGGTTTAGAATCAACCTTTGGTTGAACTAAACTGAAACCAGTAAACTACCCGCTTGTGATCAGTTGGTGAACCATGAGGAGCCATCTGGCAGTGTTAACTTTTTCCAATTTCAGATTTGATTTGTGATAAGCATATTAGCAGCGTGATTATTTTTTATTTCCATTTTTACAAGTTCTTTAGGTCTAGTTGTTACTTTATTTTTGATTTGTGTCTTGTGATCTAGCAAGTACATGACCTTGCTCGGTGATTATTGGTAATGTTTTTAGTACTTTACTCTTGGTTTGTAATCTCTAATTCCAAACTCCGTTGTGTCTTGTTTTACTATACGCAATGATGTGCTCTTTGTTTGCAAAAGAACAAGAGAAAGGTACATGACCTTGTTCTGTTATCTGCAGGACTACGAGGACTTTGTGGAATGTCCGAGTGAGTCCAAACGTTTTATATTCTATGAATCACATGCGAGGCGACAAATCAACGTTAGTTGTTGGTGGAATAGATGGTGTGCTACGATTCTTGGACCAGGACACAGGTGAGGTTTTCTCAAGGTGCATCATGAATGAGAGCAACATTTCAAATTCTTCGAGAGATTCATATGGAGTCGTCCAAATAAAGAAAGCAAGAAGGCTCTCAGAAGATACTCGCATTGACCTCATCCCTAAAACATGTCGCCCTTCAATTAGGTGCTTGGCTGTTGGAATGCAGAAGGTTGTCACAACACACAATGAGAAGAACATCAGACTATGGAAATTTAACAGGTAAAACAGAGCTTTACTTTTTCTCTGGAAAAGTTAGAAACTATGGGAAAGTTACTTGAAGGCTAATATGCTATATGGCATTGTAGAAACATTTTGTGTATTGATTCATGTATAGGTGTATCGCACCCCATGTAAAATACCTTCTCTACGATTAATCAATTAGATTCAGATTTATCATCATGCAGTCTTTAAGAGTAGGAGTAGGTTGAGGTTGAATGCCTTTTGACATTGTATAGGTTAAGAGGATGAATGCCTTTTGACATTGTACCAATATTTACAACACATCGAAATATGTTCTCGAAAAAAGATCATAACCATTGGTGAGATACGTGCATTCTACTGCCATGAGCTCTGTCCTGAAATTTCATCTCAATCGAATACTGTATCACTGCGTTGGCTATCGAACACTCTGGTGGCTAACCTCAAATTTTAATTTGCAAAATGAATTGGAAACAACCAACAAACAGAGGATGATGTTTTACCGTTCAGTTACGGGAACCAGGGCGTCTATGGGCTTTAAGAGACGTTTGGTATGGCTTTCTTGCTTCCCCTTGCCACTATTTGATCTGCTGCCCTCTTTGAAACACCATGTTAGTGAAGGCCATCCACTCTGGCAAGGTTTTTTCATTTTGGGGAAAAATATTTTTCCCTTCCATAACTCAGGATGTCCGGGATCAGCTTACACTAATCTAGTTACAAATCTATTTGCACATCCTCTTTCACGAGCCTCTGCAGGTCTATTGGCAATATTTTTTTTTTGCCGGTGCTTTGTTTGCTTGCTCTTGGCACACAATCATTAAATATCTGAAATGCACTTCGTTTTTTTATTCGATTCGTAATTTGATTTTTCTCTTGTTGCCCAAACAGGAAAATACCAACAAAAAATAAATATCAATTAGGAAAAAGAAGGGGAGATTAGTAGTGGTGTATCGAAGTAGAATTTGGGAGAGTGGTCCCAGCCAGAAAGTGTGAGATGAGAGCAAAAGCTCGTGCGGGGCTATAGCTTGGGACTTGATGCCCTGCTCCTCGAACTGTAACAAATGTTAGGTCTCCCTTGTAAACTTGGGTATACCCCCCAACCTGAGACACAAATGCAAAACCATTATCAAGGTTTTACCCAAAAAACCAAGGAACTTTAAAACAAGAAAAAATAAATAGAAAACTATTAAAAACAAGTGAAACAAATAAGTCAAATACGTACGTTAAGAAAATTCTTACCCAAAAGAGGAAAAATGATTAGAGTGAGGAAATTACCTCTCCTTTGAGAAACCAAGGGTACCATGCAGTCTTCACAGGAAGCTTCATCTTGTTGAGGGAGTACTTGGTTGAAGTGACGGGTACCCTTCCATCAGTGTCTCCACTGTGATTTGATCAAATGACATTATTTGTTTGAATCTTAGATTTTTGTGTCCACTCAATCAATAACGAAATGGAAACTAACTTATTTTTTAGGGAAATAATTTTGTCACTCCCTTTTTTGTTAACATCATTCCCCTGCGAGTGTAGTTTTGCACTAAAAATATACTTGCAGGGGAGTGACGTTAACAAAAAATAGAGTGGCAAAATCAGCAGCCTATTTTTAACATAGTAAACCAGAGAGAGAGAGAGAGAGAGAGAGAGGGAGGAGTTTTTACAAATATTTTCTTCTCATTTTATTAACGCAAGCAATCAATGTCATAAATGTTGTTTTTATACATCCGACGGAAGATGGATCATGCTGGCGTTAACAAAAAATAGAGTGGCAAAATCAGCAACCTATTTTTAACATAGTAGAGAGAGAGAGAGAGAGAGAGAGAGAGAGGAGTTTTTACAAACATTTTCTTCTCATTTTATTAACGCAAGCAATCAATGTCATAAATGTTGTTTTTATATATCCGACGGGAGATGGATCATGCTGACTTTTGGACAAGGTCATGTGATTCTTCTTCCTCAAAAGTAATTAATTTAACATCTGTAACCTTATTTTTTGTTTACAGGAAAATGAAAAAAGAGCAAAACAAGAGCTACGAATGAATGTCTATATATAATATATGTGTCTGTGTTTAATTATATGTACGAATGTCTATTTATTTGTGTTCACATTTACAAATTCCAGATCCAATACATGGATGATTACAGAAGAACATGAACCTGATCATGTTCTAGCAACATATTGACTGCCAAACTTGCATGTGCTGAGGGGCCTCATCTAAGGGTCCATCTGTGAGCATTTTCCACGTTAAAGTCAAGTTGGGATGATGTGTTTGTTAGTTTGTACCAACCATATATAGCTCAAGTACTCAAGTGAAAGGCAATTTCCCAAGGATTGATGGGTAACAATCATGATCAAAGTTTTTGGTGGGGTGGCAAGAAGAAAAAAGTCCTATTGCAGACAAAAGAGAGCACCGATCAACATGCATTAAAACGTGGTATGAATGGACACGTAATTTTAGATTGTTAGTTAAGCATTGCAAATCGTACGTATGTACATGCAAATAATGAATCCATGCATGAAATGAAGAGGATTAAAATCCGAGAAAGAGTTAATTTACCTAAACACCCATACCCGGGCCTCATTTTCCATCAGTTCTTGGAGGAGGGGAATAATTGTGGATGGGCTGTCTCTCCATTTTTGGATGACATCACTGCAATTATTATGTCAAATTTCAATCAAAAAGTCATGTCCATGGCCACATGGGAGCATATGCTTTCAAAGAGAGAAGTGTTGAAGGGGGAGGGGAGGGGAAGGGAGGGGGAGAGGCATATGCTTTCTAGACTTTTGAATTACAATCGAATTTGTAAAAGTATATTTACAGAAATATAGTGTGAAAATCAAGAATTCAAAAAGCTCATCCGCCGGTGATTTCTGGGTCCTGAATTCCCTCATTCGTTTTCGATAACGCATTTGGACAGAATGAATTTTGAAATCACCGGCCAATTACACTCGGAATTTAAAGAGACAGTGCCGAAAGGAGTACTGAACAATGCAGCGTCCAAACAGGCCCTAAAGAGCTGTAGCAAACTCTAAGGAGTACTGATTAATTCTACTGAACAATTACTTAGGAGGGGTAAAGAGGGCCTTATACCTGCATGCCTCCCAATCATAGCTGATTTTGGTAACATTGGCATGCATTGCCTTTTGAACCTCAGGACTGTTCAAATAAGCATGCACATAAACATCAGTGCATGGATCGAAATTCAATACCTGCACCAAATGTCAGCACAGTTATAAGTAAGTCAAGTCGAGCCGAATACTATTACTATTGCAGAGTTACAAATTACGTCATCGTCGAAATGAATTCCAATTTTGAGTTATTTCCTGTAGAAGCTATTTCGAACGAGCTTTTTAATCAAACTGGTCATAAGTTCAGCTCAAATAATTGATTTTCTGGGTGAGAGATGCTTCTCTGGAGAACTTAACCCATTAACAAGGAGTTCGGACTGAATCAATTAGTTTTAAGACCACGACTTACTTTCCTAGTTCGTGTAATTTTTTTTTTCCCCCTAAAATTTTTGGTCGAAATATTTGGCTTTTGAAATTTGTCTCGATGAGGGAAATGAAAAAAAAAATAGGAAAGACTAAATTATGCAAAATTTGTGCTGCAGAGTGAACTTACAGAAGCCTTGATGGGTTTTGCAGTGAGATTGGGAGAGAAGCATAAAGGGCCATAGATGTTGTACACATCAATGTCCTTAAAAACCCTGTTAGCTTCAGTTAAACCACTGCTGCATTCAGGGGACTTAGCCGCGGCATCATCGTCTGAGAAATTACAGTGTTTCCGGATTTGGAGCTGAGCTTGATCGGAAATGAGAGCGTGGCTCTCGAAATAATCGACCATTCCTATACTATCGGTTAGATCGTTGATTACTGCATTCCCAATCTGCGAAAAAATTGTACCCAAAAACGAGTGTCACAATATCTTTGATTAAATTGTTTTCCGAATTTTTTTTTTTTTTTTAATGTTATAGCACATCAAAAAGCTTAATAACTATTCGCATTTTGCAGCAAAAGTAGTGATTAAAATCTGGAACTAATCTTGTCAATAGGCGTAATTTAAGAGCACAAGAAATATGAAAGGCTCCAACATAAGATAAAGTTTGAGGGTCCAAAGGTACTGCATTCTAGATATATGCCCAAAGTCAGACCCGCAACTAGTGGTCCGTGGCAGCACAACCACCCTGACTTTGAGGTTCATTTGTGCCCCTCACTTTATATGGAAGTTTACTAGTTTAGACGAATTTTATCACTAAGTTCAAATCTTCTTCGCTTGGGAAGGTGGTTTATCAAATGAGACCTCAAAAGTAAGAAAAAGTTACAAAATTAGGTTTGTTTTTAGTTGTTGTAATATTGTGTTTGTAATTTGCTAGCAAGGAATGCGCCGGTCTTGATTTTGGGCATGTCTGATCGGGAGTAGAGGATAAGGTAAACAAACAATATTACTGTAGTCAAACTTTCAATTATTTTTCGTCTTGTGGATAACGCAAAAGGGACCGTCCACATAGAGGGAGAGAGACTCACAATAATGCCTTTGAGGTTGACAAGGGTCTTGTTAGCCAACTTGTTAAAATGAAGGATAGTGTGCGCAAGCTGAGGCACATAATGTCCGGCGTAGCTCTCGCCGCCAATGTAAAACTCCGTATTTTTGTACTCAGAAAATCTCTCGAGCCAATTTAACAAGAACACATAATTATCCGATGATGTTCTTCTATCTCCGCCACTTGCAACGTCGGATGTCGTGTTCGAGTACGAAAACCCTACTCCGGCCGGCGACTCCAAAAATAAAACATTTGCGGCTGTGAGAAAAACCCACTCAGATTAGAGAAAAATGCAATTACATCTATAAATTATGCATATCCAAACAGCCCCTGTCTTCTTCTGGTTGTATCCGAATCAATTCCTTTCACCTTTTATAAAATCCATCATTTTAAAGTGGAATTGCTCGAGAGGTTCTCGAGCGTCGTCTTGTTACTTTCTCTTAACAGTGTCCAAAAAATTCTTTATGTTCCGAATTAAATTAATCAAATGACTTTTCTATTAAATTTTTTTTTTTTAGAAAACTGATTCTGAAAATAAAATAAAATCAAGCAAAAGAAGTTAAGACAAGGAAATTAAAGGTCATCTAGCTGCATATAGTCTCCCTCCCTCTCCAGTCCGGTCCAGTTTGAGCGGCCCACAAATGGACCGGACCGGAGGGGAGGAGAGTGGACGGGAGCTCGGTCCTTGCATACCGTGGTTCCATGCGAATGGATTCTTGTAGAGAGTTTTTCCGTCGCTGTGGACACGGAATGGTCCCAGCTCTTGCATTGCTCCATACGCAAGAGAAGAACAACCAGGGCCTGCAAAAAGATATACCAAGTAGTTATTAAGGAGTATTTATGCTCATATCTTATAAACTGCGAATGCAAAAAAACCCAAATAGTAAATTTCATACGCGCACCTACTGGACCTTACAGAACGTTTTTATTTAATAATTCAGGTGTCCGAGCCAGCATACGCGCATCACGACTAATCTTGGGAACCCAGTGGGAAACCATTTTTATTTTTTGGCCGAATGTATCAACGTCGTTACCGGATGTAACAACGTTGTGCACTAAAACAGGACCTTTCTATGCCCATTTATTTTTCGAGAAAAGTGGCATTCTTTAACGTACCGGGGGAAAAATTCAACAATTTTTACCACCCAATACTTTGGACTACTCCCTCCGTCCGGATTGAACAGTTCTTTTTGTGAATTCGTGTCATTTTTTAATCGATAATATCTTGTAATTTATTATGTTTTATGTAATTTTAAAAACATTATCTTATAGAATTAATTGAGATCTATCAAACAAGATTTATATTGATTATAAAATTCATTACCAATTTAAAGATATAACTCATTTTTTATCCAGTTAGAATTGAACGAGGGACTATTAAATTCGGACGGAGGGTACTGACTGTATTTATGCTTACTATTGTCACACTTAACAAAATATTTCGATGTTTGGGTTTTTGAAAGAACCATGATCACGTGGTGTTATATATTTATGAAGAGCCCTTCTACAGGCCGGGACTGACGGGTTCTTATCGGTGGGGTACTGACCAATTGTGGAGCCTATTTCGGAGCCTCACGCGAATGAATTTTGCTTTCGGCTGTATTTATGTTACAACTGTTGCAATCTATGTGGTCTGGCCCAACCAATTCTGGGGTTGGCTAATGGCTATTAAATGGGTATGTATGCACGAGTTAAGCCAGCCGTGTTGATTAGGTAAGACTTACTAAAAAAAGGGATTAGGTTGGACGGTGGTCCTGATTCTGTTCAGCATTTTAGATTTACCCAATTGTATTATGCGTTTGTTGTTTGCGTTTTCTCGTTTTTAGATGAAAGTATAATTATTTGTGGATCATGAAAACAGAGTTATATATATGACATTAATTACTTTGTTACGTCGTGAAATCTCCGTCGTTTGCTAATTTTCAGGATCGATTTTCGAACTCGAATTCAGAAAATTTGGTCGGCTGATTTGAGAAGTTATATATTCCAGAGGAATTTTGGGGGGAAGATAGATTATTTAGGAAAATACAAAAAAAGAAAACCATTTTTTAAAGTTCTTGAAAACCGCTTTTTAGAATACTTAAAGGTGTTATGATTTTAAAAATAACTTCTTAAAAAGTATATTCTGCAATATTATATCTGTGCATAGAAAACAGAATGTAACAACATGCACGGCCAGAACCAGGGAAGGGGGGATTTGAATCCCATGCCTTGCGCAATTAATACAAGCATGCATGAGTAAGAGTAATTATTAAGTAGTCCGGGGTACCGCTACGTGGTATTTCTGATCACTTTACAACATTGCTGCAGAATCTATACACTTACTTGTAGGGGGCTCAAGGGCTAGTTTGGCTCGATTCTTGTACTAAATGAGTAGAGTTTGAACAGAATTTTAGCTTGTTTTATAAATTAGTTGAGCTCTAACAGAATTTTTAGGTCGTTTAGTGAGCTCGTGTTAAACGTAGCTTACCTCAAGTAGATAAGCCCGACTCGTGTATATGGGATCGACTCGTTTATAGAAGCTCGTTCTGTACTCATGCTGAGCTCAAATTCTCGAATATTAATCGAGTCAAGCTGAACTCGTACATTCTTTGCTCCTACAACTTACTAACTTAATTCTACCATAAAATTCTGTTCATCCATTCGCTTTTCGTAGCCTATTTATTTTTTGATAACTCAATGTGTCCGGACCACCTGTGCCCAAACGAATTTTAAAAAAAGATCAATGCCACCATTCACTAGCCGGCTGGAACTCAAGTTGCTTTTAACCCAGTGGCAACTGGCAATGACATTAAAAACTATGAAAACAACATTGAAATAGTAGAATGAGAGAGACATTTACCTCCATTAAGCCAAAGAAGAAGAGGCAAAGAGTGCTTAGCCTTTTGTGCTTCAACAAAGTAATAATAGAAAGCGCGACCAGCTGATTCATTGACCGTGACGTACCCACCATACTGATCAAACCCTGCATTGGGTTGCCCGGGCAATTTGTCAATCCTGTCTCTCTCCTTCATTCCCTCCTGTGGAAGGACCTTGGGCCCATTCCGATCTTGAATCGGCCCGAAATGGCCCGTGTCGACCGGAGAATTCTTGCTCAACTTGGCTTTGTAGAGTTGGCTTAGAGCTTCAGTCTGTTTCTTGCCATGAGTTAGAGGTATGAAGAAGGAGATGGTGAGAAAGAAGAAGAGAACCGCGGAGGCCTTGGTTGCCATTGGTCCCCTTTCGTTTGAGAGAGAGAGAGAGAGAGAGAGAGAGGCCCAAGGAATTTGGATCTAATTAGCTGTGTATATGTAATTTGGTGGACGAGGTCAATTTTAAATCACACATGTAAAAAGTCTAACCAACCGTTGGTACCGCATAACACATTTTCTCTCTTTCTTGGAGTACTATATAATAGTACATATCCTCATAACTAGGCATGGGGAATACGAGTATATTTACACGGCTTATCATCCGGTGCCGCGACGGTAATTTGCACGGTGATATGTAGTTTTGTACAGCGAGAACTTTTAACTAAGATAAAAGTGGGAATGAAACTGAATACCGTGTCTCGTATTCATTGATTAATGTTATGAAAGATTCACTGACCTTAGCTAGCTAGTACAAGCCACTAACTCGAATAATTTTGATAATAACTACTGAATTATTCTGGTAACTATTTTTGACAAATTTCCTGTGTAGAGAATGTTTTCCGCTCATTTTCGCCGTTGCCATGAAATAGTACTAGATTTGCATAAAAAAGAAAAGGTATAAACATGCAAATTTGCCTACCAAGAACATGGTCCCATGCATGTGATTAGTTTTTGTCATCAATATTATTTATCACACCCCATTCACCATGTAGGGAACTTGAGTGTTATATAAAATACAGTAACAATATAACTACCCTCCTCAAAAGGGTACTTTGATAATTGAGAATGCATGGTTGAAACTTAGATGAGAGAAATAGGAGGAATCTAGCACCCAAACCCAATAATCTAATAACTTGGTTATCCGATTCAAGTGTTTCGATTATGTAGGAAACATTAGTTGTTAGGAAAGAGTGGTTGTGGGGTTCAGAAGACAATTACGTACTATTCAAAAGAGCTACAGACGTATTGGATGGATGAAAGCAACAGGTATTTGTCCCTATTCATGCGCGCACTAATAACAGCCTAGCCATGTGCCCAAATGGGAAGTACTGTAGTGTATTCCAGGTTTGAGATGATATCATACAATTGGTACTCACTATATATCTCTCAACTTAAATTCATCCAATTTGATATGTGGATACATTTAAATATATACTCCATATTTTTGGGTAAACTCCACACGTTTAAATTGCTTTATTAGATTGGGAGGGCTATGGTCCGGAGTCTTTGGTAAAATTAGGAGGATCATTTTATCCTTAACCCCATTTCGATATGTAAAATGGTCAAGTTATACAAGCTTGATTTTTAGTTGGTTAGAACACAGATAGATAGGTAGATTAAATTTGTTTTTAAAAATGAAAAAAAAAATCATTCAATTTCTCTCATGGTTTTTTATTTTATTTTAATGCATGAGCGTGCGCTTTAATTTCTCCATTCAATTTATTAATCCGGGAGTCGCTGCTAGTCTTCAGAGCGAGAGAATAGTTGTGAAACGAAGTCACTCTATTGCTCTTAAATGTACATTCAATAGTACTGGGGGAATGTCTAAGAAATGGGACCAACTACGAACATTGTATGCAAGAATTTTGTTGATTGATTTTTCGGCTGCTTGGACTTTACTCGATCGGAAGTCCCTATCAATGATGTGAAAATGCAACCGCAAAGGTGGGGGAGTCCCCATTTTCAACGGAATTCGAAGATACTCCAGTGGTTGGCTGTGGATTACTCACATAGAAAGAAAGCATGATAGATTTGCTTTAGTCTTGCCTAGTGGTTTGGACCATGCTCGTGGTCCCGTGACGGCCCTTTAATAATTGGAGTATATATTTACGGGTTTTCACACATGAGTAGTAATGCTTTAAGAACACAATTCCGGAAGTGTCCGAAGCCGTTCAACGGTTCAAGTGTTGAAATCTTGCGGTTGCAAGTCTCAGAATTTTGATAGTGGAAATCTGAGATGACTGAACTAGACAAAAAACTGTGGAAATGTTGGAGTTTTATCCCCAAAAAATGGGGAGGCCGAAAATCTTTCGAAGGAAAGTTATGTTCTTTTGGAATGGAACATTGGAACTGTCGCACATGTTTCCTACTCAGTGAGTCAGTACCTGGACGAAAGTACCTTCTAAAAAATCTGCGTGCACTACGCTGATATGCCAAATTAAGACACATATGTATTGAAGCCATTCAATACAAGTGGATCCTCGATTTTTGTGGGGCCTATGTGCTTCGAATTGCTCTAAATACTTCTATGTTTGAATTTGTAAAATTATTTGTGCACCAAATTATTGCTCTTAATAAGTTGGTCAGTCTTTTTTTCAAGTGATCTCATCAAATTTGTCTCAAAAACTTTAAGGATTCGGTCTCTCTACAGTTGATTGCAGTCCAATCTGGACCATTCATATTGACAATTAATGGTTCAGATCTATTGAATACTTTTACCGTTAAAAAATCAAAACAAATCTGAACCACTGAAAACGCTAACTGACGGTTGCAATCACTTAGATTGCATCTAGACCTAGACAAGCCATTTCCAACGATAAAAAGTCTCTTATTTTTTAGGATCATACTTGTAAATCTTTTTTCACAATATTTATGATTAAATATGACCTGGATTCAACTGAGGGACTCCTCCATTTTTTTGTCTACGAGAATGATCGATCGACAGCTGTGCAAAGAATCAATTTGGATATTTGTATTTTTGCGATTATTATTATTCCCGGCTTAGTTGGAACAGAGTGGTGGCACAACTGTTTTGACTGTTTCCGTTGAGGAGAGGAATGGGGAATTTTGAAGCAACTATCCATTTGGGTCCCAAACCAAATGGACTTTTCTGCATCATACCAACGTCAAGAATGATGCTGGGCCTGGCTTACAGGGAAAGTCGAGAAAGCCGTCGGCTTTCAATTTTTTTCATCGGAGGAGAACTCCAAAAAATAGTTTATAGTTTGAAATAATAAAGAGGTTCAATTGTCTTCGAAATAACATCTTTTCAGTTGTGTGCTAACTTAAATTCTGTAGACGTTTTAGGAGCTATGTTCGAATCTCCATGCGTTAAGTTTTTCTCAACATTTTCCAAAAGAGAGAAATTTATGTCCGGATGAGCCGGTAATCAATCTTGTCCGGAAAACAAATAGAACTCCACATCATCCAAGTGGCGGAAGTTGCAGCAGCATCAGTAATGTGTTCTTTCCTTTACTCTCTCTTTCAACAATGTGGATGGGTCTCACTCTACCCTCTTTTGTCTTTTACTGTACTAAACTTGTACTGTACTTCTTTTTTTTTTTTTTAAATACATCAAAAGGAGTAGATGCACCGAAGAAGAAAAAAACACAATATGGAGGCTAAAGTTTCGCTGGGTTTTTTTAGTTTTTTTTTTTGGGTTTTATTCTTTTTTTTAAGCATTTGTTCATTTTGCGACAATTTTTTTACCCCTATTAATTTGATATATTAAAAAAAATAAAAAAATTGGGATTTTTTTTTATCCACACATCTTTTAAAAATATTCAAGATTAAGCCCAAAAAATTACTTTATCTTGGATATTACAAAAAAATATTGGGACAAAAGTAAAAAAAATTACTTTTCTGATTCCTCTCGTTGAGACAAATCATTAGCGGTAAAAAAATTAGTCGCAAAATAAACAAACGTGAAAAAAATTTGAATAAGGCCAAAATAAAAAAAGCCCAAAAAACTAGAACTTAGCCGGATTTTGTTGTTTTTATTTGTTAACGGATGAGTTTCGTTGTTGAAAAATCGACACGGCTCCTCCTCGTCTCAGAACGAGTTAGTTCTTCTCCGCCTATATTCAACGCCATTCACAATAAATAAAATGAGTTTTTAGTACGAAGAACAGTTTTTAGTACAAAGAACAGTTTATGGTTTAATATTTGATTTTTGCTAGGTACAAATTAAATTGAATAGGGATTTTTTGGGTAGTTTTTGGTTCAACGCCATCCAAATTGTTAAAAAAGATAGTGAAGAAAAAGAACACGTTAATAGCATTTTAATGTTTCTTCATGATGCCGCTGCAACTTCTGCCATTTGGATGACATGGAGTTTCTCTATTGGTTTTCCGGACAAGGTTGAGTTACTGGTTCATCTGGATATAACTTTTTCTCTTTGCGAAGGCAAAATTTAGTTCAAAGATGCTGAGATAGATGACTCCCTATTAAGACTTCCGTTTCGGATCTCAAATATCAGCCGGCACTATACACTATGTCGATGTATGTTTGGACCTTGCTATCCAAATTTCACAACTACTAATAGAAAGCTCCATGTTAGCACAGACTCAAGAGTTAAGGTTATCAAACAAAACAAGTTGCTCGGAATTCAACTCATCTGATTTTAAGAGAACTCATCAAGATTGAATATATTTTTGAACTTACTTTGTCAAATTTTCTGAATTCAAGCCTAGAGATTTATAGGGTTAGTTTGTTTGATCCGATATGAGCATCATATTAATCTACATATGCAAAGAAATCACACATCTTGTGTCTGGTTAAAATTGTTACGACCCACATGAAATATTTACAGGATAATAGTTCTACGATTTGTTTGATATTGTTAAGCTTCTCTCGATTAGTTCGCTATTAATACCATCAAACAAATGAATTCACAGTGTTCAGGGGGAAAAAACACCAGGAACATTGAAGGAAAAAAGAGGCTGAAAAATTCGTTGACTACCTTGGGTGAAGGGTTGTTGAATTGCTGAAACCCGACGGATTCGCGATGACATGACCAATAAATCAAGCAAAGAAGGAAGGTAAAAAAAACAACCCGGCTCATAGAATTTTCGTCGTTCATCACTTAACTTAATTGGGTAAACATACAACTCACACGAGTATCTACGGGTATCGAACGAAGAAGAGCGCAAAGATTCAATTGGTTATGATCTATCTGGTTCATCGAGCCTCTATCGGCCATCAGAAGCATCACGGGCCGGAGAAAGCCCAGTTTCCATTTTATCACTGGGTTAGATCCACCTAAGCCCATTAGGCCACGCTATTGGCAGTTTTGCTAAAATTAAAAATAAACTGAGCAATGGAGCTTGGTAGTAGTTGGTAGAACTTAAGGTTTTTTTTTTTCTTTTTCTTTTTTTTTCCCGTCAATTGCCCAACTGGTAGGAGAAAATTTACTAATATCGTGAGAAATATGTCAACTTGAACAATTAATTATTTGAGAAAGTATGATAATACAAACCCAAACCAGTGAAACCACGTAGAATTTGCAAATAAAATACGTTTTATCCTGAGCTTCATTTACTTACATGTTTGATTCCCATGGCTAGCGACAAACTATTTGGGTTATTATAGATTTACCTGGTCGTTAAATTTATGACCGTGCTAATTGTATGTGGTTGTGCACAAAAATTGACCCGAACACTGGATTATCAAACAAATAAAATTCAATAATAAAGGAACTAATTGAAAAATCTTCAAAAACAAGTGTTGGACAGGACCTGTTCTCCCTTGGTACCGGGAGCAGCAAGGTACTCAGTTGGTCCCAATCTTCCCCAATGCGTGTCCAAAACGAGATTTCTTTGATAAGTTAAAAAAATCACAAAGTGATAAGAGCATTTGACTTCCACCTAACAGTCCCTGTTTTGAATACCCAATTGGATTCCAAGGTGGTTTCCAAGTTGCACAGTTGATGGTTTTCCCACAAACACACACTTCTGTGCCATTTTCCCACACGCCCAAGCAACCTATATAATAAAGCCCAACCCTTTATACTTTCCCAAAAGACCAAACCAACCAACAAAACCCCTCCTTTTTTTGGCATCAAAGAAGAACAGAACCTCTCTTGTATTGTGTTGTTTGATATGGTTCTCTTAGTAGAAAAGCTTTCCCATTCTCTCAAACCCTCCTCCAAGCTGGAAAACCACCACTACCGCCACGACCACGGCCGGTCCGAAGACTTATCGGCTTCTTTACAAGCCTTTCAGTCCCATGTATCTAGCTGCATGAACAAACTAAGCTTGGCTTCGATACCCGGCTCGGAATTCATTTCCTTGTCATGGATTCACCAATGTTTGGAGCTGTTGTCCAATCTGAACAGGGCTTTTGCAAAGCTAGTGATGGAGATTGACTATCCCATGAGCAAATGGGACAACACTTCCACTGAAGAGTATCTCAATTACAGCTTGAAGTTGTTAGACTTCCTCAACGTGATTGCCTCATCGCTATCTGATCTTGGTCAAGCTCGGATGTCGATTTCTCATGCCTTAAGCCTCATCGATGGCTCTCCTGAATCGGCGGTGGAGAGGTTAAAAGCAGTTCGGTTGATCAAGAATCTAAACAAGGAGATAAAAGTGGAAGAAAAGGAAGGGGGAGAAGAGAAGAAGCTCTGCTGTGGGGATAAGAAATGGCTCTTCGGTGAAGCCATGATGATCATGAAGAGAAATGGGTATTGGGTGTGCGGAATTGTGTTGCTAGGATTATCTGGTGATACAAGACCATGCTTGGAGATGCAAAAACTGTGCAGAGGGTTCCTTAGCCCTTCAGCAATGGCGGCGATGGAGAAGAATGGGGCAGCGAAGGAGGTGAGAGAAGTGAATGATGGTGTGGTTTATCTTGTTGCAGCGGTAGCCGTGGGAGAAAATTACAGTGAAGCAGGAAAAAATTTGGAAGGGAAATTGGAGGCAATGGAGAAGCTGCTGGATGGTATAGGGACGAGAGCAGATGGTTTGTTTTCAGAGATTATGGCCGGGAGAATTGAGTTGCTTGACGGTCTCCGGCAGATGAAGCCATAGCAACAACTGCATATATAGCCACTTGGCCCCCCCCCCCCCCCCCAAAAAAAAAAAACTGTGTATAGAATTTCTTTGAATAGGGTAATAACAACAGATGATTTGTGTATGTATATTAATGGTGTCTCAGTCTCCAAATCTTCATGTCCGATACACGGACTTCGAGGCACGATCGTGTGGCCTAGGGTTCGTATCGAGACACGGAACAGTGATATTGAATTCTGTGCTGATTGTGTTCTTTCAATGTAAAGATTGTAGCTAACTATCAATATTTTATTTTATTTTTTTTGGTCAAACGGAATAGTAACTATCATTCATTTTGTTTGTGTGTTTAATTGATCACTCAGACAAAAAAATTTAACTCATCGCTTTGAAAATGCATAAAACCCAACTGCAACTGCTAATTTTTTTTCATATCCAGTTACATGGTCCTCTAAGAAAAGAACCATCTACATCGGCAATTTCATGAGTTTGGCCTTTAAAGCCACCACACCATACGGTCTCTCTTTATGTACTCAATTCTTGACCTTTGGTGCCATAGAAGCCAGCAAAAGGTTGTAACTATGGATGCCTAAAATGATTCTTGGACCAAAACTGCTAAACTTGAATAAAGTAGTCCAAATTTGTTGCTATTCAGTTGTTGTAAATCACCTAAGCGGAGAGAACCGGGGAATAAAGCGATCACAGTAGGCTCATTTGACTCCCGGAGTTGCTGGAACAATCTTCCTTCTCTGGTGCCTTCCTCTTGCGACAAACCTCCCTCTTGGGAAAAACTTCGGATGAAGGTAGCCTGAGCAGTAAAGACATTCACATGAGACTACCACAGAAATAAGGAATAAGAACATGCGACCAATTTTCAAAAAGTCTTTTGAGTGAAATAACAAAACAAAGTAGTTTTACATCCAAAAATAAAATATAGCAAAAGATTCCAAAAGAAACTTCCATCTGTCCTACTTTCTTCATCCATTTTCACTTTGCGGACATTTCAAAAAATTGTCTTGTCTATAGTTGTTTTTATTTCAGATGTTGTTTTGAATAGTTTGTATGAGAACTACTTGAGATCTTTTCATTGCTGAAAACAATTTCAAATAGAAAATTTATGAGAATAGATTATTTGTGGATCAAACTCAAAGTAAAGTGCACAACTGCCCAAAATAGACTAACAAAAAGGGATGGAGAGTAAATATTGCTGAAAGGTGACCAAGGGGCATTAGTTGAGTGGCGAGAACTCAGCCTATTAACCTTGAGGTTATAGGTTCAAACCTGAGGGAAGCCTCTTTTTGCCTATGATGCCAAAAGTTAATGAGGACTAAACTTGGTGTAATTTTCGTTAACAATACTAGAAAGGCGCTATGTGAATAGAAACTGGCAAAGGCATGCTTTCAGTTCAAATTCAATCCATGATTCTCTTTTTCCAGTCATCACCTAGCGAAGAGAAATGATGGAAGTTGGTTTTCTAGTATATACATAGGAAAAAAGACTACAAATAACAAAATTACCCCAATTGCAGATCAACGGCACAAGTGTGGACAATGTCCGGACTCCCAGGACCATGTTTAACAAAGGAATTACTTCTTTCCTCAGGATAGAGTTCAAGGTAAGGCGTCCGGGCGGAGTGTTCGCTTGATGGAAGGAAACCTCGAAGCTCCTGAACCTGGAATATTATGTAAAGAGAAAACAAGAAATACCAGATGTTAATTCCGATTCTATAAACAAATCCTGTAAAGAGAGTTATTCGTCAAGAGAGATTTCTACTTGCCTGTCTGCGTAAAGTCTCATTCTCCAGCATAGCCCGCTGCTCCTGAAATGAAACCAAAGCAAGTACTAGTATCATGCAGAAATTGAAATTGTAAGAGCAACTGTCAATTATATGTGAGAAAAACACAATATTGTAGATCTCTACACATACACACTTAGTTCAATAATCACGTGGAGCAACAGAACTATCTAATGAAAGAAAGCTTATTCTTACGAAGAACCATCCAGTGAAGTGCAATTTTAAATTCTTTCGCTGAAGTTCCAAAAAACTATACGAGTTGATCCTTTTCGCTAAAGCTTGGGTATGAGTCGTTACAATCTCATGGTTGCTCAAAAGTACATGTTTCAGATATTCTTCAAATTCGGTGCGCAAACTTCAAATTTCATGATGCAAAAGTTACCTGAACTCTAGATTGTTCTAGCTGGTCCATAAGTATTTGCTCCTGAAATAGCACGAAATTTCCACAAGAGTTCATAATGTATTTAGAGCTATTCTACTGATCAGCATAGTGCTAAAACGTGTTTTCTCCAACTAAAAACAAAATTGACAAGGCAAAGAGAAATTGATACCCTTCTTTCCTTCACAGATAATAATCCTCCATTTAGTATCTCTTCTAGGTGCTGCAGTTCTTTCATGCTCATGCCAGTAAGATCCTTGCCCAAGAGCTGCCTGTGATATCAGAACTCCAAATAAATCATCGAAATCCAAGTATAATGCCAGGTTAAAAAGACGTACATTTGCTTCGCCTTGAGCTTTGCAATTTCCTCTTTCAGAATGTCCACCTCCTTTGACTCTTGTGTCTGTTTCATTTAAATGGTCAGCGTTAGAAACTTAAACCCGCAATAGAGTAGTTCAAAAATGGTATATGACAGTTAAATATTAAAAAAAAATCAACTAAAAGTAAATTAGACAAAAGTACATAACATGAACCAAGACGATGGAAATACGCATTTTTTTCTTTTTGGTTGACATAGCTTTCACTGAATGTTTGGGGTTCGAGGTGTATTCTTTACAGACTCACGATCAAGTTCGTCCTAGTCCAGAGTCAATGATTGCTCCACGAGCAAAGAGGTCTGCTAAGGTACCTTAGAAGAATGACAGTTACTAGAAATGTTGTGTTTCTGTGCCAGACAAGTACTTCATACACTCGAGGACAAGTGTTGGACAAGGGTCGATATATTTCTGATCATAGTTCGAATTAGCTTCAGAGAGGATCAGAAACATGGAGACGAATGTGTCTGTAGCTTAACTTCGGATCCGATGATAAAACTTGTCCCTCCTCCTTTAGACTTGAATTTCAGGAACTTTAACGCCCAAAACTTGCGATTTGTCTCAAATGGAGCTCTCTAAATTATAACATTAGGACTTTTTAATCATGCTCACGTTTCTAGTATGTTGTAGAATGTCAAAAGTGTGTAGTTATTTTGAACATAGCACGACATTGGAAATACAGAAAATGAAGAAATAACCGCTTTATCCATGCCCAGAGATCACCTACATGCCTTAACAGCTTTTTGATTGGTTACTCAAAACCATATTGCAGAAAGTGCATACCATTGTGCAAACGGATATATGAGAAATAAAGATAATCATGTACGGGATGAGAAAAGATGCAAGTGTAATACCTCTGGTTTGTTCTCTACTAAAGCTGCCTCTGATGAATTCTCTACCAAAGCAGACTCTGATGAATCCAGACCCTTATTATATCTTGAAATTGTTTGCCTCATGCTGCAGCAAAACCACAGTAGACAAACAGGAGTAGGTACCTCGGATAACTTAAACAAGAACTGCATAAACTTGACGAAAATGAAAGTTTGATTACTTAATCCCCAAACAATCTGTTAGATCCCTATCCACATGTCAATCAAACAAATGATCAACTCACCCCGACAATCAGCTTTAAATGGAACCCAAAACTTACTTTCTGATTGGCTGTTTGAGTCCTCCCACCAAGGAGTGAATTGGTTATCGAAAAAAATGCACCACATAAAGCAATGAGAAGCAATGAACCAAGCCTCCTTCCCCGCTACTAGTTTTGCATTCTATCCAAATGTGTAATTGCTCTGCTACTATAAGACCTTCCTAAACTTAGATCTCAGGATATTGGTATGTGTCCAAAAGTTTGGAATGGTTAATAGATCATATCCTAAACACTTAACTCCTATGTACATGAATATCTGATATCAAACATTCAAAATCAGTTAACTTGAGATCAATTGGAATTAAGGAAAATAAGAAATTTCTCTGTTGCTACTAGAAATGTTTCTTTTCTAGCTGACATGAAATTCTCTCTCTTCAAATAGCACCCCAAAAATAACCATTAGAGGATCAAAGTGTCTGCATTGGGTGCTCGGCTATCAGTATGGGTACTGTGGGAAAAATGGAGAATTGATTTGCCAACATAACCAATGACACTTTGTAGGCCATAGATGACGGAGGAAGACACTTTGCTTCACCAGCAAACAAAAGGAACTTGCTTCTCGTCGAAACTGTGTCACTTATATAGTTTCAGTATATCTTCTCACTGTATCTACAAGATTTCTGTTTGGGCCATTTTGGGTCAAATAGAGAACTTGTTGGGATAAAACTGCCCAACATTTTTTCGCAGTTTATTACGCAGTATCTATAATGAAACACAAATTTCTCAGTATTAACTGGAAATCTGAATAGCTTAAGCAAACAATTACTCAAGGATCATTACGGCGTAAAGTTGTTACTATGAAATCACCTGTTCATATATAACAGGAACTCACAATTCTTTCGACCCGCACATCTAGCGTAAAACCAGATTAAGAGTGATTACATCCCTTTAATGGAGTACTAAGCAACAAGATCAGAACGATTAAGTTACAAACACCTCAAAAACCGAACCTTTCGGAAACTCTGTTCATTCCATAAATGCTGATAAAACTCCACAAAGGAAGTTACTGAGTATATAATTAGACACCGAAAAATCGCCAAAAGACTCGAAATTTGGAAAATCCATTCATCAACAACGGCATGCAAGTGTGTACATTTTCCCCTTCTATTGCTTTTCAACCATGGACGTACGAAAAAAACTTCGAATAACGTATTTCCGGACAATCAAGTGATCAACAGACACATGCAAAAGCATAAATAGCCTTAATCACTCTTCAAATTACTTGTATCGACAAAAATCACTTGCACAAGATCTATCAACAAGAAAAGAAAAAGACTTTCGGCCCATCCACAAGAACACACCAAGTCGTGCAAGTCTAAATCAGAACCAAAAAAACAGAAAAAACAAGGACTCCAGAAATTAACAACACATACCCAGCACTGGAAAACTCGAAAAGCTTCCCAGTACTCGAGAAGACGATGACGGCAACTTCTGCGTCGCAGAGGATCGCTAGCTCCTTGGCCTTCTTCAGCAACCCAACGCGCCTCTTCGAGAATGTGACTTGCCTTGTGTTTGCATTCTCGATTTTCTTGATCTCAATCTTCCCTCTCCCCATTTTTTTGTTTTTCCCCCAAAACCCAGAAACCCAATTGACTCTGATCAAAAACCCACAACAAATCTATCGCCCTCTCACTCCTCTCTTCTCTTCTCTTCTCTTCTCTCCTCTCTCTGTATCTATAAATGCCTGTGTGTAAATGGGGTATTATGTACGTATATTGATGGATATGCCAAAGTTGGGAAAGGGATTGCTATATATAGAGGGGGGAAGGGGGAGAGAAGATAAAGAGGCGTGAGGGGTAGATTTACCCCAAATGGCGAAAGTCTGGAAACGGCAAGCTTGCATGGCAATTTCTATTTCTATGCCACTGCACGACTCTTTTCCCACATTTGGACTTCGTTTCTCGCTGAAACGGGTCGGCGTGGGTCCCGCTTTCTCCTCCCTATCTCTCTCTTGTTTGGGAATTCCAACTGCAGCGTCCGGTTTTAATTAGTGGTGTGTGTTCGTTCCGAGCTCGCTTCGATGATCGGTCATTCTTCTTGTAATGTTTGTTGAGAAAATTACTACTATTCGGAAAGAAATTTTAATGATCATAAAGGGGTAATAAACAAACTGAATAAGTACACAAAAAAAAAATATTGAACGAGTCGGAGCGGACAAGATATTTGTTCACAAAACTTAAAGAATTGTAAAAAAGGTTCAAACTTATCTTGTTTATGAGACGAGTTTATCTCAAAAGAGGTTTTATGGAACTGATTTTGAGTTGTTTGAATTATTTATATCATAAGTCGAACGAGCAAATTAATAAATTGTTCGAAATAAGTTTGAAAGCATATTAGTGAGTTTCAAAAAAATGTTCAAATTTGTTACTAGTTTATGTAACAAATTAATCTTAAACGATCGAAAATAAGCTTGAACTCCATAAACTTGATTCGTCTATCAGACATTTGTAGAAGTAAAACTGGAACACATATTTTAAGAAAAAAATGCAATACATAGCCTAACTATTTTGTAAAAGATAATGAATTATATTTGTGTCATTGTTTTGGTTGATGGAGTTACATGAAAAATGGTTCAAATAATGAAAGTAGGTCCACAATTAGGGTTCATGCTTTGAAATTGCACCGTGCTGTTGAACTTGCAACTGCAGGGGAAATACAGCCTATTTATACTTGCATTTCCTTTCCAATTTTGCACTCCATTTGTTTTAGGGCTTCCCATATTTACCGGAGGCTCATGGGTGTTTCTGTAATTTCGCTTTGTTGTTGCTGTTTTAGGAAGGGGTAAGGACTCTTTTTCAGTTTTTGGAGGCTTACCAACTTCTTTTCCATTTTTGTTAATTTTGACTACTTTAAGTAGGCATTTTATGCATTTATTGGACCTATTATTTAGGGGTTTCCCTATTTATGCATCATCTTTAATTGGATCTTTCTTTTGGTTTGCTCCATTTAGCTGTAACATTTACTACTCGTTATGCTATGTTTGGATGCCAGTATATTTTAAGTATAAAAAAAATCAAAAAATTTGGCTCTTTTTTAATTTATTTTCAGGAGTGTCATGTCAAAGGCTGGTTATCTATATCGAGACTAGGGGATTCACTGGAAATTTCTTTATTGTGGCTTGACCTCAAGAATCGAACTCTGATTAATTGGACGGAAAGCAAATCTATCAACCAATCGGGCTGAAAAAAAATAGTGATCATACATAATAACATAAATATAATACTCCGTATTTGGGTAACTTGAAAGAAACTTGCAAAAGACTTTTCTTCTTTTCTCATTAGCCATATTTGGACTTTTATGTTACTTAAATGAATCGTCGTGGGATTCACCTCTGTAATTTTAAAATTTTTGCAGGATTTTGTAAATTTTGCTTCCCATATTTAGCAAAGGGTGGTGGGCAATTTTGTTTTCCCATTTTCTTCATTTCTTGTTCCCCTTTTGGGAGGTAGGTAGGACTCTTTTCAGTTTTTGGAGGATTACCCACTCTTTTTCCATATTTGTTATTTGACTGCTTTGAGTATTTATTTTTCTGCATTTATTGCTTTTACTTGGACCTATAATATTTTAGGGCATCATCTTCCTTTATTGGGCTTTTATTTTTGTTTGCTCATTTTTTTGGTTTGATAAACTTATAACAACCATCTTCTACGGGATGTGTGAAGTAAATGACGCAATTTCCTCAAAATATTAAGACTGTGTTTGGATCAAGTATTTGGGAGGAGATTTATTCACATATTTAATGATCATTTCTGCTGAGTTTTATTTTTCCTCACCAATTAGTTTTTACCAAACCCCTGGTCCAAGCCCGTCCTAAAGATTGTCATGCTTGGTAGTCATCAAACAAGTACAAAAAGTAAATTATTTTTCGTCCCCAAAAAATTGTCATGTTCACAAAACGGGAACTTACAACAATTTTTTACGATGAAAAAATTCAAATTTTTTTCTGATATTCAGTAACTAGTGGCAAAAAGTTTGAATTTTTTCATCAAAAATACATTATTAAGCACTCATTTTGCTGATTGATTTTTTTTTTTTTTTTGGGGACAGAGGTAGTACTATTTTAAGAGGTAATATACAAAATCGTCTATTACAATTTAAGTGCTTCAATTTCACGTCTTAAGTTTCCAGAAGTGCAAAATTCTGTGAGTTTTTTTTTTGAATGATTTGATTTGGTAAGGTTAGAGCTGCATATATATATATATATATATATATATATATATATATATATATATTGGGTATAGAATTCCTATAGGCGTAATCTTTTTAACCTAAATTTATTTATTAGGTTTAAACTAAAACCAACCCACTGAACGGCTACAGATAAGTCAAATTTCAAATTTTACACAATTCAAGCCAAATTTTTTGGGCTGAAGTTGTAAATGATCCCTAAAAATAGTAAATACTCAAAAATATTAATTCTATTATTAATGGCAAAACTGCTGAAAACATTGAGTTGGAAGCTGTGAATCCGACGTTCAAAGTCATGGCAAAGTTCAATGGGTTAGCACTTTAATATGGCGAAATATAATTACCACTAGAAAACTTTACTTATAAAATAGGAAAAATCCCTTCAGGGTCACACGTACGTGAAATAGTACATTACAACTCATGGTTTCGAAACAATTGACACAATTCTACTGATACAGACAACAGGATTCAACGAAGACACTTACGTCTGGTAATTTGCTGTCCGGAAGCATTTATTGGTTGCTACAGTTCATTTTGAAATGAGAAACGCTACACGTCACTAGATTTTTATCGCCGTCTTATTTCACTGCTCAGTTTATTAAAGCAAATTGTATCCCGTCACGTATGAAGTGAAATAAAAGAGTGATAAGAATCTGTGGTATATAGCAGTCCTCTTTCCAATATCTAGCCTATCTAGCAAAGCACCTTGGTTAAAACCCTCAAAAACCTCTTTTCCGACCACACATAACTCCACGGACACCTAACTACCGACCAGTCGCATTGTACAACCAGTTATAATCACGTGAAGGGTCACTTTGGAAGATTGAAGCTTAAGAGCAAAGAAACTGACCCCCACTTGAGCAAATAGGTTATAACACATCGGCTGTCAAAGGGTAGGAGGGCACGTGAATTAAATCTGTTGTTTCATCCATCTTGCGACATACATAAACAAAGTGAGAATCTGGATCTTCCATAATGAATCCCGCTGGAAGTAGACCCTTTTCAGTGGTGGGAACTGGTTCCAAGCATGATTTCGCGGAGGTAGAACCAGCTGGTCTCTGAAAGCCTGGCCTAGCTGCAAAACAAAAGGATAGATTGAGTGTACACCTATAGTAAAGCACATTCCCTGTGATAGGTACAGTAAATTTTTTGAGTACAGAAGTTTCACTATGATCCGTACACAAGTTTTAGAAGGCCAGGATGGCATAGCATCCCGAAACCTTACAAAAAAAATTTACTTTTTGACATGCAAAAACATATAGCGCAATGACACAACCTCAAGTCCATAACACTCCCGTGTCAAGTTCATCCATATTTGATGACGTTTATCGTAGAGAATATATATGTTTTTGAGTCAACTTGCTCAATGACAAGTAGAAAAATGGTGCCTCCAAATATAAAGCTAATTTGTACTTTGTCAAGTTTTAACGTGCATTCATAAATATCTACGTGTCAGTATCTAGCAGGGTAGTATCGATGCACTATGCTTCTCAAAAGAACTAGAACACAGTTGGGAGTTTAAAGAAGGCACAATTTATAGGGATTTTCTCCTCCCCTCGTGCTACTCCATGCTGTTTTGATTTGTTGTAGTTTCAAGTTCCACCGTTCTGGTGTTCCAATTTAGGGCACTACCATTTGCATTTAATATGTGATCGTCTACTGGAAGCAGAAGTGCTACGTATGACAGGGAGGAGGTGAAAGGAGTAATTCTTTCAAGTACCCAAGTAGGAGTAATTCTGGGAAGCAAATTGGGAAGACTCTTGTTTTTGAACTGCATTGGAAGGGGCACTAGGGTTTCACAGAGTGATTGAGAAGAAAGAGGGGTTGTGATTGTGATGACAGTTTTCTCTCAGTGACGAATATAGAGCTGGTGGTGGCAGTGTGAGTGGTTGTTTGTAGGTTTAAACTGAAGGTAGTGGAGTGACTCTCTCTCGTGGTGGCAGTGTGAGTGGTTGTTTGTAGGTTTAAACCTCCCTCCCTCCGTACTTTAATAAACCACTGAGGCTCACAGTAATTTTGTAATTTGTCTGTGCCACACCCTAAATGTAGCATACTTATGCGGCCAAAATACAATCTTACAAAATGACAGAACTCAGGCTTGAACTAACCCTATACATGTTTATACAATGACCAAGGCATGCTTCACATAAATGTCATTTTCGACTCTCATAATTGCCACATCACAATAGATTGTCACCAGGACTATGATCGGGAGCCAACCTCCAACAGAAGATACAATGAGCATAAAACAGTTTTTTAGGTCGCCAAGGCAGTGTACTAGGTGATAGGGTGGACAAGACGCACGCATGGTGTATAATCTCTAGACAGCTATTGGATTATTTTAAGTTAGGAGTGTAGAGGAATTTCAGTAATTCCATGATTTTGGTTACTCATTGGTTGTATTTTCATTATTTTTGTACTCCTTTACTCCCACTCTGCCATGCCACTCAGAGGACTAGATAGGACACGAACCAAACTCCTGGCCCCTAGGAAAGTCACTATGTGATCTAGATAGAGCAATAAACTGAATATTCGAAGGCAGTGAAAAGGTGCATAGATTATTTTATTGCCTGAGCGCTGAGGGTTCATGGGCTTAATGTAGGCATAATTTAAAAGAGCAAATACTGCAGCCTAATAGTGTATGTTAGCTCAGGTATATGTTCATGCATCATAACCAATTATTTATGTTCACTTTATTACCTTTGATACAGATTATATGTTCTCAATAATATTTTCAAGGTAACTCAAGCCTGACAACGATGAATATCACGAAGCTGATCTACATAGATAAGATCCCTCCAGTGATTAGTCCCAAACATCTAATAAGGCATTCAATAGGGCCATGCATAGGCTCTTCATATTCCTTTTTTCGTAATGTTGATAAGAGATGTACATGCTCTTCATATACAAAAGTATGCTACCTATCAATGGGATTACTGATCCCTCTGCCACTTGTGAGCCTAATTATTCTAATTCCACTTTCTCCATTCCTCACACTACAGAGGAAGCAGAGGAACAAATAGCACTACAAAACCTTCAGAAAACCTTTCACTCTGTCCCTCCCCAAATTCAGGCTGATTAATTTAAGGCAATTCAAGAATGGATAGAGTAAATGCATTAGAGTAGGTGTAAAGGCCAAACAACTAAAATCTTATGAATGATGCAACTCAACCAATTGGTAGAGGGGCAGTGGATCAATACAATAATCCAATACTTAGGAGCAGTGTCTCACTTATGTTCAATCGCAACAAACTAAGAAATATCACTAAACAACAACAATCTAAGCACAAACCAATTCCTGACGAATTAAAAGAACATAAGGTACCTGAAAGTAAATAGAGAAAGACACAAGAAAGGAGTATAACTCACGTATGATGTACAGTTCAGTTTTCCAATTGTATACCGGTCGGCTCAGATGAGGAATCCTCACTGTTGGATCACCATAAGTTATCTGCAAATCACAATTTGAAGACAAAAAAGCTTGGCTTGTAGGACAAAGGCATAAAATTATGAAAGGTAGAAGTTTTCGCATTCAATTTATAATTACCAACATATAGATCCCTCCAGGTTTAAGAAGCCTACGAGCAGAAAATAATTGATTTTAATGAATACATGCCATCAAAACAAATATCGCGATCAACATGGACAAGTTATTCTATACAGCATATTGCAATCAACAAATATCTTTAACGCTCATAAAGCAAATTACCTGCTAACTTCCCCCAGCATTTGAGCAGCACTAATTGGAGCACTGGCACCACACTTGAAAATAACATGCATACATAAAACTTTAGAACACAAACAATTTTTAGGAGATTTCAAGAGAAACAACTGGAACACACTACTCACCATCAATGAATCGAGAGTTCCTAGAATGGATAACCCGGGACAATGCATGCAAATACGTAACAACAAAGTATTGTCAACCCCTTGTACACAAGAATTTGCAAAATTTGACAAAGCGAGTAATGAAGAGACTCCAGCATACCTTTATCAACAACAGCATCAAATGATTCATCTGGGAAGAAGCTCATATCCTTAACATCCATTTGCAAGTCTGTTGGCTCGTTTAAGGAAACCTTTTTTTTTCATTTGTTTGGTTAACAGAAAAACCTAGACATGATATCTTAACATGAACTAATCTCTAAAGGATACATTTCAGCTGCGGAATGTGCTCATACTTCCTTCTCATCATGTCAATGGCCACTGATGAAATATCAATATTCATGATGTCTTCATAGCCATCCTTGACCATGTCCTCCGACATAACTGAAAAGAATAATATATTTTTTTGGTTCTATGTTTCTCAATGAGTATAAAGATCCTCAAAAAGTACATCAATGACGCTGCAAAATTGCAAATGCTACATACATGTTTATCAGGTGATGCAGCACTCAGAAACAAGCCTCATCCTTAGTGTTAAGAAATGCATTGCAACTATTATATAAGACAAGATGCCATGATGAGTATTCTAGATGATTGTTTCGTTTTACAAAAATAGTTGTCTTTTTCTCCATTGGATGGACTTCCAAAACACACTTAAACATCAAGAAAGTGTCAGTTCAGCAAAATTACTCTAAAAAAATAGAAACAACTACTCAGTAACTTTAATAAGCACAAAATTGCTACTAACCATTAAGATACACTACATTGAACAGAAGGACCACTAGCCCAATAAAAAAATATCAAAAACTACTCGGTTCTTTTTATTTCTACATAAAATACATCAACCATTTTGTAGCATTCAGTCAGCTTACTAGGGCTGCAAATGAGACGAGTGGAGTTGAGGTTCGCATTGCTCAAAGTCGGCTGGGTAGAAATTGAGCCAGCTCGAGCTCAACTTGAGCTCGAAACAAGCTAAAAGTATTGGGCTCAAGCTCGGCTTGATGTACCTCGGTTAGGAGCACTGGAGCGGATCTAGAGGTAAGAGTGAGTGAGAGCAGTTGGGCTTTCTACGTATCTAGCTTTCTTTGGCTTCATTTCCCTTTAGTTCCAATGTGGGACTGAATATTGGAGGGTTTCCTTTGCGCATTGCACTTGTCCCACATTAGAGAGAAGAACCTGCTGGGCAAAAATGCTTTTCTATAAAGCCTTCCATGCCCCACCTGTTTGCCGTGTGATGTCACACATCGAGGTGACCCTTGGCAATTATGTAAGGATAGATATCTTCGATAAAGTTGTGAATATGAAAGTTGTGAATATGAATAATTACAAGTATTACCGGTATTCACTATGGCTCCCAAGCTCATTCGAGCCAAGCTTATAACAACTCAGGCTTGGCTTGTTTATTAAACAAGCTCAATATTGCAGCTCGAGCTTAGCGTGCCGAGCTCGAATGAGCTGTTATCGAGCTTAATCTAGCTGCTCGCAAACAGCTCGGTTCATTTGCAGCCCTCACGCCTACAATTGATGGGTCTTTTTTTCTTACTGTTGTAGAATTATTTCATTCTCACTGTCTGGTATTACTCATTCATGATACAACAAAAAACTGAGAACTACGACAAAAAAGAGAAAATCAAGCTACTTTCAATCAGTCAAGGAAGAGAGGGAAAACAGGTAAAACCCCCAAATGCTCGTTCTGGTTACAGAAACAATGGGAATGAACTAAAAAAAACACTGCAACAGACAGTTGGAATGTCAAGCATTCAATTCGATTCAACAACAGAACTGTCAGTGAGTTCAAATTTCTTTTCTTTCCCTTCCAAAAGTACCCATGACTTGCTTGAAAATTGAAATCAACAGCACCCAGAATCAGAATCCAATGAAATCAGCTAACATCAGGGGAAAAAAATCTAAACTTTAACTGATCTTTTCCTTCCAATTGCATTTTAAATTCATTAAACAAAAAAACAAGGGCTACACCAACTACAGCGCAAATTGCACAACTTCTGTAAAACCATCAAAATGAGTTTAGTTACACTAACAATGGGAATGAATGAAATAAAGGACATGAAAAATGCACTGGAACAGAATGTTGGAAAGTAAAGCATTCGATTCAGTGAAATCAACAGCACCCAGAATCAGAATTCAGTGAAACTACCACCAAACTAACGTCCATCCAAAAAAAATTAAAAAATCTTTTCCTTTCATTTCCCCAATTCCCTCGAAGCCCAATCAGATGCTAAACATTAGTAATAAAAAAAAGATAAGCAAGGGTTACACCAACTGCAGCATAAGCAAGGGTACTGTTGATTAACAGCACCCTGAAGCAGAATCCAGTGAAACTACTACCAAACTAATAAACATCGGAAAAAATTCAAACTTTTTCGCTCATCTTTTCCTTTCGTTCCCCAATTCCCTCAAAACCCAATTTCATGTTGAATTCTCCTTAATAAAAATAAATAAATAAGGGTTACACCAACTGCAGCGAAAAAACCCTTAAATTCGGAGATGGAGCGAACAACCGGACTGAAACAGAAGCATAATAAAAACGAAGGGCAGAGATTAGGGTGGAGGATATTACCGGCATTGCCACAGCCGACCATGAGGATGCGGGAGGAGGTGGGGATGTACTTGCGAGCGAAGGGGCGGAGGGCGGAGTAACGCTGGTACCAGTCGAAGGAACCGCCCTCCTGGATGTAACGGGCGTCCCAGTAGAGGGCGTCGCCGTAGTTGTAGGTGTTGCACGCCGACACGTCCCTGTACATGGTTAGTTGGGCGACGATCGAGGGGTGGTTGAGGAGGAGGCGGTGGGGGTAGCAGGTGTTGGTTTTGGTGGGTAGCAGCTGGCGGTGGCGTTTGGTGGTTCCGTTGGAGTGTTTTCTGTTTGGGGTCGGTTGGTTGGGAAGGGGCGGAGTGGAAGTGAAGTGATCTGATGCAAGTGTGTGTTTTGTGTCAGTTGATCGAGTTGTGGTTCTGCGTTGCCCCCACATTACATATTTTCTCTCTCTTCCTTGAAACTCTCACTGCCGTCCTCAAATTTCTTGTTTTCTATCCCCTCAGTTCTTATTTAATACTCCTGTACTACTTATTTATTTTAATCAAATACTGTAAAAGATAAATCTATTTAGTAGATCTTGATTAGTTTTATAAAATAACATTTTTAAAATCACTTAAAATGTTATCAATTAAAATTTTTAATTATTTATAAAGTTGTACGAATTTTCTAAAAGGACGATTTAATGCCCAAATCGGCCAGAGGGAGTGATAGACTTTATTTGCAGTTTTCTCTTACACCCTTTTTGGTTGGTGAGAAAGGAGGAGAAAAGAAAGAGGAGCTATTCCTCTTTAAATCTCACCATTTTTTTACGAAATTGGGTGAGAAAGGGAAATGACTAATCAAAACATTTATTTTTATACTTTTCTCTATATTTTTTCACCAAAATGTTTAATCCAAATGATTAATTTTGTAAGAAACCACAACAACTTCTTTTCTTTTCTCATAAAATTACTCCATTCAAAGGGGCTGATAGTGAATCCTAAATGCACTTATTATAGAATTAGTTCGAAAAAGAGCCCTACTATTGATATCGACGGGGTGGTATACACACAACGTACATCGCCATGTGGGGCCTATTACGGATTCCACATAAATAATCTGATCCGTTGATAAATTTTAAATTTTTTTTTCAAGTAACCTGGTCAAAAAATAGCTCAATTAAATGTGTGTAAGCACTTGATAAAATTCTAACTTTTCAATCAGAAGGTAGCCTAAAAGGAATAATTTTCCTTGGGATCCCGCACAAATGCGCGAGGGAGAAATGATCCACTACGTAGCGATGCCCGCATTGAATAATTTTTCGAGACTCACCACGGGGGTAACATTGCATAAGCCCAAACGGAAAACCCGCCTAACCCCATTGGGCCGCCCAGTAATGAATCCCAATACCAGCCCAACCCGCCAACACAATCCACCTAAAATAAAAAACCGAAACCAAAACAACTGAACGAAGAAAGTAACAGAAGGAGAGAGAGAGAGAGAGAGAGAGAGAGGATCGAAGAGCGAGAAACACAGAACACAGACACAGAGAGAGAGAGAGAGAGAGAGAGAGAGAGAGAGAGAGAGAGAGAAACGACTCGTCTCACAGTAGTTCTCATCTTCTCAACACAAAGAAACCACTTATCCCGATCTGTTTTTCCCTTCCCCATCGAACCTCACTTCAATTCCCAATTCCACTCAACCCTAAATCCCTCTCCACTCTCACTCAACATTCTCCCTCCCTCTCTCTCTCTGTGTATCTATCTTTCCATCTATATTTATAGATATACAGTTGTGTTGTATCTATAGTTCAGGGCTCCACCATGGCATGCATAAAGGGGGTGAACAGATCGGCGTCGGCGGCGTTCGCCCCCGACGCGCCGTACATGGCGGCGGGGACCATGGCGGGGGCGGTGGATCTGTCATTCAGCTCGTCGGCAAGCCTCGAGATCTTCGAGCTCGACTTCCGGTCTGAGGATCGCGAGATGCCGGTCGTCGGCGAGTCGGTCAGCTCAGAGCGGTTCAACCGGCTGTCGTGGGGGAAGACCCAGGCGGGATCCGAGGGGTACTCGCTCGGCGTCGTCGCCGGCGGCATGGTCGACGGGAACATTGGGATTTGGAATCCTCTTGCTCTAATCCGGTACTGATTTTGTCCCAGTTGTGTTTTTCAGATTTGAGTTATGTAGCTTGGTTCGTTATTAAGGCCACCATGTTCCAAAATTATTGTTTTGGTACTTTACTTTGTCTTTCTGATTTTTTATTCGTTAAAGTTTTTGAATTGATCATTCGTCTCGACGCTAGGGTTATAGAAAAGCAAAAAACTACGATCAAAAGCAAAACAATTCACTGAAGGCGAAAAAAGTTTGAAACAATCGACCGAGAGGGATATAAAAAGGAAAAACTTACGAACTAAAGTGAATTTTTAAAACAAGTGTCTTTTTAGTGCGGAATGCGGATATGTCCTGTAAACCCTGAGTTAGGAGAGCAAATGCGCCTGACTTTGGTAACTAACTCAAGCCAACAAATGGGTTATGGGTCTCCAATGGGCACTGTATTCGCACTATTTGATTTTTTTTTTCCAAATTTGATTTTTAGTATGTTTTTCTTACTTCTCTGGTTGAGCAGAATGATAGCTACAAAAAAATTATGTAAAGTGAATAATACCGAGGAAAATACCAGAACGATAACTTAGGAAGAACAATGCATTAGCTTGAAAAAACTGAATTATACGGTGGTTGATGATTTTGGTTGAGGACATACATTTTTATGGTTGGGCTCATAAACAATGTTCAATGTGTTTCAAATAAATGAACTGGATTGATTGCGTTCGTATATGTGGCACTCGATTAAAGGTTGTTCTAGTTTTCCTTTATTTGACTAGATTACTAGTGTGAGGACAATCCTTAGGACAATGAATACCGGGGCGAGTAATCCAAGCTGACAAATATTGTGGGGATTATTTTTACCTAACTGCACCAGATATTCCTGCATTTTGCTTGATCTCTTATTAGGAGGATATTAATCCTAAATTCAAAAGTTTCAAAATGCATGAAAGGTTATAATATTGGTTTTCAGGCAATCGTCAAACAGGGCCTTATAGGAAAATGGAAGTATGAGTTTTATTATTTTTTGGAAATTATGTATATTGTATTAATGTCTACTGGATGCTCTAAATGTGATCCTTCCCACATGCATTTTCATTTGGTTAGAGTTTAGACCTATTTCGAAGGTTCCAATAAAAAAACCGATGAGAGGTATAGGTATCCGCACTTTGCTGAGTACAGGGTGTTGTTTATAGTGATTTCTTTCTCCTTCACCTATTTTGTTGGAGGGATCTGGATATGCTGTTCCGTCTATTGAGAAAACTCATTTTTACTAAATTTGTCTGTCTTACTCTTGTGTTCACATCTCGACCATTGCCTTATGTATTTTGCTGCTGCCTCTATTAGGATATCTTTGAATCGGATTTAGATTTGTACTTTCCGTTTGTGCAATGTCATCCCTTGTTTTCTTGGCAACCTAGGTGTGTATGGCATATTGATTGCCAGGTGAAAGAAAGACTTAGGCCCCGTTTGATAACGGTGATAAATGGATGAGATTCGTAAGGTGATAGGATTGAAATTGGTAATGAGAAGGGATTGTTAATGAGAATGGATTGTTAATGAGTATGTTTGTTTGGGATGGGATTAGATAATGGGATTATTAATATTATGTTTGTTTGAGATGGGATTGGATTGATAGAAGAAATTGATAATGAGAAAGGATTAGTGATGAGAATGGGTTGGGATGGGATTACGAATACCAAGTCCCACGGGGTATTGCTAATACCCCCCTAAAGGCCGGATTGGACATCCCAACGGACTATTAGTCCGGACCTTTTTTTGTTACCAAACAGAGTATTAATAGTCCCATGGGATTACTACTCCAATCCCAACCCCCAAACCCGTTATCAAACGGGGCCTAGGACTTGGGCCTCCTTTGGGCTAACTTTTTGGCATGGTCTTTTTGGTTGTTTTTCTCTTAACTTTTGCTAGGTTAGTGTATAATTTTTACACCACATCGTTCACTAAAGATCACAAAAAAGACACTAAAAGAATGTTCCCAAAAGACAAGTCTTTTTGTCGTCGTATCTGAACTTCTTTCAACTCCAAAAGAAAAACAGTCTGTTTTTAGTTAAACCAACTCAAGGTTTTACCATGATCAAGAAAACCACTTGGAGCGTGATATTGCAATTCAGAATCCTTTTGGACTCTGTAACTGTTAATTAATGGCCCCTAATTCTTGGGGAAAAATTTGAAATGGATATTCAATCTTAGTACAGTAGGTGATTTTTTTTCCCTCTTGGAGGAAATAATCCTCTGTTCACACCTGATCTACTTTTGTTCCCCTTCAGCTCTGAGGCAACTGAAACTGCTCTTTTGTCACAACTTTCAAAGCATAGAGGACCTGTAAGTTTGACCATTCGGCGTGTTCTGACTTATACTTAGTAACTCAGACATTTGACGATATAACGATTGGTTGCTCTCGCGTGGTATTTTTTATTTTGTTAGGTTCGCGGTTTGGAATTTAATGCTCTTATGCCTAATCATCTTGCTTCTGGAGCCGATGAAGGCGAAATCTGTATATGGGATATAGCTCATCCGGCAGAACCTACCCATTTTCCTCCTCTTAAGGTGTGCAACCATGTTCTGGTTATATCGCATATGAAGTTACATTTCGTGTTTTCGAATATTTACCAAATAAACATTCATAGGAGTTTGTTTTTGCATGTACTAATCATGATGCAAGCTTTTGTACCATATTAATAAAGAAACGATTGGCTTCAATTTCCTATCTATCGCTGCCATATTTTTCTAGAAAACCCTTGATCATTGGGAGGTAAGAATGAAGAGTCGAAATTTGGCACAGTTCTCGGATACACTCTATAAGTAATGTGAACCCATGCACTTTAGTTGATGATTTTGTGGTTCTTTTATTTTCCTATTTCTGGTTGGTTTGAGTTATAAAACTTTAAAGTTGATGATTTTGTGGTTCTTTTATTTTCCTATTTCTAGGGCATTGTTTTGGTTCTTACAGCTGGTTGAACCGTTGAATCCAAGCCTTCACCAGTGTCACAGTGAATGTGTGAGGGATGGGTCCTGACTCTTATATCAAATAGGGTTTCAGTAATTTTTTTTGCTGTCGTGCGATTTTTGTTGTTTTTGTGGTTTAGCTTCTATTTTTAAATGGTTAATAGCTATTACTTGTGCTGTTGTATCTGTTTTATTCTACTATAGAAGGCATCTAAGTTTTGAAATGATGGTCTCAGTTTATAAATGAATAAAGCCTCTGTTCCACAATCCCTTTTGGAATTTTCAACTTTTTAACGGGAGGTGCATTTAATGGATTACTGTCCAACATTGCTCCTTTATCCCTGGTTGTAAAAGGTAACCATTTGTAAGTGATAGATATAGAGAACTAAAAGTTTGTGTTTTGAAAGTGGAAATTTATTATGCACATCGCAAAATACGGAGGTGACGAACAAAATGGGTTGGAGGGATTTGTTAGGATTTCTTCCGATTCCGCATACAGGCTCCACTTATAACACCTAACACGGTATATGAGACCTTTCTGCAGGGTAGTGGATCTGCTACTCAAGGTGAAATTTCATTTCTATCTTGGAACAGCAAGGTTCAACATATATTAGCATCCACTTCGTACAATGGGACAACTGGTGAGAAACAAACTATGTAACCATCTTGAATTGATCACTAGGTTCTTTACTTTCATCGGGGATTAAGTATATATTCTGTTGTGGCAGTGGTTTGGGACCTGAAGAAGCAAAAGCCAGTACTTAGGTGAGTGGCTTTCAATAATTCAATGTGTGTTTGGCGCTTTTCATGAGATAATGAAATCAGATTGACGATTTCTCTTTTCAATAACTGACAACTTTCCTATTGGCAGTTTTACAGATTCAAATAGAAGGCGGTGCTCTGTTTTGCAGTGGCATCCAGATGTGGCCACACAGCTTATTGTCACTTCAGACGATGACAGTTCACCTTCTTTGAGAGTAATGACTGTTTATTTATTGTTTTGACTTGTAGCTGTAGGACTAGTTTACGTTAATCTTAGAATAGTTGATAAGGAAATTCACGTTGAAATTTCTTTGCAGCTCTGGGATATGCGTAATATAATTTCACCAGTGAGGGAATTTGTAGGGCACACTAAAGGTATGCCAACCAACAAACCTGACATTTTTAATTTGCAATTTGGACAATATTCTCTTTACTGTTCAGATGTTGGGCATAGATACTATTTTGTGATTAGCGTTGGACTTTCTCTCCGTTTTTCTTCATGTCTTTATGAAACACACATCGGACAAATGATTGCTACTTTTTTTCTTCCTCGCTTGGCCATCGTCCGACGGCTTAGAATCGTCCGTCTTCGAACTATAGATCCTCTTTTTCTGTTCCAGAGCATTTTCCTGACGACTAGTGAGCATCGCCCCATTGTTGGATTGCTGTGGGAGCCCTAGGGCAGTCCTGCAGGTGATGAGTACTGTAATGGGGTTTATAGGGCTGCTCTAAGTAGCACGGATACGGATACGAGATACACATACGTGATTTTTCCAAAAAGCGATTTTTCCAAAAAGTAGGATACGATACGTTGGGGATACGTTGAATATAAAAATAAATAAAAATAATATTCCATTGGCGACTAAAGTTATCCATTACACAAGTTCACCATTCACATGCCAAGCAAAAAAGAGAGTTCATTTAACATCATCAAAAGTCAAAAGCTACTACCAGAAGCAGAAGCAGAATCCATTCGGATTCAATATACTGTTTACTGTTATAAAAAAAAAATTATCAGACAACAACAGTAGCTGCTAGCTAATATCTATACAGCGTTGTGTGTGTATATATGTATGTATATGCTTCACGGGCACACAGCAAGATGAGAGAAGAGACAGGAGAGAGAGAGAGAGAGAGAGAGAGAGAGAGAGAGAGAGAGAGAGAGAGAGGGAGGGAGAGAGAGAGAGAGAGAAGAGACAGACGAGAGAGAGAAGAGAGAGAGAGGAGAGCTTACAGTCCAGATCGAGAGATGAGAGACGACAGAGATGGTCCAGATGGATCGCTTTCTTCCCCTTTTCGTTTCTGCTTTTTCTTTTCTCTTCTTTTCCTTTCTGTCTTTTCTCGTCAGGGGAAATTAGTTTATATAGCCCTAATTACAGTTCAAACCCGTATGTTTTAAGTAATAACAAATTTACCCTTTAACGTATCCGAAACGTATCCCATCGTATCTGAAACGTATCCGAGTGTATCCAAAACGTATCGGGACACCAAAAAATAAATTTGAAAACCGGATACTTTAAAAAATGTATCGGATACATATCCGAGCGTATCCGTATCCGACACGCATAGGGTATGCGATACGGAGGCCAAAATAGAGTTTCCGTGCTTCATAGCTGCTTGACCAAGCAGTTAAACCCTACTAATTCTTTATACCCAGATTCCCATAAACCAGGCCCTTTGAAACCCAGTCAATGACCTATATTGGGAACCCGCAAGCCCAACCCACTTGCTTAGCCACGGCCAGAGCAACAATCACAAAAGCCAGGCCACCCGTAAACATATTAGCTTCCCAGACCATCACCTAAATAGTGTTCCTTTTAAGCTAAACCCAGCAAAAGAACACCCAAGCCCAATCCACATTCGACACTTAATCCAGTTCCCCCACAAATGCCGGATGAAAAACATTGGTCCAACCAAAAAATCTTCTGTCTTCTACTCCCTCCGTCCCATTTTCTTTGTCCTTTTTTGCTATTCGTGTCAGTTTTCAATCGCTTATATCTTCCAATATGAATCTCCAAAAATATGCAATATGGATCTTGTTTGATAGTTCTTAATTAGGTCTATTATACAAAGTTTTCAAAATTATGAAAAACATAATCGATTGAAAGATATTAGTGTTTAAAGAATGACACGAATAACGAAAATGAACACACAAAATGGGACGGAGGGAGTATTTCCTTTAGAGTTATATTCAAAAGTTGATGTTCTTTCACAAGACTTCAAGCAAATGAGAAAGAAGAAATAGCAAATGGTTGAGCATATTGAACAAATGATATAACAGCTGATTCTGATTGAGATAAATGCGATTTCGACAACTTTGATTTTTGGAGACCCTTCGTGTATTTTCTCAAAAAGACTAATGACCAATGAATTTGTTGATCAATAACTTATTTTTGACAGTTTAACAGAAGATTCTGAGCCATTAGAGGCCAAAGCGCCGTGAATTCTAAAAAATGATAGATGAACAGCTAGGAGATGAAGATCTCATGAAAAATTGTTCTACCAAAAGAATAGCTTTCTATTCGATGTAATTGATAATATTGAAGATAGAAGGGACTGACTTCATTGGATTGAATATTTTCTTTGTATTTTCGTTATGCCAATTGGCTCACATGACGTTGGGGTGGAATCTACTGTTGGAATCATTTCATGGTTATAAATGTAAGTTCTCTTTTGGCAGTGGGTTGTTTTTGTCGAACAGAAAAGAAAATGAGGAGAAGTCCACCAGAAAATGAGAAACAACACATTTTTTTTCCCTTTGTTTTTATTATTTTATTATTTTTGGAGTTGGAAGATGTAAAACAGCTATTCAGTAGTATTATGGATTTTGATGTTTTGTAGTTTTATTGAAATGACAATTCATGTGCACTGTAGAGTGTAGTCCATGAGGAAAACGTAGGGATTTTGTATAGTTTAATAGGCGGAATCTGTAGCTTGTCATCAATAAGGCCCTCCTCCTGTCTTCCCTTTTTTGAGACATTTGTCTATTTTTATATAATTATTTAGTTTGATGTTTTCTCTGTTGTTTCCCGCATATCTTTCCTCAGGTGTAATTGCGATGTCTTGGTGTCCCATTGACAGCTCCTATTTGCTTACCTGTGCCAAAGATAATCGTACTATTTGCTGGGACATTGTTTCTGGAGAGGTAGAGTATGATGTTGATGGTAGTAATGTTCTGCAGTGTACTTGGTTGTGCTTTGACATTCTGACAATACTTAGTAACGTTTACTGCTGCAGATTGTGTCTGAATTGCCACCTGGAACCAACTGGAATTTTGATGTACACTGGTATCCAAAGATACCTGGGGTTATTTCAGCATCTTCGTTTGATGGAAAAATCGGGATTTATAACATCGAGGTAAGGTCCGTTACTGTTATGTTGATGTGTCTTCATGCAAGAATGACTTTGTTGCGTTTTCATAGCAATTCACAAACAAGAACTGAACTAGGTTGAAGATTGGTGGCTCACCTGTTTGCTCATTCTCATACTTTATTTACCTCGTAATTGAACTTTTATTGAGCTCTGATAGTAGGAGATTGGTGGGTAACCTGTTTGTTTACTCGCACTTTCTTTACCCCACTTTTTATGCAAATAATTATTCCGCGAGGACCCCTGTAGTGGTTGTATGAATGAGCATGTCAAAGGACCTTTCACTCTTAACTAGCGGGGCACATCTGTAAAATTACATTTGGCCAATAAAAGTTAATTAGTGGTTGAATAGCCCTTAAATCAGTCTCTGCTGATGCTTATTAATGCTGACAGAGTGAAGGTGGGTGAACATGTTCCATCTGGGTGATTTTTCTGGTACCATACCCGAAATAGGATTGGAAACATATTTTTCTACTGTTTCTGCATGGTCTCCTTTAATGCTTTACTCATTGTATTCAATACGGTGGCATTCGCCTCTGTCCTTTCATCTATCTCTTGTGTGTGATTGTGTTAGTTTACCAATTTATCTTTGGAGAACACTTTTCTATGGAGCTGGTCTGATGGGCAAGGAAACAATGTCTTTGTTGTTGTGTCACTGATTCACGTTCAATGGATTTTCCTGTAGGGTTGTAGCCGATTTGGTGTTGGGGAGGGTGATTTTGGTGCAGGTAGTGTACTTCTGAGATGCTAAAACTTTATAACATGCATTTCTGAAGTTTTTGACTGGTTATGGTGTGATAATACTGTGGTCTGCATTTGGGTTTTTGCTCAGCTTTCTTGGTGTATAATTGACTTTTTATTTGGTTCCTACAATTGGAGGCCAGTGTTTATAGTGTACTTCTGAGATGCTAAAACTTGATAGCATACAGTTCTGAAGTTTTTGACTGGTTATGGTGTGATAACACTGTGGTCTGCATTTGGGTTTTTGCTCAGCTTTCTTGGTGTATAATTGACTTTTTATTTGGTTCCTACAATTGGAGGCCAGTGTTTATATGTTGAACATAAATTGCATATAGTAGTGTTTGTGGTAGGCTATGTACCACGGATACTGACAGACACATGACACAACAATTCTAAGAAAATTTGGATATGGCGGAGGATGCAACAATTGTTTTACATATTTTTTAAGTTTTGCATACCTACACTATAACTAACAGATATTTAGGTTAGGGTTCCTATCGAATGGGTTATCAGCTGATTATGTATGCCTATGTACACACACGTATGTTTAATATACACTTTTGGCCCAATACTTTTGAAGGAATTATTACTCTTGGGAAAGCAACTTACAAGTACCCTGCCATGTCATCCCCACTGTGTCCCTCCTGTGTCTCAGGCTTCGTCGTACCGTAAGAAATTGTGAAATTTAATGGACATGCAGCGTGTGTCCCCGTCGTGTCCGACATGGATATGGTGACTCCTAGGTGTGTCGGTCCTTCATAGGTGGTAGTTAAGCAGCCGTTCCTTTGACCTGAACTTGCAGTACAGTGCCAGGATAATCATCCTCTTCAAAAAGGGTGGAGGCTGCCTACATATGGATAGGCTATGAAAAAGAAGCAGAGCATTTTACTCCAAGTGATAAGTCGGGGAAAATGGGAAACCAATATGCGCTACAGGCAACTTGTCTTTCCGTAGGTTGAAATTAGAGAGCCAATCAAAACAGTTTGGATAGGTGGACATCTGTTCAGAACATTTACCTGTGACTTTGAGGTGACGTGGTAGATGTATCAACGGAAATTTTGATTTTGCAAAAATCATTAAAATTTGTTAAACGAAGTGATTTTATCGCCTGTTTCTATTTCCTTATTTTGCTTGCTCTAATTGTATCCTTAGTTTTTCAGTCACTATCTCCTCACTGTCCCTACGCTCAGGGATGGCTCTAGGAATTTTGTTTGGCGGCGAGAAAAACGTAAATTTTTTTTTTTATACAGAGATCTATATAAAATAATAGTATTTATATTTGGTTGAAAATTTATTGGGCCTAATTTATTTTGTTTTGTTGAGCTGTATTATCTACTTACTCACAAATTTTAGTGAACATTCATTTACTAAACGATTTGGTGCCAACAATATTAAGGAAAAATGAAGTTTTATGTCAAAAATTAAAAACTTTTAGTGCATTTTTTGAAGTGAACCCCCTTGGGATATGGTGGAGTGGCCCTGCCTACACTGTTAGCTGTGTTCTATCACATTTTCTTCCCCTCCTGATTTATTTGTGGTCAATGTGTTCACTCTAGAACAATTCTATGCAGCGCCTTTGAGAGCACCAAAATGGTATAAACGTAAAGCAGGGGTGTCTTTTGGTTTTGGAGGCAAACTTGTTTCTTTTTCCACAAAGGATGCTGCAGGTGGAGCTTCAGAGGTATGCTTAATTGGTAGTTCTGGGTCTTTTACCGATAATCTTATTTGCTCATTTTTTCACTCTGTTCCAGGTTTATGTGCATAACTTAGCAGCAGAACACAGTTTGGTGAGCCGTTCTTCTGAATTTGAAGCTGCCATTCAAAATGGGGAGAGGTCTTCACTGAGGCTTTTATGTGATAAAAAAACTCAGGAGTCTGAGTACGTTTCAGTATGATGGAGTGAACTCGTTTCTCTTTTTTCACAGTCGAATACTAAACTGACAAATTACTTAAAAATATATGATTCTGCTGGATTATTTGAGCAGGTGTGAGAATGATAGAGAAACATGGGGCTTCTTGAAGGTTATGTTTGAAGATGATGGGACAGGAAGGACGAAACTGCTTACCCATCTTGGTTTTAGTCTACCTACTGAGGCAAAAGATGTGGTGCAAGATGATCTCTCACAGGAAGTAAGTGCTATTGGTCTTGAAGATAAGGTAGCACATAATGGAGGATATGCAGAAGATAGAGAAACTGCAGCCCTCCTGGCTGATAATGGGGAAGATTTCTTTAACAATCTACCAAGCCCTAAAGCTGAAACACCTGTGTCCAATTCTGGGGATAATGTTACCATCAAAGACTCAGTTCCCAGTGTTGAGGAAATGCAACAAGAAATGGATGGACTAGAGGAGAGTGCTGACCCATCATTTGAAGATTCAGTTCAACGTGCATTGGTTGTTGGGGATTACAAAGGAGCAGTTGCACTGTGTATATCTGCAAATAAAATGGCTGATGCTCTAGTTATTGCTCACGTCGGTGGTGCCTCATTGTGGGAGAGCACACGGGATCAATACCTCAAGATGAACCATTCTCCGTACTTAAAGGTAGCCAAAACTTTGTTTTCTTTTCCTTGGAAGTCATCATGCCATTTATCTCTTCCCAGTTCCCATCAGTGATGATATGGGCATACTTCTGTGTAATTCTTCTTTTATTTAACTGTTAAAGAGTTGTCTTAGTGGTTATGAAATTGTTTGATTACGATGTAATTTGAAGGTTCTCCTGATGTTTTGTTTCACCATCAGGTTGTTTCTGCGATGTTTAACAATGATCTCATGAGCCTTGTGAACATCAGGCCCCTGAAATCCTGGAAAGAGACACTTGCTCTGCTTTGTACTGTAAGTTCCTCAACTCTGAGGGGTAGAAGTGTAGCACTTGTGATCATGCTTTGTCACGGAAATCAACTAGAGTTTAGTCTTAAAAGTCTTTTATGATGGTATTAAGCACGAGGAATCAGATTTTAAACAGTATCTGGTTTTGTTCTAGGTTTTATTCCGGTTGTTTACCTTTCTTTGCTTGTTTATTGATCTGGTTTTCTTTTCTGGGCTGGGGGGCTTGCTCTTGCTGTCAGTGTAACACTGACATGATTCATTTCCAGTTTCTGCTTATACATCCCTCATATGGCACAAGTATTTTCCGCTTGTGTGCATCTGAAATTCTTGCTTTTCAGAGAGAGTTTTTTGGCTGAATGTATGAAAAGAGACTTTACTGTCCCTCAGTGAAGTTTTGAAAGCAAGCAATGCTGGCCATGTGTTCTTTCCAATACATAGATCATGCTTTTGAAATAGAAAAAATATAAACACATAATTCTCCGAAGTTGTCGTATGATGGAATAAGAAGAGAATAGCATTACTTTCTGTTTGATTTCACCTTGTTTACTTCATTTTGTCATCCATGTACAGTTTGCTCAGAGAGAAGAGTGGACTTTGCTCTGTGATGCACTTGCTTCTAGGCTCAGAGCTGTTGGCAATACACTAGCTGCGACCCTTTGTTATATATGTGCTGGAAATATTGACAAGACAGTTGAAATTTGGTCGCGGAGTCTGACAGCAGAGCCTGATGGGAAATCCAAAGTTGACCTTCTACAAGTAAATATACTCTAGTTTGTACCTTTCAATCGTACTTCAATATGTGTCCGAGTTTGGGCGTTGATGGAATGTGTTTGTTTATGTCACCAGGATTTGATGGAAAAGACTATGGTCCTTGCTTTGGCAACTGAGCAGAAGCAACTTAGTACTTCTTTGTGCAAGCTTGTTGAGAAATATGCTGAAATATTAGCAAGTCAAGGGCTTTTCACTACAGCAATGGGGTACTTGAAACTGATAGGAACCGAGGAATTGTCTACCGAGCTTATGATCTTACGGGATCGGATTACACAGTCAACAGAGATTGGTATGTTTATAGCCAGAAGGAAATCTACAGAAGTGGACTTTTTTTTTTTAAATTTCCATATTAGCAGTTACATATGGGTAAAACATGTCGCTTTTTTTTTTTTTTTTCATATTTATCGTGAGGATTAACTTGTGATCCTTGAATTCAGTACAAAATAATATTGGAGATCACAATATAACATTACACGGACAGAATCTCTTACGGAATTTCAGAATCTTGGCAATCATGATCATTTCTTAGAAGTGAAGCATATCTGCTAGACTTGAGTAACAGATGTTTAAGGGTGTATTGAACTATGAGCTTTACTGTTTTCATAATTCATAGTAGGGTAAGATTCTGAACTATGTAAGGCAGTTATTTGAGATTGATCCACCTCTTAACAAGACCCAGCAAGAGAGTGGGTAAAGGAGAGATATAGAGTGATGTTTTGTTTATTGTTGATTCTGATATTACTGAACTACTAGTCTACTACGTTTTCCAATGTGCTTGAAATTATGTATTCTGGTCATTGAAGAGTTTCAACATACGATCTAGGATGTAGTCTTGAACTTGAGTACTTGGTTAGATAGATCATAGATCTTAGTTACAGCTGGTGTATAGAGGACATGATGAAAGAAGAAGGGAGAATACTGGTGAACTTTTGCCTCAAAAGGAAGTTTCGGGTATATATCCAGCTGAGCCTGGTTGCGTTTGACCAAATGCATTGTATTAGATTAGATAGATAGATCTTAGTGACAGGGTTCTTTATGGAAGATATGAAGAAAGAACATGGAGGATACTGTTGAAATCGGGCCTCAAAGGGAAGTTTCAGGTTCTTACGTGGATATCCAGCTGAGTTTGGCTGTGCTTGACCCCTTTGCAATGGCATATGGGTTGTAGCAGCTCATGTTATTACTTTCTAATCTTTTTGTGTGCAGATTCCTACTTTTACTTCTAGGTCTGTATTTGGTACTTTCTTATGTGATAAGAAGATGGTTATTGATGATGCCACCTCAAGCTTATTAGTTTCAGAATAGGGAGTTTGATGGATAGTTTGTCTTGAATTTTCTAAGTTAATCTTCGTAGTGAAATAAGCTCTTCTACTATTAGTCCCAGGTAGGGCTTCGTTGCTGCAACATCTTTTCCAGTTGATGATTTTGTGTCGCTATTGTGGCAGAGAAAGAAGTACCCAAGTCTCTGGCTTTCGACAACTTTCAGTCACAAACAGGACATGCATACGGTGCTGATCCATCAAGTTTTGGCGCAGTTGAGGCCCCTCAACATTATTATCAGGTGCTTAATCTTTCGTCATTTTGACACACAGAAATTGTGTTTCAGCAACTGTGTAACTTTAGAATGTGCAACTTTGCTTTTAGTAATATTTTCACTCTTTTAGTAGTTTGTCCCTTCTTTATTCTGTAGGAAACAGTACCATCGCAACAGCAACAAAACATTCCAACAAATCCTTATGGGGAAAATTACCAACAGTCATTTAGCTCTTCATATGGGAGAGGATATGGTGCTCCTGCCCCATATCAGCCAGCACCACAGCCTCAAATGTTTGTGCCATCCCAAGCACCTCAAGTTCAACAGGTATTTAACAGTCGGGTTTAATTCCAATAGGGAAGTACATAATTTTTGTACTAAAAGAATCGTGATAGTGTTTTCTGTAGTTGTTTAGCTTGCTCTGCTAAAAGATTTCTGTTCTTCCATTATGCTTATTGCTACCTAAAGGTTTTGGGTTACCTATAAATCTTGTAGACAGAAATCAAATTCTCAACTTTGAAGCTTTACAACTCTGATGATTGTTTGCCAGAACTTCTGGTGTTTGCGATTGTAATAGCATGAACCTGTTTTTCCTTGGTTTCACTTAAATAATTTATTCTTCATATTTTGTTTCTGCTCGATCAATTTATGTTAATGTACTTTCCAACTGTCATTTAATACAAGGAAATTATGCTGCAAACTCTGATTCTGTTGAGATGTTTATTTATTTTTATATCAGATGAACTTTGCTACTCCACCATTAACCCCCCAGACTACAGTAAAACCCTTCATCCCTGCAACCCCTCCTGTGTTGAGGAATGTGGAGCAATACCAGCAGCCGACATTGGGTTCTCAGCTGTATCCAGTATGTTTTTGTGAGATTAAATTTACTTCGACCTTAGTAACTGTTTCAATGTTGCATTGCATATACTGAAATTAACTCTTTAATTATTTTTTTCAGGGAACCGGCAACCCCAATTATCAAACAGGACCTCACGTTGGTGGTTCAGTTGGCACTATTCCATCTCAAGTAGGTCAAGTTCCTGGACATAAGATGTCTCAGGTTTTGGCTCCGACCCCAGCATCTAGGGGATTTATGCCGGTTACTAGTGCAGGAGTCCAAAGACCTGGGATGGGTCCAACACAGCCTTCCAGCCCTACTCAGCCAGCACAAGTTCAACCAGCCATAACTCCTGCCTCACCCCCGCCTACAGTACAGACAGTTGATACGTCAAATGTGCCTGGTAACGGTGTTTCTTTTCCTTTTGTTTTTCATTTCGTGATTTTTAGTTAGACTCGGGGCTTTACAGGTTTCAATCCTTTATTTTGCAATGATGCACTTTCAAACATGTTGATGCTTATTTTTTCAAACCTGTGAATTCAACCAGATAGGGTTAAGTGCTAAAACTATTTAATGATAAAAAAGATGTAATTTTTAGGAAATTATGACTTCAAATCTTTATATTTTGGAGAAAAGAAAAAAAATTACCACAGAGATATTTCCTCATCTAGTGTGTGTTGTTCTGCTCATTTGTAAACAATGTGTTTCAGCCCAGCAAAGACCTGTCATTATGACCTTGACGCGGCTTTTTAATGAGACATCAGAAGCACTGGGAGGGTCACGTGCAAATCCAGGTAAGAAGCGGGAAATCGAGGATAATTCAAGGAAAATAGGTGCCTTGTTTGCCAAGCTTAACAGTGGGGACATCTCCAAAAATGCCTCTGAAAAGCTTGTTCAGCTTTGTCAGTCCTTGGACAATGGTGATTTCGGCACTGCCCTTCAAATCCAGGTGCCACTCCTTCCTTAATTTCTTTGTCATAAATCCACTTAATTAAAATCATTTTCCCCCTATTATGTCTTTTGTCTTCCCGTTTTGATCCTTGCATTTATCCTGCCTTCCACAGGTGCAACTTACCACTAGCGACTGGGATGAGTGCAATTTCTGGCTTGCAACACTTAAACGAATGATCAAGACTCGGCAAAGTGTGAGATGAATTGGAATGGTAAATTTCACCCAGCATAAAAATTGGAGCTTGAAACTCATCGCTTGTGGTTCTCTACCAGGGCTCTGATACCTTTATATATACAACACGCATTTTCAGTTGGGTTACAGCAGGCCTATGGTTCCAGTTTCTTGGTGTTTTAAAAGTAGTAAACAGAGGGAAGTTCTCAGGACATTCGTGGTCTTTGCTGATTAGTTTACAGTTATATTTTGTAGTGTGTAGAAATAGATATAAGAATTAGTCATAATTTTTTTGTCCACAGTCCATGCATTAAGTTGCTTTGGGTTATTAGCTTCCAACTTCTTGTCCCTTGTGTGCTTGGGAGGCCATTGATTTGTACTTGTAATGAACTATTGAATAAGATTAATCCCTGTTTAGTTTTGTCCATTGGTGAGCTCTTTCTAGACCCACTTCGATTTTCAGACCTCTCAGTATTGGAGTTCAGGTTGATCGTTTTTTTTTTTTTGATGAACAGGTTGATCATTAAGTGCACCAAATTTCATATTGGTCGGATAGCAACCAAACACATGGTAGATACGTATTTGTCTTAAATAAAATATGTCCAATCAATTGTGGCGACTCTAACGAAGGTGGATTTAAAAAAATGGCGGCAAAGAGGTTTTCTTATTCGATGAAATGCTTTCCATAACCATCAATCACTCACTATGATTTTTGGCCTGAACCAAATGGGAGCACAAGCATTGAAGTTGGGAAACTAGACGGATGAGAACCGTACCCTTTTTCCTTTCAACATTTTTTTTCTTTCTAAATTGTTGATTTGACCATGTTTGGTGATAATTCAAGATGATGAGTCCAGGTGAAAGGAAGGGGAAAATAACCTTCCAAGGGTTCGATGTGCTCTTTTGTATCTTTTTTATTCATTGATTGGAATTTTTTTATACCTGGTCGAACTCTTAAATTGTAAATTTTTATTCATTGATTGGAATGTTTTTATAGCTGGTTGAACTTTTAAATTGTAAAGATTCAAAAAAAAAAAGAACTCTTAAATTGAAATTAAGATGTTTGGTGAATACGAAATTTTTTTTTCTTCTCTTTTAAGAGATTTTCACCAAGTAATCTATGTTGGAGGGTTCAACACGGCTTATCAATTTCATGGTTACGTCCGCAACAATTTGATCAAATTACAATTGTTTTGTCTCATAAAGAAACTTACATTTGTCTTAAAAACATCAAATAAAACTTTGTTTGTACTTAAGAATTTTGGTGTATAAGACTTTTCACCGGTATCTTTGAGAACAACCAAATAGTCCATCTTGGTATTATATTCCTCATTTTTCTTTCTGATGGAATTCACTTGTTCACGCTATTACTTGGGGTTTCTACTACTTGTACTGATCGATTTGTTGAGGTGTTCTTAGTGGATGAGGCTGCTAATTATTTTCCATACCCTATTTTGCAGCATGTGCGTTTGAATCAAAATGGAACTTTCAAGAAAATTACCCAGAAAAATAAAATAAATGACATAGAGAAAGAACTTGACAATAGATCAGTACTTCTGGTATATTGCAACACAGACAAGTAGCTCAAAATAGCGTCCAAAGTTCGACCAATTGCAGTCCTAGAAAATTCATTGGCAATTGGTTCTTTTTCATTTTTTCACTTTCCTTGTGGTACGTGTGAGCTTTTTGTGTGTGTGTGTGTGTGTGTGTGTGGTAATTATGGTATGTAGTATGTATGTGTGATCTTGGATTTGATGGGGAAAGAAAATTAAATCTATTCATTCCTATTCAATTTTTTCGGGCATGTAAAATGCATTCATGCAAACATAATTTCATTTCTTTCACTACAAATTCAATATTTATATCTTTTTCCATTCCTTTCTTTTCTCTCCGAAGATCCATTGATAGTATTACAACATCTGTAATCTTCATTGCTCTGTTGATCAATATTTGTGGAAGGTAATAATGTAAAACATGGGTGATTTTTATGTTGTATTCATCAGTTCTACAATGCACCATCAGCATGTACGCTTGCCAACTTTGTCTAACGTACGACACGCATGTGTAACTATGTACTTTTGCAAATACACTCTCACTTTGTTTTTCCCAAGTTCAAGTTCAATTTCATAGCCAAATTGGCCTCTTTCTGCTAATGTTCTCATTTTTTAAGTATTTATATTTCGTTTCACAATTCATTATCTTTAATACAGAAAATAAGTATTTATTTTAGTTATAGGAATGGGGTTTACCTTACGGACCTATCGGTAGTCCCCTTATGGGGACTGGACCGTGCAATTGGCCGGATATCGGCTTGTACCGAGTTTATTTTCATGATCGGAACCGTTCATGTCATAGAGCTCGTCGAAAACTTCAAGCAGATCCAAAATTATATTAATTAAACACTGTTTAATTCATGATCAGATCACATTTATGTTTCTGAAAATGGATATGGCCACGTTGGATCAAACTCATCAACACTAGTTTAATAAAGCAAAAAGTCATTCCGATTCCGTATTAATAACTATCCGGTTAGCATGATTTTTGACGTAGTTAAAGTATGCGACGAGCTTTACGACATGAACAGTTCCGATCATGAAAACAAACTCGGTGCAAGCCGATATCCGACCAACTGCACGGTGCAGTCCCCATAACTTTGATTTCTTGATCAAATCCATGTACGGTACATGGATTTGATGTACCACTGGAGGTGCTAAGGAAATTATGTGTTTGGAAGGAGAAAAACCTCCCCTCTTTTCCAGCACTAGGAAGCAGCTCAGGAAAAAGTTGCAAAAGGAAAAACCGTGTGGAAAAAGTTACGAAAGGAAAAACCGTGTGGAAAGAGTTGCAAAAGGAAAAACCGTGTGGAAAAAGTTGCAAAAGGAAGAAAAAGTTGCAAAAGGAGTGGAAAAAGTTGCAAAAGGAAAACCGTGTGGGGTTGCTCAAGGAATTATTACTGTACTGCCTTGGAGCTTTACCAGGTCAAGTTTCCATCATTTCATTTACAATAATTTTAACACCACATCCAACCATACACCCAAACACACAGCCACACTCATAAAAATGGTGGGGCCCACATACACTGGATGTGTAGTATGTGTAGGGGTGTAAACGAGTCGAGCCGAGCCGAGCTTCGGCGAGCTCGAGCTCGGCTCGTTTCCTTAACGAGCCCAAAACTCGAGCTCGAGCTCGGCTCGAGCCTTAACGAGCCGAGCTCTTATCGAGCCGAGCTTAGCTATTTACTAAACGAGCCTCTCTTAATCGAGCCGAGCCTCCCTTAACGAGCCGAGCTTTTGTCGAACGAGCCGAGCTCTACTCGGCTCATTTAGTAAACGAGCCGAATACTCGAGCTCGAGCTCAGCTCGTTTAGTAAACGAGCTGAGCCGAGCTCGCGAGTAGCTCAGCTCACTTACAGCCCTAAGTGTGTGCGGGCTCTACCTCTATAGTGAGTGTGGGTGTGTATTTGGGTGTGGTGGTAGAATTATTTGGTCAAGTCAAGTCACCCTCATTTTTGGTCGGTTGATAATTGTGTTGTGTGGCCTACTATAGTTGCACAGTTGTGTTCTTCTGAGCTTAATTTAAACTTAATTTAAAATTTTGTTTTTATTTAAATTTTTTTTGCATTTATTAATTTTGTGTCAAATTTTTATTGGTTATTGATTCTTCTCGACGAAAGAAATCGGAAAAGTAATATATATATATATTTTTACTTCTATCCAAATATTTTGAGCAATAATCATTTTTTAGCAAAAAAAAGTCTAAAAAGTGGTTATTTATCAAAATACTTAAATAAAAGTAAAAAAAAAAATTATTTTTCCGATTCCTTTCGTCAAGACGAATCAATAACCCACAAAAGTTTGACGCAAAACTAACAAATGCAAAAAAAATTTAAATAAGGACAACTCTCAGATTCAAGTTAAGTTTATGTTGAGCTCAAAAGAACACAAAGGCCAACTTTTTTTTACACCAACATTTCAATCAGTCTTTGGAGTAATTTTTTCCTTTTATTTATTGATTGGAATGTTTATATACCTGGTCGAACCCTTAAATTGTAAAGATCCAAAAAAAAAAAAAAATCTTAAATTGAAATTAAGATGTTTGGTGAATATGACATTTTTTTCCCCTTCTCTGTTAAGAGATTTTCACCTAATAGTCTATGGTGGAGGGTTTAACGGCTTATATTTCTATTTTCTAGGATGAGGTTCGTCTGTAGGACATAATGTAGAGACCATTAATGCAAAATGTCAATTTCATGGTTACTTCCGCAACAATTTGATCAAACTACATTTGTTTTGTCTAGGAAAAAGAAACTTACATTTGTCTTAAAAACATCAAATAAAACTTTGATTGTACTTGAGATTTTTGCTGTATAAGACTTTTCATTGGCACCTTCGAGAACAACCAAATAGTCCATCTTGGTAACCATTATATTCCTCATTTTTCTTTCTGATGGAATTCACTTGTTCACGCTATTACTTGAGGTTTCTACTTCTTGTACTAATCGATTTATTAAGGTCTTCTTAGTGGATGATGCTGCTAATTATTTTCCATACCCTATTTTGCAGCATGTGCGTTTGAATCAAAATGGAACTTTCAAGAAAATTGCCCCAGAAAAATAAAATTAATGAGATAGAGAAAGAACTTGACAATAGATCAGTACTTCTGGTATATTGCAACACAGGCAATCAGCTCAAAATAGCGTCAAAAGTTTGATCAATTGCGGTAATTCATTGGCAATTGGGTCTTTAGTGATTCTATACTTCTCATTTTCATTTTTCACTTTCCTTGTGGTATTTGTGATATTTCTTTTTTTTTTTTGGTGGTAAATCTATTCATTCCTATTCAATTTTTTCGGGCATGTAAAATGCATTCTGGCAAACATAATTTCATTTCTTTCAATACAAATTCGATATTTATATCTTTCTCCATTCCTATCTTTTCTCTACGAAGATCCATTGATAGTATTACAACATCTGTAATCATCTTCATTGTTTTGTTGATCAATATTTGTGGATGGTAATAATGTAAAACATGGGTGATTTTTATGTTGTATTCGTTAGTTCTACAATGCACCATTATCATGTACGCTTGCCAATTTTGTCTAACGTACGACAAGCTTGTGGAACTATGTACTTTTGCAAATACACTCCTTTGTTTTTCCCAAGTCCAAGTTCAATTTCATAGCTGAATTGGCCCTTTTCTGTTAATGTTTTTATTTTTTAAGTATTTATTTTTCGTTTCACAATTCATCACATTTAATACAGAAAATAAGTACTTATTTTAGTTATTGAAACATGGTTTACCTTACGGAGACCTATCGGTAGTCCCCCTATGGGGACTGCGCTGTGCAGTTGGCCGGATATCGGCTTGTACCGAGTTTATTTTCGTGATCGGAATCGTTCATGTCGTAGAGCTCGTCAAAAACTTCAAGCATTTCAAAAATCATATTAATTAAACACTGTTTAATTCATGATTGGATCACATTTATGTTTCTGAAAATGGGTATGGCCACATTGGATCAAACTCATCAACACTAGTTTAATAAAGCAAAAAGTCACTCCGATTACGTATTAATAACTACCCGGTTAGCATGATTTTTAAAGTAGTTAAAGTATTTGACGAGCTTTACGACATGAATGGTTCCAATCATGAAAATAAATTCGGTACAAACCGATATCCGGCCAACTTACGGAGCAATCCCCATATCTTTGATTTCTTGATCAAATCCATTTACGGTACATGGATTTGATGTACCTGGAGGTGCATAATGTCCACCATTAGTATTTATTATGATTATTTTTTTGTTATACGGTACACGGTACATTAACTGGGGTTAGACTGGTATTCGTATGTTAATCAACGGAAGTTTAGAGGCTATTCATAAACCTGAACTCCAAATCTACTCCTTGTGGGACTCAAACTCAGGTCAGAAGAGAAATGAGACAATCAACCTATTACAACTTGAACCGTTCTACACACAGCAATCTGTGCACAGATTTTGTTGTGAGGCTTACCATGGGTCCCACACAAATCATTCGAGCCGTTCATTAAATGTAAAACATGTTTTCAAGGGCCCCCATAAAAAATAAGCTCAATCCAATACGTATAGGTGCTTTATCCAACCATCTAACTTTTTATTCAAATTTCCGGATAATGAAAAGTTATATGGTTGGATCGAATACCTATAGATATCGGATTGAGCTTATTTTTTACGGAGACCCCTGAAAAAATATTTTACATTTAATAAACGGCACGGATGATTTGTGTGGGATCCATGGTGGGCCGCACAATAAAATCTGTGCACAAATCTGCTGTGTGGGTAGACTTTCTGTTGCAACTTTGAGGTTTACAGCGAAAAAAGGAGATGAACCCAGGAAAAAAGAGGTGAAAAAGCATACCGTGTGGGGTTGGTTGGTTCACTTCCACCATAAATTCCCTATCAATTAGATAATAATAATGGAGGAATCAAACCGTGTGGGGTTTGGTCTGCTCAATTGCTAAAAGTCTTCAGCATTGTAAATTATTGCCCGTGACCTCATTTTTTACCTTGAAGCTTCATCTGATCAGGTCACCTTCCTAACTTTAGGCTATGTTCCTATTAACAAAAAAAATTAAAAAAAAATTGCCAAATGAGTTATAATTAATTTAATTAAATTTATAATTTGACAGTTCAATCCAAAAAAAAAAAAGGATAAGGAGAGTTCATGACTCAAAATCTTTCCCAGAATAATGATTCTAAAAGAGTAGAAAAAAATGTCAGATATGTGATCAAAATGATTGGACCAGCCCTAGAAATACCCTTTCCGTCGGGCAAGATGCCAAAGCATGGTAACGCTCTGGTAGTTGAAAGTATAAATTTGTGAATTCTACATTAATTTTTTTTGCAATTTGTTAAAAAAAAAAAAGGAGAAAAACCTCCCCTCTTTTCCAGCAAATAGCTAGGAAGTAACCCAGGAAAAAGTTGCAAAAGGAAATACCGTGTGGGGTTGCTCAAGGACTGTATTGTCTTGCAGCTTTATCTGGTCAAGTCTCCCTCAATTCATTTAGGGTCCCGTTCCGTTTTCTCAAAAAAGTAACTTAAAAAAAAAGAAGGTAATTTCAAATTTAAATGTAACGAAAATAAAAAACGATTTTTCAATTTTTTTTACACAATTTAAAAGATTTCAATGAGATCTATCAAACAAGATCCATATTGGTAGAAAAATTATTTGTGTAAATACATAATTTTTGAGCTTGAAATTACATTCTTTTTCAAAAATTACTTTTTTCTAAAACCGGAACAGCCTCTTACTTTGGTCGGTCGATAATTGCGTTGTCTGTAATCTTCATTGCTCTGTTGATCAATACCGTATTTGTGGATGCCTGGATGGTAATAATGTAAGGGGGAATTGCATTTCAGTGGAGGGAGGGGCAAAAAATGCCCAACTCATGAATCACTTTTTTGAAAATTCATCTAAATGTGAAAAGGAGAAAAGTAATTCCCAATGCATGGAAATGGCTATGTAAAAAGACTAATATACCCACAACCACATGCTTTGTGTTTTTTTCCTTGACACCCCACCACCCTGACTCCACAACCCCATTCCCACGTTTAACACACACCCCCCCCCCCCCCCCCGGGTTTGGCTTTTTTTTTTTTCCCTCTTTATTTCCTTTTCTTTTTTTCGGTTTGAATTTTTTTCCCTTTTTTCTCTTTATTTCCTTTTCTCTTTTTCTATCCGACTATTTTTTTTCTTAAACTTTTTTTTGTCCTTTACAGATTGAAAAATACAGTTACAAACAAAAATAAATATTTTAATTTTCAATCCGTTTGAACCAGTGTAAAGATATTATTTTTTTGATCATTTCATTCTAAATGGCCGTAATAAATTTTTCGCTCTAAGGCCTTTCAATGTGCACCATAAGAGAACTCAAAAATTAAATAAAGAATCTTAGGGTGCTCGTTCAAAGGCCTTAGAGCAAAAAAATTACTACGAACATTAAGGATGAAATGGTCAGAAAAATAATATCTTTGTACCGGTTCAAACGGATTAAAATTTGAAACATTTATTTTTTACACCATTTATAAATAAATAAATAAATAAAAGTAATTAAATAAAGAAAGAAGTTAAAAAGTGGGGGTACATTGGGGTTGGGGGGGGGGGGGGGGGGGGTGGGGGGCTGGTAATCCGGAAAAACAAGAAAAGGAGTTAAGTTGCTCCTAAGTTGCTCTTTTTATGAAATTAAGATGCACCTTGTATCAAGGTATCAATTTGTGTTAATTTAAGTTGCCCCATATATGAATTTAAGTTGCCCGGTGTATGAATCTAAGTTGCCCCGTGTGTATGAACCTAAGCTGTCCTCTAAGTTGACCCGTGTATGAATCTAAATTGTCCCATGTATGAACCTAAGATGTCCCGTATATGAACCTAAGTTGCCCCGTATATGAACATAAATTGTCCCGTTTATGAATATAAGTTGCCATGTCTAAGTTATCCCGTGTATAAACTTAAGTTGCCCCCTAAGTTGTCCCGTATATGAACATAAATTGTCCCGTATATGAATATAAGTTGCCCCGTGAATGAACCTTAAAGGGCCGTTCGGCTAAATAATCAAGTGATTTTTTTTTGGTCCTTATTCAAATTTTTTTCGCATTTGTTAGTTTTTCGTCAAGTATTTGAAAATTATTGCTTCTTCATGATAAGAGAAATCTAAAAAGTAAATATTACGATCGAAACCCAATTTTTTTAATAAAGACGAAAAAATTGGCTTATTTTTGTCTTTATTAAAAAAATTAGGTTTCGATCGTAATTTTTACTTTTTAGATTCCTTTCATCTTGACGAAGCAATAATTCTCAAAAAACGACGAAAAACTAATAAATGAGAAAAAAAATTTGAATAAGGGCAAAAAAAATAAGCCACTTGGCTTTTTAGCCGAACGGCCCCTAAGTTGCCCGTGAAGTTACCCCATGTATGAACCTAAGTTGCCCCGTGTATGAATCTTAAGTTGCCCCCTCAGTTATCTCGTGTATGAACCTAAGTTGCCCAATGTATGAATCTTAAGTTGCCCTGTGTAAAAATCTAAGTTGTCTCGTGTATAAACCTTAAGGGGCTGTTCGGCTAAATAAACCAAGTAATTTTTTTTGGTCTTTGTTCACATTTTTTTCGCATTTGTTAGTTTTTTGTCAATTTTTTAGAAATTAATGCTTATTCATAACAAGAGAAATCTAAAAAGTAAAAAATTACGATCGAAATCTAATTTTTTTAATAAACGAAAAAATAGGCTTATTTTTGTCTTTATTCAAAAAAATTAGGTTTCAATCGTAATTTTTTACTTTTTAGATTCTTTTCGTCATGACGAAGTAACAATTCTCAAAAAAGTGACGAAAAACTAATAAATGCGAAAAAAAATTGAATAAGAACAAAAAAATAAGCCACTTGGCTTATTTAGCTGAACAACCCCTAAGTTGCCCCCGAAGTTACCCCGTGTATGAACCTAAGTTGACATGTGTATGAACCTAAGTTGCCCCGTGTATGAACCTTAAGTTGCCCTCTAAGTTACCCCATATATGAACATAAGTTGCCCCGTGAATGAACCGAAGTTGCCCTTTAAGTTCAAGACAGGAGGGGTATTTTTGTGTTTCATTCCATGTCTTGGGAATTATTGTTTTCCTTCTCATGAAGGGGCAATTCCAAAAAGGTACTCCATGACTTGGGAATAATATGCCCCAAGACCCACTGAACACTAATTTCCCCATGTAATGTAAAACATGGGTGATTTTCATCAGTTCTGCACCATTAGCATATTCACGTGTACTTGCCAAGTTTGTCTAACGTACAGCAAGTTTGTGTTAACCACTCTCTTTGTTTTTCGCAAATTCAAGTTCAATTTCATAGCCAAATGGGCACCATTCTGCTAATGTTTTTATTTATTAAATATTTATTTTTCGTTTCACAATAGATCATTTTTAGTTTAAAAAATAAGTATTTATTTTAGTTATTGGAATGAGATTTACAAAAGGACCTGGCTTGTCGCACCGTGCATTTGACCGGATATCAACTTGTACTGAGTTTATTTCCACGATCGGAACCATTCATGTCAAAGAGCTCGTCCTAGTCGAGAACTTCAAGCATGTCAAAAATCATATTTATTAAACATTGTTTACCATTGGATCACATTTATGTTTCTGAAAATGGATATGGCCACACTGGATCAAACCTATCAACACTAGTTTAACACTCTGATTCGGTATTAATAAGTATCCGATTAGCATGATTTTCGACGTGGTTGAAATATTCAATGAGCTCTACGACATGAACGGTTCCGATTATAAAAATAAACTTGATACAAACCGATGTCCGGCTAACTGCACGGTGTAGTCCCCATCAGGGGATTGCGATCGACAAGTCAGATCTTTTGCAAAACTTTTGATTTCTTGATCAACTCCACGTACGGTGACATGGATTTGATGTACCCCTGGAGGTGCTAAGGATATTATTTGTTTGCATAATGTCCACTATTACAACTTTGTGTGGTGTTTGGTTCACTTTCACCACAAATTCCCATTCAGTGAATAATGGAGGAATCAAACCGTGTGGGGTTTGCTCTGCTCAATTGCTAAAGTCCTGAGCACTATGAATTATTGCCCGCGACTCTATTTTTGGTTTTGTAGCTTTATCTGGTCAGGTCATCTTCTTAACTTTAAGCCATGTTTTTTTAACCGAAAAATTGTAGATTACAGTTTAGGCCATGTTTTTGTTAACCCAAAAATTGTAGATTACAATTTTTTTCGTTGTCTTTATATAAAAAAAGGAAAAATGAGTTATGTAATTAATTTAATTAAATTTATAATTTGGCAGTACAATTAAAAAAAAGGGGGGATAAGGAAAGTTTATGACTCAAAATCTTTCCCAGAAGAATGATTCTGAAATAGGAGAAAAAAATGTCGAATATGTGGTCAAAATGATTGGGCCAGCCCTAGAAATAGATTTTCCGTCGGGCAAAGATGCCGAAGTGATATAATGCTCTGGTAGTTGAAGGTATAGCCGTATAGATTTGTGAGTTTTATGTCAAATTTTTTTACGATTTATTAAAAAGAAAAAAGAGAAAAACCTCCACCTCTTTTCCAATAAATACTCCCACTGTCTCAATTTAATTGTCACTTTTTGGAGTTTATGCTACTTTTCAATTGATTATATCTTGTAATTTATAATATTTTAGGTGATTTTGAAAACATTGTGTTATAGAACAAATCAAGATCTATCAAACAAGATTCATATTGGATATAAAATTCATTACCAATTTAAAGATATAATTAGTTTTTTTATCCTGTTAGAATAGAACTGGGACAAGTAAATTGTAGTAGCTAGGAGATAAGAGCATCCACAATGTAATAAACAAAATTAAAAAGGTTGCTAAAGTGAGCAATATGTGCTCAAAAAAAGTGCTCACATTGTAATAATTAAATTGAGTAACCTCTTAGCAACTTATCAAATTTGGACATTTGGATAATCAAAACTAACAACTTTTTGCCAATAGATTGTGATTTTGGCACTTCAAAAATTGAAGGGGCTCCAAAATTGAACTATGTTGATACACAAAACGACGTCATTTTGGAGCACCTCCATCAATTTTTAGAATGCTAAAATCAATTTCCTTTGCCAATAACTAAATTTATTAAATCATATATTTTCTCAATCAAGTATAACTATCGTGGGAAAGTGAAACTCACTCTCCATAAAACAAATGTTTTATTGATAGGTGAAACTTATTCTCCACTTTGACAAGTGGTTGTGTATTTAACAATATTGATCACTTTATAGATTTTAACAAATGTTCTCCACTTTCACTTATTTTACTAGAATGTCATTTGATATATTCCATTAAATTGAGAAGGAAAAAACTAATAATTGAATTTAAAATTTTACCAATTCATTTTGATTATGGACAAAAAATAAATAATATAAAATTTAATATTACTAACTTTAACAATTTCTAAATATATCATCAAAATTTGAAGTGATAAATTTTATTAATTCACTCTTGATTATTGCGGATGCGTTAACCGAGGAAAAAGTTGCAAAAGAGAAAACCGTGTGGGGCTGGTTCTCTTCCACCACAAATGTCCAATCCGCGGTTGCTCTAACCCAGGAAAAAGTTGCAAAAGGGAAAACCGTGTGGGGTTGTCTTCAGCAGTGGATGAATTATTGTCAGTGACCCCATTTTTGTCTTTGTAGCTTTATCTGGTTAAGTAATCCTCATAATTATTTTGGTCGGCTGATAAGAGCCAGTTCCAGGATATTTTTTAAAAATAAATATTTATTTCACATTTTCAAACTCAAAATTAATGTAAATGAGAAATAATTTTTAGATTTTTTTGCACCTTGTAAAAGATCTCTTCGAGATCTTTCAAATAGGATTCATATTGCATATTTTTAAATTTCATTAAACCCATTTTTTTTTAGTTTAAAATTGCTTTCTTAAAAAATAAATATTTAAAACTCGTTCCGGAATGTGGCCTAATTGCGTTTTGTGGCCTATATATTCGTTTGGGTATTCAAAATCTTTGCGCACAATTTTAAATAAATTTTCTCTTTTGATCTCTCTTCACTTATTCACTCTTAAAAATCTTCCTTAAAATTCAAATCGAATAGGAAATGTCACAACAATAAAGTCTTTTGGAGTAAAATAAATCTCAAACCTTCCGAACAAAAATTTAATGTATCTAATAATTTTTTTCAAAAGTGATATACTTTTGTCGGTTAGATTTAAAAGTACCAAAATTACAGACACAAATCAATTCTTCTTTTTCTGGACTTTTTGAGATAGGAACTTTTCTTTTTTTAGAAAAATGTTCCACTAAAAAATGCGTAACCTACCCAAATAGAGGCATATAATATTTTTCGTTTCCATATAGAGTTTTAGGGAAGTTTCCAAAATGTATTGGTTGGTGTTCGTCATTTTCTCTATTTTATTTATCCAATGTCCCCGGAAGGGAGTAATGTTTTCTATTGTTAAGGCTCCGTTCCAGAATAATTTCTTAAAAAATAAGTACTTATTTCACATCTTAAAACTTAAAAATAGTATAAATAAAAAAATAATTTTTATATTTTTTTTGCACTGTATAAAAGATCTCATCGAGATCTTTCAAACAAGATCTATATTGCATATTTTTAAATTTCAATAAATCCATTATTTTTGAGTTTAAAATTGTCTTCTTAAAAAATAAGAACTTAAAATTGCCTTTCTTAGGCTCCGTTCCAGAACACCTTCTTAAAAAATAAGTATTTATTTCACATTTTCAAACTCAAAAATAATGTAAACGAAAAATAATTTTTTGATTGTTTTTTGCACCGTATTAAAGATCTCATCGAGATCTTTCAAACAAGATCCGTATTGCATATTTGTAGATTTCATTAAGTCCTATATTTTTGAGCTTGAAATTGCCTTTTTAAAAAATAAGTACTTATTATCCGTTCTGGAACGGAGCCTTAATTGTTTTGTTGGTCCAGCCAGCACTCCAAATTTGATCCGTAGAGTATTTTCTAAGCGGTGTGCCAGTGGCTTTCCATTCTTTAAATTTAAAATTACATTCTTTTTAGAAAAGTTATTTTTTGAAAATGTGGAACGGGGCTCACTCCATGATGCGATTATTCCATAAACTCCACTCTCACGCACATGCCAATGCACGCAATTCAATCCATTAATAAAATAAAAATTACTTCCGTAAACTCCGCTAACCCCCAAAAGGTTGCAGAGGCTTCCAATCTTGGTTTCCTGCACTCTCTTTGTTTCCCCCACCCTCTTGTCATCTCTCTGGCACTCTGCAAACTACAGAAAAACATGGCTGCGACCTTGGTTGGAGGAGCATTTCTCACTTCCACTCTTGACGTGCTGTTTGACCGTTTGGCTTCCAAGGAGTTCATCAACTTCTTCCGGGGTCGAAAGCTTAACGAAAGTCTCCTCAAGGAGCTGAAGCGGAAGGTGCTTGTACTTAATAAGCTGCTCAATGATGCAGAGGACAAGCAGATCACTGATCGAGCTGTGAAAGAATGGCTCGACGAGCTGAAAGGTGCCGTTTACGACGCCGAAGACTTGGTGGATGAGATTGCTACTGAGGCTTTGCGGTGCAAGGTGGAAGCCGAGTACCAAAGCGGCTCAAACCAGGTACAATCTCTGATCTCGTCCTTCACTAAATTATTTGACGATGAGATAGAGTCCAAGTTAAAGAAGATGATTGATACGTTAGAAGATTTTTCGAAAGAAAAAGACGTACTTGGTTTGAGAGAAGTTGCTGGACGGAACTGGTCCCAAACCAGGTTGCCAACAACTTCTTTGGTGGATGAATCCTGTGTTTACGGACGGGAGAATGACAAGGACGAGATAATGAAATTGTTGCTCTCTGATGGAGAAAATAAGATAGATGTGATTCCAATTGTGGGGATGGGTGGGGTGGGCAAGACCACCCTTGCTCAACTTCTGTACAATGATGGCAGAGTGGGTGCGCATTTTGAGAAGAAAGCATGGGTTTGCGTCTCTGACCTATTTGATGTTTTAGGGGTCACGAAAACCATTGTTGAGAAAGTTATTGGGAGGCCTTGTGAGGCAAATGACCTAGATTCACTTCATGTCAAGCTGAAGGAATTATTGAGTGGGAAAAAGTTTCTTATTGTCTTGGATGATGTTTGGAACGAGAACCCTGGCCATTGGGATGTCTTGATGGCTCCTTTCAGATTTGGAGCACAGGGGAGTAAGATTATCGTTACGACGCGCAATGGGAGGGTTGCTTCTATTGTGCAAACAGTTCCTATGCATGGTTTGCAGAAATTACTAGAAGAAGATTGTTGGAAATTATTTTCCAAACATGCATTTGAGAAGGGAGATTGCAATGAACATCCTAACCTTGAAAGGATTGGTAGGAAGATAGTGGGAAAATGTAAAGGTTTGCCTTTAGCTGCAAAAACATTGGGTGGTCTTTTGCGCTCCCAACGAGATGTTAAAGATTGGAACAATATACTGGAAAGCGCCATATGGGAATTATCGGAGGAGAAGAGCAACATCCTTCCAGCCTTAAGATTGAGCTATCATTATCTCCCCTCCCATTTGAAAACATGTTTTGCTTTCTGTTCCACATTTATTAAGGATTATGAATTCGACGTGGAGGAATTAGTCTCAATTTGGATGGCGGAAGGGTTTTTGGTGAAACCCAAGAATAACATGACAGTGGAAGAAGAAGGTTATGAGTGCTTTCATGAATTACTTTCAAGGTCATTTTTTCAAAGATCTAATAATTATAATTTTAATTCTTTGTTTGTCATGCATGATCTTGTTCATGATTTAGCTCAACATGTGATGGGAGATTTCTGTTATAGGCTAGAGGATGACAAGCCATGCGGTACATTTGAGAATGTACGCCATTTCTCGTATGTTCGACGTAACTTTGATGGCGTTGATAAGTTAAGGTTAATTAAGGATGCTAAGTGTTTGAGGACTTTCCTTCAAATAAACCATAGAATCGATCGCTATGGTTCGCTGAGCAATAAGGTGTTGGATGAGATTATTTTAGGAATGCCACGTTTACGGCTTCTATCTTTGTCGCAATATGGGTTTGAGGAATTACCTTGTTCAATTGGCAAACTGATCCATCTACGCTTTTTAGACCTCTCCAACAGTCGAATCACTCAGTTGCCTGAATCAGTCTGTACCCTATATAATTTAGAAACACTGTTGTTATCTGAGTGTCGTTCTCTTACAACATTACCGGCAGATCTTGGAAAACTTATTTCATTGCGTCGTCTTGATTTAAGTGATCATCGTATTTTTGTAGAAACCAACTTAAAAGAGATGCCAGTGAGTATAAGTAGGTTGAAAGATCTCCAACAATTAACTGATTTTGTAGTGGGAAAGTGCAGCGGGTCAGGTATTAATGGTTTGAAAGAGCTTAATAGTCTTCGCGGAGCAATCACCATCTCAGGTTTGGAAAATGTTACAAGCGGCGATGACGCATCGGAAGCAAAGTTGAAGGAGAAAAAACACCTTAAATCGTTAACTTTGAAATGGGGTAGCACTACGGAGGATTCACATAAGGAAAGAGATGTACTTGAAAACCTAGAGCCTCACACAAACTTGAAGTTCCTTGATATTACAAACTATGGAGGCACAAGATTTCCTAATTGGTTAGGAGATAAATCATTTTGCAATATGGTGTGGTTAAAGTTGGATAAATGCGAGAATTGCTTTTCCTTGCCACCACTCGGCCAAATGTCTTCTCTTGAGTCATTACGGATAAACGACTGTCCAGAAATTGAGACTTTTCCGGAAGGGGGTCTGCCCTCCGGATTAACTGATCTTTCCATCTGGAATTGCAAGAAACTGAAGTCTCTGCCAGAACAATTGTACACCCTCCTCCCATCTCTTCATTCATTAGACTTATCAGATTGTCCAGAAATTGAGTCCTTTCCGGAAGGGGGTCTGCCCTCCGGATTAACTGATCTTTCCATCTGGAATTGCAAGAAACTGAAGTCTCTGCCAGAACAATTGCACACCCTCCTCCCATCTCTTCAGTCATTAGTCTTATCAGATTGTCCAGAAATTGAGTCCTTTCCGGAAGGGGGTCTGCCCTCCAAATTAGTTTATCTAACTATCCATAATTGCGAGAAACTCGTTGGTGGCCGAAGAGATTGGGGTTTGCGAACGCTACCCTCTCTCACAAACTTTCATCTGAGCGGTGAATCTAAAGATGTGTTGGAGTCGTTCCCCGAGGAGGGGCTGCTGCCCCCCACTCTTACACATCTCCGCTTCACAAATCTGGCGAATCTCAAATCAGTCAACGGAAGGGGCCTTCAACCTCTTGTCTCTCTCGAAAGCATGTCAATTTTCGATTGCCCTCAGCTCCAATCCTTGTCGGTGGAGAGGCTTCCCACTTCCCTCTCAGAGCTGTCAATTTGGCGCTGTCCGTTGCTGGAACCTCGTTGCCGCAGGGAGAAAGGAGAGGACTGGCATAAGATTGATCACATCAGGATTATAATAATCGATGGTAAAGTAATCAGTGAAAGTATAAGCAATTCCCACTGATCAGGTATTTCTTCCCACTCATTACTTGATTCCATTCATCTTCTGATTCTTGCATGTGTTATTAATAAATAAATACTACTCCAGCTGGCTGGCATTATTAATTTCTCGACCACTTCTCTTTGTTTTTTGCATGTGTGTAGATGAATGGGCTTCCAGTATTCATTTCTTTTCCTCTGTGACATTTTTTAGTTATTTCTTTATTGTTTTAGCATATATATGCAAAAAGGTGATCTAGCTGATCAAGCAGTATATAATTAAAGCATATTAATTCAACGCCATTTGGAACTACGATTGCTACTACGTACTACTACAAAGTAAAACAATAAAAATATAACAACCACAAATTATGTAGTTGGCCTTGGTGCCCATTCTATGATAATTCAGAATTATAGTACCATGCATCGATCTGATACTCATGTTTATAAACTCATGAAAAGCCCGTAAACATTGAGCTGTCCTTGTTAATCCTCTTAAATATTGGAGAAAGTCGACATCATAAGCCTGTCCTTGTTAATTCTCTTAAATGTTGAGCTGTTTGCAATTGAAGTACTAGCTTGGTGCTTGTTTAAGCCTGCATGTTAAATTCTTGGGCAAAGTACGGATTACCTCCCTATGGTTTGGTCGTTTGGCAGATGACCTCCTTGAGTTTTACTAATGACCAATTCACCCCCCCTATGGTTTTGGAGTAAAGTGCTACCGTCACATTTTCCATCCAAACTAATGGAAGGTGTAAAACACATGCCCATTATGAGACTGGGATTGAGAAAAAAAACTAAATAAATGTAGATTTCAGTGTAAAAGGACAGGACTACCCTTCTCCATCAGCTTTTCCAACACCATCCTCCCAAACCATACAGCCGTCTGTCCAGCTCCCCTTCATTCGCCCACCATCGCCGGATTTTTTTGTTACGCTTCTTTTTTGAATTCCATTTTTAAACCAAATATCACCATCATCTGTACTTGTAATTCTTCCAAGCCCATCCAATGCCCCACTCCTCATAGCATCACGAGCCGAACCCCAAAATTGCACCAGCACACACCACCATGTCCACCACCGTCCCACCCCCATGGAATAATTCAACTCCGGCAGGCCCTAAATCAACACCGGAAGCCTCAATCACAGGAATTCCATGTGTAGTAAAAAAAATAAAAGTTTCGATCAGCTGTGTAATCGAATTTTTACTCACATATACCTTTCTTTTTTTTTGAAATAGGATATACAAACGATGTGTTTCAGTAAACACATCCTCTAGGGATATATGACCAAATCCACATTTCTTACCAGGATTCAGTTTTTGTAGTTTCTTTGTTGGGGAGGGAGAGAAGGGGAGGGGGAGGGAATGTTAATGGGTGGTTATGTTTGTAGGAGTTCACCAGAAATGGCAAACATTGTCGGGATGTTAGTTGGATTTGCTGAAGTTGAAGAAACGCCGATATGGAAGGCGTGAAGAAGATGATACAGTATTGCGTATTTGTCTGTTGTACCATATTTTATTGGAGAAGATGAACACAGGGTACCTAAGTCATTTAGCATTTTTTTGTTAACGGTGTTAGCGATGCACTTTACTCCCAAACCATAGGGAGGCAAATTGGTCATTAATAAAATTCAGGGAGGTCATCCGCCAAACAGCAAAATCATAGGGAGGTAATTCGTACTTTGCCCTAAATTGTTTTTCAATGTCATGCAACTTACTTTTATTTTTTGCTCACCAAACTTTTTTTTTTTAAATTTTGGATTAGGCGAAGACCGCAACTTTCCAACGTCCTTATTTGGTTTTCAATTTTCAGGGTTTGGAAGTTAGATGACTGGTAGCGAACCGTTGGTGGCATGTATAGCTATATATGCAGGTTTGATCTCTTATCTTTCTTCAGTATATGCACTTTGTATTCTTTTCTGGCTTGGAAATTACATTTTTTGAAATATTCATGAGAATGTTGACAAGGATTTTTTTTCAAAAGATGGAAAAAAATGCTTTTTAATTGTATAAATCAGCAGAGAAACGCCATTGAATTGGTCCTGGTCGGGCATTCCACTTGGTTTAATGCTGAGGTACACAAGGGCTGATTTTTCTGTTGAAAAAATGTGAAGGTCTGACTGAGTACCCTTAAGTTTACTTTCCAAAGAAAAATGTGATATTGTTGCATCATTCCATTATAATCTACTTGGTCATTTTGTAGAGCATGTAAGCTAATGCATATTTCTCGAATTCTTAATTTTTTTAGGTTGGTATTCTACTGAGCATAAGCTCTTGCAAAATCACAAAATCTCAATCATGGCTCTTATTTGATAAGAACTTTTGGTCCGGTTGCATTGAGTGGCTTCTAAAAGCTGGTGGATCTTGGGTGACCAAAATTGTATGAGAAGTGATGGCAGATTATCGATCTAGGCCGTGTTTGGATTATGACTTTGTGAAGGAAAGCGCTCGTATTGCTTTGGCATTACATGATTGTGATCAAACTAGTTTTCAGTGTGTGAAATGGAGGAAACAAAGTTAGGTGTATAAGTCCGAGCTCTGAGGTGCTGCTACCTTTATCTCTTTGTCTCATCAGTCATCACAATTTTCTTGGATTTCTGCTTTTATCATCCAATTTCTATGAGCTGGAGTGGAATTGGTATGGGTGTACTCTGTTTTGATTTAAATTCTTTTGCAGCAATTATGTAGTAGCCCCTATTGGCATTTTAATGTTCAACTTACATTTGTTACTTGCTTTATATATATAAGAAAAAAACAGGATAACCAAATAATAAATTAGTGTAAGGTCCATTATAAGAGTTTGACCAAGGCCCACTCCAACTATTTTTTCAGTAAAGTGTCGTGTCCAGTTTTACACTTTTCATATGGTCTAAGGTCCATCGTTTATTTTAATGAGACAATGATGCCCTTTGCTTCTCGCCACTTTCTGCTCACCCTTGACCACGACGACCAGACTCCGGCTTCATCCGTATCCCACCATTTCCCACCGAGTCTGAGTCCGGCAGCCCTCGCCTCCATCTCTGGCTGCCTCTGCCTCCATCTTCTCTCTCTCTCGACCTTGAACCTGGCACAATCTTTAGTTTAGATCGCATTGTGCACAAACTGGACGCCATGGATGCTGGTGACCACTCCCCGTCCAACGACGACGCCCTCTCTCTATCCCTCTCTCAAAGTTCGTTTACTCTCTCTCGGATCTCTCTCCCTTGCTCTCGGTTCTTTCTCTCTCTTCCGCTCTCCACTGATTAACTGTGCAAACCAGCCCCCGGAATGGTGCTGGCGAGTTCCCCAGAAACCAGAACCTACTGTAAAGAATTTTGAGGTTTTTTGGAAAGTTACACTTGACCCCCTGAATTTTTTGAGAAGAAATAGTGTGGCCCCAAGGGCTTTTATGAGCACAGATGGGACCCCTTGAGGTAAACTTCTGAAAACAACATATTGGCCCAAATCTTCAGGACACGATATTACAATTATTTAGTCTGCGAATTATTAAATGAACATTAACGCCGAGGAGAATTTAGATTGCAAATTTAGACACTTTGACTTTAGAAACTTTTGTAAATTTAGATTGTGAATTATTAAATTAACACCACCGGTAAGAAGAATTTAAACTAAGTCACTTTTGACATTGGTTCTTGGTTTTTACAAGAGAATATATCGGTATGTTTTAGACTGCAAATTTAGGCACTTCTATAAATTTAGACCGAGAATTGTTAAATAAACAAAAACATTAATGAGAATTTAGACTGCAAATTTAGGCACTTTATGGTTTAGGCGTTTTGTGTTTTGGACACTAATGGTTTATACTGCGAATTATTGAATGAACACCACCAGTAAGAAGAATTGAGACTGCAAATTTTGGCACTTTTTTAAATTTATATTGCGAATTGTTAAATGAACACTAAGGCCAAAGAGAATTTAGACTGCAAATTTAGGCATTTTTTTCCCTTGCCCGAGAAAATTTAAGTCCACCCGTTAGCACAACTAACACGTGCCGCCACCACCACCACCACCATAATGCCGCCCTCACCACCATCTACACCACCACCACTCCACCACCACCACGCCCCAACCACCACTACCACCACGACGCCGCAACCACCACCAGTCCACCACTGCCACCACCACCACCACAACCACAACCACCACCACCCCGCCCCGACCACCACCACCTCCACCACTACCACCACCACCACCACCACCACCACCATGACCAAAATGACCACCATCACCACTCCACCACGCCACCACCACAATGACTAAATGCACTATACATACTTTTCGTTATATATTTAGACTGCAAATTATTAAATGAACACTAACATCCATGACAATTTAGATTGCAAATTTGTTAAATGAACAACAATGCTGGAGAAAATTTAGACTGCAAATTTGCCATTTTTTACTGCAAATAAAGGCACTTTTGTAAACTTTGCAGTCTAAAAGTACAAATTTGCAGTTTATACACAAATTTAGACTGTAAATTATTAAATAAATACTAACACCAATGAGAATTTAGACTGCAAATTGTTAAACGAATACCAACGTCAGAGAAAATTTAGACTGCAAATTTGCACTTTTAGACTGCGAATAAAGGCACTTTCATAAATTTTATAGTCTAAAATTGCAAATTTGCAGTCTACACACAAATTTAAATTGCAAATTATTAAATGAACACTAACGCTAATGAGAATTTAGACCGCAAATTTGCACTTTTAGACTGCAAATTTGTTAATTGAATAACAACGCTAGAGAAAAATTTTAATTTTTGCAATTTAAAAGTGCAAATTTGCAGTCAACACACAAATTTAAACTGCAAATTATTAAATAAACACTAACATCATTACCAATGAGAATTTAGACTGTAAATTTGCACTTTTAGATTGCAAATTTGCAATTTAGACTGCAAATTTGTTAATTGAACACTAACGCTAGAGAAAAATTAGATTGCAAATTTACACTTTTAGACTGTAAATTAAGATACTTTCGTTAACTTTGCAGTCTAAAAGTGCAAAATTTACAGACTACATAAAAATTTAGACTGCAAATTATTAAATAAAGACTAACACAAATGAGAATTTAGACAGCAAACTTGCAATTTTAAACTGCAAATTGTTAAATGAACACCAGCATCAGACAAAATGTAGACTACAAATTTGCAGTTTTGGACAGCAAATAAAGACACTTTATGAACTTTGCAATTTAAAAGTGCAAATTTGCATTCTACGCACAAATTTAGACTGCAAATTATTAAATGAACACTAACGCCAATGAGAGTTTAGACTGTAAATTTGTTAATTGAACACCAACGCCAGAGAAAATTTAGACTGCAAATTTGCACTTTTAAACTGTAAATAAAGGCACTTTTGTAAACTTTGCAGTCTAAAAGTGTAAATTTGCAGTTTGCACAAAAATTTAGACTGCAAATTATTAAATGAATACTAACGCCAACGAGAATTTAGACTGCAAATTTGTTAAATGAACACCAACGCCAGAGAAAATTTAGACTTCAAATAATGGTACTTTCGTAAACTTTGCAGTCTAAAAGTGCAAATTTGCAGTCTACGCAAAAATTTGGACTGTAAATTATTAAATGAACACTAACGTCAATGAGATTTAAACTGTAAACTGTAAAATTTTATATTTTTAGACTGTAAATTTATATTTTTAGACTGCAAATTTGTATTTTTAGACTGTAAATTGTCACTTTTAGACTGTAAATTTGTTAAATGATCACCAACGCCAGAGAAAATTTAGACTGCAAATTGGCACTTTTAGACTGCAAATAAAGACTTTTGTATATGAACACCATCGCCAAGCTGACTTTAATTTAGACTGCAAATTTAGGCACTTTTGTAAATTTGGAATGTGAATTATTAAATGAATATTTTTAGTCTACAAATTTACATTTTTAGACTGTAAATAAAGGCACTTTTGCAAACTTTGCAGTCTAAAAGTGCAAATTTGCAGTCTAAAAATGGTGGTGGTGGTGGTGGTGGTGGCGGCAGCGTGGTGGTGGCAGTGGCGGTGTTGGTGTTGGTGATGGTCGAGTGGTGGTGTTGGTGATGTTTGAGTGGTGGTGGTGGTTATGGTGGCGGTAGTGGTGGTGGCATGGTGGTGGTGGTTTTGGTGGTGGCGGCGGCGGCGTTGTGGTGGCGATGGTAGTGGTGGCAGTGGCAGTGTTGGTGATGGTGGAGGGGTGGTGTTGGTGTTAGTGATGGTGGAGTGGTGGTGGTTGTGGTGGCGGTGGCATGGTGGTGGTCATTGTTGTGGCGATGATGGTGGTGGTGGTTATGGTGGCGGTGTGGTGGCGGTGGCGGTGTTGTGGTGGTGGTTATGGTGGCGGCATCGTGGTGGTGGTGGTGGTAGCGGTGGTGGTGGCGGCGGCAGCGTGGTGGTTGCAGTGGCGGTGTTGGTGGTGTGGTGGTGTTGGTGATGTTTGAGTGGTGGTGGTGATGATGGTTGTAGTGGCGGTAGTGGTGGTGGCGGTGGCGTGGTGGTGATGTTGTTGGTGATGGTGGTGGTGGTTTTGGTGGCAGCGTGGTGGTGGTGGTGGGTGTGGCGGCGTCATGGTGGTGGTGGTGTATGGTAGCGGCGTTGTGGTGGTGGCGGCAATGGCAGTGTTGGTGGTGGTGGTGGCAATGGCAGTGTTGGTGATGGTGGAGTGGTGGTGGTGGTGGTGGCATTGTGGTGGTGGTGGTGGTGGTTGTGGTGGCGGTGGTGGTGTTGGAATGGTTATGGTGGTGGCTTGGTGGTGGTGGTAATTTTGGTGGAAGTGGCAGCGTTGTGGTGGTGGCGGCGGCGTGGTGGTGGTGGGTGAAGGTGACGGCGTTGTGGTGGTGGTGGCAGCGGCGGCTGCGGCGGTGGTGGTGTAGTGGTGGTGGTGGTGGAGGTGGGGGTGGGGGTGTCGTCGTGGTGGTGGTGGTGATGGCGGTGGCGTGGTGGTGGTGGTTATCTGGTTGTATCAAGATCGAAAAAAATGAAAAAATACATTTTTTTGTATTAGCCAAACAAGGCCATTGTTTCTTTTATATAGGGTATTTTTGTCATTGCATTTATTAGTGGACTAGAGGTGTTAGGAACTTTAGAAGTGGACTTGGTGGGTTAGAAACATACTATAATGGACATATCAAAAATTCTCCCATAACCAAATTAGTACTTCTAAAAAGAAAGATGCACGCGCGTAGCTTCTTTTGTTACATACTGTGAGGATTAACTTGTGATCCTTGAAGTCGGTACCACAGTATATTCGAGATCGAAATGTAACGCACTCGGAATATGGGCAATCACGATAATTTCTTAAAGTGATGCAGATCTTCTAGACTTAACAGATGTTTATGCATGTACATGAACAATGCAGCTTTACTGTTTATCATAGGATTCTGAACTTTAAACTGCAATTATTTTGGGAATGATCCACCTTTTGAACTCTTTGCAATAACACATGCGTTGTTACTTGTACCAGCTTATTATAATCTTTTTGAGCTTATAGATTCCTACTTTTACTTCCAGGTCTTTATCTGGTAATTTCTTATGTGATAAGAAGATGGTTTTATTAATGATGCCACCTGGAGCTTATTAGTTTCCTAATAGGGTGTTTGATGGATAGTTTGTTTCGAGTTTTCTACGTTGATATTCAAAGTAAAATAAGCTCTTCTACTCTTTCTCCCAAGTAGGGATCCGAGGATGTTGCCAAGCATCCTGCTATGCTTGGCAGCAATGCCGAGAGGCCCACCCGATTGTTCATTTCGATAGTGAATGGTTCGGATGTTAATCCCAGCAATGAACGGTCGAGATTTTTATGATCCCAGAGTAAGAAATACCCAAGTCTCTGGCTTTTGATAACTTCCAGAAACAAGCAGGGTATGCATCCCTCACCATTATTCTTTTTCACGTTCCATTTACGTACTTCGTTTTGTAATTATAACTCAAAACAGTTACCTGCAGCCACAATGATTCTATAAAAAAAACGCTGACTGAAGGTTCAATTAATGGACTTGTGGAATTCGTATCGAACCCAGAATTAATTGACAATTCCTGGAGAGGTCCCGCGTATTATTAAGTGATCTCACGGTCCATACCTAAACAATGTTAGACTATTTTGTACCAAGACTTTCTTTTACAAGTGACCCATAGCCTTCCCTTTTCAACTAGGATAGGAGATAGGTACATATATAGGCATAAACCTTTTCTTCTTTTTGTGTGGTGAACTTTTGTCCTTATCTCCAACCTGGTACCTTTTCTTTAATTTAATGCAATCATCAATTGATCTGGAGCTAGTGGCGGAATGTTCATTATTCGCAAATCGTGACTATCTAAACAAATCACCTATCTTGGTTGCATTAAAAAATTAAGGTGGCTGGCAACAATAGCTAGAATTTCAACCATCAATTTTCTCAAGAGAAATGTGGTTCAGTCAGTATCTTTCATCAATATTTAATCAACCTATCTTTTTTGTGTACATATTGTCCACAATGAATCTCTTAGAAGATAAACGATTCAAATTATCAACACAAGACTTGTGGTGGAACCATGGATCGAACTTTTCGAGAGAAAACTTTGTTGAAATTTTTGTCCTGTATTGCCTCACATTCTTACATTTATTTAACAACAAAAATAGAAGCCCCAAGTCTCAAAATTTTTAGGGGCAAACTCGCCAGTCTCATGTTCTCTTTCACATTTCTTAATCGACCTGTTTACATATATCGTTTGGGAATTATATAATTCAAACAGTTACCTGCATGCACACAGATTCTAGATCTGGCTGAGTGGCTGGACCTGGTAATTAAGTTCAATGGACATTCGAGGATACAAGAAAAAAAAGTAAGTGAGATAATCTCAAAAATTGTTGTTTCATGCTCTACAAAACAGGGAAAATTGAATCATATGAAATATGTAAGATTTTGCCTATCATTCTAGAGTTTCATACATGAGTTGTACCCTACCAAGCGTGACTGATGATTTTGTTTGTTGGTCTTGGTTGTATTTACGCGCACAAGAGCCTTCCCTTCTCAACTAGAGTTGGTAAATTTGTACGTGTAAACCCCTTTTCTTTTTAGTGTAAATGATAAAGTTACTCTGTTAGAAGACTTTCATCCTTACCTCCAACATCTTACCGATAAAATATAGCTATTGCTGCCGGCCACCTTGATTTTTTAATACAACCATCAATCGATTCGGATTCTTTTGTATACGTCTTACCTTCTGTAAAGCTACTGCTACCGGTCACGTTGATTTTTTGTCGCTAATTCTGCCTGCCAATCGAATGCAGCTGTTATTGCCAGCCACCTTGATTTTTTAATGCAACATCCTTCAATTGACTTGGAGGTCTTTGTTCTTGTATGTCTGACCTTCCGTATAGCTACTGCTGCTGGCCACCTTAATTTTTTAATGCAACCATCAATTGACCTAGAAATCTTTGTTTTTGTTTATGTCTCATCTTATCTTCTATATAGCTAATGATGCTATGTACCAAAAAAAATATAGCTAATGATGCTGGCTGCGATGATTTTAAATGCAACCACCGATTGACCTGGAGGTTTTTGTTTTTGTCAATGTCTTACCTTCTTACTTACGTTTTGATTGTTTACTGCTACTGTGCTACACACAAGACATGGTACGATTATTATGAGCCTTGTTTGGTTAACGCAAGCAACCCCCCAGTAATGGTTGAGTCTTGCATCAGAAAACTTGATTTTCTTTTCCGTAAATACCATTTCATCAATTAATTTTTCCTATAAAATTAATCACTGATTGGACTTTATCATTCTGTTCACATCTAGGGATTGCCAAATTCACCTCCATTGGTACGTACAATACCCATTGCCTCAAATACAACTGCTTTAATTGTTAATGTGACATAGTAATTGCCAGGAATTTTAGTTGTTTTTTTCCAATTAAAAATGTAATAGTTCGTGAATAGAAAGTAGATTGTATAGAATTTGGAAAAGCTTATGGTACACCCCACATAGAATAAATTTTGGTCACAAAAACTTTGGCTAAAAAGCATGCATAACTGATAGTATCAATGTTTTTGGACTTGGTCAATTTGTTAACATCTAAGGATTGGCAGATTCACGTCCTTTATTACTAAATCCCATTGCTTCGAATTAAAGGACATGAAGGGCGGTTCATTTGGCAGTATTATACCCCTCGGCGGCTCATTAGGCGGCCAGGGAGACTAAGCGGAGCTAGGCAAATCTTGGCGGCTGCCTAGGCGGCTCGGCAGAGAAAATAAGCAGAGACATTATTTTCCGAAGACAGTCAAAATGCAAATTATAGTGATGTAAACACTTAGTTTGGAAAGACATTAATTGCCAAAACTTATTTTGTCACATCCAGATTAATTTCCTCCACAAGAAATTCATGGAAAATATTTCAAAATAAACATAAAATCTCTTGACGGTGCCTAGGCGAGCTAGGCGCTTGGTGGTGTGTTACCATCCGACTAGCGCCGAGCGCCTTTTAAAACATTGAGTTTCATACAGGAGTCGTATCCGGATTCGGATTGTTGTAGTGCATCCCCCTTATAGCGCGCTGCCGCCGTGTAGGACAACAAAACAATGTCATTCTTTTTGCCAAATGGAGCCAAAACAGAAAGGCCCTCAAAACTGTGCCGTTTTGTGCCACAAAGAGACACCACACCAACCCTCAAATACTTGAGCATCCACTCTATTTTTTTCTTTCAAATCTGTGTTGATCCAACCTTTGAAGTGTGCGTAGCAACATAGACATGTTGAGAATCATGTTCAAGAATCCCAAGACCATGAGCAACGACCAAACCGAACCGCTTCGAGAGCCATCCAACTGAAATGTTTCGCACCAATCAGTCAGTGACAGTTTTAAAGATTTACAAACCGACTGGTTTGAACAGTGATAAAAAGGGCCAAAAACTGACCGAACTGATTTTATCCCTATTTTTATCTCCAGATATAAGTAAGAAACAAAAGGGAATAAAATCATGAAGATGTAACAAGATAGCGACTGCATTAATGAAAGTTTCAGCTCGTAGAAATTCTTGATAACTTTTTACTCCTAGGTTTTATATTCCTCCCAAGACAAATCAATAATTTTCAACAAAAAAAAAAATGATGCAAAACTAACGTAGAGGGAAAAAAACTAAATAAAGGCAAAAAAAAAATCCGACTCAATTATTGAGCCAAAACTGGCCACGTCCTATCTCTAGCCTTTACGGCTTTACCATTACTAGCGGTAAATGAAGTCCCATTCATTTCACTCTCCAATTAATTAAAGTGACACTCTAAATTTTGAGCCAAAACTGGTCAAGAGGTAGAAATTACCTTGATTTAGGCAAGTTTCGAACCAGCTGTGTATGGCATTCGCAATTTTCTCTATTGTTTATTGTTTTTGCCTCCTAAAAAAATACATTTATTCCATATACTCTGCTCACCCTCATAAGGTTGCAGAGGCTTCCAATCTCGGTTTCCTGCGCTCTCTTTGTTTCCCCACCCTCTTGTCATCTCTCTTGTATGCGAAGCACAGGAAAAAACATGGACGCAGCCATGGTTGGAGAAGCACTTCTTGGCGCTGTAGTTGGAGTGCTGGTTGACCGTATGGCTTCCAAGGAGTTCATCAACTTCTTCCGGGGTCGAAAGCATGACGAAAGCCTCCTCAAGAAGCTGGAGGAGACCATGGTTGAACTCAATAAGGTGCTCAATGATGCAGAGAACAAGCAGTTCACTGATCAACGTGTGAAACGTTGGTTAGACGAGGTTAAAGATGCTGTCTACGACGTCGAAGACCTAGTGGATGAGATCGCTACTGAGGATTTGCGGAGCAAGGTGGAAGCCGATTACCCAAGAGGCAAAACGGGCTAGATGTGATCCCGATTGTCGGGATGGGTGGGGTGGGCAAGACCACCCTTGCTCAGCTTCTGTACAATGATGGCAGAGTGGATGCGCATTTTGCTAAGAAAGCATGGGTTTGTGTCTCTGACGTATTTGATGTTTCAAGGGTCACACTAGCAATTGTTGAGGTAGTCACTGAGAGGGCTTGTGACACAAAAGACCCAAACTTGCTTGCGGTCAAGCTGAAGGAATCTTTGAGTGGGAAAATGTTTCTTATTGTCTTGGATGATGTTTGGAACGAAAATTATGACAATTGGAACACCTTGATGACTCCTTTCAAATTTGGAGAACGCGGGAGTAAGATTATTGTTACAACGTGCAACGACGGTGTTGCGTCTATAATGCAAACAGGCATTCCTATTCATCGTTTGCATGAATTACCAGAGGAAGATTGTTGGGAGTTGTTTTCACAACATGCATTTGAGAAGGGAGATTGCAATGAACATCCAAACCTCGTAAGGATTGGTAAGGAGATAGTGAGAAAATGTGACGGTTTGCCTTTAGTTGTAAAAACTTTGGGGGGTCTATTGCGCTCCCAACGAGATGTTAAGGATTGGAATAATATACTGGAAAGTGCTATATGGGAATTATCGGAGGAGAAGAGTAACATCCTTCCAGCATTAAGATTGAGCTATCATTATCTCCCTTCACATTTAAAAAGATGTTTTGCTTTCTATTCTGTATTTATTAAGGATTATGAATTCGGCATGGAGGAATTAGTCTTAATTTGGATGGCACAAGGTTTTTTGGTGAAGCCCAAGCATAATAAGACAACGGAAGAAGAAGGTTATGAGTGGTTCCACGAATTGCTTTCAAGGTCATTTTTTCAAAGATCAAGTGCTCATAATTCTTTGTTTGTCATGCATGATCTTGTTCATGATTTAGCTCAATATGTGATGGGAGATTTCTATTATAAGTTAGAGGATGGAAATGCACACGGTATTTCTGAAAAGTTACGTCATTTATCGTATGTTCCATGACTTTGGGATGTTCAAGGAAATTAAGGAGGCTAAGTGTTTAAGAACTTTCCTAAATTTGACCCGTAGAAATTATGGCCCAGTTTTTTTGAGCAAAAAGGTTGTGGATGAGATTTTGCCGAGATTGACACGCTTAAGGCTGCTATCGTTGTCGAACACACAAATTGCAGAATTGCCTCATTCAATTGGGAACCTGATACATCTACGCTTTTTGAACCTCTCCCACACTTGAATCAATCAGTTGCCGAAATCAGTTTGTACCATGTATAATTTGGAAACATTGTTGCTATCCAATTGCGAACTTCTTACAACCTTACCGGCAGAGCTTGTAAAACTACTTTCATTGCGTCATCTCGATTTAAGTGGAACCACCTTGAAAGAGATGCCAAAGCATATGAATAAGTTGAAAGATCTCCAACAATTAACTGTTTTTGTAGTAGGAAACTGCACAGGTATTAATGAGTTGGGAGAGTTCCATCATCTTTGTGGAACAATCTCCATCTCAAGTTTGCAAAATGTAAAGAGCGGCAACGATGCTTTGGAAGCAAAGTTGAAGGAGAAAAAGCACCTTGAAAAGCTAGCGTTGAAATGGGATGGCACTACGAAGGATTCATAGAAGGAAAGAGTTGTACTTGAAAAGCTAAAGCCTCATAAAAATTTGAAGCACCTTGAGATAAAAAACTATCAAGGCACAAGATTTCCTACTTGGTTAGGAGATCAATCATTTTGCAGCATGGTGTCTTTATGTTTGGAGAATTGCGAGAATTGCTTTTCCTTGCCCCCACTGGTCAAATGCCCTCTTTGAAAGAGTTTACCATTGCAAGTATGCCGGGGATAATAAACGTGGGCCGTGAATTTTATGGAGAGACTAGTACTTCTTTAAGCAAACCATTTCCATCTCTGGAGGCTCTGCGTTTTGAAGATATGTCGGGGTGGGAGGATTGGTGTATATTAGATTCCGGAGAGTTCTCTCGGCTTCAAAAGCTTGAGGTAATCAAGTGTCCCAGGCTGATCGGAGACTTACCGACGAAGGTGCCTAGTCTAGTGAGACTTAAGATAAAGGATTGCCCAGAGCTTGTGGCTTCACTTCCGAGGAGTACTTCTATACGCAGCCTAGTGTTGAAGCAATGCCAAGGGGTACAGTTGGAATGGCAAGGTGTGTCTTCTGTTGAAACACTGAAGATTTTAGGCTTTGAAAGTTTGAATGAATTTCCAAGCGAGCTGGTAACACTTTAGAAATCTGAAGGAACTGAGGGTATCGAAATGTCCAAGGCTATACGTCCCACTATCTGAAGAGGAGCCACTGCAGTATGTACCTTGAAAGGCTGACCTTGGATAGCTGTGAGAGCCTCAAATCCCTCCCACTAGGTTTATTCCCAAAGCTTCGATCTCTTTTTATTTGGGAGTGTTCAAATTTCGAGACCCTATTCATTTCAGGTGGGATTCAGCTCCAAAATCTGTCTTCTTTATGGGTCCGGGGTTGCGAGAAACTGAAGGCTCTGCCAGAATAAATGCACACCCTCCAACCATCTCTTCAGACTTTGGTATTAGGAGATTGTCTAGAAATTGAGTCTTTTCCGGAAGGGGGTCTGCCCTCCAGATTATCTATAATTGCAAGAAACTTATTGGCGGCCGAAGAGATTGGGGTTTGCAAACACTACCCTCTCTCACATTCTTCTCACTTTCTAAAGATGAAGATGTGTTGGAGTCCTTCCCCGAGGAGGGGCTATTGCCCCCCACTCTTACATTTCTCCGCTTTGGAGATCTGCCGAATCTCAAATCACTGAACTTCAGGGGCCTTCAACTTCTTGGCTCTCTCGAAACCTTGTTCATTTGGAATTGCCCTCAGCTCCAATCCTTGCCAGAAGAGGGGCTTCCCACTTCCCTCTTGAATCTGAAATTGGAGCATTGTCCATTGCTGAAGCCTCGTTGCCGCAGGGAGGAAGGAGAAGACTGGCGTAAGATTGCTCACATCCCTCTTATAGAAATCGATGGTGAAGCAATCATTGACTAAGCCTATCCTATCTACGATACGTGGCCAAGAAAAACTAAAGCTTACAACTCAGGTATTTGTTTTGCACTGCATATAGAATACTTCCAAGAAATTAAAATTCAACCTGTCATGCATTATTTCATTGCATTCATCTTCTGATTCTTCTGTTATTATGTTCTCCAAATAGCGTCTATTAATTTTTCAACCACTTGTCTTTGTTTTTGCGTGTAGAAGTATGGGCTTCCACATTCATTTCTTTTCCTCATGACTTTTTTAGTTTTAGTTTTTTTTTTTTCAATGTGCAAAAAGGTTGATTTGATGAAGGAGTATTGCAGCTTGATTCAGCCCAATTTGGACCTACGACTGCTACTACTAGTCTACTACAAACAATAAAAATAACAACCCCAAATGTAATTGGCCTTGGTGGTTGGTGCCCATTCTAAGATCTTTCGGAAATTATATTACCATTTGATATTCGCGTTTATAAGATGAAAAGACCGTACCAAATACAGAGTGATTAGGCATAAATTGGAATAACTTGAAGACATTCGACCTGTCCTTTTTAATTCTCTTAAATATTGAGCTATTTACCATTGAAGTTGGTGCTCGTTTAAGCCTGCATGTTAAATTCTTTTTCAGTGTCATGCAACCCACTTTATTTTTTGCTCGCTAATTTTTTTTTAAAACTTTGGATTAGGCAAAGACAACAGCTTTCCAACATACTTATTTGGTTTTCAATTTCCAGTGTTTGGAAGTTCTCTGACTAATAACAAATAGCCAGAGAGCATGTACAACTATGGAGTTTGATCTCTCATCTTTCTTCAATATATGCGCTTTGTATTCTTCTCTGGCTTGAAATTTATACTTTTCAAAATAGTGTTGGGAATATTGACAAGGATATTTTTTCAAAAGATGGAAAAAAATATTTCTTAACTGTATCACTCAGGAAAGAATCACCTTTTCAATTGGTCCTATGGTGGGGCATGCCACTTGGTTTAATGCTAAGCTACACAAGGGCTGATTTTTCTGTACAGGAAACCTGAAGGTGTGACTGAGTAATGTATCTCAGACTATTTGGCCCTTCCCTTGAGTGGTTTAGCCAAATATGTCAGCATTTTTCTCTGGCATTTTCTGAATTCATAGTTCCCTTAAGTTTTCTTTTCAGAGAAAAATGTGATTTTGTTGCATCATTTTGTATTATAAACAACTTGGTCCTTCTGTAGAGCATCTAAGCTACTGCATATTTCTCTAAGTGGTTAACTTTTCTGGGTTGGTATTCTACTCAGCCTAACAAGATCTCAATCAATTGACTGTTATTTGAGATAAGCTTACAACTTTGGTCCGGGTCGCATTGCACGGCTTCTAAAGCGGGTGGATTTTGGTGGCCAAATTTGTATGACCCGATGGAAGATCATTTACGTTGTGTTTGGATTGTAATTTTGTGGAGGGAAGTGCTCGTATCACTTTGATATTACATGATTGTGATCAAACCTGTTTCCAGTGTGTGACATGGAGAAAACTTAGTTAGGTATACAAGTCTGAGGATACAAGTCTTAGTTAGGTATACATGGAGAAAACTTTGTCTCATCACAAATTCAGCGACATTTTCCTTGGATTTCTGCTTTTAGCATATCTAGTTTCTATTTGCTGGAGTGAAAGTGTAATGAGCCTACTCTTTTTATTTAATTCTTTTGCAGCAATTATTTTGTAGCCCCTATTTGAATGTGAATGTTGTACATTTGTTATTGCTTTGGAGGGACACGATAAGTCCCTCTCATAATCCGCTTTACATACGAGAAAGAGGATACCCAAATTAATAGCACTCCTAATTAAAAGAAAGAGGCGCGGACATGGCTTTTTTGGGTATGTACTGTGACTCTGTGAGGATTAACTTGTGATCGTTGAAGTCAGTACCACATAATACTCAGATGGACAGATTCTCTTACGGAATTTCAGAATATAGGCAATCACCATAATTTCTTGGGAGTGAAGCATAATATGTGCTAAAGTTAACAGATGTTTATGCATTTATATGATCAATGAAGCTTTACTGCTTTAAGGATTCTGAACTCTAAACTGCAATTTTTTCAGATTGATGAACCCTTTGAACAAGACCCATAAAGGGGGTAAAGGAGAGAGATAAAGAGATTTTTTATTTATTTATTGCTGATTAAGATACTCCTGAACCACTACTCCTTCTAACATATTTTTAGTTTTGCGTTATGGGGTTGAAGAGTTTCAAGTTACGAGTAAGGATTTAATCTTGGATTTTGGAACTTGGTTAGATAGATCATAGATCTTATTTTCAGCTTGTGTATAGAGGAAATGATGAAATGACATGGGAGAATACTGGTGAAAACGGGCTTCAAAAGGAAGTTTCAGTTATATATATCCAGCTGAGCCTAGCTGGCTATGTTTGACCAATTGCAATTGTACTTAGATTAGATAGATCACAGTTACGGGCTTGTTTATAGAAGACATGAAGAATGAACATGGGAGGATACTGTTAAAATTGGGCCTCAAAAAGAAGTTTCAGGTCCTTCCGTGGATTTGCAGATGAGCGTGGCTGCATTTATACTTCTTGCAATAACAAAAGGGCTGTAGCAGTTTATGTTATTATTATCTTTCTAATCTTTTTTATTGCAGATTCCTAATTTTACTTCTTCGTCTGTATTTGGTCCTTTCTTATGTTATGGTTTATTGATGATGCCACCCCAAGCTTATTAATTTCACGATAGGGTGTTTGATGGATGTTTGTTGAGAGTTTTGTACGTTAATCTTCGAAGTGAAATAAGCTCTTTACTATTTGTCTTAAGCAGGCCTACGTTTCTGCAACATCTGTTCCACTGCTAGCTGATGATTTTGTGTCACTTTTATGGCAGAGAAACAAGCACCCCAGTCTCTGGCTTTTGAAAACTTTCAGTCACAAGCAGGACACGCATACGATGCTGATCCATATAGTTTTGGCACAGTTGAGGTCTCTCAACATTATTACCAGCTGGTGCTTAATCTTTTATCATTTGGATGCAGAAAACTTCTACAGCAATGTAGTTGTCTTCCGGGAACAGTCTTAACTGTAGAAGTACTGCTTTGCTTGTCGTAAAATCTTCATTCTTTTAGTAGTACCCTTCAAATGTACCATGTAATGGGGGTTTTTTTTTTTTTTTTTCCTATTGTTTAGTGTTTCTTGATTTTTATTAGTTAGTCTTGGGGCTTCGCAGGTTTAAATCCTTTATTTTGCAATGATATGCTTGCAAACATGTAGATGCGTATTTTTTCGAAACCAGCTAGGGGTAAGTGCTAAAACTATGTGATGATAAAAAGGATAATCCTTAAGTGCGCTTTCAAATCTTTCTTTTTTGGAGAAAAAAAATATACTATCATAAAGATACTGCATCATATGATGTTTCGCTTATTTGTGAATAATGTGATTTAGCCCAGCAAAGGCATGTCATTTTGACCTTGACAGGTCTTTTTAACGAGATGTCAGAAGCACTGGGAGGTTCATGGGCAAATCCAGCTAAAGAAGTTGGAATTTGAGGATTATTCAAGGAAAATGGGTGCCTTGTTTTCCAAGCTTAACCACAAGGGCATCTCAAAAAACACCGTTGAAAAGCTTGTTCAGTTCTGTCAGTCATTGGACAAATGTGGTTGGACAAATGTGGTATCAGTAAATGTATTGGACCGTTTAGTTTTGTTCATTTGTGAGCCCTTTCCAAACCCTCTTAGACTATCAGAACCTTTCATTTTTTGAAGATCATTGAGATTATCAAGTGTACCATATTTCATGTTGCTCGGATGGCAACCAACACAGGATCGTTACAGATTTGTCTTAGATGTAAAATTGGTTCGATCAATTGGAACACATTTTTAAGATAAATGTGTTTTGTAACCTAATTAATTATCATTATTTGGACACTCATAACGGGATTTAAAAAAAAAAAAAAATTCCCTTTTGATTGTTGCTTTCACCTTGTTTGGTAATGATTAAAGACTATGATTTTTGGGGAAAGGACGGGAAGGAAACCTTCCAAGGTTTTGATGTGTTATTTTGTAGGTCTTTATTCAGGGATTGAAATATTTTTATATCTGGCTTATCGCTTAAATTGTACTTATGAGTTTTGAGGAATACGGTATTTCTATTGTCTCTTTAAAGAGATCTACCAAATAGTCTATCATGGAGGGTTAATCAAGACTTCTATTTTTGAGATGACATTTACAAGTTTTGAGGAATACGGTATTTTTATTGTCTCTTTAAGAGATCTACCAAATAGTCTATCATGGAGGGTTAATCAGGACTTCTATTTTTAAGATGACATCCACGGTCGATGTAGAGAATTCGTGTAAATTGTCAATTTCATGGTTACATCCACAACAATTTGATCAAATTACATTTGATTTGTTCGGAAAAAATACATTTTACATTTGTCTTAAAACTTTGATTGTACTCGAGATTTTTGGTGTGTAAAACTTTTCCCTGGTCTCTTCAAGAACAACCAAATTGTCCACTTTGGCAAGTTCAACACGACTTCTATTTTCACTATTCAAAATTGTTCGTTTGTTGATCACTATCTAGAGTTATTGTTAGAACGAACTTATAAATGGTACGAGTATGTTTCCTCCAATTTTATTTTCCTCCTCTACCGATAAAAACCAATCCCCACATACGTTCGTATCTGTTGAACACAAATTTCGAGTCTGCGAAAAAGACGGAAAAATGTTGAACAATAGTCAATTTTATTGATGTATGAAATTAGGGTTTACAATCTCTGATGTATTTTCTAATCAAAGAAAATAAAGTCTTCTGATTCTTCTCTTCGGTTGTTGAAACGAGGGCTTAATGCTTGATCTCGAATCAAACAGCGGAATCTTCTCCTAGATTTGTGGAGAAGTTGATGATTTGAGTTGGAAGTTCTTCGAGGCTTTGAAGCTTCGATTCGGAGAACTTCTTGATGGATGCACACTTGAAGGATTCTGAAGGACTTGAGGGCTTTGATCTTCAGAGCTCTGGAGCTTGTATGCTTCGAAGTGCAGATGGGAAAAATATGAGAGGAAACACCTCTATTTATAAGGATTTGGGTGGAGACTCCAACCCTAACCTTCCATATTGATCTCTTTAATTATTTCCTTTATTGAATTTAAAAGAAATAATAATTATTATTATTCACCAGTTAGCCTAATTTGATTGGCCGAACTTGATAAAATAATAACTGTGTCATTTTGACACGTGGCACCATTTGATTGGTCCATTTACATGTCTCTGACTTTTGACCACGGACACTTGGCATCATTTGATTGGCCCGTCCATGAAACTTTGACTTTGACTTAAAGGCACTTGGCGACATTTGATTGGCCAATTTGTATGCCCTAGCAACACGTGGCGATTTGTGATAGGCTAGAAATTTTACATGCCTACAGATGCCCCCTCGAGACTTGCTCATGTACGAAAGTGAGTAGGTCTCGAAATATTGACTTGATTTGATTTGATGCCGGAAATTTGTGTACACGGCGATCGAGGTTTTTTTTTGTTGCTTGACATTTGGTGTTAAGTTGAATTTCAAAAGTTGAACTCGTAGGCTGAATTTAAAATCCATGCATAGTCTTGCACGATTTTGAATTTTTTTTTTTACCGGAGGCAATAAAATTTTGATAGCCCAATTTATTTGTGGACTAAAATTTGATAGCCCAATGAATCAAACCCATAATGAATTCATGCTGATGAATCAATCTCAGAGAAACTTGCGTTCGGGACGACCTAGCGAAGCCAAATCCCATCTAACCTTTCACCGCCTCGCTTTTCTTTTGCTTGGAGAGAAATTAATTTGAATAAGGGAACTTGTGAATTTTGACAAGATCTTAATTTCCTTTTGTGTGCTTGAACTGGCCCTATAAATTAAGAAGAATAATACCACCGAATCCCCACAACTGAGTCCATAATTTAAGTAGTTTCTGAATTGACACGGTAAGCCTTCTTCCTCTGTACGCAAATTTGTTGCTTCTCTTCTTTTATGACCGCCCATGTGAACACATGAATCAAGCCGACTTTCTTAAGAATAGCTTAAGAATTAACAAAATCTCGGAATAGCTTAAGAAGTAGTACATGCCACTTGCGTCTGGATTTCTTTTCTTATCTATAAGCCACTTCTGAAAATTTTCTTGTGATCGTAACCCCCCCTTTTTTTTTTTGCCTCCTTCTATTTTGTAGGTACCAAAATTTTTTGGATTGCGAGTCCTTTTGCAGACACTCAGAGAGTAACCTGGTCCCATTAGAAGGTACCAGTCCCCTTTCCGGAAGGACCAGAATAGAGCATTGTTGCCCTGTTTTAATCCCTTGTGCGTCTCGATTTAGTGCACTCGGCTTTAAATTATTTGCTTTTGCACTTCACCTCCTGATTGTGACTTAGCCAAGAATACTAGATATGTACTCATGTAGCTAACAATTTTGCAAACACAGTAGGACAATTGGTAATAACTTTGTCCGCTGTATTTTTTGACTTGCTTTGTTCCACCGAATGCATGGCAAACAAAAACCCTGTTTTCTTACCACGGCATGTACTCGTCTTTAGCTTTTGGCCAATGCCAATTTTGTTTCCCCTGACTTGGTCACTTCTAGGCATGAGTTTTCAAGTGATCAAAACATATTTTAATGACTGCAATTTATTCAGCATATATGGACTTGAAATCCACATGATCGTGAATTTTTTTTTGGAAGTCCTGACTTGATTACGATGGAAGCATGCGCTGTCTTTTAATATTTGCAAGAGCCCCTTTCTTTTAACGATACGTGACTCCTTGAATTTTGACAATTCAGAATTTGAAGTCTTGATACTCCAATTAGCTTAACTCACTGAATCTTACTCTTCCATGTTTGTTTTGCGCAATACAAACTGCATCTTTTCTCCTTCAATGGAAACAGTAAGTTGTCATGCATAACTTCATGATATATTTTTTTTTGACCTTGTGGGATCATGCAGCATATAGCCTACACCTCGTTTTGGACTGATTAGACCAAATTTTAATTTGAGTAGAGAGATAGCGCAGAACCACTAAACTCGGAACAAAATCTTTTTGTTGTCAGAGAACTAAAAGCAATTGTAGACTTAGAACCCTTGTGTGGTAGTCTCCCAATTTTGACAACCAGTTATTGGCCCTTTATTCTCCTTTTCGAACAAAGTAAATTGGCTTACCATGGCACTTTTGATCCATACCCGTGCTATGAAACAGTAGGTATCTATGTAAAAAAAAACTGAGCCTTATGATTTTCTTAACCATGCACGCATTAAAATATGTTGCGTTTGTTTACATGATCCAGTGGACTACTATTTCTTTTTAACCATGTGCTAATTTTTTTTTTTTTCTCTTTCCTGTTCCTTGTCTTGCAGTCTTGAAACAACGCCTTTGAATCTCCGCATCGACTGTTGGAGAGAGTCTGGTTTATTTGTTAACCACGCCTCTGACCTTTCCTTTTCATATCAATACTCTAAATTTTCTACTGATAATACGTCATTGTTTTCTTTTGCAGATTTGGTGCTTCACAGCTTATTTGAGCTTTAAGGCTCCACTACTGTTATTTCTTTGAGCTCTGCAGTTTATTCGAGCTCTGCTCCGCAGCTGTTATTTCTTCAAGCTCTATATCGCAACTTCTTCGAGCTTTAAGGCTCCGTTGCTGTTATTTTTTCAAGCTCTGCATCGCAACTTCTTCGAGCTTTAAGGCTCCGTTGCTGTTATTTTTTCGAGCTCTAAGGCTCCGTTGCTGTTAGTTCTTCGAGCTCTGCTCCACAACTTTTTCGAGCTTTAAGGCTCCGTTGCTGTTATTTCTTCGAGCTCTACTCCGCAACTTTTTCGAGCTTTAAGGCTCCGTTGCTGTTATTTCTTCGAGCTCTAAGGCTCTATGAAGAGATGGCCTTATTCAATGATCATTCGATAGATGATCATCAATTTTTGTCCATCAGTTATGAAGGCGCTGCCCCAGCAACTCAAGTTGACCTCTGGGTTCATGATCCAGCCATTGGAGCTCTTGCAATAGATTGGGATCTTTCTCCCGATTCACACCATCTTGCACGATGGTATACTGAATCATCTCGAGAATTATTTAACCATGGGAAGTCCACTTTTATCTCCGGCGATGCACTATTACTGCGATCATCTCTCCACAAGAAGAACAATGATTCTGAGCGCTTCCTTTTGTTAGGCGATCGAATCATCAATGGAGATGCTAAATGGGGTAACACGACTCCTCAGTTTGGGGAAATTTCTTTCATTGACGGATATTGGGAGTGGTTAGAAGATGTGCTCGCACGGAATAAAGACATGCTAACTAGTGCGAAGATATATGACGCTGTCTTTGCATCCTTATTTACTTATGTTCGCAACACAAACCTTATTCGCTCATTTTGTGAGCTTTGGTGTCCCTCAACAAATAGTTTACACGTACCAATTGGAGAAGTGTCTATTTCTCTATGGGACCTACGCCAAACTGGGGGACTTTCCATTGATGGAATCTTCTATGACGAGGTCGTGCCTTCTGCTAGAGAACTCACTGGTGTTGACAAAAAGGATGTGCCACTTCTTCCTCCAAGTTGCAAGTACTTATTTTTGGCGTATCGCAAAATTTATTGTGCAAGCGAGGCTTCAAATGTTACTGTGCATGATTGGGTAAAGTTCTGGTTTAAAGAGGATCCCCGTTACAAACAGCCGCCTGCTAGAGTTCAGAAGAAAAGGTTGGGCGAGCCCAGGACATCCAACAATCCAACCGGCTTTATTGGAGAGAAAAAGTTGCGCTCTAAAGATACAGAAAAGGTCTTTGACGACTTGGGAGTTGAGAAGGACGTGAAAGAAGAAACTAATTTGGCTGCTCTTCTATCTTGTTGGCTATGCATTTTTGTGTTGCCTAACAAGGAAGTTGATCAAATTCGTCCAGGCGTCTTCAAAGTAGCAAGTATGATGGCTCAAGGAAAGAGGTTTTCTTTGGCGGTACCTGTCCTTGCGAGCATATACCATGGTTTGAGAGAGATCACATCTTCACCTAATCCAAGCAAATGTGGCGCAGCGTTTCCCATCCATTATGTTTATGGGTGGCTTGGTCGTTATTATGACAGTTACTTCTTGTCTGCTCCCACAAAATTTGAATGTGGTGCCCGGATGGTGAGACTTGCTGGGGAAAAGAAGGCTAAACATTTTAGTTTTCAAGAAGCTTGTGATCTTTTGAAGAGCATCACACCATCAACTCTATCGCTCTTAGCCTTGGGTAAACCACAACAAGGAATTGTCACTGACCATGGGAAGCATTCAGACTCTTGGAATGATTACGCCATCAGTCTCAGATCAAGCTACTTAACTCTTCGTCGTAGCAATGAGCATATTGTTGAGCCATATAGCCCTCACCGATTTGCTAGACAATTTCGATTTTGCCAAGACATTCCTGGAAAGTTAAGAGAAGAGCTCTCAACCGGCACTTTGGAGGCTATATACCAACTTTGGGAGTCTTGCACGAGATTAAACACGAGGGCTGATTTTATGATTCCGTCGCATTCATCTGAAGGCCTATCCACCAAAGAGTATGTTGAGTGGTGGGACAAATCTTCGAGCAACTTCTGTGGAAATAAACTTGCATGTGAGAAGCCAAAGTCACCTCTTGCTGCTGCAAAAGGGAAGAATATCATCACATTTCGCACAACGAAGTCAAAGTTGGCTACAGAAGTTACTCCACCTTCCTCAAAATCTAAAGAAAAGGAAGTGACCAAAGCAGTAACCAAAGAAAGCAAGAAGGCCGCAGTAGTCAATCCAAAGACTCCTTTGAGTATTCCAGCATCTAAACCAAAGCCTATTGTTAGCAAGGCTTCAGAACCAATGGGTGAAAACAAGAAAAGGACTAACATAGTTCTTTCAGAAGGAAGTAGTTCCGACAAAGGTGAGTGCCATTGGAAGCGTTCGAAAAAGAAAGCAGCAGACTCTGATTCGCGATTGAAAGAGAAAGTGACGGTTTCTGATTTGGCGAAATTGGACTATAATTTGGATGGCATTCTTGATGATTTGCCGGACACTTCAAACCATGTTGAGGTATTGGGTAAACGAGTAAGCTTTAATCACTGCCTTCTTTTGTTCTTTACTTTGTTTATTCTTTATAGAAGTTTGGAATTTTCTCATCAAATCTCTTAATGAGTTATTTCCCTCTACAGTTGGAGAACCAGTTTGCATCAAATGAGCGTGAAGGTTCTGTTGATGGTCCAGACCCTTTTGATCTTGCTTTGCGATCAAAACATAATTTTGTATCTGGGGCAATCCACCTTCCATCTACTTCCAAGCCTTCTACTTCCAGGCCTTCTATGTTAGATTGTGCGGCGCCGTCGACTGCTACTGCATTTGATACGGGGAGTATGATCAGTTGTGGTCGTCTTTTGGCCGCGAAGATGTATGATAGCAATATTAAGAGTATCTTGGGCAAAACCCCTTTTGAGAAGCTAACATCTTTAAGACCAAAACTGCAAGTGATTTACGCTGAATTTTCAAAGCTTGAATTGGATTATTCCCCGCTCCAAACTCAAGTGGAGAAATATATACAGAATACCACCAACTATGTTTCCATGAGATCGAATTTTGCTAGCGGGATGACTTCAGAGGTGAAGGAGCGACGATTGGCAGATGTTGATACCAAGAGAGGTCAACTGATGGAGGAGCTAGATCAGTTGGACTTGGAGGCCAAAAAGCTTAGAGAATCCCTTGAAGGGTGCTTGCTCGACCAAAGTGCGTCGTAATAAGAAGTGCCCCAAGCGTAGGGCTAGGTCGGTTGCAGCATAATAAACTCGGAAGTCTGAGGTCGAATCCACAGGGAGCCAATGGAGCTAGGCCGGAGGTTTGATTTACGAAGGGTTTTTAGCGTTAGGACCGCCAACCTTTGAGTTCGGCTTTGAGACGGCCAACTTTTGAGTGATGAAAATTCTTTCTACCTCCTAACTTTAATTGAAAACGAAGATTGACTAGAAATTAAAAGCGACAAGGTCTAGGGGTTTATTCCGCCCATAACTTAGGCCGTTCAATACTTCTCTTCGATAACTCAAGTGAGAGTCATTGTCATTTGATCTCCCTCGGAAAATTTAGCAATGAAAATCAAGTTTAACTTATACAATGGGGTTTGGAAATGAATGAAAACTCGTTTAGGCATTTTATCGAACACAAAGAGAGCCATGGTTCCAAGCATTGGGTGTGCCAAGAGACTTGTCTACACCCAATCAAAGAAGTTAACATCTCTAGGTTTAGACCAAGTATTAGAGTTTAACAAGTTCTTTGAGGCATTTTGGCAAACACCTAGAGTGACATAGCTCCAAGCATTATATGTGGCAAGAGATCAAGTCCTTGCCTACACATAATCAAAGAGGTTAACAACCCTAGGTTTTGTTACATAAAGATAAGAACTTAATCCATCCACAAACCATATTAAGCACAAGAAATGAGAGAAGTCATTAAACTACCAAAGTCATGGGGTAGAAATCACCCCATGACCAAGCCTTGAACACTACTCACCCATAGTGGGTGTAAACACAAGGGAAAATGAAGAGAGATACGAAAACATGCACAAAAACGGAAATAAAAACTAGATTAATAAAGATCTTGAGTTAACTTACAAGTTTAATGAAGAACAAAAGCTTTAAAACCCAAGCAATCAACCTCCATTGAAGAGAGAGAGAGAGCTAGGGAGAGGAGGGAGGTAGAGAGAGAAGTGAAATTGGAAGATAACCTAATGAAATCAGGTCTGGGGGTATTTATATGCCCTCAAAAACGTGCTACAAAAGTCCTAAATACCCCTAAGTTGTTGCTTTATCGGGTACAAAATTCTGCAGAAAAACCCAGTTGGTACAGGTACTGGATTTTGTGGTACCGGTACCAGTCTTCGAATGGCATTTTTGCACAGCTACTGGTTACTGGGTACAGGTACTGAGATTTCAAGTACAGGTACCACCTGGACAATTTTTTATCCTTCTTTGATTCTTCACCCTATGCATGTCCCTTGGCCTTCCGATGTCCGGCACACCTTCCAATGCTACTTTTCATCATTCTTGGGACTCGGTGGCAAAGTGCCATGTGGCTTTGGCTCTTTGGATGCTTTCGGGTTGTCCTCCTTGGCGTAAAAATACCTTATTTTTCCCTTTTAACCTGTAAGGGTCAAAAATACCAACTCCGCGCAACATCATCTAATTAAAGTAAATTATGCACGAAAAAGGGACAAAAATGGTATCGATAAGCCCATTTATAAACACTATCGAGGGCTTATCACACCCCCCAACTTGGACTTTGCTAGTCCCTAGCAAACTTAAACAAAAAGTATGTAATTAATGCTATGCAATCTTCCCTCGAAACAGATACGACAACTATGCTCAATGACATTTGGCAAAAGTTCAAACAAACACCCCTTCGAACTCAATCACATGCAACCCATGCACATGCATACAATGAACTAAGGTGAACAAATTATGCCAACGGCCAAGCAATACACGTCCACCTTGAGTTTCCATTCCAGGACTCAAAAGAGCAAACTTAGGTACCAAATTGCACGAAGAAATAAACTAGAACTACATCCCATGATAAGCGCTAGCAAGAATTGCAATAGCAAGAAACAAAAAGCTATGCATGCTACTAAAAAGAGCGCCGACAAAGAGAGCTAAGCAATTATTTACAAACAACTAAGCTAACGGAAATTCCATACTAAATTAGCATTAGATATCGATCATGCATCAAAAGGAGTTAGACGAGCTTACATTAGGATCAACTAAGGACTTTTAGGCTAATAACGACCTTGGTTTCAAAATGGAAGGGACGCAAACAAAAGAATAGTGGCCATAAACTTTTTGCTTGGTTTCAACTACCCCTGGCCACTACCATGCCCTACACTACCCAAGGCTTGGCCACATGCCGGCCGAACAAAAACGAAAGCAACACAAATAGAAACAAAACTACTAAGCTGAAACTACTACGACTCACCACCGACACTACTCAGTCTCGTCCTCATTGTCATCCCCTTCCTCATCATCGGAGTTTGACTGGTGGAGCTTGAAGATTTGTGTATGGTTTGGTGGGATTTGTTGGTGAATCAAGAGTTGGAGATGCGGGATTTAGGTGAGAGATGACATCGGCAAAGTTAGGGCTCTCTCTGCGATCGTGAAGTGTGAAGGAAAGAAAGGGGTTTGGGTTTATAAAGTGGGGTTGGGAGAGTCCTGATCACGTGCAAAAGTTTTCAAAAATCCCCAGCTAGTACAGGTACTGCAAATTTGGAATACCCGTACTCGTCAAATTTTTTTCAAATTGTCACGCCACTGCCCAGCCGGTACCCGTACTGAGATTATTCGGTACCCGTACCAATTGCACTTTTCCAGAATTTTTCAACTTCATCAATTTCAACTCCCAGCCACTTATAACACATGCATCACCCTCCAAACCACCTTGAAACATGAAAAACAGTCCTCAACATCCCTCCAAACAACCGGCTTCCTAAGCTTAAGCAAAAACGGAGATTCGGACTACGGCTCAACAATTTAGGACGAGGGGACACATTTGTGGTTTTATCATGCAAAAATTGCCTTGAATCATTTCCTACGTATGCCAATCAACTCCAATGTGATGCATAAAAGATATCGAAACTATTCAAGTACAAACAAACAGAGATTATTTACGCAAGTGCGGAAAATGAGACAAACAAGCATGGGATGCTTTAAAATGAACTTCAACTCTAGGCGATGCACACTACTCAACACACATTGGAGCTCAATTTGTTCAACAAAGTTCACGTATATGCATGCACCTGGATTCAACACATAGTTAAATTCGACGGGGTGGACGACTCTTGCCATTATTAGGGAAAATTGAGCATAATCTAAGTATCTAGCATTGGAATTCACTAATTACAAGGGAAAATTGCACAAAATTTTTTTTTTAAAATTCTATGCAAAAACGAAAACGCAAACCGTAAATAATCTATCCCCCCCAACTTGAAATGAGCAGCGCCCTCGATGCACAAAGACGGAAAATAAGGGAAGGGAGAACAAAAATGTACCGACGGGGTGGAATGTCAACCACCCGATACCTCGACCAAATTGGAGGATTTTGAGTCATTGCCACCGTTCGTCATCGGGACCGCTTCCAAGGCCCACTCTTTCGGCCCCGCCATCGGAACCATAGCTAGTCGCACAAGGCCATCGCCGGAGCTTTCTTGGGCTTACAACCGCGACACATAGTCGCACCCATGCTTAGGGCTCCTGAATGCCGCACTGACCCCGACTTTTAGACCCAAACTACCAAGGCTGGTGCGGTAGCATGTTGCCCTGCAAAAGACTTAAGAACCAACTACCTACTAAGAGACAAATGACATTAGTACCACCGGCTCGTGGTAGCCCGGCACAAAAATTATTATGAACAAGTATTTAAACCACCGAATCGTCACGTGATTGAACGGGTACTACTTTTCTCCCCATGTTTCGCTTAAGGTGTCGCAAAGCAAAAGGAACAATACCTTAGGCGAAACACAGGTGGCTATACCGGACCACAAAAGTAAAATGGAAAAGGAGGGAGAGAGAGAGGAGTGTATGTGTGTTCAGCCAAACGTGGATTTCGAACATTGATTATGCCATCAAGAGCTATTACCATGAGCACATCACTCCACTCCAAAATCTTGGTTAAAAATTGAATTCGGCCATACCACAAAATAAGATACTTTGAGTAGCGCAATTGCCGAAGTCGTTTTAAAAATTTAAGTTCAATTAACTGAGCATTCCAAACTATATTGAGTTTCAGACTGTTGACAAAATCTACAATATAAGGATGGTAAACCAAATCAAAGTCATCAACACCAAGAAAATCAATATGTTCCACTCCCACAAAATCTTGGAATGGTGGAGACTCAACAGGAGTGCTAACAACAACAACATCTACAGAATTCTCATGAGGAGAACATTGGACATTAAACTCATCACGGCATCCTAACTCTGAGGTTTTTTCCCAACCTAAACCGACCTTTTCAATAATGAAAAGCGGCTCTATTTCCTTTTCCTCAACATTTAAGTTGGCATCTTCAACATTGACATCATAAACCCAAGATTCAGAATTTTCGGCCAATTGATCAAAGTAATCCCAATTTTCATTTGCAGTTTTATCCGAAAATGCACCATCAAACATCTTATCTACAAGCTGACGCGTTGTAGAATTTAAACTCTTATAGAAAATTGGAATAAGGTGCCTTGTTTCACAGCAATGCTGCGACCAATAGAGTATGGGATATCTAAACCGCCACCAACAACACGTAAAAGACTCTTCATCAAGTTGATAAAAATTTACGATTTCATGTAGCAGCATATGAGTCTCATGAATTGGGGAAAACTTTTTGAAAAATTGATTTTCCATATCTTGCCATGTAACTATCGATCCTGGGTTTAATGAATGAAACCAACTCTTAGCCCTATCTTTCAAAGATGATGGAAATATTTGAAATAAGGCCACTTTATCATTCATGCAAAGCTCCTCAAGTTCTACGATGTGTGCACATGGATTTTCAGAAGCTAAGCCATGGAAAGGGGGCAACACTTGAAGCATGCTCGGCTTAGCACTAAAAGAACTGGCGGTTTCCATTCTACTTCAAAAATAAAGATAAAATTAAAAACAAAAGATGGAATACTTACAGTGCGGTGTAAAGCAATACGCGCGTCCAAGTTAGCTACCAATTGATTCCCCGGCAACGGCGCCAAAAATGCTTGCTCGACCAAAGTGCGTCGTAATAAGAAGTGCCCCAAGCGTAGGGCTAGGTCGGTTGCAGCATAATAAACTCGGAAGTCTGAGGTCGAATCCACAGGGAGCCAATGGAGCTAGGCCGGAGGTTTGATTTACGAAGGGTTTTTAGCGTTAGGACCGCCAACCTTTGAGTTCGGCTTTGAGACGGCCAACTTTTGAGTGATGAAAATTCTTTCTACCTCCTAACTTTAATTGAAAACGAAGATTGACTAGAAATTAAAAGCGACAAGGTCTAGGGGTTTATTCCGCCCATAACTTAGGCCGTTCAATACTTCTCTTCGATAACTCAAGTGAGAGTCATTGTCATTTGATCTCCCTCGGAAAATTTAGCAATGAAAATCAAGTTTAACTTATACAATGGGGTTTGGAAATGAATGAAAACTCGTTTAGGCATTTTATCGAACACAAAGAGAGCCATGGTTCCAAGCATTGGGTGTGCCAAGAGACTTGTCTACACCCAATCAAAGAAGTTAACATCTCTAGGTTTAGACCAAGTATTAGAGTTTAACAAGTTCTTTGAGGCATTTTGGCAAACACCTAGAGTGACATAGCTCCAAGCATTATATGTGGCAAGAGATCAAGTCCTTGCCTACACATAATCAAAGAGGTTAACAACCCTAGGTTTTGTTACATAAAGATAAGAACTTAATCCATCCACAAACCATATTAAGCACAAGAAATGAGAGAAGTCATTAAACTACCAAAGTCATGGGGTAGAAATCACCCCATGACCAAGCCTTGAACACTACTCACCCATAGTGGGTGTAAACACAAGGGAAAATGAAGAGAGATACGAAAACATGCACAAAAACGGAAATAAAAACTAGATTAATAAAGATCTTGAGTTAACTTACAAGTTTAATGAAGAACAAAAGCTTTAAAACCCAAGCAATCAACCTCCATTGAAGAGAGAGAGAGAGCTAGGGAGAGGAGGGAGGTAGAGAGAGAAGTGAAATTGGAAGATAACCTAATGAAATCAGGTCTGGGGGTATTTATATGCCCTCAAAAACGTGCTACAAAAGTCCTAAATACCCCTAAGTTGTTGCTTTATCGGGTACAAAATTCTGCAGAAAAACCCAGTTGGTACAGGTACTGGATTTTGTGGTACCGGTACCAGTCTTCGAATGGCATTTTTGCACAGCTACTGGTTACTGGGTACAGGTACTGAGATTTCAAGTACAGGTATCACCTGGACAATTTTTTATCCTTCTTTGATTCTTCACCCTATGCATGTCCCTTGGCCTTCCGATGTCCGGCACACCTTCCAATGCTACTTTTCATCATTCTTGGGACTCGGTGGCAAAGTGCCATGTGGCCTTGGCTCTTTGGATGCTTTCGGGTTGTCCTCCTTGGCGTAAAAATACCTTATTTTTCCCTTTTAACCTGTAAGGGTCAAAAATACCAACTCCGCGCAACATCATCTAATTAAAGTAAATTATGCACGAAAAAGGGACAAAAATGGTATCGATAAGCCCATTTATAAACACTATCGAGGGCTTATCAAAGGGATTGATGCACAAAGAGCTCAAAAACAGCATGGTGTCTCAACTTTACAAGAGGAGCGAGCCATTATAGAAGCGACTGAGGTGATAAAGCCGGCGGACATGGAAGTGGCTAACAATTTGGAGCAACTTCTAAAGTCCGAGTTGGAAGAGATCCTGAATTTGGCTTGGCTGGACTAGTTTTCCTTCATCATATTTCTTTTATTTAGGCTTGTTTAGTTTACTAAATGGATGTTCCATTTTTTTTTTAGTAAACCATGCCTTTGCATTTATGATGTTTTAGCATAAGACAATCACTTTATTATTTAAATAAAGTTTTTCTCATACTTTTAGCCATTCACAGTTTATTCTCTTGCAAGCCATGAATAGCATAGTTGTGATTGAATATATTTATTTTTTGATGGATTGACTGAACTTAAGAAAATTCTCAAGTTGCCTACGTACCCTTGGAAGGGATCAAGTCAAAACGTAGTTCAAAGGTAAGACAATTTTTTTTTGAATGACTGAGCTCGAATTCAAGCTGCCTACGTACCCAAAATGGGATCAAGTCAAACGTAGTTCATTTGTTTTGTTTTGTTTTGTTTTTTTTTTTTTGGGCCGTGCACAGTTTTAGCTCATGCGGGCCAGGAGCAACATGTAGTTTAGGCTCATGCGTCATGGAGTAACGCTTGCTCTTCAAGGGTAGTAGCGCTTCAAGAATTTGCCATTTATGGGGCCAACTCTTAAGCCATCTTCAGCAACCACTTTGTAGGCGCCACTTGAGTAAACTTCTTGCACCACATATGGTCCATCCCACTTGGAAATGAATTTGCCACCGATTTTATGGGTGGTATTAATGGGCCTTCTCACAGCAAGAACCAAGTCCCCTTTCTGAAAGGAACGAAGACGAACTTTCTTGTTGAATGATTTTGACATGCGGGCTTGATAACACTCAAGACGTTGTTGTGCCTCAAGTCTCTTTTCATCAAGTGCTTCTAATTCTTCAAGGCGTAAGCGAGCATTGTCTTCATGAGTGAGACCTTCTTGAACAGCCATCCTTAAAGACGGGATTTGACGTTCGAGCGGCAAAACAGCTTCCACGCCGTACACTAGCGCATATGGAGTGGCTTGAGTAGGTGTTCGATATGTAGTTCGATATGCCCAAAGAGCTTCTTCCATTCTCTCAGGCCAATCCCTCTTTGCTTTGGCAACCACCTTCTTCAATAAGTTCCCAAGAGTCTTGTTGAATGCTTCCGCAAGACCATTCGCAGGCGGGTTGTACATAGTAGAGGTATGCTGCTTGAAGCCAAATTTCTGGCAAAGTCTGGTAACGGCACTGTTGTAGAAATTCTTTCCGTTGTCTGTGATGATGCAACGTGGTACACCATATCTAAAGATGATGTGAGTACGGATGAAGTTGACGACATTTTCCTTCTTCACCTCTTTCAGTGCGATTGCCTCTGCCCATTTGGAGAAGTAGTCAGTTGCAGCCAAGATGTACAAGTGACCATCAGAAGACTTCGGCAAGGGCCCCACGACATCCATCCCCCATGCATCAAAAGGCCAAGAAGTGACAGTTGGATGGAGCAGTTCTGGCGGTTGATGTATAAAATTGGCGTGGATTTGACAAGCATGACATCTCTTGGCGTACTCCATGCAATCCTTGACCATGGTTAGCCAATAGTAGCCCATTCGTTTGATGCGAAAATGAAGTTTGGGGCCAGATTGATGAGCGCCGCATATTCCAGAATGAGCTTCTTCCAAAGCTTTCTTGGCTTCATTTTCTTCAAGGCAACGGAGGAATAACCCTTCAAAAGATCGGCGGTAGAGCGTGTCTTTATAGAAAATGAATCGAGGAGCTCGACGCTTTACATCCGCTCTCCTATGTGGATCATCAGGCAGTATTCCATGTTGCAAATAATCAATAAGGGGTTGGCGCCAATCCTCTGTTTCAATTTCAAGCACTGAGACAACATTCACTTCCCTTTCACCATTGTCCTCATCATCAAAGATTGGAGGTATGACCCAACTTCGGCATATTGGAACGTGCGTCTCTTGGTCAGGGAAAGCAAGGGTAGAAGCAAGTTTTGCAAGTGCGTCTGCTTGCTTATTTTCGCCTCGCGGTACATGCTCCAGAGTGACACCACCAAGCCATGCAATCAAGCGACGTGCGTAGTTGTTGAAAGGCATAAGTTCAGGCTTCCTTACTTCATAGATGTCGAGGAGTTGGTTGATGATCAACATTGAATCTCCATATACCTTGAGTTGTAAATGCTTTGCTTCAACTGCCATCTCCAGTCCGAGGATGAGAGCTTGGTACTCAGCCTCATTGTTTGAACAGTTTTGTGTGAGAGCGAAAGCATAAGGCAAGACATCTCCTTTTGGGGAAACAAATACTACGCCTGCGCCTGCGCCACTTCGATGTGACGCGCCATCAAAGTACATTGTCCATGGGGGACGAACTTCTACCACCATGACGTCTTCATCAGGCAATTCTTCAGACAACTCCCACTCGGCCGGTATAGGATGATCTGCTAAGAAATCAGCTAGAGCTTGCCCCTTAACGGCTTTTTGAGGTACATAGATGATCTCGTATTGTTGAAAGAGAAGAGACCACCTTGCCAATCGATCAGTGAGGACCGGCTTTGTCATGACGTACTTGATTGGGTTAGCCTTCGAGATGAGGTGCACAGTGTGAGCTTGAAAATAATGTCGCATCTTTTCAATTGCGAACACTAGAGCTAGGCACATCTTCTCAATTGTAGAATAGTTCAATTCATGAGGCAGCATCATTCTACTCAAGTAGTACAAGGCGCCTTCTTTCCCTTCATCATTCTCTTGAGCAAGCAAGGCCCCCACTGAACGCTCTTGGGCTGCAACATACAAGATTAAAGGTCGTCCAGGTTTAGGAGCGGTGAGAACAGGAGGTCTCGTCAAATATGATTTAATGCTCTTGAAGGCATTGTCGCATGCTTCATCCCAATCAAAAGGAGTCCCTTTCTTCATGAGGCGGCTGAATGGTTGACATCGCCCAGCCAAATTTGATATGAAGCGACGAAGGTAAGCCAATCGTCCTTGAAGACTTTTCAACTCGTGAATATTTCGAGGTTCAGGCATTTTCATGATAGCATCAATTTTAGCTTGTTCGATCTCTATGCCGCGGTTACGCACAATGAACCCAAGGAACTTCCCAGACGTAACCCCAAAGGCGCACTTCAAGGGATTCATCCTAAGTTGGTACCTTCGTAGCCGCTCAAATACTTGCCTCAGATCATGAAGATGATCGGCTCGTTTCTTGGTCTTCACAACTAAGTCATCGACATAACACTCCACATTTTTGTGAAGCACGTCATCGAAGATCTTCTGCATTGCCCTTTGATATGTGGCACCTGCATTCTTCAAGCCAAAAGGCATAACTTTGTAACAGTAGATGCCTTTTGGTGTACGAAAAGCTGTGAGCTCTTCATCTTGCGGAGCCATGCGGATTTGATTGTACCCAGATGAACCATCCATGAATGATAGGACCTCATGTCCAGTAGTGGCATCAACCATGAGCTCGGGAATAGGGAGTGGAAAGTCATCTTTCGGACATGCGTTGTTCAAATCACGAAAGTCAACACACACTCGAATTTGCCCATTTTTCTTCTTCACTGGGACAATGCTTGAAATCCAAGTGGGGTATTTGACTTCTCGAATGAAACCAGCTTCAATGAGTTTATTGATCTCTGCTTCGATTTTGGGGACCAAGTCTGGTCGGAAGCGTCTTTGAGATTGCTTGATAGGACGGACGCCATGCTTTACCGCTAGATGATGGACTGCAACTCTTGGGTCTAATCCAGGCATCTCTTCATAACTCCAAGCGAAGACGTCCCTATATTCACGTAGAAGCTCAGTGTAGGCAATTTCTTCTTTAAGGGTGAGCAAAGCGCTGATGAAAGTTGGTCGCGGCTCATCTTCAGTCCCTAAATTGACCTCCTTTAGGTCGTCGACAGTGGACCTCACTCCTTCTTCTAACTCTGATGGAGCATCTTCAGCATCTTCTTCTACTTGAATTTCATTACAAGTTGCTGTGATATGGAAGGAGGAGGTGACAGACTCTTCGTCAAGACAACGATCCAATTCCTTGGAAGGCACTCTGGTTAGCACCACAGTTTGTCGCCTTACTCTTAGTAATGCATCATCAGTTGCCACAACGAGAGTAGTTTGGCGCTTCATGCGAGAGGGTATTTTACTCTTCAATTTCTTGTCATCTTCTGACAAAAGAGCAGTCCTCCGTTTGGAAGCCTTCTCGATGGCACTGCTCGAAACACCCAATCGACTTTGGACAGACCTTCGTGGAGTATTTGTTGAAGATACCTCACTGGGTAGACCCAATCTACTTTGGATAGACTTGCACAAGACAGGAGGTGTAGAGCTTTTGCTTTGTGGCCCTAATCTATCTTGAACGGGTCCTCTTGTGGGGCTTGATGAGACAACTTCTTCTTGAGGGGTCAATCTGTCAAAAACTGACCTTTGTGATTTCGGAGCACTTAAGCGATCGAAAACTGATGCCTTTGGTGATGAAGTGCATTCTTCCGCCGTAATGTGGTTGTTGCTCGATTTCTTTATGAAGATGCGAGCAGGAGCAGGTGCAGTGTATCCAAGGCCTGCTTGGGACTCCTTGATAGAATATCCCTTCTGCTTGAGCATTTTCTGAGTTGGGTTCAAGCCGTGTATCTTTTCACCAGTTACTTCAGGCAAGAGTCTCCCTAGATTGGTTGAACCTTTTGGATTATGTCCAGCTTTTGCGAATAGCTTGTAGGCATTGGGATCGAAGCCATTTGTCCGCTGTGAAGGCAAGTATTCATGCTCCACTCGAGGGCCATGTGCAGCTCGAACAAATCCTTTTAGGGGTGTAGCAACCTTTGCTTCGTTAAGGTCGGTGACTGGGAGTGTTAATCCTTTCAAGGATGACTCTTCAGGCTTTTGCAACTTTGGTACATAACGAAGTATTGGCGTGCCTTTCTTCTTTGATGGATCTTCCACATGATGCTTGCCACCTTGACTATTTTCCTCCTTCGCCTTAGTAAAGATGTTGGTATTACCAATTTGAAGGTTGTTAGCCTCGGAGGGTTTATAACTTGATGTAGAGGCAATTGGCACTAATTCTGTCAACACCATGTTTGCCAAGTAAAATTTAGCATCGGCAAAATGGGATTCAGCTTCGCTAAAGGGTTTGTCATCGGCCACCACCTTTTTTGTCACACCATCTCTGCAGTACTTGAAGCATTGATGGAGGGTTGATGGGACAACGCCATTCTCATGAAGCCACGGCCGCCCTAGCAATACATTGTAAGAGGTTTTGGCATCAATGACATGGAGCAGTGCACTTGAAGTCATATCATCAATGAGTAGGTCCAGACGAATGACGCCAACAGCTCTCTGCCCCCCTTGATTGAACCCTTGGATCATGAGACGGCTAGGTGCTAGTTCCTCCATAGAGATATCAAGTTCCTTTAGGATACAAAGAGGCAAGATGTTGACCGCAGATCCGCCATCCAGGAGCATCCTATTAACTCTTTGTTCGCATATGTACCCAGAGACAAAAAGCGGACGATTATGTGGAGTTGCGCCAAGCAATAAATCTTCGTCGGAGAGTGTAATGGCTCCAACACAAACAGAGCAATCTTTGGCGCAAATTGTAGAGCCAAGATGGATTGGAGAGTGATCATATGCGGGAGGCGACTCTAGTTCCGTCTCTTCAGTTTCTTCACAACTCACAGTATTGCATGAAGCTTCAAAAAGACTGGTGCTGCGAATTGACTCAGGTAGGAAGTCCCATAAAGTAAATGGAGTGCGTAGTCTTTGGACAGGGATGTCTTCTAGCAAGTTTGAAGCTATTTTCTTCAGCTTCTTCCTTCTTTGTTGCCTTCTTGTATGCCTCCTTCTGGGACTAGGCTTTGGGGCCACAGATTGAGGATGCTTTATACTTGGCTCACGCTTCTTCTTTCTGCGAGTAACAAGGTTCCATCCTTCGCCATCCATGTTATCTACTTCAGCCTTGGCACAGATGTTGCTCCCAAGCTGTTGAGCAGACTGACATCGCACTACTTCAATTGGATCGAATGACCCAAATTGAATCTTCACACTTCGTGGTGCTTCAGGCTGTTGAGTTTCGTCTTGTAGAGTAGCCACAATTTGATTTGTAGCTACGGTTTCTTTCTCTTCCTCCAAGACGATCTTTCCTTGGCTAGCGAGCTCCACTACCTTCTCTTTGAAGACGAAGCATCGTTGGGTTGGGTGACTAACCAAGCGATGGTATTTGCAGTAGTTTGGATCATTAACTTTGTTAGCTTCCTCGGGTCGCTTCATCTCCGGGAGCTCAATGAGTTTCAGATCTAACAGTTGATCAAACATTGAAGGGACCTCTGAATCAGGGAAAGGATACACCTTTTCTTGCATCTCCTTCAACGTGAGTCTTTTCCTCTCCTTCATTTGCGGCGGAGTGGACCTCTCTACTTGCTTTTCTTTGGGTTTAGTAGAGATCTTGAATGGTGCAGCATTCACAGCCATGGATTCTTTCTTACCTTCTTTGACTAGAAATTTGGCCCCTTTGCGAAAATCTGGCTTGCTACCTATGGTGCGAGAATCTTGCGATCTACGAGAGTCTTGCACCGGTAGACCTTGCCTTCCATTTGCCGTGATGGTGAGCTCCATGTCATGAGCTCGAGTAGCCAATTCTTCGAAGGTTTTAGGCAGGATTCCTTGAAGAATGTATTGTAGGTCCCACTGCATGCCTTTGATGCACATCTCGATTCCAGAAGTTTCGGACAGTCTATCCTTGCAGTTTAAACTCAAGTGCCGCCATCTATTGATGTAATCAATGACAGGTTCATCCTTCCATTGGCGAGCATTCGTAAGCTCAAACATACTAACAATACGGCGGGTGCTGTAGAAACGGTTAAGGAATTCTTGTTCCAGCTGCTCCCAACTGTCAATTGTGCCAGGCTCAAGGTCGCAATACCAGTCAAAAGCGTTACCTTTGAGCGTTCGAACAAACTGCTTGACGAGAAGATCTCCATCAGTTCCAGCATTGCTGCATGTTTCCACAAAGTGAGCAATGTGTTGCTTTGGATTGCCTTTGCCCTCGAATTGTTGAAACTTCGGTGGTTGATAACCAGCAGGCATCCTCAAAATGTCGATCCTTCGAGTATAAGGCTTAGCATAAGTAGAAGAAGATTTCGGCGCCTCCTCGTACTTTTGCTTGATAGTGCCTAGAATGAAATCCTTCAGTTGGTCCATGGGTATCGAACCATCACCAGAAAGCGAAAACTCTTTTGGTACTTCCTTCTGCTTGTTTGAAGACCCAGCTTGACTTGAATCCTCCATAGTTTCTATTTTGTTCTTGAGGGAGGCAATTTCAGAGTCGCGCTCTTCTACGGTTTTTGACAATCCCTCAACTGCTTTGGCCAAGGAAGCAACCTGTTCTTCTAGACTGACTGCATTTATCGTCATAACATCCATGATTGAAGAATTGCCAAGCTTGGTGAAGGCATTGAGGTTTGACAGAGGAGTGCTTCGAGGAGAAGTACAATCAGAATTGCTTGAATGGCCTTCTTCTGTGTTCTTCTGAATTTCTGAAGCAGACTCATGAATCATGGGAGGATAAACAAAGGGATTCTCCAGGATGGTTGTCATGCCTTTCACTGCCTCCATGGTATAGACATCTTCCTTCCTTTTTGGTGAGCTTGTGAAGGCTGGAGATGTTTTCGGTAGATCAGCACCAACTGCGGAGTTTGGTTTAGGCAGAAGCGAGGCTTGTGCAGATGCTTGAGCTGCAGCCTTTGACTTGCTTCGAGTTATTGGACCGCCACTTCTAGTATGAGATCCAGAGCCAGGATTTGCAATGGTTGAAGGCTTGAAGCATGCAACCTTTGCTTGAAGAGCCTTTGAACTGTTGTTTTTAGGAGCCTTTGAACAGTTCTTCTTAGTGGCCATTGAGAGTTTGCTTGATTTGTTGAAGAGAAGAGATGAGAAGCAGAGATGGTCCCACTGGGCGTGCCAAAATCTGTTGAACACAAATTTCGAGTCTGCGAAAAAGACGGAAAAATGTTGAACAATAGTCAATTTTATTGATGTATGAAATTAGGGTTTACAATCTCTGATGTATTTTCTAATCAAAGAAAATAAAGTCTTCTGATTCTTCTCTTCGGTTGTTGAAACGAGGGCTTAATGCTTGATCTCGAATCAAACAGCGGAATCTTCTCCTAGATTTGTGGAGAAGTTGATGATTTGAGTTGGAAGTTCTTCGAGGCTTTGAAGCTTCGATTCGGAGAACTTCTTGATGGATGCACACTTGAAGGATTCTGAAGGACTTGAGGGCTTTGATCTTCAGAGCTCTGGAGCTTGTATGCTTCGAAGTGCAGATGGGAAAAATATGAGAGGAAACACCTCTATTTATAAGGATTTGGGTGGAGACTCCAACCCTAACCTTCCATATTGATCTCTTTAATTATTTCCTTTATTGAATTTAAAAGAAATAATAATTATTATTATTCACCAGTTAGCCTAATTTGATTGGCCGAACTTGATAAAATAATAACTGTGTCATTTTGACACGTGGCACCATTTGATTGGTCCATTTACATGTCTCTGACTTTTGACCACGGACACTTGGCATCATTTGATTGGCCCGTCCATGAAACTTTGACTTTGACTTAAAGGCACTTGGCGACATTTGATTGGCCAATTTGTATGCCCTAGCAACACGTGGCGATTTGTGATAGGCTAGAAATTTTACATGCCTACAGTATCGTATGACGAGACTACTACTATCAAAAGCATTCCCATCTTTGAAACCCCACCCACCATATTCATCATCATCATCTTGGTAGTAGCCCTAACCCTAATTCTGTCCCATCAACAAATTCCCCATCACCATCATCTTCATCTTCATCGAAGCATCCATGGTGGGTATACCTCATTCTCTCTACCAATACCCCAATCAAAACATATGTTGGCGTCACCACCAATTTCTCTCGCCGGTATTACTCTCTCTCTCTCTCTCTCTCTCTCTCTCTCTCTCACACATTTAAGAATCGCTGATTGTTTGTAGCAATTAGTCCAATTAATACTATTGTTATGATTACTACGGCTTGTCCTGGACATTAATTTTGAATTCTGCTTTGTTCTATGTGATGTTAGCTAGTAGGATCATGTAGATGAATCCAATGTGCTAATTGATGTGGCCATGTGGGTGTTTTCTTTAACTGAATGTATTTGTTAAATGAATGATGAATTACTAGTATAACAAAGCACAAGTTAGAAAAATCTTAAAAAAAATTAAAATAGAGCTTTAGGTTTTTGAATGTATTTTCGATTCAGACTCTTAGAGTAACAGAAGGTATCATAGCTTTGTGAATTGCGGAGGATCTTTAATCTTTATTACTAGTTGAGGTTCGTTTAATGTGCGAAAACCGGAAAGGGTGATAAATTCCTCGGACGTAGGGGCATCTTAAAGCTGGAGAAATTGAAAATACTGCCTTGGTCCTGTTTCCCTATGCGGATATACTATTATGACATTTTGTGTTTTCAAATTGGGGGGTTGTTCCTGTTTCCACGAGTTACTTGCATTCCCTCTTTTTGTTGTTTGATTACAACAATTTTAATCCCGACGCATACGCGATATAGAAGCAATTTTATAAAAGATTGTTGTTCTTTTATAGCTTGAGACAACATAACGATGAACTGAAAGGTGGTGCAAAGGCTTCTCGTATTGGAAGGCCATGGGTTTGTGCAGTGATTTAAATACGCGAGGCAACAAAGCCCTCCTCGGAGCGAGGAGAGGCAAGGCGAGCATTTTAAAAAAAAATGTAATATACACTACATAAACGATCAATATTAACTCCTACCATCAAAACAAGAACAAACATCACCATATTGCATAATAACCAACAATCCAACATTCCAACATACAAAATACTAGTAAAATACGCTCATAAAATGTAACAAACTAACAATCCAGATATTCCAAACAAGACATCATCAGTCATCCTTTCATCACTCATCGTCATTTGACCCATATCCATCCACATCTTCCTTTTCCCCTTCATCTGAAATAGTGTCATCAAATTCTTCTTCTTCCCAATCATCTGCACAAAAACTTGATGTTTTTGAATGTTTCTTTGAACTTGTTGGTTTATGAGTTGACCTAGTTACTTTGCTAGGTTGTTCAACCCCACTAGCTTCCGCAACAACATTCCAATCCAAATCTTCACCATCAAATACAAACTCATCCTCCAATTTCCCAATCAACCATTCATTGCTCTCATCAATGTTCTTCAAGGAAATCGGGTCAAATTTGCCGCAGTTCATATATCGACTCCTCAATGCTCTATTGTACTTAACAAACACCAAGTCGTTGAGGCGCTTTTGATCTAGCTTATTTCTTTCTTTGGTGTGAAGCTGCAAAATAAAGTTAAAAGGGATTTAAGTTCATATCACACAATTCACTCCGTCAAAACTGTTAGAATAACTTAGTCCCACATTGGTTAGTTACATTATGTAATTAGTTCTCACGTAATATAAATAAAGCTCTCTTGTGTTAGGGTTAATTAACACCCTACACACTTCTTTCTATCTCCAATAACATGGTATCAGAGCGTTGCTACCATCCACCACCATAGCTACTACTCTTCACCATCGTCAAAACCAAAACCCAGTCCCGTTAATCTTCTGCCGACATAGCTAAACCCAAACCCATTATCCTACCATCCTATACTCCTGCCGACATAGCTAACCCACCATCCTATACCCCTGCCGAAACCCTAATCCACCATTAATCTTCTGCCGCCTCTAAACCCAGTCCCTAATCAACTATTTTATGGTTCGAAATTCTTTAATCGAATAAAAAAATCTGCATGCAAACCCCTTACCTGATCCCAGTGACCGAAACCTCTCAAAACTCTTCTCCAGTGGCTGGCGATCATCATCCAGTCATTGCCCAGCCGTCGCCGACCCTCCGGCAACCCTTGCTAGTCTTCGGCAACACTCCTACTTGCTGATTCTTCTGATTTCGTGACTTCTTTGCAGCTCTCTGGCCTTAAACACGAACTGATCGTGTTTCTATGATCAATTTGTGGTTCTCCAAGCAAGTTGTGTTCAATCTGGGTTTCAGCTCTGTGTTTTTCTTTTTGTGATACAAGTTCTGGTAATGTTCAACCTCTACTCACTGATTTGGTAAATGTTGTTCTTGTTGGGTTGTTATATTTGGCGGTTTATGGATTGTAGTTCTTGGATCAGCTATGTTAGCATTCAATTTTTGGGTCAATTCCTTATGTTTCTTGTGCTGTTGAGAATGTTGGGTGCTTGTTCGGTCTGGTGATTACTTGGTCGTTGGTAGTAGCTGATTCTATCGGTGTGTTGGTTCTGTTGATTAGTTATTTGGTGCAATGACTGAGTCCAAGTCTAGTTCTACTAATAGTGTGGCTCGGTCTTCTCGGTTTCGGGAGAGGTTATCTATTACCTCTACACTTTTGAATGGCAAAAATTATGCTGTTTGGGCCAAAGCAGTTGAGGTCTATTATTTGGGTGAGACACTGTATCATATTTTGACTGATGATCCCCCTGCAGTGACTGCTGCCACATACGGGGCATGGGTGTCTGAGGATGCCCGGATTCGATCTGAGTTATGGAATAGCATGGAAGACCATATTTCTAGCACATTGGTCTTCTTACCTACAGCCAAACAAGTATGGACACAAGCTCAGGAGATGTATTCTGGTGTTAACAATCTCCGTCGCACATATGATCTTCATCAGTCCTTCTTTTCTATCGCACAGGGTGATTTATCCTTGGAGGCTTATTATTCCAAGTTTCGTGGTATATGTGAGGAACTCAATATTTGTGAGCCTATTTCTGCTGATGTTCAAGTTATGAAGCGCCAGCGTGAGCGTATGCAGGTGACTCGGTTCTTATCTGGTGCATCATTGACTACTTATGGTCCTGTTTGTAATCAGCTTTTGGGGTCTCGAGATTTACCTTCTCTCAGCGAGGTTTTTAGTCGACTTCGTCAGTCTTCTGTATCTGTGCCTGTGCCATCGCCTGATCGTTCAGCATTAGCTTCCGCTGTATTTGGTAGTTCTGGCACTTCCTTCAGCCGTGGCCGTGGTCGCGGCCGTGATTCTGGGTTTAGCAGTCGTGGTCGTGATTCTGGGTTCAGTAGAGATAGTGGTCGTGGTTTTGGTCGTGGTTCTGGTGGTCATGACTCTGGTTTTGGTACTCGTGGGGGTCGCATATCTGGGAGAGGTAGCCGTGGTCGCGGCCGTGATTCCAGGTTTTGTACTCATTGTCAGGGAACCAATCATACTGTGGAGTTCTGTTACGAGCTTCATGGTTTCCCTCAGGCTCATCAGGTTGCTCTTTCTCAAGATGCTGGACAGTTTACCCATTCTACTGCCGACAATGCAGTGACTATCTCTGCAGAGGAGTACCAACGCCTTATGTCATTTCAGTCTCCCGCTATGAGTTCTTCCTCCACTGCTACGCTTGCTCAGAAAGGTCCATCTGTTACTTGTGTTGCATCTTCTCTTCCTTCTACTCCTTGGGTTATCGATTCTGGTGCCTCTGATCATATGACTGGTACTTCTACTCTGTTTTCTAGTCACCAGTCTGTTGTTAAACCATCTCATGTTACCTTAGCAGATGGCTCTACCACAAAACTTACTGGTTTGGGTTTTGTTCCTGTCACTTCCTCTCTTACTTTGGACTCTGTGTTACATGTTCCTCGTTTTCCCTTTAATCTTATGTCTGTTAGTAAGCTTACAAAGTCCTTGAATTGCTCGGTCACATTTCTTCCTCATGGTTGTGTGTTTCAGGATCTAAAGACGGGGAGGAAGATTGGTGGGGGTACTGAACGTGGCGGCCTATATTACTTTACCGATGACATCTGTCCTGCATCTGTTGCTCTTCAGTCATCCATTTCTCCCTATCAACAACATTGTCGTCTGAGCCATCCCTCACTTCAGACTTTGAAGCGTCTGGTGCCATCATGTAGTACTGTTCAGGACTTGCACTGTGAAGTCTGTGAGTTTAGTAAACACCGTCGAGTGTCTTTTTATCCTAGGGTTGAGCGTCGTGTGTCGCGTCCTTTCCAGTTAGTACATTCGGATATATGGGGTCCTATTCATGTTCCCTCTTTAGTTGGTTTTCAGTATTATGTTATTTTTGTCGATGATTTCTCTCGTGTTACGTATCTTTATCTTATGAAAACGAGATCAGAGTTGTCTTCTGTCTTTAAATCATTTTATGCAGAAATAAAAACTCAGTTTGATACTTGCATTCGTATTTTCCGCTCCGATAATGCACGTGAATATTTTCATAATGCTCTTTCTAGCTTTTTTGATGATCATGGGATAATTCACCAGTCTTCTTGCGCTCGAACTCCACAACAAAATGGAGTTGCCGAACGTAAGATCCGACACTTATCTGAAGTTATGCGTGCCATGTTAATCCAAATGCGAGTCCCTAAGTCTTACTGGAGTGATGCTGTTCTTACAGCCTGTTACTTGATTAACCGTATGCCCTCAACTGTTCTTAGTGGTCAAATACCTTACAAGATTTTATTTTCTGGTCGTCCTCTCCACTCATTACCTCCTCGGGTTTTCGGGTGCACGTGCTATGTTCATGCCCTAGATCCTGATCGGGACAAACTTGATCCCCGCTCAATCCGATGTGTCTTTCTCGGTTATTCGCGCACTCAGAAAGGGTATAAGTGTTACTCACCCTCTCTTCGTCGTCACTTTGTGTGTGCTAATGTCACCTTTAATGAGTCATTGCCTTTCTTTTCAGGGACTCCTGAGTCTGAGTATGTCCTTTCTGAGTCTGAGTATGTTATTCCTATAGATGTTCCTTCTGTTCCTGTTCCACCCTTACAGGTATATGTTCTTCAACGGAAAAGATTAACAGCCCCACCAGTACCTGCCGCCGCACCTCCTTCGTCCCAAGATCCCGCTTCACCGTCACCACCGCCACCACCACCACCACCACCACCACCACCTCCGCCTCTCTCGTCCCCTAGTCTTCCTATTGCTCTTCGCAAAGGTATTCGTTCTTGTACTACTCATCCTATTGCTCAGTTTGTTTTCTATAATCATCTGTCTCCGTCACTTCGTGCTTTTACTACTTCTGTTTCGTCCATTTTTATCCCTAACACTGTTCAGGAGGCCTTATCTGTTTCTGAGTGGCGGACAGCTATGGAGGCTGAGATGTCTGCTCTCCATGACAATGGCACTTGGGAGTTGGTTTCTCTTCCGTCCGGAAAGTCTACCGTTGGCTGTCGGTGGGTATTTACTGTCAAGTATCATCCGGATGGCACTGTTGAACGGTATAAGGCCCGTCTTGTGGCCAAAGGTTATACCCAGACGTATGGAGTTGATTATGCCGAGACTTTCTCTCCGGTGGCCAAGATTAACTCGGTTCGCATTCTTATTTCTCTGGCCGCCAATCTTGGTTGGCCTTTGTTTCAGTTGGATGTCAAGAATGCCTTTCTCCACGGTGACTTGCTAGAGGAGGTGTATATGGAGCAACCTCCTGGGTTCGTTGCTCAGGGGGAGCGTTCTCAGGTGTGTCGCCTTCGCAAAGCCCTCTATGGTCTTAAGCAATCACCTCGAGCTTGGTTTGGTAGGTTTAGTGATGCTGTATTGCAGTTTGGTATGCGTCGCTCCCATTCTGATCACTCTGTCTTCTCTATTCAGTCAGATCGGGGGAAAGTAGTGTTGATTGTGTATGTGGATGATATCATTATTACTGGGGATGATCAGAAAGGTATTGATGAGTTAAAACAGTTTTTACAGCATCAATTTCACACCAAAGATTTGGGTAAGCTTCGATATTTCTTGGGTATTGAGGTCGCAAGATCTAAGGAAGGGATCAGTTTGTCCCAAAGAAAGTATGCATTAGATATTCTAGAGGAGACTGGTTTATTGGGAGCAAAGCCTGTAGAGACCCCTATGGATCCAAACGTCAAATTGTGTGTTGATCAAGGGGAGATATTTCCTCATCCAGACCGTTATCGTCGCTTGGTAGGAAAGCTGAATTATCTCACCAATACACGGCCTGATATCTCATTTGCTGTCAGTATGGTAAGTCAGTTCATGTCAGCCCCTCGTCTTCCACATTGGGAAGCTTGTCTTCGTATTGTGAAATATCTTAAGGCTCATCCTGGACGAGGCCTCTTTTATCGTTCAAATGGTCATTTGCGTGTTGAGGCCTTTACCGATGCTGATTGGGCGGGATCACCATCTGATAGACGGTCCACAACTGGGTACTGTACTTTTGTGGGTGGAAATTTAGTTACCTGGAAGAGCAAGAAACAAACTGTGGTTGCTCGGTCCAGTGCTGAAGCAGAGTATCGTGCCATGGCTCATACTACTTGCGAGGTTGTATGGTTGAGAGCTTTGCTTGAAGAATTGGGGTTTGGCATACAATTACCTATTCCTATGTACTGTGATAATCAAGCAGCGATACATATCGCTTCGAATCCGGTATTTCATGAGAGAACCAAACATATCGAGGTAGATTGTCATATTGTTCGGGAGAAGATAGATAGTGGCGTGTTGGCTACACCTTTCGTGTCTACAGGAGCTCAGTTGGCAGATATTTTCACCAAACCGTTATTTAAACCACGTTTAGAGTTGTTATGTAACAAGCTGGGTTTTTGTGATATATATTCTCCAGCTTGAGGGGGAGTGTTAGAATAACTTAGTCCCACATTGGTTAGTTACATTATGTAATTAGTTCTCACGTAATATAAATAAAGCTCTCTTGTGTTAGGGTTAATTAACACCCTACACACTTCTTTCTATCTCCAATAACAAAAACGATTTGACATCCCTTAATGTAATACTCACATGTTCGAACACACTCCAATTTCTCTTGCATCCGGATGAACTGCAAGTAAGGCTAAGGATCTTGACGGCAATTCAGGGGTTTCACGACCAAATAACTTCCACCACTCAACTGTACATTGCCCATTAGTTATATTGTCGCAAAGGATAAAGAATAAAGTGGTAGTATTTAAGGTTTTTAAGCACAAAGAGTAAAAAATTGTGAACACCTGGTGACCTTGTAGTTCTTTGCCTAATTGCCATGTCATTTTTGAAGATTCTCTCCTCCTCCTCATACAATGCTATCTGATGAAGAATTTAATCTTGCATCCCTGCAGTTGGTACTAGCCTTTCAATACAATCCACCAAACCCTTCCATACCTCTTTATCAGCTTTCATCCTTGCATCATCCTTGTAAAAAAATGCCGGGTTTAAATAGTAGCCTGCTGCATGCAAAGGTTGATGCAATTGCACTTCCCACCTCGCATCAATGATTTCAAACACAGTTTTATACTTGTCTTCATCTCCGCCAAACGTGTTTATAATAGTTTCTTTGGCCCTATCCATGGCCTCATAGATGTATCTTCTTCACCATCAACCAAACGAAGTACTTTAACAAGAGGACATGCAAATCTTAGAGTTAGCAAGACATTGTTCCAAAATGATGGCGACAACATTATTTCTGCTACCTTTTTACCATCTGCCTCCTTTGCCCACTTGCTCTTACTCCAAGCCTCTGATGTGAATATCTTTCTTAGGTTATTTTTTTGTTGATGAACCATTTGTAAAGTCAAACAAACTGTTGCGAAATGAGTCTTTGCTGGCTTAATCAATTCTGTTCTTTGGGTAAAGTGTCTCATCATGTTCAACAATGTCGGACGGTTATAGATATAACCGTGTACCTTGATCGCCCTTTCCCATGTCCTCTTCAAATATGGCAACTTGAAAATGTCTTTTAACATTAAATCCAAACAATGGGCAGCACATGGAGTCCAATATAAATGTGGTCTTTTTGCCATTAACAACTTCCCTATCATAAGTTAGAACAAGTATCCGTTCTATTCGACATCTACAATCATCGGTTCAAAGGACTCCACATTGACAACATTTAGAGGTATTCCAGTTCGTAAATTCACCTCGCAATAGCTTGATGAACCTGCTCTTTCAATAACTTCTTTTGCAGCGTATTATCGTCAACTTTAGATTGTTTATCACTTCTCCTATTCTCTACCTCGATCTCTGGGTCAGGGGTGAAGTAAGCATCCATTGGCCCTTTGATCTTGGACTTCTTAAGTTGGAACTTAAAGTTAGGGGAAGCAGTGGCAGCAGGCCTCTGGGGAGGGGGCTTTGATTGTACATAAAACTCATCAATGTCCTCATCATTGCCCATTTCATCAAAATCTGGAAGAGGAGTTATGCTAGAAGCCGTCTCCTTTTTCTTACAGATAAATGCCCTAATCTCCTCTTTAACTGGTTTTGGGCAATTAGGACATGAAGTCACATCAGGGTATCCTCCAGCAAGATGTAGCTTCACTCGGTAAACACTCCCAGTATCCACTTTGTTACAAATATTACATGTGAATTTGAACTTATTATCTTCATGTGTCTTTGAATACTTCCAAGCAGGATCCATTCTATTCGACATCTACAATATCTATACAAACAAAGGAGATAAAACATAATTCACAAAATTTACAAAATGCAATCCAGTAAACAATATCTATGATTCTATATATAATATATATACACCCTGTTAGAACTATGGCACCCACTAACTGAGAGAGACAGCATAGACGAGAGAGAGATCAGAAGAGAGAAAGAGCTGCACATGCAGTTCAAGACAGAGAGAAGCAAAGACGAGAGAGAGAGCAGAGAGATCGAGAGCAGAGAGCAGAGACGAGAGAGAGAGGTCGAGAGAGATAGAGAGCAGAGAGCTTACTGGAGGCGGAGTTGTCGACGATCGAGAGGAGAGGAGAGGAGAGAGAGAGGGCTTCACGGATCGCAGAGGAGAGAATGAGAGGCGGCTTTGATCGTCAGGTGTGTTTGTGTGTAAGAGTCTTATTTGCCCTTATATTTCCTTTTTGACTTGGACGACGCCTAGGCGCCCTTTCTACTTCGCCTCACGCCTCGCGCCTAGGCGCCACTTTACTGACTAGGCGGTCGCCTCGGCCATTCTCGCCTCGCCTCACAACCGCGAGACTACCCAACCTCGCCTCGTCGCTCGCCTCGCCTAGGCGATCGATCGCCTAGGCACGATTTTTTAATCACTGGGTTTGTGCATGCATTATTCAAGGATTTATGGACCGAAGTGAAGGTATTTAACTAGCCTAAAGCTGTGGAAGATCACGAGACTACTTTAACAGTACATAATTTTGTTTCGGCACATATGCACTTGTTCTGCAACAATTTCTTACACAATACTTGGACTAATCATTTAGCTATATATGCTTGCCTTCCACCAAAGCATTCCACTGTTTTGGGTGGTATTTGACCTACTGAAGCCTGAACCACCTAGTTTCACAATGTTGTAATGCGAAATGATTATGAAATTTACCGAGTCTTTCAAACATAGCTATATTTTAGCTTGGTTGACTTGGTTGCTGAACTTGCTGCCGTGGATAAATGCGAAATGATTATGAAATTTACCGAGTCTTTCAAACATAGCTATATTTTAGCTTGGTTGACTTGGTTGCTGAACTTGCTGCCGTGGGTAAACCAAACCAAACCAAACAAAACCGAGCCTCAAGTCTTAATCAGCTGGGGTAGGCTACATGAATATGTCTTCTCCATCAAATTCATGTCATAAGGATCTAATGGGTCTTCTACGTGTATTTGTGTGTGGTAATTATCCATATTATTAGAAACCAAAGAGAGAATCCTTGAGAGGTACAAAGAACAAAGGCATGAGCCTGTACAAGAAAGAATATAAAACTGAAAAAACTAAAGCCTATTAAGTAGAAATATCCAGGAGAGAATTGTGCTGATTCTGGCATAGCTGAGAGGCTAAAGAAGTAGGCTTGATATTCCTGTTGTGGGATGCTTTGATCCTAGTTTAGTGGTACCAGCAATGCGCACGAAGAAAGCGTGATGATCTAAGACCAGGAGATACCTAAGAGTGATCATTTTAGGTACTTAGGCTCAATTATTAGTAGAGATGGAGAGATTGCCGATGATGTGACCCATAGGATTCAAGTGGGGTGGCTCAAGTGGAGGAGCGCTCCTGGTGTACTATGTGACAAGAGGGTACCCATAAAATTGAAGGAAAAATTCTATGGAATTGCCATGAGACTACGGGATAGAATGTTGGCCTATTAAGAAAAAACAAGTGAATAAGATGAGTGTAGCGGAAATGAGAATGTTGAGGTAGATGTGTGGTAAGACTAGACCAGACATGATTAGAAATGAAATGGTTTTGTGAGATGGTAGGTGTAGCACCCATAGAAGAGAAGTTAAGGGAAAATAGGCTAAGGTAGTTTAGGCATGTCTACCGTAGACCAAGAGATGCAGTAGTTAAGATAGCGGATAGGATAGCTTTGGGTAGCAATACAAGGGGGAGGGGTAGACCTAAATTGACATTAGATGTTGTGGTACGCAAAGATATGAGTATAGTAGGTTTGTGTGAACAAGTGGCCCTTGGCAGAGCTCAATGGAGAAAAAGGATTCATTTAGCCGACCCCAAGTGATTGGGACATAAGGCTCTTTGGTTTGGTTTGGGATTCTTTGATCCTTACTTCAAATTTGACCCGCCCAATGACAGCTGAAAGAGGCCTTTGAATGCCTCCAAAAACTCTACTAATCCTCTCTTGCCGAACAAAATAAACTGCTGCAGCAAAAGAAAGCCTCCTTAGAAGATTAGGGAAACCCTTCCCTTTAAAATTAGATCAGAACCAGGCAATCTTCTGAGATCAAAGAGCAGGACCCAGAGGAATGCAGCAGAGATCAGCAATGGCTGCACGAACCTGACTGGAGGAGGAATAATCAAAGGGGAGGTGTTCCGCAGTTTCAAGAAATTGATCACGTAGAGAACAAGTAGAGCTAGCGATGACCCTTGTTTGTGAAGTTTATCTTATGCTTCCTCTAACAGCCGTCCATAGTATAAAACTATGCCTGGGAGTATTTGTTGAGAACCAAACAATCTTGTGCCAGGGTACAAACAGGATAGTGAGTCCTAAACGCATTCCAAGCATGAGAGGCTTGATACTTGGATGAAGGAGAACCAGTCCAAATAACTGAGTCAGGAACATTGGGATGAGGAAGAAAAGAAGGACGAGAGAGAAAGAATGTTCCTAACGCATAACCCTAAAAAAAAAAGATAGAAATGAGTTGGAAAAGAACTACTTTCTCATTATGACCTGAACCCGAAGCATGAAACTGGGGGAGCTGCTTGCTGCCATGGATAAGTTACATAAAACAATTTGCTACTGCTGACAAACTAATCTTTGGTGGCCATTTGAGAGAGAGAATATCGTTGACAGCTGGATATCGTTAGCCAATCATTCTATGTAGCATATATGAACAGTTATAAATCTTGTACCCTTTACCAGTCATGATAATTCATATAGTGGTGTAGCAAGTCAAGATAATTCAAGAACCAACGGATTCTTTCCTTTGCCTTTTTGAACAAATTAATATGTTCGTGATCAAGTTACTTAAGAAATCTGTAGTAGCTTAGAAAGATCAGTGACATACTTTTGGTTATCAACTATGGCATGCCAGATGTATTTGCATCACTTACTTGTTCGCGAGATACATTTTGCTTAAGGTGTGCTACTGCTTGAACATTTGTAGGTTATTTTTCGGATTATTAACTAAAAATGCAAAATGAGACAAACGATGTGACGTAAAAATTAGGAAAATTTTCACTTACACCCCCTATACTTTGAGCAAATTTTAGACACCCCCTCAACCATATTTGTAACCAGTTATAGCAGTGTAAGACTGTTAGTGTTTTCGTTATAATTAACAAAAGGATGGTTTTGCGCTGACAACATTTTTCTCTCCAAACAAGCTTTTTGAATTCCTATATTGACTTTAGAAGCCATTTACAGCTTATATAAATCTTTATTGCCCAAAAGTTAAAGCGTTTTGACTTTGTTTATCTGATTTCTCTCTAAACTCTCTTTCTCTTCAATTCTAATTGTGACGTTTGGCTCTGGCCCAATACTTTCATTCTCTAAACTTTCTGCATTCTTGTAAACTTATAAGTCTTAGAAACTTATTTCAGTATTTTTTACTTTTGATAACTTTTTGTTTAGCTTTCGTCATATTTTTGGGGTTAATTGTTCGTCTTAAAGAGACGAATCGAAAAAGTATAAAAACATCTACCGACGTTAAAAAAAATTCAAATAAGACGGCACTTTTGACAAATAATACTGATGTTTAATACTTTTTTCGTCTTTAATGAATTTTTTTTTTTTGCGTTTGATCTTACTTTTGTACTTTTTAGACTCCTCTCGTCTAGATGGATGATTAATCCAAAAAATATCACTCAAATCTAACAAAAATTCAGAAAAGATAAACAAAACACACAAAACGAAGAAGAAAAATAAGTTTACAAGAATAGAGTCTTAAACTTAAATCGAATTACAGTTTTGCCCTATATAATTTTGGTCCTAATAGACATGGTATATATTATTAATCAAATTGAGATTTAATGGTGTCAATTCTAATCATTCTAATCCATAGCCCGTATGAAGAGGCATCATCTCACTTTTATTTGAAACTTTTTGAGAGTTTTACCCAATAACTTATTATTTCTCTTTTATACTTGTACGCTTTATTTATTATAGTGGGTGTCTTAGCTAAATGCTAATTTAATTAAACATGATAATTTCATCAATAAAAGTTAGTTCTAGGTTTATGTTTGTCATAGGAAGGATCAACAAATTTGTCAGCGACGTACCGGCAAGTTAGCGACTCAAACGAGAGAGATAGGAGACATATCGGCGAGACGGCGATGGTGAGACGAGGAGACTGGATTCGGTTTCTCCTTTGACGATCGGCTCCTCCACCTTTGAAGTTGCTACTAGTAACAGGTTAGGGCAGATTGTGTTTTGTTATACTTGTGTTTATTACACTAAGACCCTTTTATTATTTTACTACAACACTTAGACCCTTAGCCGCTAAGCTACCTATGCAGCCGCCAAGATCCACCAAATGCCGCCTAGTCTCCCTGGCCCCGATTGAACTGCCGAGGGGTATTATGGTGGCGGCAGGCCGCTGCCATTTAGAACACTGAAAAATGTTTAAAAATATAGTAGAGGGGATGTCTCTGAAATTCGCTCGAAGTACAGGGGTGTATGTGAAAATTCCCCTAAAATTTATTGTGAAAAATAAAATAATTTAACTAAAAGTTAAAAATAATATAGAATGGCTTTAAAAAAATTAATATGGCCCAAACCCATTCTAAGTGTCCCTTACATATCAATGATATCATTCAAGTAGGTCTGAGATGCTTTAGTTCATTACACTCTCCATTTGTTAGATGAGCAATGATAAGGACACATTCAAACTTGGTTTCACTTAAATAATTTCTTCTTCCTATTTTGTTTCTCCTCAACCAATTTATGTTAATGTACTTTCCGACTGTCAGTTAATACAAGGAAATTATGTTGCAAACTCTGATTCTGTTGAGATGTCTATACATTTTATATCAGATGAACTTTGCTACTCCACCGTTAACCCCTCAGACTACAGTAAAACCCTTTGTTCCTGCAACCCCTCCTGTGATGAGGAATGTGGAGCAATACCAGCAGCCGACATTAGGTTCTCAGCTGTATCCAGTATGTTTGTTCTTATGAGATTAAATTTACTTTGACCTTAGTAACTGTTTCAATGTTGCTTTGCTTATACTGAAATTAACTCTTTAATTATTTTTTTTTCAAGAAACCGGCAACCCTAATTATCAAACAGGACCTCACGTTGGTGGTTCACTTGGCACTATTCCATCTCAAGTAGGTTAAGTTCCTGGACATAAGATGTCTCAGGTTTTGGCTCCTACCCCAACATCTAGGGGATTTATGCCGGTTACTAGTGCAGGAGTCCAAAGACCTGGCATGGGTCCAACACAGCCTTCCAGCCCTACTCAGCCAGCACAAGTTCAACCAGCCATAAGTCCTGCCTCACCCCCGCCTACAGTACAGACAGTTGATACGTCAAATGTGCCTGGTAACGGTGTTTATTTTCCTTTTGTTTTATGTTTCGTGATTTTTTAGTTAGACTCGGGGCTTTACAGGTTTCAATCCTTTATTTTGCAATGATGCACTTTCAAACATGTTGATGCGTATTTTTTTCAAACTTGTGAATTGAACCAGATACGGATAAGTGCTAAAACTTTTGAATGATAAAAAGGATGTAATTTTTAGGAAATTATGATTTCAAATCTTTATATTTTGGAGAAAATAAAAAAAATTACTGCAGAGATACTTCCTCATCTAGTGTGTGTTGTTCTGCTCATTTGTAAATAATGTGCAAAGACCTGTCATTATGACCTTGGCGCGGCTTTTTAATGAGACATCAGAAGCACTGGGAGGTTCACGTGCAAATCCAGGTAAGAAGCGGGAAATCGAGGATAACTCAAGGAAAATAGGTGCCTTGTTTGCCAAGCTTAACAATGGGGACATCTCCAAAAATGCCTCTGAAAGCTTGTTCAGCTTTGCCAGTCTTTGGACAATGGTGATTTCGGTACTGCCCTTCAAATCCAGGTACCACTCCTATCTTAATTTCTTTACCATAAATCAACTTAATTAAAATCATTTGCCTCCTATTATGTCTTTCGTCTCCCCGTTTTGATCTTTGCATTTATCTTGCCTTGCACAGGTGCAACTTACCACTAGCGACTGGGATGAGTGTAATTTCTGGCTTGCAACACAACGAATAATCAAGACTCGGCAAAGTGTGAGATGAATTGGAACGGTAAATTTCACCCAGCATTAAAATTGGAGGTTGAAACTCATCGCTTGTGGTTCTCTGCCAGGGCTCTGATACCTTTATATATACAAGAACTCGCATTTTCAGTTAGGTTGCAGCAGGCTTATGGTTCCAATTTCTTGGTGTTTTAAAAGCGGTAAACAGATGGAAGTTCTCAGGACATTTGTGGTCTTTGCTAATTAGTTTACAGTCATATTTTGTAGTGTGTAGAAACAGATATAAGAAGATATAAGAATTAGTCATAATTTTTTTGTCCACAGTCCATGCATTAAGTTGCTTTGGGTGATTAGCTTCCAACTTCTTGTCCCTTGTGTGATTGGGAGGCCATTGATTTGTACTTGTAATGAACTATTGAATAAGATATCCCTGTTTAGTTTTGTCCATTGGTGAGCTCTTTCTAGACCAACTTCGATTTTCAAACCCCTCATTTTTCGAGCTCGTTGTGATCATTAAGTGCACCAAATTTCATATTGGTCAGATAGCAACCAAACACATAGTAGATACATATTTATCTTAGGTAAAATATGTTCAATCAATTGTGGCGATTCTGGCGAAGGTGGATTAAAAAAAATGGGGCGAAGAGTTTTTAAATATGAGATAAAATGCATTCCATGACCATCAATCACTATTTGGTCGCTATGATTTTTGGCCTGAGCTAAAATGCGAACACCAGCATTGATCTGGGCTCGAAAAGGGCCCATAAAGTGGGGAAACCACACGGTAGAAAATGGGGATGGGAATATCTGTAATCTTCATTGATGTAGTCCGAAGATCCATTGATAGTAGTATTACAATATCTATAATCGTCATTGCGTTGTTGATCAATATTTGTGGATGGAAATAATGTAAAATTAACATGGGTGATTTTTATTTTGTATTCATCAGTTCTACAATGCACCATTAACATATGCATGAATACTTGCCAACTTTGTCTAACATATGACAAGCTTGTGTAACTACATAGCTTTTGCAAATACACTCACTCTCTTTGTTTTTCCCAAGTTCAAGTTCAATTTCATGGCCAAATTGGCCCATTTCTGCTAAAGTTCTTATTTCTTAAGTATTTATTTTTCGCTTTAACATCACCTTTAATTTAGAAAATAATTAAATATTTATTGGAACGGGGTTTACAAAACTTTGATTTCTTGATCAAATCCATGTACGGTACATGGATTTGATGTACCACTGGAGGTGCTAATGAAATTTATTTGTTTGCATAATGTTCACTATTACAACTTTGTGGTTTACAGCAAAAAAGAAGAAGAGAAGAACCTCTCGCCCCTCTTTTCCAGGGAAAAAAAAGAAAAGAAGAGAGAGGTGAAAAGGAAATGAGAACCGTGTGGGATTGGTTCACTTCCACCACAAATTCCCAATCGGTTAAATGTGTTCAAACCGTTTGGGGTTGCTCAATTGCTAAAAGTCTTCGGCACTACTCCTTCTGTCTCCTTTTAAATGTCTATCGCAAATTCTCAATCACTTGGAGCATCCATAATGTAAGTAGTCAAAACTATGAGGTTGTAAAAGTTAACAATTTTTGCTCAAAAAATTGCTCATATTACAATAATCAAAGTTACCAACTTCTTAGCAACTAACCAAATTTTGGCTATTGGATAACCAAAACTAGTAACCTTATGTCAATAACCAAATTTAGTGGACCTTATATTTTCTCAATCAAGTACACCAATTATTACCAAAAATACTTCTCTCTCCCTCAACAAAATATAATTTTTTAAAAACAGTTTTTTTCAGAAACTTACAAAAACAGTTTTTTCAGAAAAAAATTTATTTACAAAAAACACTGTTTTTTTTTTTGGGGTTTCGAAACTTTTTTTTAGTACACAAAAATTGTTTTTTTAAACTGTTTTTAACATTAACTCTTTTTTTTTTTTTCCAAAAACAGTTTTTTTTCAAAAAAAAAGAGAAGGGTTTTCACTAAACTATTTTTTCAAAAAAATTCAAATTATTACCACAGTTTTAATATTTAGAATTTTATAGTTTAAAAAAGTGATGTAACAATTTTTAGCTATCTAATTTCGAGGAGGAAGCTATGGTATTTTGATTATGGGATTATTACTTTGTGGATGCTCGTAAAAGTCTTCAAACCATGAGGGAATAATCAAACCGTGTGGGGTTGCTCAATTGCAAAAAGTCTTCAGCACTACCCCTTCATTTAAAATGTCCACCACAAATTCCCAATCACTTAAAAGTCTGCAAACCGTACGTGTGGAAAACTGACGCGGCGGAATTCACAAGAGATTAGTTAGCGTACTAATCCAAACGAGATAGACAACTCGTCGCAACGAGCAATTCTTGCGCACAAGAATGAAAGAGAAAAATCTCTGCAAAATTATTAATCAAAAGCTTAAAAGTTAAATAATTGAATAGGCTACAGCCTTTTTTATAAGACCCTAACCCTAAAAATCCTCCTATAAAAGAAATCTTAAATCATGCCAAAACAAGCGGCATTAAATAAAAGATATTTCCTAAATAAATAAAATAAAATGTTAATTCTTGTAGACCAAGAATCCTAATAAAGGTAAAAATCAAAATCAAACCGAATACGGAAAGTTAATAATTCTAACCTAAACGAAAATATTCCTAACCAAAATCTTATTCTAAAACAATAAAAATAAAATACAAAAACCCTCTATTTTTGTCCTACATCAGTCTCCTTTTCTTCAAAAGAACTCGACCTCGAGTTCTCGTTGTTCGAAACAACTTCACACGTTGGCACTTTGCTGCATCAATTTTGTACTTCAAATTAATTTTCTCGAACACGAACTTCAACAATGTGCTCCACTCTGCTTGACTGTCAAAATATTCATGTCCCAACTTCCAATTGGTTGCAAGTTGACAACAATAGTATCGACGAAACATGAAATATTTCACCTTCTTACTTCTCCAAAAATTTGTCAAAGAAAAGTTTTCATTCAACAATCTTTTCTCTTCATGCTTCACCTTGTTGACAAGATTCACTAGACGAATATTGGGAATCCATTCAAACTGTTCTACTCCAAGAAAATTGACAAAAGCAACTTTAGCCCTATCAAAGATGCAATTATGTTGTGAATCCATCGTTTGGATATACGCTTCAAATTGATTGTTGGACAATCCGTTTGAAGGTATTTCATTCGACACCCCTGTATTGATGGCAAGACCCACCTCCTTAACACAAATACTAGTATCAATCATCTCCAATAGACAACTGTTTCGGTCCTCAACAACTTGATCACCAATATCAATATTATTATTTTTAATATCAACTTCAAATATGACCTCATCCACGGCTTCTCCATTATTTGTCTTATCACCAACCTCTGTTTCAATTTTTGGTTCATTAACTTGAATCACAACCTCTTTGACAACTTTTTCAACAACATCTTTGACAATAATGGTTGTATTTTGTTCCTTTGGTCCATATTTTTCCTTTAGTAATTCTTCATAATTCCAAGGCAAAAATCTCTCCACCAAAAGTAGTTTAATTCTCGACCATGTATGAATTCGACGCTTGCCCAATCGATCTCTTGACGATTGTAATTTTAACCACCATTGTAGCGCCGGGCCTGTAAGCTTCAATAACAAAAACCTCCACCTTTGTTCGAAAGGAGTTTTTGTATACTCAAAAAAATCATCAATATCCAATATCCAATCCAAACGATCTTCAAAATATTCAAGACCACTAAATTTTGGCAACTTATCGTAATACCTGAAATTTGCTTGTCGCTTTATTGACTGATAATCATCATGGTTCTCGAATGACTCGCCTTCAAATTCATTCCTACTATCATATTGATAATAAGAATATCCTCCGGACGTTGAATGTCGCTTCTTCGACTGATATCCATAGTAATCCTCAGGTAACTCGTCTTCAGATTCATCCTCACTATCAAGTTGATAATAAGAATATCTTCCGGAGACGTTTTGATTAATAGGCTGGTTACGGGCAAATCCCTCAACGCGGTTCCTATCAACTTTGTGTTTAACAGGTTGACCATGGGCAAATCCCTTGGTGCGAGTCCTATTAAATCCTTCACCACGACCAACGTCAATGGGTGTGTATTCAACTTTGTTCGGTGCCATCGAACTAGGCAAAGCCTTGCTTTGATACCACTTGACGCGGCGGAATTCACAAGAGATTAGTTAGCGTACTAATCCAAACGAGATAGACAACTCGTCGCAACGAGCAATTCTTGCGCACAAGAATGAAAGAGAAAAATCTCTGCAAAATTATTAATCAAAAGCTTAAAAGTTAAATAATTGAATAGGCTACAGCCTTTTTTATAAGACCCTAACCCTAAAAATCCTCCTATAAAAGAAATCTTAAATCATGCCAAAACAAGCGGCATTAAATAAAAGATATTTCCTAAATAAATAAAATAAAATGTTAATTCTTGTAGACCAAGAATCCTAATAAAGGTAAAAATCAAAATCAAACCGAATACGGAAAGTTAATAATTCTAACCTAAACGAAAATATTCCTAACCAAAATCTTATTCTAAAACAATAAAAATAAAATACAAAAACCCTCTATTTTTGTCCTACATCAAAAACCGTGTGGGGTTGCTCAATTGCTAAAAGTCTTCGGCACTATTCCTTCTGTACTCTTTTAAATGTTCAGAATTCATATTTTTTCAAACCAAATTTTTTTTTATATTTATATATTATTAATTTATTTTACTAGAGCAAATTAAAGTCCTCAATGAGCACTTTAATGAGGCGTAAAAAATATGAAAAATATTGGCCATGACCCAACTTTTGGCTTTGGAGCTTTATCTGGTCAGGTCACCTTCCTAACAATAGGCCATGTTTCCGTTAACCAAAAAATTGTGTAGATTATAACTTTTTCGTTGTGTCTTTAATAAAAAAAATCACCTTTGTGAGTTTTACATCAAACTTTTTTGCGATTTATTGAAAAAAAAAAAAGAAAAGAGATGAACCTTCTCCCTCTTTTCCAGCAAATAGCTAGGAGGTAACCCAGGAAAAAGTTGCAAAAGGAAAAACCGTGTGGTGTGGGGGTTGGTTCTCTTCCACCACAAATGTCCAATCCAGTTAGAATGGGAATCAAATTATCACTTGCTCATCAATTGATTGTTCATTGCTAAAACTAGAGGGATATATGTATGTGAAAAGTCCCCTAAAATTTATTGTGAAAAATAAAAAGGTAGTCCTATGGTACACCCCCCCTTATTAAGGGGTGTACCGTACGCACCATGATTTTAAACCATTGGATTTCAAAGTGAATAATCTGAACCGCCCATTGATTAAATCAATTAATAAAATAAAAAAAGGGCTTAGTAGGTAACAAGTTGTTCTCTCCTCCTTGACTTTCTCTCTCTCTCCCTCATATGTAAAATATTACAAATTATATAACATAACCACAATTGTTATGACAATATAAAAAATTGGCACTTACTTACCACAATGTGTCGTACCAAAAAAAATCGATCAAAAGATACTAGATACAAGACTAAAATATGTCGTAGCGTAATTAATAATTATTATACTCAAGCAAGATACATGTCTAAAATATCATAAATTAAATATCATATAACTTGACATCCTAACAGCCCTGATCGATCATTCTAAAAATACTATCACTTACGACATTTAGATTGTACATTCAATTTGTACTCCGTATTTGATATGAAACCTAGTCCTCTGTTGTCGTTGAATATACAGTAGCCATGCTACCGTGACATAATAACGACAATTAAATCCGTTGAGTTTTTTATATTTGTTGATTAACTCACCTACGTAAATTTTTGCCTCAATCAAGTTTAGAAAGCTCCATCATCGGCACACAGATTGAATAATAGAATGATATTTTCCATCCAATTAAGTGTCTAGCTATAAGCCATCAACGTCATTCTTGGTACGAATGACCTAATTGATATTATATAAAAGATAGACGATTTAGATTAAAAAAAAAAGGGAGAATTTTTCATAAGTCCACTATAGCAATTTTCAAACCCACTAAGTCCACTTCTAAATTCTAAAACCTCCTAAGTCCACTAATCTATTAGTAAAGATATAATAACCCTGTTAGGTCTAATATACCCCTGTTTTTTAAAACTTTTTGTCCATTTTTTCAACCATTTCAAAAACATCAATTTGAAATTTCCTGAAATTTCTCCCGATTCCTAAAATTTCTCCTGAAATTTCTCCCGATTCCTGAAATTTCTCCCCATTCAAAAAATTATAAAACCCACCCCCGTCTCCCCCCCCCCCCCCCCCCCCCCCCCCCCCACATTTTCATCTGTTTCATCCTTTTTCAAAAGAAAAGCCCAGTTCCCAACCCTAGCCGATCGTTTCTTCTTCAACCACTCGATCGGCGAGAAGCACTCGATTGTCGTCGCCGTCCTCAAGCACTCAAATACCGGCGTCATCTCCGTCGCCGTCATCAAGCACTCGATTGCCATCATCACTCCAACAACGAGATCAACAGACGAAAAGCAGAGATCAACCCACGTCCCAAACTTCCTTCGTTGTCGATCGTCGGCCTAGCCCAAGGTACGGCTGTTGCAAATATCCGTCGTCGATCGTCGCCCTTCGTCGCTGACACCGCACTCCTCCTCGCCATCGTCCTTTGTCGTCGATCGTCGCCCTTTGTCGCTTTTGCATATATATATATATATGATCGTCGCCCTTTGTCCCTTTGTCGTCGATCGTCGCTTTCTAATTTATATAACATTATATATGATCTACTGTCTCGTAAGACATTTTATATGATGTGCTGTCGCTTTTGCATATATGTATATATAGTCTCTGATATATATAACGTTATATACGATATAACGTATATAACGTTATATCAATATTCAATTATTCTGATGAATGAGTATGAAACATTAAATGTGAGCTGATGAATGAGTATATAACGTTAAATGTAAGTATCTAATGTTAAATGTGAACGGTTGAATGAGTATATAACGTTATATGTGATCTTCTATCGCAAAACTTGCTCCTTCTCTCTGTCGCAGAATTCCAACGTAACTGCCTTGATCTGGTATGGTATGGTTGAATTAAGTTAGGGATTCGATTGATAGTATATATGGTTATATCAATGTTGGTAACTAAGTACAGTTCAAGTTATATATAGGAACTCATTAGTAAAACACAATTGGACAGTTAATAATATATAACATTAGATGTGCCTATTTTATAAGTTTATATATGGTTATATATTCAGGTCTATAAGCCGCTGCGCGGACCAATTCAATAGCGTAAATATATATGGTTATATATGATATACCGTATCATTTTCATTGTATTGCAACAGCATACAAATGTTACATGTTCCATATTAGTTTTGATATAATGTTATATACATGATTAACTATCCAATTGCAGGTTTTGATTGTGTAACCGACATGGGCTAGAGATTCAATGTGCTTATATCAAGTTATTGATAGTATATTTGGTCAAATCCAAGAACTGAAAGGAATAACAAAATCACTAAATCAATCGTTCTTGGAGAACAGGAATATATCATTCCCCGAAAACTATCTTCATGTTCTGATAAGTTCTATAAAAAGGCTTCGTTTGTACAAAATAAAGAAGAGAAGTGCGTGAGTTTGTGAAGATTATATACCTTGACAGAGACCTAGTCACCCATCGATTTTGATATAGGAATGTTTCTCCTCCTATATATGGTTATATGAACCAGCTTTTTCTACCCCTGAAATTGAAACCAAACTGTGGTCTCAAAAACACCTACAAATTAAAAAGAAAAATAACCCAATAGGGATGCAAGTATATATGGTTATATTAAATGACACGGGCATGTAAAGTTAGGGTATTATATACGAGTATTGGGTTATATGTTGCAAATGTGAACTGTATGCGAGTCAATCTCCTCCGTCCAGTATGTCATACCTTAACGTTTTTATCTAACGTTATTTTTTTATCTAACGTTATAAATATACAGGTTATATAACCTTATATATAACTTGTATCATCATATAACCATATTAAATCACTTATTGATTTGGTCCGCGCAGCGGCCTCTCCGACTTGCTTCTGATATATTTGGGATTTTACAAATAAATATATCAAGTTATATAATCAATAAGTGATTTAATATGGTTATATGATGATACAGGTTATATAACCTTATATATTTTTTCAAAAAACTCTGATCGGTTACGTATTGGTGTAGTTAAGATAGGGTTTTAATTGCGAGTATATGGGGTTATATCAATCTTTGATCCAGTATGGTATGGTTGAATTAAGTTAAGGATTCAATTTATAGTATATATGGTTATATCAATATTGATTATACACTAATTTTGTTAAAGGATGTTATTTGTGCAGTTGTTCAAGGGGTGAAGGGTATTAAGTTACCTGTGAAGTCGATTGTAAAGAAGTCAACGACGACGAAGGGAAAGAAGTTACGACATCTCCTCTTTTTATTTTTTTAGAGTTAGAAAGGACAAAATCTCATGTATAACGTTTTTTTGTATGTATTATTGTTACTAGAAGCAAGTCATTGAGGCCGCTGCGCGGACCAATTTAATAAAGTGAAAATATAATGGAAAGAAGTTACAAGATCTCCTCTTTTTCTTTTTTTAGAGTTAGAAAGGATAAAATCTCATGTATAAAGTTATATGGTTATATGTTTATTTTTTGTCACATGTATTACGTTTTTTTATGTGTATTATTGTTACTAGAAGCAAGTCATTAAGGCCGCTGCGCGGACCAATTCAATAAAGTGAAAATATAATCTTATATGAGAGTTTTTGTGCAGCGAAACTCAAAAAACATTCAACAAAGCAGTTGAGATCAAGATGTAACTCTACAAAGTAGAATATACAATGTTATATAACGTTATATAAGTACAATAACGTTCGATACAAAACTGATCCAACATAACTGTTATTGCCCGAGAATTTTGCGTGATTTGAAACGTATAAGGGATAATGGGGGATAATGGGCTAAAAGTATGGGATTTGAATGGAAAGGGTAATTTTGTCAACCACTATTTCCCTTTTTAAATGTAGTGGATTTTATTGCTTATTAAATACATATTAGTGGACCTAGTGGATTAGAAACTTGATCAATGGACCTAGTGGGTTGAAAACATGCTATAGTGGACCCTAGGCCAATTTTTTTTTAAAAAAACCACCTTACGTGGGGCTCAGATTGTGCATTATTAGATTTTAATGTTGTATTAAAATTGAACAACTAGATTTGTCGAAGTATGAAACTACAAGGACTCTATGTAATTTAACCAAAAAACAGCATTCTTAAAAAAAAAAAAAAAAAGGAATGAAGGGTGCAAGACTTGAATCCCTGATCTTTTAGATAAATGTCCAAACTCCAACACCTTTTCACTGTGGTACATAATTGAGAATTTGAAATTCTAAAAGCTATTAATTTTATAATACTTTCTTGTATGTAGGGGCCCTATTTTTAGGTTGAAAATTTGAGAAGGCAGTGGCCTCAAATGCATCTGTCTTAGTGCTTGGCCTGCACTTGTAGATCATATCTTAGCCTATGTCGTTGGTGTAAATCAGTATGTGGACTATAATAATTTTTTTAAAAGAAAGTACAATGACAATAAATTTATAAAATTATTTATATTGTAGTTCCACGACCTAGTTCCAAGGACCACCATTAAATTTGGATTTGTATGCATAGGGTGAAGGTTTGGCACCGATCCACATGTCAAATATATAGTGCCAATTGTTAAGTGCACCACTCTCAATATCCGTATTTTGAGACAGTTGGGTAATTATTTGTTTTAGTGACCTCTCATTTTTCCATGATGAAAAATTGAAGGAATTTTGATTTTTTGAATTAAATTTTGTAGAGAAAGAATTTAATTTAGACTAATATTTTGAGAGGAAATTGTAGTTGTATTCGAAAATTTGGGTATAGTACTTCTTTTTTGGCGAATTTCTTGGATAAAAATTTTGAGCGAGAACTTTATTTTTAGTTTAAATTATTGAGGTATTGTGTAGGGACAAATAAGAATTTGAAAAAATAATGTGGCGAGAATTGAAAATAATTAGTGGTATGGTATTTTGCTGACTTTATCTATCGTTTACTGAACATTCCGATTGAAAACGCCTATTTATGGAGTTGTCATAACAAATTTGATTATACTACTAAATTTGTGGTATGATATTTTTTTATTATAACTATCGTTAACTGAACATTTCGATTGAATTTTTTTTATACGATATGCTGTGGATATGAAAACGTCAATTTATGGTGTTGTCATAACAAATTTGGCTATATTACTGAAATTGTAGTATGGTATTTTGCTGATTATAATTATAGTTAATTGAACATTCCGATTGAATTTTTTTTATATGACACGTTGTGGGTATGAAAACGTCAATTTATGGTGTTGTCATAACAAATTTGGTTATATTACTGAATTTGTGGTATTTTAACATGTGTTATTACGGAATATTTTAATTAATTTCCTTTGGTACGATACATTGTGGTAAGAAAACTTAAATTTATGATATTATCATAACAATTTTGATTTGTTGTATAATTTGTGGTATTTAAATATGTTTTCTTTTGTTACGACACGTTGTGTTGAGAAAATGACAATTTTAGGTGTTGTCATAACAATTGTGGATATTTTATAAAATTTGTGGCATTTTACAAATATTTTTGGCTTGAGTATAACAATTGTTTATTATGGTACGACATATTTTGATTTTGTTACGGAATATCATACGAGTCCATTTTTTTTTGTACGACTCATTGTGGTAAAATAATGCCAATTTATGGTGTTATATAACATTTGTGGGTAGCATTATTTAATTTTTGATATTGTACGCATATATTTGGTTATGGTACAAGTATTATGGATTCCGGTACGAATAATTATGGTTACATAACAACAATATTTTTTAATTATGAGTAACCTGCTAATGACCCGTTCAACAGGTAAATTTTAAAGTACAAGTCGTAACTAGAATCATAAATATGCATTAGAAAACCAAAAATCGGCATAATGCAAATCACAAATTGTCATAATTTAGACATACGGTATACCCTGTGTACCATAGCTTCCTCCAAATAAAAACAGTATATCTAAAAGTGAAATAATATCGATTGGCTTTACACTTAGAATTAATTTGGTCCAAACCTATTCTAAGTGTCCCTTACATATCATTCAAGTAGGTTCGAGATGCTTTTTTTCATTACACTCTCTATTTGTAAGACGATCGAGCAATGCTTGAGACACAGTCAATCTTACATTCTCTCTCAAGAGTGATTGTGAGAGGATGTGAGAAAGGATGTAAACTTGGATGTGTGCCAAACATTTTTGTTGTAAGATAGGTGTGGAGATATCTTTCCTTTGTGTATGTCATATTCCTTATTTTCATTCTTATGGAATTCACTTGTTCACGTTGTTATTTGAGGTTTCCACTTTATGTACTTTCGACAATTTAGCAAGTTTTTGATAGTTTTGTTATATTTAGGCTCCGTTTGTTTCAATGTAAAATATTTTTTTAGAAAACAAATTTCTAATTTTTATTTTCCGGTATTTTGTTGGCTCTTGAAAAATATTTCCAGAAATTGACAAAATAAGGTTGGGGGGGGGGGGGGGGGGGGGGGGGGGGGTGGTGGGCGCGCTTAAACGGTGGAGAGATCTGCGAATATTGGAATTGAACGTGAGTCAGGATTGAGGATCGAGAAAATTAAGCAGTGAGAATTACAATAGAAGGCAGTATGTTTATTTCGGAAAATAACTTACGGAAGATTTAAGTGTAAGTCATTTTCATCCAATTAATAAAAAATATTTTCCTTATTTTTCTCACAACCAAACACCGAAACAAACGGAGTCTTAGTTTGTTGGGTTAGCTTCTACATTTCCCCTCTTTATATACTTTCTCTTTTTTGGGACAATTTGGGGCTACTATTGTCTCTATATATGTATGTTCTCTTTGCTAAAAAAAAAATGATAAAAACGAAATGTTTAGCATCACAATCTTTACATACTTAAATAAAGATAAAAACGAAATGTTTATCATCACAATCTTTACGTACTTAAAGATATTACAATTTCTCATTTATCGTCACATGCCACTAATGCCTCTCATTGAGCCATTGTAAGTATTTTCCCCGAAAAAGTACAACCCAATAATGATTTTCATTTCTTTTAATAAACATAGAAACACATTGCATTTGTGTTTCATTTGTTCGTGTTTATCTTAATTTTCGCTTCTTTTAATTCACCATGAAACACAATTACTATGTTCCATGCCCTAGAAAAACGAAGAAATTTAAAATGCATTCCCATTCAATTTTTTCGGGCGTACTAAGTAAAATGCATTTTGGCAAATATAATTTCGTTTTCTTTTTGGTTTTTAAACTCAACAAAGGCAAAAAAAAAAATCGGTTCTTTCACTACAAATTCCATATTTATATCTTTTTCCATTCGTATATTTTCTATCCAAAGATCCACTAGTAGTATATTACAATATTTGTATGTTGTATTCATGGGTGATTTGTATGTTGTATTCATCAGTTCTACAATTAATGCACCATTAGCATATGTACACTTGTCAACTTTGTCTAACGTACAACAAGCTTGTGTAACTACGTACTTTTGCAAATACACTCATCACTCTCTTTGTTTTTCCCAAGTTCAAGTTCAATTTCATGGAATTGGAAACCTTGGAAGGATAGTTTATTTTAAATCCGGACCGTTGAAAGCACTCCTGGGCAACTATGATTGCATCCTACAGGGTGCACTACATGAAGTGCCCTGCTGGATCCCGGATCCCATTTTCATGCCCAAATGGTTTAGTTTACAAAACTTTGATTTCTTGATCAAATCCATGTGCAATTGGAGGTGCAGAGGAAATTATTTGGTAAGCGTCTTTCAGCATGTTAGAATAAATGCACATACAAAATAATATCGCGATCAAATCGTGATCTTGAGATTGTGATTTGATTGTAATTAGGATGATTTTATTTCATAGTTAATCAGTATGATTTTCTTTCTATAGTTAGGTTCTCTCCTCTTGTATAAATAGAGATCTCATTGTATGATTTCAATAATCGAATTCAATATTTCTTCTCTCATATTTAACATGGTATCAAAACTATAAGATCTAGGCCTTGTGGATATTAGCTCCTGGCGGGCGGCCTATGCAATCATTGCCGTCCGCCGGGCACTTAGTTACTTTGTCAATCTCCTCCACGCTTTCCGGTTGCTTTCACCTACCAAAACGTCTCTTCATCACCAGCGCGCCTCTTCACAACCAGCGCTTGTGGCTTTTCGATTCATAGCTTCTTCGTTTCTTTTCTTTCAAACTCAAGTCGGTAGACTTACTTGAGTTTGGCTTGGCTTGACTTGGCTTGGCGTGGCGTGGCGTGGTGGCTCCTGGTTAATTTCTTTTGCTTGGATGTTCCTAGTTTCTCTTGGTTTTTCAAACTCAAGTTGGTAGACCTACTTGAGTTTGAGGGGGGATGTTAGAATAAATGCACATACAAAATAATATCGCAATCAAATCGTGATCTTGAGATTGTGATTTGATTGTAATTAGGATGATTTTATTTCATAGTTAATCAGTATGATTTTCTTTCTATAGTTAGGTTCTCTCCTCTTGTATAAATAGAGATCTCATTGTATGATTTCAATAATCGAATTCAATATTTCTTCTCTCAAAAAAAAAAAGTGTTAGACTTATCCCACATCGCTCATCTAAGCCACCCAAGTTTGGTTAATAAATTCTAGAGGCTACTCCACCTAAAGCCAATTGGTTTTAGGTTGGAACCCTCCAAGAAATCTAACATGGTATCAGAGCTAGGTCTTGGGTGGCCTCACCTCTCGTGGGAAAGTCTCTGTCATCTTTGTCGCCCGAGTCAGCTCCTGATCAGTCACCTCCACGTGCATCCGGGCTGCACGTGAGGGGGAGTGTTAGACTTATCCCACATCGCTCATCTAAGCCACCCAAGCTTGGTTAATAAATTCTAGAGGCTACTCCACCTATTGCCAATTGGTTTTAGGTTGGAACCCTCCAAGAAATCTAACACAGCAAATAGGAGGAAACGGCCAAAAAAAAAAAAAGAGGTGGAAAGGATAACTGCGTGGGGTTTGGTTCACTTCCACCACAAATTCCCAATCAGTTAGATAATAACAGAGGAATCAAACGTACCGTGTGGGGTTGCTCAAGTCTATCTTCAGCACTATGAATTGTAGACTTTGGCTTTATAGTTTTGTCTTTATTTTAAAAGAAAATTCGCTTTCGTGAGTTTTACGTCAAATTGTTTTTGTAGTTTATAGGGAAAAAAAAGGAGAGGAGATGAACCTTCCCCCTCTTTTCCAGCAAATAGCTAGGAGGTAACCAAGAAAAAAGTTGCAAAAGGAAAAACCGAGTGGTATGGGGGTTGGTTCTCTTCCACCACAAATGTCCAATCCAGTTAGAATGGGAATCAAATTATCACTTGCTCATCAATTGATTGTTCATTGCTCATCAATTAATTTGGTAAAATTCTTTCAATTAGTGGTTGGTTTATAGTCCTTTAGGATTAATCAATGTGTGAGTAAGCTTCTTGGACATCTGTTTATCGAAAAAGTGATCTCAATGGATCTGGTGTTTTACATTGTATAATGTTTTTTTTAATCATGAATTGTACAGCAAATTGGAGATGAACCTCACCCCTCCCGTTCAAAAAAAAAAAAAAAACCCCTCACCCCTTTTTTATTGTAGGAGGAAACCCTAAATAAAGGTAAAAAGGAAGGAGTCAGATCCCGTTCGGTATGAGTTATTGTTCACTTTTTAGAGCTCGTCGAGAACAATGATCATGTCAAAAATTACATTAATCGGATACGTCGATCATTATTGTGAACTCAAAAAAAGCTCACATGAAGCCAAATTGGATGGGACTAGAAGGTAACCCATTCTGGACGGGGATCTCACTCCAACACCGTGTGGGGTTGGTTCACTTCCACCACAAATTCCCAATCAGTTTGGAAAATGGAGGAATCAACCGTGTGGGGTTGTCTTCAGCACCAGAAGAATTTAGTGAGCCCAATCACGACTGTCCAAAGTGTCTTTGGATAGTTCGGATTGAAAATCAATTCTTACATGTAAGAATTAAAAAAAAATCTCAACCATTAATTGCGTGAATAGACGGCTGTGATCGCGTCGCTTGGTGAAAAAGACAACCTCAAGGGGTGTTTGGATAAATAAGCCAAAGTGGCTTATTTTTTGTCCTTATACAAATTTTTTTCGTATCACTTGGCTTATTGTCAATTTTTTTTGGGATTATTGCATCTTCATAACAAGAGGAATCTAAAAAGTAAATTTTTTTGACCGAAATTCAATTTTTTTTGAATAAAGACGAAACAATTGGCTTATTGGCTTATTTTCGTTTTTTTGTAGCTTTATTTGACTATTTTTGGCGGAAAAGCCATTGGCTTTTTTAGAAGAACAACCCTTGACCAATCCGTGTATAATAATGGAGGTGAAAAAGCATACCGTGTGGGGTTGGTTGGTTCACTTCGACCATAAATTCCCTATCAGTTAGATAATAATAGGAAATTGAATTCTACACTCCCTTTTTTGACATCTACATTCCTTTTTTTGTCTTCTAGTAAAAAAATTATATACACTTTCAACACTAAAATTCAAAAAAAGGAGAGTGTAGAATTAAATTTCCTAATAATAATGGAGGAATCAAACCGTGTGGAGTTTGCTCTGCTCAATTGCTAAAAGTCTTCAGCACTGTAAATTATTCTCCGTGACCCCATTTTTGGCTTTGTAGCTTCATCTGGTCAAGTCACCTTTCTAACTTTAGACCATGTTTCCGTTAACAAAAAAATTATAGATTACAATTTTTTTTATTTTTAATCAAAAAAATCGCCAAATGAGTTACATAATTAATTTAATTAAATTTGTAATTCGGCAGTTCAATCCCAAAAAAAAAGGATAAGGAAAGTTCATGACTCAAAATAATGATTCTAAAAGAGTAGAAAAAAAATGTCGGATATGTGATAAAATGATTGGGCTAGCCCTAGAAATAGCCTTCCCGTCGGGCAAGATGCCAAAGCGTTGTAACGCTCTGGTAGTTGAAAGTATAAATTTGTGAATTTTACATCAAATTTTTTTACAATTTGTTAAAAAAAAAGAAAGGAGAAAAACCTCCCCCTCTTTTCCAGCAAATAGCTAGGAAGCAACCCAGGAAAAAGTTGCAAAAGGATAAACCATGTGGGGTTGCTCAAGGAATTTTTACTGTATTGCCTTGCAGCTTTATCAGGTCAAGTCTCCCTCATTTCATTTACTTTGGCCGGTTGATAATTGCGTTGTGTGGCCTACTCTATACAGTTGCACCAGGGCCAACTTTTTTTAAAAAAAATTTTTCTAACATTTTTTATTTTTTTTTGTCCGCATTCTTTCTAACATTTCAATCAGTCTTTTTTGCCTCTTTGGAGTACAATTTTTTTTTGCCCTTTTGAAAGGGTATTTTTGGAAACTGCATTCTTTTAAAAGAAGTAAAGCATAGATTTGCTTCAACAATAGAAGATTGTAAATGCATTGCCAAACCCTCTACTTGTGTGGAGGAATATAGTAGTAGTTAATTTGGTCTAGCTAATTATGGTAAGAAATCATGCTGAGATTAAGAGAAGTCAACTCAAATGGTGGTAAGAGCATGTACACCAGCTTCTCCATATCACACTTTTAGGTAAAATAGAGAGAAATTTCTCAAAAAGGAGGTTGCACCAGTCTAGGTATCAGCATAGATATTTTACAAATGGGCACTGTAGCTCGCCAGAAGAAGCTAGGCACTGTAGCAAAGGAAAAAATAAACAAATATTATCTCTCTAATGCACGCCTGTTCTTTTCTCTCCTCCAAGAACCAAACCCAGTCTTCTTCTCTCTCCTCCAAGAACCAAACCCAATTTTATATAATTCTTAAATAGTGATGGAGAGAATAATAGAGAAGATTGTTGTAGTGTGGAAGTAAAAAATGAATAGGTAAAATAGATTTTGCACTTTCAACTAGGTAATATGGCTACCATTGGTGTACATGCTCTAAACTAACAACTACATGAGCAATTAGTCTTTGATGGGTTATTTTATACCCTGAAAAGTCATTTTAATTTCCTTAACCAACGGAGCAAATTTTTATAGCGAGTTTCGTCAAATTTTAACTTAGTGAAGACTCAAATCCGTTAATGTCTTTTAGTACATATAAAGGATATTACTGTAGTAGTGTAATGTCCTCTGGGTTAAATATTGCACCACATATTTATCGGAGATCCATTGATAGTATTACTTCAAATTTTCACTTTTCACTTTCCATGTGGTATGTGTGATCTTGGATTTGATGGGGAAAGAAAATTAAATCTAATACATTCTTATTCAATTTTTTCGGGCATATATACTAAGTAAAATGCATTTTGGCAAACATAACTTCATTTCTTTCACTACAAATTCGATATTTATATATTTTTCCATTCCTATCTTTTCTCTCCGAAGATCCATTGATAGCAATATCTGTAATCTTCATTGATGTGTTGATCAATATTTGTGGATGGATATAATGTCAGATATGGGTGATTTTCATCAATTCTACTGTAAAGACCCGTATTTTTTTGAAAATTATTTAAAGAATTTATTAATGTCAGAATATGGAATAAATGAGGGATTCATTAAATTATATGATTTGGGGTCGATGTGAGAAGATTGTTAGTTGAGGGGGTGCAAGTGTGATTAGTGTAAATGTTGGTATATATAGGGTGACTGGGTGAGTGAGTGTGTAGGGGATAAAAGTCCTCCTCTCCCTCTAGTCCGACTCTTTCTCTCCCTCTCTCTCGGCTTCTCACTCTCTCACTCATTCCTCCACCAAAACTCAAAACCCAAAGAACCCAACCTTCTCTCTCCATCTTCCTCATGTGCTATTGAGTTTGTAACTTGTCCGGCTTGGCTCGGAAAGGAGTATTTTGGGCGTATCAAAAAGTTTGAGTTCGAGGGTTCGCGTGGCTCGATCTCTTTGTGTGTTTGCTCTCCAACTTCGAGGTAGGGATTTCTCTCACTCTTTGTATGTTTATGAGTTGGCTTTGTACATGAAATCATACTTTGTTGTTGTTGTTATTGAAATCTTAAAAATCTGCAAAAAAGCTGCTCGTAACTTTTCCGTATCGATACAAAGTTTTGTTGTATCGATACCATTTCAAAACAGAAGCTTCAGGATTTCTAATTTGCATTCCGTATCGATACGGCGTTTTGCTGTATCGATACTAGATCATAATGGACAGTTTTTCAGCTTTTGTTTTATACTTGTTTTGACCCCTGATCATTTCTAACTTGTTCTAAACAGTTCCAAATCACTCCATAATGTTGTAAATCATATCCGTTGAGTTCATGGAGTATCATTGCATCCCTCGTCCTAGAAATCTTTCCCAGAATAATGATTATGAAAGAGTAGAAAAAAACATTGGATATGTAGTAAAAATGATTGAGCTAGCCCTAGAAATAGATTTTCCGTCGGGCAAGATGCCAAAGCGTTATAAATTTATAATGCTCCGGTAGTTGAAGGTATAGCTGTATAGATTTGTGAGTTTTACGCCAAACTTTTTTGCGATTTATTAACAAGAAAAAAGAGAAAAACCTCTGCCTCTTTTCCAATAAATAGGTAAGAGCATCCACAATGTAATAATCAAAATCAAAAAGTTGCTAAAATTAGCAATATGTGCTAAAAAAAATGCTCACATTGTAATAATTAAATTTAACAACCTCTTAGCAACTTTCCAAATTTGGACATTTGGATAATCAAAACTAGCAACCTTTTGCCAATGGATTGTGATTTTGGCACTCCAAAAATTGATGGAGGTGCTCTAATATTGAACTGTGTTGATACACAAAACGACGTCGTTTTGGAATCCCTCCATCAATTTTTGGAGTGCTAAAATCAATTTCCTTTGCGAATAACCAAATTTATGGAATCACACATCTTCTCAATTAATTAAGTACACCTATCATGGGAAAGTGAAACTCACTCTTCATAAAACAAATGCTTTATTGGTAGGTGAAATTCACTCTTCACTTTGGTAAGTGGTTGTACATTTAATAATATTGATCACTTTATGAATTTTAACAAATATTTTTTATTTTCACTTATTTTACTAGAATGTCATTTGATATAGACCATTAGATTGAGAAGGAAAAAACTAATCGTTGCATATGAATTTTTACCAACTCATTTTGATTATGAAAAAAAATATATAAAATTTAATATTATTAACTATAGCAACCTCTAAATAGATTATTAAAATCTGAAATGATAAATTTTAATTATTCATTCTTGATTATCACCACATTGCGGATGCTCCAACCCATGAAAAAGTTGCAAAAGGGAAAGCTGTCTGGGGCTGGTTCTCTTCTACCCCAAATGTCCAATCCGCGGATGCTCTAACCCAGGAAAAAGTTGCAAAAGGGAACCATGTGGTGTTGCCCTCAGCACAAGATGAATTATTGCCAGTGAGCTGCCGTTCCGCTTTTTAAATTTTTTTTAAAAATAAAGTAATTTTAAATTTAAATATAATAAAAATAATTTTTTAATTTTTTTTGTACCGTTTAAAATATCAAACAAGATCTATATTTGTAAAAAAATTATTTACGTAAACGTATAATTTTTGAATTTAAAATTACCTTTCTTTTTTAAAAGTTTCTTTTTTTTGAAACTGGAACGGGGCTTGACCCTATTTTTGTCTTTGTAGCTTTATCTGGTCAAGTCATCCTTATTTCATTTTTTTTTGGGTCGGTTGATAATTGCGTTGTGTGGCCTATTTGTTCGTTTGGGTATCCAAAATTTTTGCGCACAGTTTTTAATAAATTTTTTTAATCTCTCTTCACTTATTTACTCTTAAAAACCTCTCTTAGGGGATGTCACAACAATAAAGTCTTTTCGGTGTAAAATAAATCTCAAACCTTACGAGTGAAATTTTAATGTAACTAACAATTTTTTTTCAAAAGTCATATACTTTTGTCGGTTAGATTTAAAGTACCAGAATTACAGACACAAATCAATTCTTCTTTTTGTGAACTTTTTGAGATAGAAACTTTTCTTTTTTCTTTTTATAAAAAAAGTTACACTAAAAAATGCGTAACCTGCCCGAATAAGAGGCATAATATTTTTAGTTTCCATAGAGTTTTAGGTAAGTTTCCAAAATGTATTGCTTGGTATTCGTGATTTTCTCTATTTTATTTATCCTATGTCCCCAGAAGGAAGTAATGTTTTCTATTGTTAATTGTTTTGTTGGTTCAGCACTCCAAATTTGATCTGTAGAGTATTTTCTAAGCGGTGTGCCAGTGGCTTTCCACAAGGAGAAATACATTTATTCCGCTAATAAAAAATACATTTCCGCACAGATAGAAAATACTGTATTAACTAGTACAGTACATTAATTCCATACATTCCAGTCACCTGCCAGTCAATGCATTAATGAAAGTTTCAGCTCGTAGAAATTCTTGATAACTTTTTACTTCTACATTTTATATTTCTCTCAACAAGATAAATTAATAATTTTCAAAAAAAATAAAATGATTCCTAACTAACATACAGGGAAAAAAACTAAATAAAGGCAAAACTAATTAAATTACTAACACTCTAAATTTTGGGCCAAAACTGGTCAAGAGGAAGAAATTACCACGATTTAGGCAAGTTTCGAACCAGCTGTGTATGGCATTCGCAATTTTCTCTATTGTTTATTGTTTTTGCCTCCTAAAAAAATACATTTATTCCATAAACTCGGCTCACCCTCATAAGGTTGCAGAGGCCTCCAATCTTGGTTTCCTGCACTCTCTTTGTTTCCCCACCCTCTTGTCATCTCTCTCGTCTGCAAACAACAGAAAAACATGGCTGCAGTCAAGGTTGGAGAAGCACTTCTTAGCGCTGTAGTTGGAGTGCTGGTTGATCGTTTGGCTTCCTTGGAGTTCATCGACTTCTTCCGGGGTCGAAAGCATGACGAAAGGCTCCTCAAGAAGCTGGAGGAGACCATGGTTGAACTCAATAAGGTGCTCAATGATGCAGAGAACAAGCAGTTCACTGATCAAAGTGTGAAACGTTGGTTAGAGGAGGTTAAAGATGCTGTCTACCACGTCGAAGACCTGGTGGATGAGATCGCTACCGATGATTTGCGGAGCAAGGTGGAAGCCGATTACCCAAGAGGCAAAAAAAGGTTCCGAGATAATTCCCTGATCTCGACTTTCACTCGGTTTTTCGACCGTGGTGGTACGAAGTACTCCAAGTTAGAGGAAATGATCGGCGAGTTAGACCAATTCGTCCGGAAAGCTAAAGACGTACTTGGTTTGAGCGAAGTTGCTGGACGGTATTGGTCCCAAACCAGGTTGCCATCCACTTCTGTGGTGGTTGAATCCTGCATTTATGGAAGGGAGACTGACAGGGAGAAGATAATGAAATTGCTACTCTCTGATGGAGAAAGTAGTAACGGGCTAGATGTGATTCCGATTGTCGGAATGGGTGGGGTGGGCAAGACCACTCTTGCTCAACTTTTGTACAACGATGGCAGATTGGATGGGCACTTTGTTAAGAAAGCATGGGTATGTGTCTCTGACGTATTTGACGTTTTAAGTATCACAAGAACCATTGTTGAGAAAGTCACGGGGCCGGCTTCTGATGCAAAGGACCTAGATTCACTTCATGTCAAGCTGAAGGAATCATTGAGTGGGAAAAAGTTTCTTATTGTCTTGGATGATGTTTGGAACGAGAACTATGACAATTGGATAGCCTTGTTGACTCCTTTCCAATTTGGAGAACGCGGGAGTAAGATTATTGTCACAACGCGCAACGACGGTGTTGCGTCTATAATGCAAACAAGCGTTCCTATTCATCGTTTGCGAGAATTACGAGAGGAAGAATGTTGGGAGTTGTTTTCCCGACATGCATTTGAGATGGGAGATTGCAATGAACATCCAAACCTTGTAAGGATTGGTAAGGAGATAGTGAGAAAATGTGACGGTTTGCCTTTAGCTGTAAAAACGTTGGGTGGTCTATTGCGCTCCCAACGAGATGTCAAGGATTGGAATAAGATATTGGAAAGTGCTATCTGGGAATTATCGGAGGAGAAGAGCAACATCCTTCCAGCCTTAAGATTAAGCTATCATTATCTCCCCTCCCATTTGAAAAGATGTTTTGCTTTCTGTTCCGTTTTTATTAAGGATTATGAATTCAACAGGGAGGAATTAGTCTTAATTTGGATGGCACAAGGTTTTTTGGAGAAGCCCAAGAATAATAAGACAGTGGAAGAAGAAGGTTATGAGTGGTTCCATGAACTCGTTTCAAGGTCATTTTTTCAAAGATCAAACGTTTATGATTCTCGGTATGTCATGCATGATCTTGTTCATGATTTAGCTCAATATGTGATGGGAGATTTTTGTTATACGCTAGAGTATGGCAAGGCTGGCAAGCCATGCAGTAAATCTGAGATTGTACGCCATTTCTCGTTTACTAGTCCTTGGCGTTATGGCCTTGAGGTAATTAAGGATGCTAAGTGTTTGAGGACTTGCCTTCAAATATACCATGAAGAATGGTTGGACAAACGTGAGTTGGATGAGATTATTTCAAGAATGCCACGTTTACGGCTGCTAATTTTGCAGAATTATTGTGTTCTGGAATTGCCTTATTCAATTGGCAAACTGATACATCTACGCTTTTTAGACCTCTCTAGAAGTTCAATCACTCAGTTGCCTGAATCAGTCTGTACCATGTATAATTTGGATACATTAGTGTTATATTGTTGTTTTCATCTTACTACCTTACCAGCAGATCTTGGAAAACTGATTTCATTGCGTCGTCTTGATTTACCCGTAACCTTCCTGAAAGAGATGCCAGTGACTATAGGTAGGTTGAAAAATCTCCAAGAATTAGTCACTTTTGTAGTGGGACAGTGCAGCGGGTCAGGTATCAATAGGTTGAAAGAGCTTAATAGTCTTCGTGGAGCAATCGTCATCTCGGGTTTGGAAAATGTTACAAGCGGCGACGACGCATCGGAAGCAAAGTTGAAGGAGAAAAAGCACCTTGAATGGTTAACATTGAAATGGGGTAGCGCTGCGGAAGATTCACATAACGAAGATGTACTTGAAAACCTAGAGCCTCACACAAACTTGAAGAAGCTTAAGATTACAAACTATGGAGGCACAAGATTTCCTAATTGGTTAGGAGATAAATCATTTTGCAATATGAAGATTTTATATTTGTCTAAATGCGTGAATTGTGTTTCCTTGCCACCGCTCGACCAAATGCCTTCTCTTCAGTCATTATGGTTACAGGATTGTCCAAAAATTGAGACTTTTCCGGAAGGGGGTCTACCCTCCGGATTATTTTTTCTTTCCATCTGGGAGTGCAAGAAACTGAAGTCTCTACCAGAACAAATGCACACCTTCCTCCCATCTCTTCTGTCATTAAATTTATCTGGCTGTCCAGAAATTGAGTCTTTTCCGGAAGGGGGTCTGCCCTCCAAATTAGGTAAACTTTGTATCAGTAGTTGCAAGAAACTTGTTGGTGGCCGTACAGATTGGGGTTTGCAAGCACTACCCTTTCTCACATGCTTTTCGCTGGAGGGTGAATCTGAAGATGTGTTAGAGTCGTTCCCAGAGGAGGGGCTGCTGCCCCCCACTATTACAGAACTCAGCATCAGAGATCTGGCGAATCTGAAATCACTCAACGAAAGGGGCCTTCAACTTCTCGGCTCTCTCGAACGCATGCAGATTCACAATTGCCCTCAGCTCCAATCCTTGTCGGTAGAGGGGCTTCCCACTTCCCCCTCAAAGCTGATAATTGTTGGCTGTCCGTTGCTGGAACCTCGTTGCCGCAGGGAGGAAGGAGAGGACTGCCGGGATGCCATTAAAACTATTACAGAACTTCAAGAAACCCTAATGCATCTGACATACTATTCAAATGAAACTACATTTGCCAGCTCAGCAAGCTTTGGCAGCTAACCAATTAACAAGAGAAAAAGCCTAACGTCACCTAGCTGTAACCATGGTCTTCATTTTCTTTATCAGTTAACAGATATATGGTTTATGTAGTAATGATCAGTGAATAAGTCTATCCACGATATGTGGGAAGGGGAAACTATAAACTATTCCCACTCAGGTATTTCTTCCCACTCATTACTTGATTCCATTCATCTTCTGATTCTTGCATGTGTTATTAATAAATAAATACTACTCCAGCTGGCTTTATTAATTTATCAACCACTTCTCTTTCTTCTCCTCATGATTTTTTTAGTCATTTCCTTATTGTTTTTGCATACTCAAAAAGGTGATCTGATAAGCAGTATATAACTATATATAGCATATTAATTCAACCCCATTTGGAACTACGACTGCTACTACTACAAACAAAACAAACAATAAAAATAGGGAAATTTATAAAAATAATCCTCCTAGTTTCACTCGAGTCTCATTTTCGTCCTCCAAGTATTAATTACAACTCTTTTGACCTTCAAGTTTGGTTTTCATACAAAAGTGGTCCAATTGATAACGTCGGTCAGCCAAACTGGATGGAAAAAATTAGATTGAGGGCAAACAATATCACCTGAACCAACTTGATACAAACTGCAACGTCCAAAGTGCCATCAATTTGATTTTTTTCGTCCAATTTGGCTGATAGACGTTATCAATTAGACCAATTTGGTACGAAAACCAAACTTGAAGGTCAAAAGAGTTATAATCGATACTTGGAGAACGAAAATAAGACTCGGATGAAATTAGGAGGACAATTTCTATAAATTTCCCATATAAATAACAACCACAAATGTAGTTGGCCTTGGTGCCCATTCTATGATCATTCGGAATTGTAGTACCATCTGATACTCATGTTTATAAGCTGAAAAGCCCGTAAATATTGAGCTGTCCTTGTTAATGCTCTTAAATATTAAATATTGGAGAAATTCGATATCATAACCCTGTCCTTGTTAATTCTCTTAAATGTTGAGCTGTTTGCAATTGAAGTTGGTGCTTGTTTAAGCTTGCATGTTAAATTCTTTTTCAATGTCATGCAACTTACTTTTATATTTTGCTCATCAAACTTATTTTTTTATTTTGCACATTAGGTGAAGACCCCAAGTTTCCAACGTCCTTATTTGGTTTTCAATTTTCGGAGTTTGGAAGTTAGCTGACTTGATAACAAACCGTTGGAGGCATGTACAACTATGTAGGTTTGATCTCTCATCTTTTTTCAGTATATGCGCTTTGTATTCTTTTCGGGCTTGGAAATTTATATTTTTCGAAATAGTGATGTGAATGTTGACAAGGATTTTTTTTTTCAAAAGATGGAAAAAATGCTTTTTAATTGTATAAATAAGCAGAGAAATGCCTTTTGATTGGTCCTATGGTGGTGCAAGCCACTTGGTTTAATGCTGAGCTACACAAGGGCTCATTTTTTCTGTAGAAGAAACGTGAAGGTCTGACGGAGTACCATATTTTAGACTATTTTGGACCCTTCCCTTGAGTGGTTTAGCCAAAGATGTTAACTTTTTTTCACTTGCATTTTCTGTAGTTCCCTTAAGTTTACGTTCCAGAGAAAAATGTGATATTGTTGCATCACTTCTCATTGTAATCTACATCTACTTGGTCCTTCTGTAGAGCATCTAAGCTATTGCATATTTCTTTAATTCTTAATTTTTCAAGGTCGGTATTTTACTGAGCATAAGCTCTTGCAGAATCACAAAATCTCAGTCATGGCTGTTATTTGATAAGAACTTCTGGTCCAGTTTGCATCGAGCGGCTTCTAAAAGAAGGCGGATCTTGGGTGGCCAAAATTGTATGAGAAGTGATGGCAGATCATCAAGGCCGTGTTTGGATTACGACTTTGTGTAGCAAAGCGCTCATATCGCTTTGGCATTACATGATTGTGATCAAACCAGTTTTCAATGTGTGACATGGAGGAAACGAAGCTAGGTATATAAATCTGAGCCTTGAGGTGCTGCTACCTTTATCTCTTGGTCTCATCACGATGTCAAGCATCAATTTTCTTGGATTTCTGCTTTTATCAAATCCAATTTCTATGAGCTGGAGTGCAATTGTAATGGGCGTACTCTGTTTTGATTTCAATTTTTTTTTGCAGCAATTATGTTGTAGCCCCTATCGGCATGGCATGTTAATGTTCTACATTTGTTACTTGCTTGGAGTATATGAGAAAGAGGATAACCAAATTAGTACTCCTAGAAAGAAAGATGCACTCACTTAACTTTTTTTGGTACATACTGTGAGGATTAACTTGTGATCCTTGAAGTAGGTACCACATAATATTCGAGCTTGAAATGTAACGCACTCGGAATATGAGCAATCACGATAATTCCTTAAAAGTGATGCATATCTTCTAGACTTAACAGATGTTTATGCATGTACATCAACAATGAAGCTTTACTGTTTATCATATTTTTGAGAATGATCCACCTTTTGAACAAGACCAAGCAAGAAAGGGGGTGAAGGGGAGAGAATTATTGTAGGATTCTGAACTCTAAACTGCAATTATTTGGGGAATGATCCACCTTTTGAACTATACCATGCAAGATGTTTCTTTAATTGCCGATTCTGATATCTTTGAACGAGACTATGTTTCTATTGTACTTTGGAAGTTTTGTACTATGGGTATTGAACTTTGGAATTTGGTACTTGGTTAGATAGATCATAGTTACAGCTTGTGTATGGAGGACGTGATGAAAGAATGTGGGGGGAAATACTGGTGAAACTATTAGGCCTCAAAAGAAAGTTTTGAGGTATATATTTATATGAGGACTTTCACCCCCTGTGGTTATCGCCATGTGCGGATACCCCCCTTGTGGTTCAAAACTGACCACATAACCTACCTATGGTTTTGAAAATGTGCGGATAGACCCCCTGCCGTCATGTTTTCTATCCATATTAACGGAGGTGTATCTCACACATCTCTAGAATGTAATCTGAGTCGTTCATAATGTATTAAATAAAGAATAGAGTATCTCTGTAAAAAAAATCATCTCGATCAGGCATCAATAACCTAGTGATCTAATTTTTAGTAAATTCAAATTTGAAATTTTAATTTCATAACAAAATCGATTTGACCATGAGCTTTTCATTTTTTGATTGACTTGAATTTTGGCATAGACGTAGTACTCGTCAAAATTTACAATATCAACGGTTTGGATTCAATTTTTGGTATACAGGATGGTGTGGTTAGATTTAAAAAAGAAAAAGAATCAAGGGACGTGATGGGGGTATAACGGTCTTTTAATGTTGTGTTCGTTAATATGGATGGAAAACATGACTGCAGGGGGTCTATCCGCATATTTTTAAAACCACAGGTAGGTTATATGGTCAGTTTTAAACCACAAGGGGGGTATCCGCACATGGCGATAACCACATGGGGTAAAAGTGGACTTTCCTCTATTTATATCCAGCTGAGACTGGCTGTGTTTGGCCTGTTGCAATTGTAATTGGATTAGATAGATCTTAGTCACGGACTCACCGGCTTTGTTTATAGAAGACTTGATGAAATAACAGAGGAGGCCAGCTTGTTATAATCTTTTTGAGTTTAGATTCCTAGCTAATTTTACTTCCGGGTCTTTATCTGGAAATTTCTTATGTGATAAGAAGATGGTTTTATTGATGATGTCACCTGGAGCTTATTAGTTTCATACTAATAGGGTGTTTGATGGATAGTTTGTTTCGAGTTTTCTACGCTGATATTCGAAGTAAAATAAGCTCTTCTACTATTCCTCCCTAGTAGGGATCCGAGGATGCTGCCAAGCACCCTGCTTGGCAACGGTGCCGAGCGGCCCATCCGGCCATTCATTTCGGCGGCAATAGACAGGTCGGTTGTTAATCCAAGCAATGAACGGTCAAGATTTTTATGATCCCAAAGTAAGAAATACCCAAGTCTCTGGATTTGGATGGTAAATTCAGTGCATAATTGAGGAAAGAAAAAATAAAGCAACATAACTTCAGAAATTGATGTTTAATGCTACTTCCTTTGTCCCAAATTGAATGTCAATTTTTGATAATTTTTGATATCCATGTCAACTTTAATTTCTTATATCTTTCAATATGGATTTCAAAAAATATGCAATATAGATCTTGTTTGATAGTTTTCGATTAGTTCTATTATACAAAATTTTCAAACTCATGAAAAAAATTATAGATTGAAAGATCTAAGCGATGAAAAATGACACGAGTTTCAAAAATTGTCATCCTTTTTGGGACGGAGGGAGTATAACAAAACGCTGATTGAAAGTTCAATCAATGGACTTGTGAAATTCGTATCCAACCCGGAATCAATTGACAATTTCTAGAGAGATCCCTCATATTATTAAGCGATCTCACAGTTCATACCCAAACAATGTTAGACTATTATGTTCCAAGACTTTCTTTTATAAGTGACCAAGAGCCTTCCCTTTTCAACTAGGATAGGAACATATATAGGCGTAAACCTTTCCTCTTTTTGTTGGGTGAACTTTCGTCCTTATCCCCAACCTGTTACCTTTTATTTTCATGCAACCACCAATTGATTTGGAGGTAGTGGCGGAATGTTCATCATTCGCAAATCATGACTATCTAAATAAATCACCTATCTTGGTTGAATTAAAATATAAATCAACGTGGCCGGCAGCAATAGCTAGAGTGTCAACCATCAATTTTCTCAAGAGCTATCTGGTTCGGTCAGTACCTTTTCATCAATGCTTAATCAAACTATCTTTCTTTCTTTTTTTTTGTACAGATTGTCCACAAAACGAATCTTAGAAGATGAATGATTCAAATTATCAAGACAAGACTTGTGGTGGAACCATGGATCGAACTTTTTGAGAGAAGACTTTGTCAAAGTTTTTATTCTGTATCGCCTCGCATTCTTACATTTGTTCAACGACAAAAATAGCTGCCCCAACCCTCAAAAATTTGAGGGGCAAACTCGCCAGTCTCATGTTCTTTTTCAGATTTATTAATCGACCTGTTTACATTCATCATTCGGCAAATATATAATTCATACAGTTACCAACATGCACTCTAATTCTAGATCCGGCTGGTAATTAAGTTCAATGGACACTTGAGGATACAAGGAAAAAAGCATGCGAGATAATCTCAAAAATTGTTGTTTCATGCTCTACAAAACAGAGAAAATTAGGAAACATTTAAGATTTTGCCTAGACATGAGTTGTACCCTACCAAGTGTGACTGATGATTTGGGTGTTGGACTTGGTTGTATTCATGTGCACAAGAGCCTTCCCTTCTCGACTAGGGTATGTAAATTTGTATGTGTAAACCTTTTCTTTTTAGTACTGTTCGGTGGTGTCCGAAACCAGAGCTCCCACTATTTGTGGAGATGAGTCGCTGCTACAGATCCCTTGAAAAATTGACCTTGGTTGGCTGTGAGAGAAATTGACCTTGGTTGGCTGTGAGAGTCTAAAATCCCTCCCGCTCGGTTTATTCGCGAAGCTTCTGTCTCTAAAAATTGAGGATTGTAATAATTTTGAGACCCTGGTGATTCCAGAGGGGACTGAGCTCCAAAATCTGACACTAATTAAAATTTCTGATTGTAGCAATATGGTATTTTTTCCTCGCTGAGGATTACCTGCTCCAAATCTGTCTTGTTTACGGGTCCAGGGTTGCAAAAAACTGAAGGCTTTGTCCGAACAAATGCACACCCTCCTCCCATCTCTTGCGGTTTTACATTTATGCGGTTGTCCAAAAATCGAGTCTTTTCTGAAAGGGGATCTACCCTCCAAATTAAGTTCTCTTTTCATCAATGATTGCAAGAAACTTGTCAGTGGCTGGAGAGATTGGGGTTTGCAAAGACTCCCCTCTCTCACATGCTTTTCACTGTTGGGTGAATCTGAAGCTGTGTTGGAGTCGTTTCAAGAGGCGGGGCTGCTGCCCTCCATTGTTACAATGCTGTTTATGTTTAATATGCCAAATCTTAAATGACTGAACAACAGGGGCCTTCAACTTCTTGGCTCTCTCAAAAACATGCTGATTTGGAATTGCAGTCAGCTCCAATCCTTGCCAGAAGAGGGGCTTCCCACTTCCCTCTTAGAGCTGTTTATTATGTACTGTCCATTGCTGAATCCTGGTGCCGCAGGGAGGAAGGAGAAGACTGGCATAAGATTGCTCACGTCCCTCTTATATGCATCGATGGTGAAGCCGTCTTGGACCAAGTCTATCTCGGATTGTCGGCCCAATAGACCCTGAAGAGGTTACTCACTTTTAGCCAGGGAAAAGTGTTGGAAATTTTAGAGAATTTCGGATGAATGAAATCGGGGCTACCGGAGGGTCTCCCGAGGCAACCGAGCATGTTCCGAGTTCATTGTATCTGGACGCTCTAAACATTCAATAGACGTATTGATGTGTAGATATAACCGCTGAAACCCCTCCATGATTGTGAATTCATTCCTATAACCTCCCTATTGAATGGCAGAATTCATTGGCCGAATTTATACCTCCAATTGATGGCAGCATTACACCTCTTTGACCTCCTTCACCCTATAAAAGGAGGCTCACGGATTTGGAGAAGGCACCAGCAAACAAAGCAATCATTCCAAGCTCTGATATTCGTTCTTTGAGAGAGAGTGAGACAGGTGGTAGTCAGTTTGCCAAGGCGGTCGACGGCGGTGTTCCGGTGGCTTGCGGTTTAACCGAGCCAACCCTGGGAAAAAGGCGCCGACACAACCTACAACACCCACGGTAGGCGGCGAATATTTCTTAAGGAGACTGTGGTACCACACAGGACTCGGTTTCAATCCAAAGATTTCTGTTTGTATCTCTTATTCCTGTTTTTGTACTCAATCTACTGTTTTCTTATTTTGTAACTTGATTCAAGTTTGTAATTGTATCATTGCTAATGAAATTGTTCTCTGGAATATTGAGTGATTGCCGAAATTTTTTCCAACAAAAAGCACAACTTTCCACTCATAAAATTATTTATGCAATAATTTGACCTGTCATTCTTCATTCTCTTCATCTTCTGATTCTTCTGCAATTTATTGTCCTGCTAGCCAATAAGTATTGCGGATTGATTCTGCCCCATTTGGAACTACGACTACTACTACTACTAACAAAAATAATACTATAACAACTATCGAATTAACTGTGAGTTCTTCAAGGAACTGAATTTGTTGAAGTTTCTACTAGAAGTAGAGCCAAAGATGTAATGGTCAATTACAAGATCAAATTTTTGTGACGTATGGCTAGTTGCAAGCTGCTTTCTCCTACCTGTAACACAATGTAATTGTCCTTGCTTGGTGCCCAATCTATGATCTTTCAATGTTATAGTATCAATGAAACTTCTGCTTATGAGCTGAAAAAACAATGCCAAATACATGGTGGTTAGGCATGAAGTAGAATAACTTGAAGAAATGAGATATCGTAAGCATGTCCTTGTTAATTCTCTTGCAAATTGAGTAGTTTGCCTTTGAAGTTGGTGCTTGTTTAACCCTGCATGTGTATTCTTTTCCAATGTCATGCAATTCACTTTATTTGTTATAGGCTATTTATTGTACTTCGGATTAGGCGATACCACAACTTTCCACCGTTTTATTTGGTGTTCGATTTCCAGGGTTTACAAGTTAGCTGACTGACAACAAACAGCTAGAGCCATGAATAGCTATATAGGTTTGATCTCCAATCTTTCTCTTAGTATGCGTGCTTTGTATACTTTCCTAACTTGGAAATTATCTTTTCTGAAATAGAAATGGCAATGTTGACAAGGTTTTTTTTTTTGAAAGATTAAAAAAAAACTATGTTTCTCAATTGTATAAATCAGCGGAGATTGCCTTTTCAATTGGTCCTATGGTGGTACATTCCACGTGATCTAATGAGGAGCTACACAAGGGCTGATTTTTCAATAGAAGAAACCTGAAGGTCAAATTGAGTAACATACTTCAGAGACTATGTGGGACTCTTTCCTTGAGTGCTTTAGCCAAAGATGCATGTTAACATTTTTCACTTGCATTTTCCAAATTCATAGTTCCCTTGAGTTAACTTTCCAGAGGAAAATGTGATTTGTTGCATTGTTTCTAATATAAGCTGCTTGGTGCTCCTGTAGAACATGTAAGCTACTGCGTATTTCTCTAATTCAGTGGTTAATTTTTGGGCAAAGTCTACTTTCACCCCCTGTGGTTATCGTTATGTGCAGATATCCTCCTCATGGTTCAAAACTGAGCACATAACCTACCTGTGGTTTTGAAAATGTGCGGATAGACCCCCTGCCATCATGTTTTCCATCCATATTAACGGAGGTGTATCTCACACGCCTCTGGAATGTAATCTTAGTCGTTTATAATGTATTAAATAAATAATAGAGTATCTCTGTAAAAAATCATCTCGATCAGGCATCAATAGCCCAGTGATATAATTTTTGGTAAATTCAAATTTGAAATTTTAATTTCATAACAAAATCAATTCGACCATGAGCTTTTCATTTTTTGATTAACTTAAATTTTGGCATAGATGTAGTACTCGTCAAAATTTACAACATCAACAATTTGGATTCAATTTTTGGTATAGGAGATAGTATGGTTAGATTTAAAAAAGAAGAAGAATCAAGAGACATGATGAGGGTATATCGGTCTTTTAATGTTGTGTTCGTTAATATGGATGGAAAACATAACGGCAGGGTTTATCCGCACATTTTCAAAACCACATGTAGGTTTTGTGCTCAGTTTTGAACCATGAGGGGGAGTATCCGCACATGGCGATAACCACAGGGGTCAAAGTGGACTTTGCCCTTAATTTTTCTAGGCTGGTATTCTACTCAGCATAAGCTAGCTTCTTGAAGAATCACAAAATTCTCAATCATGTGGCTGTTATTTGATAAAAGATTACAACTTTGGTCTGGTTGCAATGCACAACTTCTAAAGCTGGCAGATCTTGGGTTTCCAAAATAGTGTAGAGCAATGGCAGATGATTTAGGTAATGTTTGGATTATAACTTATTGGAGGGAGGCTCTCGTATCGCTTTGGCATTACATGATTGTGATCAAAACAGTTTTCAGTGTGTGATGTGGAGCAGATGAAGTTGGCTACAAAAATCTGAGGTGCAAATATCTTTATTTTGAAACAGTGACTCATCACAAATGCAGCGACATTTTGCTAGGAGTTCTAATTTTTTATCAATCCTATTTCTATGAGCTGAAATGAGAGTGTAATTGACCTACTGTTTGTTATTTTCATTTTTTTTTTTTTTGGCAGCAGTTATACTGGGGCCCCTGTTTGAATGTTAGTGTCCTACATTTGTAACTTGCTATGAAGGCACACATTAATATCTCTCATAATTAGCTAATTCTTATGTTCTTTGATATCCCTGCGTGCAATTTTGTGCAAAGTATACATCAGTTTAGTACTTTAGTAGTCGTATGGCAAAGTTTGTGCAGTGAGATGTCTACTCAGACAGGTACATTGACCCTCAAAATGGGAAGTAATCTTGCCGGTTTTATTATGCTGACAGACTTGCAGTTGTCAAGAGAAACATCTTTCAAAAGACCCATCTATTTCTATTAGCATAGCCAAACGCGTGTGTTGGCTGTTTGAGGGAAAAAACCTCAATATCTTTTCCTCATATACTGCAATAGCTGTAAATTTTGTACAGTACAATACTTCCATCCCGTGTTGCCTAATCCACACCTTCCCCATGAAATCTTTTCTTCAGAGGTGTTTTGGCAACATTTTCATTCCCGTTCTTATAAAACAGACATCCAAGAAATTTATGCTTGGTTACATGTCTTCCGAAAAAAAGAAAGTGAGGACAAAGGAGCTGCTTGATGATCAGAAACAATTTTGTGGTCATACTTTATACCTTGTAACTAAGATCCGGAAATACAAACTGGAAATAAAAAGGTAACCAAGAATCTGCTGCTTCCCAATCCGAATGAAACCATCCACTTTCATTTCCTAGATTCTGCAACAAATATCTCCTCTTTTGTGCATGCACCTTGCCCTATACGGGGTTACATTCCCTTCTCCACTTCCAACTGTTTCTGCCTCAAAATCTTGACTTTATTCCTGATTTTACTTTTCTTGGAGCATCTCCATGTGGGCATTCTTTGATTCCTCAAGTAAGTTGCTTCTGGCTTCTGATATATTAATATCATCAGTCTCTGTTCTTGTTTAAAGTGGTTCTATGCTCATAAGTCCAGGAAAATTAGCAGTGTTGAAGGGGTTTTGTTTGACTAAATGGAATTTATGCTGTGGGCAATTGAAATCTCAAGATATTCTTCTTTGATTCTTGATTGAATTAAAAGCTATCATCGAATCCTACTACTGAAAAGTTGGTGAATCAGTTAAAATTTGATGAAAACATCAGTGTCCTGTTCTCAGAAAAAGAGAACTGTTGTTTGGAATTGAACCGGGGTTTCATTTCGACAAGTGGAACTAAAACACGGATGATGGTGAGATAGAGATTTCAGACCAAAGTTTAATACCAAATCCATATGCTTCTAGTGCCATTCAGACATCTTCAGCAATAGACTAATTTCTTGATGAATTCTTGAAGAACACAAGAACATGCACTCACACCACACTTGCTGTGAAAAAATTTATATCCATCTCAAAACTAATTGGCAATGAATAGAGCAGTTCCGAATTCCAACATTATTTTTAGTGATAACTCATTCAACTCTAGTTTCAAACATTATATCACCCTCAAGCATTGTGAGACTATATTTCTTAAACACTAGCAACCCTCCAGGCCCGACTCAGCTCACACTCACACGTGCTACCATACTCATACCCGCTTATGTCCCTCCTGAGAAGAAAGTTCAGTGGGTAAACCCCAGAGGCCTTTAGGGAACAGAGAAGCAGTGCTAAAGTATAGAGAGAAGAAGAAAGCAAAGCACATGTGGCTTATTTAGAAGAGGAAGTCAAGAAACTGAGGCTGTTGAACCAGCAGTTGGTTAGGAAATTACAAGGGCAGGCAATTCTCGAAGCCAAAATCTTGAGGCTGAGAGGGTTATTGATGGATCTCAGAGTGAAGATTGATGGATCTCAGTTTAATCCCGATACAAATGTAGCAGTTTTGAGAAGATGCATGTTTTGCTATCTCTGAGTAGATTATGTAGGCATGGCATGTAAATTGACTTGCTGGTTCAAACAATTTTTTTATTGGTTTGCTGGAAAGTTTTGCTGCTGTGTTATAATATAGTTGAAGCTAGAATTAGTAGAGAATATTGTAATTTGGCCCTCCTATTTGGATGATCGGTGGTTTTACCTTATTTTCACGAACAATTCCAACAACATGATGATCTAATTGGACCAAAGTGAAGCTCTGTGAAGTGCTAGTGAGGCCATGAATGCAAATTGAAAGCATAGGTATATATACCCATAGTGAAACGCAAAGAGACTGGTGGTGGAGCAAATTTTCTGCTATTAAATGACATTATCGTTTAATTCCTCACCTTTCGGAAAATAGTCAAGATTTCTAAAGACGCAATGGAAAATTAGTCTATGGAAGGAGGCCGACACGCATCATAATTTTTTACCTATGATTCTGCTACTTTCTGTTACAATGGCTGACACTGTTCCATATCATGGCTGATTCGGAACCTCTGATTCTGCTATTTTCTGTTGCATTGGTTGATACTGTCCGATATCATGGCCGATTGTGACCACCAATCGAATTCCTTTAAAGCCTTTCCTATTGCTTTCTAAGTCCATTTTTTCAACATAATGGGTCAAGCCAACTATGGGCTTTCAGGTTGGGCATGAACTCAACCCAAATATCATCTGATGTGATGTGCACAATTCTGTAATTGCTGATGTTGTATAGTATTTCCAAATTGAAATTGATCCATTAATCCCCAACTCGAGTAGTGTAGGACCTCAAAATTACTCAAGAGTGCCAAGGACATGAATGCTTTCTTCTTCTTTTTTTATCTTCCCAAAAGAAAAGTTGATGAACAATAGGATCACAATTATCGTTTTATTCCTCGAACATCTAGCACCATATTTAATGGCACCCTTCAATTTCTTGTAGTCGAGATTCGTTTACCTAAATCCCGTGGTCTTGTGATGGGGCAACACATTCACTAGTAAAAATTAGCCCAACAGGAATAGGACCGCAAGCGAACCGATATGGTGAGACGTTAGAAGAGTTCAAAGCTCAATCATACTTGGTTTGTTTGCTCAATCATACTTAGTTCGGGCTTGTTTGGTAAAGTTTGATGCTCGAGGTACAGTTTGACTCATTTCCATAAGCTTGGCTTCAGCTTGAGCTTTTCAAATACTACTAGGGAAGTCGTTCAGATACAGGGGCCATGGGTGACTAGACTATTGTGTCCATATGCATAAACATTTTGTTTATATTATTGGGTGGAACGTCGTTATTCCACAATGTTAATTATCTTTTCTTTCCATGCAACCACCAATTAAATTTGGGTTAGGTGTATACATATGCACAAGGCTTGTCTGCAATCCAATTTTGGACTGCAAAGATGCGGTCGGATTGATCGTAACCATCGGATGAAGTTTTTAATGGTCCAAATCTGTTTTGATACTCTTACCGGTAAGAATATACTTTTACCGGTGAGAGTATTCAACTGATTTGAACCAATAATTGTCAATATAAATGGTCCAGATTGGACTGCACACGCTTCTCTGCAGAGAAGCCGGATCCTATATATATATACAAACACACACACAAACCAATTTTCTTTTTGTAATCCAATGAACTTGCGTACTTATCCCCAGCAGGTTGTCTTTCCTAATTTTAAAGCCATTCGAAGGTTTTTGTTTGTTTGTTTATCTTAGTCTTAACTTCTGTTTTGTTATTCCTTAACCGACATGGGTAGAGTATTAATGTTAGAAAGCATGATTAATTAATTAGTTGTATTTGTCATTAACTGCTAAACATGACAGGGTATTAATATTTAATCCTTGTTTGGTTTCAGCAAGCAGCGCCCATAAATAATTTTGCCTTGCGTGATGCCTCAAAAAACTTGATTTTCTTTTCCATAATACAAGGGAATTGATTTTGTCACTTTCTGCTGTATGTGAGTGAGCGCGCGCGTATACATGCCTCAAAAAACTGTTAAATTTTTGTTGCTCAAGAAAACGCATCTAACATTGAAAAATGCATATATACCAGACCAAAATATACATAGCTATTTTGGGGTTAACCGTACACCTCTATCCATAATTTTAATGAACAAAAAATTATGTGTGTTATGCACAAACTATGAGCTGCAACCCGGCCTACGTAACTAAACAAAAAAAAAAAAAAAAAACGTATACACTAAAAATGGCGTAACAGTTTTCGTTTTCTCCATGAAATTAGGAGGAAGCTATGGTACACAGGGTATACCGTATGTCTAAATTATGACAATTTGTGATTTTCATTATGCCGATTTTTTGTTTTCTAATGCATATTTATTATTTATGATTCTAGTTACGACTTGTACTTTAAAATTTACCTGTTGAACAGGTCATTAGCAGGTTACTCGTAATTAAAAAATATTGTTGTTATGTAACTATAATTATTCGTACCGGAATTCATAATAATTGTATCCTAACCAAATATATGCGTACAATATCAAAAATTAAATAATGCTATCCACAAATGTTTTAACAACACCATAAATTGGCATTATCTTACCACAATGAGTCGTATAAAAAAAAAATTGACTCGTATGATATTCCATAACAAAATCAAAATATGTCGTACCAGAATCAACAATTGTTATACTCAAGCCAAAAATATTTGTAAAATACCACAAATTTTATAAAATAACCACAATTGTTATGACAACACCTAAAATTGTCATTTTCTTAACACAACGTGTCGTATTAACAGAAAACATATTTAAATACCACAAATTATTATAACAAATCACAATTGTTATGATAATATCATAAATTTACGTTTTCTTACCACAATGTGTCGTACCAAAGGAAATTAATTGAAATATTCTGTAATAACACATGTCTAAAATACCACAAACTCAGTAATATAACCAAATTTGTTATGACAACACCATAAATTGGTGTTTTCATACCCACAACGTGTTGTATAAAAAATTCAATCGGAATGTTGATAGTTAAAATCAGTAAAATACCATACCACTAATTATTTTCAATTCCCGCCACATTATTTTTTCAAATTTTAAAATTTTCACCATATTATCTTAATTTTTGATTCCCTCCACACTATTTTTTCAAATTCTTATTTGTCCCTACACAATACCTCAATAATTTAAACTAAAAATGAAGTTCTCGCTCAAAATTTTCATCCAAGAAATTCACCAAAAAAGTACTATACCCAAATTTTTGAATACAACTACAATTTCTTCTCAAAATATTTGTCTAAATTAAATTCTTTCTCTACAAAATTTAATTCAAAAAATCAAAATTCCTTCAATTTTTCATGGAAAAATGAGAGGTCACTAAAACAAATAATTACCCAACTGTCTCAAGATTCGGATATTCAGAGCGGTGCACTTAACAACTGGCACTATATATTTGACAGGTGGATTGGTGCCAAACCTTCACCCTATGCATACAAATCCAAATTTAATGGTGGTCCTTGGAACTAGGTCATGGAAGTACAATATAAATAATTTTGTAAATTTATTGTCATTGTACTTTCTTTTAAAAAAAATTATTATAGTCGACATACTGATTTACACCAATGACATAGGCTATAATATGATCTACAAGTGCAGGCCAAGCACTAAGACAGATGCATTTGAGGCTATTGTCTTCTCAAATTTTCAGCCTGGAAATAGGGCCTCTACGTACAAGAAAATATTATAAAATTAATAGCCTTTAGAATTTCAAATTCTCAATTATGTACCACAGTGAAAAGGTGTTGGAGTTTGGACATTTATCTAAAAGATCAGGAGTTCAAGTCTTACACCCTTCATTCCTTTTTCAGGCTGGTTTTTGGTTAAATTACATAGAGTCCTTGTAGTTTCATACTTCGACAAATCTAGTTGTTCAATTTCAATACAACATTAAAATCTAATAATGCACCATCTGAGCCCCACGTAAGGTGTTTTTTTTTTTTTTTTTTAAATCTAAATCGTCTATCTTTTATATAATATCAATTAGGTTATTCGTACCAAGAATGAAGTTGATGGCTTATAGTTAGACACTTCATTGGATGGAAAATATCATTCTATTATTCAATCTGCGTGTCGATGATGGAGCTTCCTAAACCTGATTGAGGCAAAAATTTACGTAGGTAAGTTAATCAACAAGCATAAAAAACTCAACGGATTTAATTGTCATTATTGTGTCACGGTAGCATGGCTATCGTATATTCAACTACAACAGAGGACTAGGTTTCATATCAAATATAAATTGAATGTACAATCTAAATGTCATTAGTGAGTGAATTTTTAGAATGATCGATCAGTGCTGTTAGGATGTTAAGTTATACGATATTTAATTTGTGATATTTTAGACATGTATCTTGCTTGGGTATAATAATTATTGATTGCGCTACGACATATTATGGTCTTGTATCTAGTATCTTTTGATCGATTTCTTTTGGTACGACACATTGTGGTAAGTAAGTGCCAATTTTTGGTGTTGGTTATGTTATATAATTTGTAATATTTTACATATGAGGGGAGGGAGAGAAAGTCAAGGAGGAGAGAACAATCTGTTACCTGCTCAGCCCTTTTTTTATTTTGTTAATTGATTTAATCAATGGGTGGTCCAGATTATTCACTTTGAAATCTAAGGGTTTAAAATCATGGTGCGTATGGTACACCTCCTAATAAGGAGTGTGTACCATAGGACTATAGGTAAGTTTTGAACCTGTATCACTTGGTAATTAAGTTGGTACTCGTAATTTTTTCTACTGTTTATTGTTTTGTGGGTCCAACACTCCAACTTTAATCTGATTTATTCCACTCACACACTAGTTAATGCACTCCATGAATTTGAAAATCCGTCCAGTACCCTTGTAAAAGGTTGCAAAAGCTTTCAATCTTTTTTGATCTCTTTACAAAGAACAGAAAAACATGGCTGGATTAGCACTTCTTGGCGCTTCATTTGGAGTGTTGCTCGACCGTTTGAGTTCTCCAGAGCTCATCAAGTTCTTTCGGGGTCAAAAGCATGACGAAAGGCTGCTCAAGAAGCTCAGGTTGAAATTGCTTGGACTTAATAAGGTGCTCAATGATGCAGAGGACAAGCAGATCACTGATCGAGCTGTGAAAGAATGGATGGACGAGCTTAAAGATGTTGTTTACCATGCTGAAGACTTAGTGGATGAGATTGCTACTGCAGCTTTGCGGTGCAAGGTGGAAGCCGAGTACCAAAGTGGCTCAAACCAGGTACAGTACTCTCTGATCTCGTCTTTCACAAAATTATTTGACAATGAGATAGAGTCCAAGTTAGAGAGGATGATTGATATGCTAGAAGATTTTACGAAAGAAAAAGATTTACTTGGTTTGAAAGAAATTGTTGGACAAAACTGGTCTCATAGGTTGCCAACCAATTCTTTGGTGGATGAATCCTATGTTTATGGACGGGAGAGTGACAAGGAGCAGATAATGAAATTGTTGCTCTCTGATGGAGAAAATAGTAATAAGATAGATGTGATTCCAATTGTCGGGATGGGTGGGGTGGGCAAGACCACCCTTGCTCAACTTTTGTACAATGATGGCAGATTGGATGGGCACTTTGTTAAGAAAGCATGGGTATGTGTCTCTGATGTGTTTGATGTTTCAAGGGTCACACTAGCAATTGTTGAGGCAGTCACTGAGAGGGCTTATGATACGAAGGACCCAAACTTGCTTGCGGTCAAGCTGAAGGAATCATTGAGTGGGAAAAAGTTTCTTATTGTATTGGATGATGTTTGGAACGAGAACTATGACAATTGGAACACTTTGATGACTCCTTTCAGATTTGGAGCACATGGGAGTAAGATTATCGTTACAACACGCAATGAGGACGTTGCATCTATCATGCAAACAGTTCCCATTTATGGTTTGCAGGGATTACCAGAGGAAGATTGTTGGAAATTGTTTTCCAAACATGCATTTGAAAAGGGAGATTGCAATGAACATCCCAACCTTGAAAGGATTGGTAGGAAAATAGTGAGAAAATGTAAAGGCTTGCCTTTAGCTGCAAAAACATTGGGTGGTCTTTTGCGCTCCCAACGAGATGTTATGGATTGGAATAATATACTGGAAAGTGCCATATGGGAATTACCGGAGGAGAAGAGTAACATTTTTCCAGCCTTAAGATTGAGCTATCATTACCTCCCATCCCATTTGAAAAGATGTTTTGCCTACTGTTCCATATTTATTAAGGACTATGAATTTGACATGAAGGAATTAGTCTCCATTTGGATAGCAGAAGGTTTTTTGGTGAAGCCCAAGAATAATAAGACAGTGGAAGAAGAAGGCTATGAGTGCTTCCGGGAATTGCTATCAAGGTCATTTATTCAGAGATCAAATGCAAATAATTCTTTGTTTGTCATGCATGATCTTTTTCATGATTTGGCTCAATACATGATGGGAGATTTCTGCTATAGACTAGAGGATGGTAAGCCAAACAATATTGCTGAAAAGATACGTCATTTCTCTTACGTTCCACGTAGATTTGTTGGTTTTGAGATGTTTGAGAAAATTAGGGAGGCCAAGTGCTTAAGAACTTTTCTACCATTAAAGCATAGATATTATTCGAAGTGGTTGAGCAAAAAGGTTGTGGATGAGATTTTGCCGAGATTGACACGCTTACGGCTGCTGTCGCTGTCAGAATATGGGATTAGAGAATTGCCTTATTCAATTGGCAATTTGATACATCTACGCTTTTTGGACCTTTCTCGGGCCAAAATCAGGGAGTTGCCAGAATCAGTTTGTACGTTGTACAATTTAGAAACATTGTTGTTATTTAAATGTGATCTTCTTACAACATTACCGGCAGATCTTGTAAAACTGATTTCATTGCGTCATCTTGATGTAAGCGGAACCAACTTAAAAGAGATGCCAATGAATATAAGTAGGTTGAAAGATCTCCGACAATTAACTGTTTTTGCAGTAGGAAAGTGCACAGGTATTAATGAGTTGGGAGAGTTTCATTGCCTTCGCGGAACAATCTCCATTTCAGGATTGCAAAATGTAAAAAGCGGCAATGATGCAATGAAAGCAAAGATGAGTGAGAAAAAACACCTTGATAAGCTAGCGTTGGAATGGTATGGCACTACAGAGGATTCACAGAATACGAGATGTGTACTTGAAAAGCTAGAGCCTCATACAAATTTGAAGCACCTTGAGATAAAAAACTATGGAGGCACAAAATTTCCTACTTGGTTAGGAGATCAATCATTTTGCAATATGGCGTCTTTACGTCTGGAGAATTGCAACAATTGCTTTTCCTTGCCCGCACTTGGTCAACTGTCCTCTTTGAAGGAGCTTAGCATTGAAAGGATGCCGGGAATAATGAGCGTGGACCGTGAATTTTATGGAGAGAGTGGTTCTTTAAGCAAACCGTTTCAATCTCTAGAGACTCTACGTTTTGTTGAAATGTCGGGGTTGGTGAATTGGTGTATATTAGACGCTGGAGAGTTCTCTCAGCTTCAAAAGCTTAAGGTAATCAATTGTCCCAAGCTCATCGGACACTTACCGACGAACGTGCCTTCTCTTGTGAGACTTAAGATAGTGGATTGTCCAGAGCTTGTGGCTTCACTTCCGAACTCTACTTCTATACGCAAGCTAGAGTTGCGGGAATGCCAAGGGATGCAGTTGCAGTGGCAAGGTGTTTCTTCTGTAGAAGACCTGAGGATTTCAGGCTTTGCAAGTTTGGAGGAATTTCCAAGCGAGCTTGTAACACAAACAAAGCCGAAGTCCCTGAGTGTAGACAAATGTCCAAGGCTATATGTCCCACTATCTGACGAGATAAGCCACTGTAATATGTTGCTTGAAAGGTTGGAGTTGTATAGGTGTGAGAATCTCAAATCCATCCCACTAGATTTATTCCCAAAGCTTCGATCTCTAGAAATTTGGGGTTGCAAAAATATGTTATCTTTTCCCGTCGGTGGATTACCTGCTCTAAATCTTTCTTATTTAGGGGTGTGTGGTAGTAAGAAACTGAAGACTCTGCCAGAACAAATGCACACCCTCCTCCCATCTCTTAAGTCCTTATCATTAATTTCTTGTCCAGAAATTGAGTCTTTTCCAGAAAGAGGTCTACCCTCCAAATTAGATTATCTTCATATCATTAATTGCAAGAAACTTGTTGGTGGCCGAAGAGATTGGGGTTTGCAAGCACTACCCTCCCTCACATGGCTTTCACTGAGGGGTGAATCTGAAGATGTGTTGGAGTCGTTCCCTGAGGAGGGGCTACTGCCCCCCACTCTTACACATCTCGGCATCGAAGATCTGCGGAATCTCAAATCGCTCAACGAAAAGGGCCTTCAACTTCTTGGCTCTCTCAAACGCATGGAGATTCGCAATTGCCCTCAGCTTCAATCCCTGTCGGTAGAGAGGCTTCCCACTTCCCTATCAGAGCTGGAAATTCGGGGCTGTCCATTGCTGAAGCCTCGTTGCCGCAGGGAGGAAGGAGAAGACTGGCATAAGATTGCTCACATCCCTCTTGTAACTATCGATGGTGAACCAATCATGGACTAATTCTATCTACGATATGTGGCCAGGGAAAACCAAAGCTTCCAACTCAGGTATTTCGTTCCATATCGAGTACTTCCAAGAAAAATTCGACCTGTCATAATTATTATTTCATTCCATTCATCTTCTGTGATTCTTCTGTCATTAATTCTTCTGTCATTAATTCTCCAGCTAGCCACTATTAATTCCTCATCCACTTCTGTTTGTTTTTGCATGCGGAAGTGTGGGCTTCCATATTCATTTCTTTTCCTCATAATTTTTTTTTACCTATTTCTTTATTTCTTTGCATACCCAAAAAGGTGATCTGATCGAACAGTATAGGTTATTGATTCAACCCCATTTGGACCTACAACTACTATTACTACGGGAATGACTTCGGTGTCCCCGATCATTTTGGAGACACCGTAACTTTTGGCATAACAAAACCATTATAAGCATAACTAAATTCATTACAAGTATAACCAAAACCATTATAAGTATAACCAAAACCATAATAAGGCATAACTTGGTTGGTTATGCCTTGGTTGATTTTTTGTTATGCCTTGATTGGTTTTTGGTTATGCCTTAGTTATGCCATGTTATGGTTTTATTATACTTGTAATGATTTTTGTTATGCTCCTAATGGTAAAGTTATGCCAAAAATTACGGTGTCCCCAAAATGACCGGGGACACCATAGCATCATCCCTACTACTACTACCAAAAAAAAATGAAAATAACCACCACAAATCTAATTGGCCTTGGTTGCTTAATCTTTTTTTGAACTTCGGATTAGGCGAAGACCGCAACTTTCCAACGTTCTTGGTTTTCAATTTCCTGAGTTTGGAAGTTAGCTGACTGATAACAAACGGCAAGAGGCATGTACACCTATGCAGATTTGATCTCATCATTCTTTAGCATGTGCGCGTTGTATTCTTTTCTGGCTACGAAATTGTAGTTTTCTAAATAGTGACGGGAATATTGACAAGGATTTTTTTTTGAAAAGATGTACAAAATGTTTCTTAATTGTATAAATCAAAGTCAAATCGCCTTTCAATTGGTCCCATGGTGGTGCATTCCACTTGGTTAAGTGCTGAGCTACACAAGGTCTGAAATTTCTGTTGAAGAAACCTGAAGGTCTGACTGAGTAACGTATTTCAGAATATTTTGGACCCTTCCCTTGAGTGGTTTAGCCAAAGATGTTAGAATTTTTCACTTGCATTTTGCATTCCACTTGATTTTGTTGCATCACTTTCTATTATAAACTACTTGGTCCTTCTGTAGAGCATCTAACCTACTACATATTTCTCTAATTCAGTGGTTAATTTTTTTAGGTTGGTATTCTTCTCAGCATAAGCTCATTCAGAATCACAAAATCTCAATCATGTGGCTGTTATTTGATATAAGCTTACCACATGGCTTCTAAAAGCTGGCAGATCTTGGGTGGCCAAAATTGTATGAAGCGACGGCCGTTCATTTAGGCCGTGTTTGGATTATTATGACTTGGTGGAGGGAAGCCCTCGTATCACATTGGCATTACATGATTGTGATTAAACCACTTTCCAGTGTGTGACGGGGAGGAAACAAAGTTAGGTATATAAATCTGAGGTGCTGCTATTTTCAGCAACATTTTCCTTGGATTTCTGATTTTATCAATCCTGTTTGTATGAGCTGGAGCGAAAGTGTAATGGGCCTACTCTTTTCTATCTTTTTTTTTTTTTTTTTTGTAGCAATTATATTGCCATTTAGTACTTACTTTGAAGGGACACGTTAAGTTCCTCTCATATTCCGCTTTATATACGAGAAATAGGATAGCCAAATTAGTACTCTTAATAAGAAAGAGGTACGCACACAGCTATTTTTGGTTCGTACTGTGACGATTAGCTTTTGATCCTTGGAGTCAGTACCACATAGTATTCATCCAGTTGAGATCGAAATACAATGCAGACAGATTCTCTTGTGGAAGCTCAGAATATATGCAATCACTATCATTTCTTTGAAGTGATGCATATATGCTAGAATTGACAGATGTACATGAACCCTATACTATTTTTCATAGTATTGTAGGATTCTAAACTTTAAACTGCAATTATTTGAGATTGATCCACCTCTTGAACTAGATCAAGCATAAAAGGGGGAAAAGAGAGAGAAATAGATGTTTCTTTAATTGCTGATTCTGATATTCCTGAAGCATTGCAGTTTTTAATGTACTTGAAGTTTTGTATAATGGGCATCGAATGCTTTTGAGTAATGATTTACAATTTAATTTTGGAGTTTGGTACCTGGTTAGATATATCGTAGATCATAGTTACTGCTTTTGTACAGAGGACATGATGAAAGAGTGTGGGAGAATACTAGTAAATTGGGCCTCAAAAGAAAGTTTCGGGTGTTTGACCTATTGCAATTGTATCTAGATTACATAGATTCCTAGTTTTACTTCTAGTTTGTATTTGGTACTTTTTTATGTGATAAGAAGAGCCACCTTAGGCTTACTATTTCCATATTAGGGAGATTGATAGATAGTTTATTTTGAGTTTTCTATGTTGATCTTCGAAGTGAAATAAGCTCTTCTACTATTTGTCCGAAGTGGGGCTATGCTACGTTGTTGCAATGTGTTTTCCAGCTGATGATTTTGTGTCGCTGTTAAGGCAGAGAAAGAAGTACCCAAGTCTCTGGCTTTTGAAAACTTTCAGTTACAAGCAGGACACGCATACGTGCCGGTCTATCCAGTTTTGGCACAATTGAGGCCCCTCAACATTATTACCAGGTGCTTAATCTTTTATCATTTTGACTCACAGAACTACTAATTTTCGGCAACTGTCTAACTTCAAAATCTGTACTACTTTGCTTCTAGTAAAATTTTCAATCTTTTAGTAGTTTCTCCCTTCTTTATTCTGTAGGAAACAGTACCATCGCAACAGAAACAAAGCATTCTAACTGATCTTTATGGTTATGGGGAAAATTACCAACAGTCATTCAGCTATTCATAGGGGAGAGGATGTGGTGCTCCTGCCCCATATCTGCAAGCACCACGGCCTCAAATGTTTGTGCCATCCCAAGCACCTCATATTCAACAGGTACTTACATAGTTGGGTTTAATTCCACAAGGGGAGTACGTTATTTCTCGTACTAAAAGAATCATGATAGTGTCTTCCGTAGTAGTTAGCTTGCTTTGCTGAAAGATTTTTGTCCTTCCATAGCGCTTATTGCTACTTAAAAGTTTAAATCTTGCAGACAGAAATCGAATTCTCAATCTTGAAGCTTTACAACTCTGATGATTGTTTGCCAGAAATTCTGGTGTGTGCTTTTGTTATAGCATGAACCTGTTGTTCCTTAGTTTCACTTAAATAATTTCTTCTCTCTTCCATCAATTTACTTTAATGTACTTTCCAACTGTCACTTTGAAGAAGGAAATTAGGCTGCAAATTCTGATTCTGTTGAGATGTTTATACATTTTATATCAGATGAACTTTGCTACACCACCGGTAACCCCTCAGACTACAGTAAAACCCCTCGTCCCTGGAACCCCTCCTGTGTTGAGGAATGTGGAGCAATACCCGCAGCTGACATTGGGTTTCCAGCTGTTCTTGTATGTTAGTTTTTATGATATTGAATTCACTTAGACCTTAGTAACTGTTTCAATATTGCATTGCGGTGTACTGAAGTACTCTTTATTTATATTTTTCAGGGAACCGGCAACCCCATTTATCAAACAGGACCTCGTGTTGGTGGTTCACTTGGTAGTATTCCATCTCATCTAGGGGATTTATGTCAGTTAATAGTGCAAGAGTCCAAAGACCTGGCATGGGTCCAACACAGCCTCCAGCCCTACTCAGCCAGCACAAGTTCAACCAGCCATAACTCCTGCCTCACCCCCACCCTACAGTACAGACAGTCGATACTTCAAATGTAGCTGGTAATGGTGTTTCTTTTCCTCTTGTTTTTCGTTTCGTAATATTTTAGTGAGACTCGGGGCTTTACATGTTTCAATCCCTTATTTTGCAATGATGCACTTTCGAACATGTCCATGCGTATTTTTTTTCAAACATGTTTCAATCCCTTATTTTGCAATGATAATTGATAAAACTTTTTAATGATAAAGAGGATGTAATTTTTCGAAAAGTGTGATTTCAAATCTTCATATTTTGGAGAAAATAAAAGAAAATTACCGTAGAGATACTGCCTCATCTAATGTGTGTTGCTCTGCTTATTTGTAAATAATGTGCTTTAGCCCAGCAAAGACCTGTCATTATGGCCTTGACTCGGCTTTTTAATGAGACATCAGAGGCACTAGGAGGTTCACATGCAAATCCAGCTAAGAAGCGGGAAATCGAGGATAACTCAAGGAAAATTGGTGCCTTGTTTGCCAAGATTAACGGTGGGAACATCTCCAAATTTGCCTCTGAAAACCTTGTTCAACTTTCTCTGTCGTTGGACAACTGTGATTTCGGAACTGCTTGTCAAATCCAAGTACCACTCCTACCTTAATTTCTTCACCATAAATCAAATTAATTGCAATCATTTTCCCCCTATTATGTCTTTTGTCTTTCCTTCTGATACTTGCATTTATCCTGCCTTGCACAGGTACAACTTACCACTAGCGACTGGGATGATCAAGACTCGGGAAAGTGTGAGATGAATAGGAATGGTAAATTTCACTCAGCATAAAAATTGGAGTTTGAAACTCATCGCTTGTGGTTCTCTGCCGGGGCTTGATACCTTTATATATACAAGAACTCACATTTTAAGTTAGGTTACAACAGGCTTATGGTTCCAATTTCTTGGTGTTTTAAAAGCAGTCAACAGATGGAAGTTCTCAGGACATCCGTGGTCTTTGTTGTTTTGTTTACACTCATATTTTGTACTAGTGTTTAGAAAATATATATAAGAATTAGTCATAAATTTTTTGTCCTCAGTCCATGCATTAAGTTGCTTTGGGTGATTAGCTTCCAACTTCTTGTCCCTTGTGTGTTTGGGAGGCAATTGATTTGTACTTCTAATGACTATCGGATAAAATTAATCCCTGTTTTGTTTTGTCCATGGCAAGCTCTTTCTAGACCCACTTTGATTTTCGAACCTCTCTCATTTTTGGAGCTCATTGTGATCATCAAGTCCACCAAATTTCATGTTGGTCGGATCGCAACCAAACACATGGTAGTTACATATTTATCTTTAGATAAAATGTGTGTAATAAATTATGGCGAAGGTGGATCTAAAAAAAATTGGGGTGATCAATATCTATTTCTTCACTGTGATTTTGGGCCTGAACTAAAATGATAATTGAAGTGGGCTCGAAAAGGGCCCATAAGTGGGGAAACCCGACAATTGAGAATCGTCTCTTTTTTCATTTGAACATTTTTTTTTTCCTTCTAAACCGTTGATTTGAACATGTTTGGTGAGAATTCAAGACAATGAGTTTTGGGGAAAGGAAGGGGAAAGAACCTTCCAAGGTTTCGATGTGTTCTTTTGTACCTTTTCATTCAAGGATTGGAATGTTTTTATATATACCTGGTCGAACTCTTATATTGTAGTTAAGATTTTTGGTCAATGCCACAATTTTTTTCCCTTCTCTTTTAAGAGATTTTCACCATATAGTCTATGTTGCTTCACGAATTATATTTTTAGGATGAGGTTATCCATAGGTCATGATGTAGAGACCATTCAAGCAAAATGTAAATTTCATGGTTACATCCCCAATTATTTGATCAAATTACATTTGTTTTGTCTCATAAGAAGAAACTTACATTTGTCTTAAATACATCAAATAAAACTTTGATTGTACTTGTGATTTTTGGTGTATAGGACTTTTCACCGGTATCCTCGAGAACAACCAAATAGTCAATCTTGTTATTATATCAATAAAGCTATAGGGACCGACGGTCTCCATATCGAAACTGTACCGATGGCCGCACCGGGCCATCTCCGGCCACCGGATGGCCGATCCGAGTAGTACAAAAATTCCAAAAAACAAAAACGAGGGGGACCTCGTGGGAATCAACGGCATCTAATATGTGTAGAGTGCTTGATCCAAACACCCTACACACATCGGATGCCATTGATTCCCACGTGGGCCCCCTCATTTTTTTATAGAATTTTTGGACGGCTCAAATCGGCCGTCCGGTGGCCAGAGATGGCCCGACGCGGCCGTCAATACAGTTTCGGTATGCTATCCATCGGTACGGATAGCACTACCATATTATATTCCTCATTTTCTTTCTGATGAATTGATCACTTGTTCTGAGGTTTTCACTTCTTGTACTCACCGATTTGTCAAGGTGTTCATAGTGGATGAGGCTGCTAATCATTTTCCATACCCTGTTTCGTGGCATGTGCGATTGAATCAAAATGAAACTTTCAAGGAAACTGCCTCAGAAAAATGAAATTAATGAGATAGAGAAAGAACTTGACAATAGATCACTTCTAATATTGCAACATAGGCAAGCAGCTCTAAACAGCGTCAAAAGTTCGATCAATTGCAGTCGCTCAGAAAAAAGTTTGATCAATTGCAGTCCTAGAAATTCACTTGCAATTGGGTGCTTAGCGATTCTGTACTGTTCATTTGTCTTAACGTAGGACAAGCTTTGTGTAACTACTTTTACAAATACACTCATCACTCTCTCTATTTTTCCCAAGTTCAAGTTCAATTTCATGGCCAAATGGTTTAGTTTACAAATCAAATCCATGTAATGCCTTTTATGTAAAACACTAACTTTAATTGTAACAACCCGGATCCTCAAGCACCACAATATTTAAAAGACCACAATCTGTCTTTCATTCCAAAAAAAAAACTATATAATTTACAACTATCGATCTCTAAAGTAGATTAACAACAACTCATTCTCGTAGCAATTCGGACAAACCCGCACCACCGGCCTCTGACCCGCTAACCAACCTGCAAGCTGGAGTCCAAAGGACCCCCAAGAGTGTGTGAGACATAATAACGTGTACAATATCAATACTACAAAATAACCGCATAGCACCAACCACCACGTATAACACTAACCACGAATATAACATGTCCATATAAATGGAACCACATATCCGGTCCTCCTCGGTATATGACATGTGACGTACCACCTCACTAGCCTCACCACAGCCCATTGGCCAACTTGTCTTTTGGCATAGCTTATTAGCCTAGTCATCCCGTCACATGCCAAACAGTTCCACGATATACAGTCACCGCACATAACATCACCAATAGGAACCCAACATTAATATTATACAAGAAACATGTATCTCATACTCACACTCAAATTGCCTTGCCATCACGCTCCAAAGTTACATGCAATACCGTAAAACCTTCACGTCCAACTCCGAAGCACTCGACCTTCTAACTCTCGGTAGAAACTCACCGAAAACCTTTTTGTTTTTTTTTCATTGGACAAATCTCTTACTCTTTGCTTTTATACTACTCTTGTTGAGTCAGCTCACAAGGTGTCCCAATAAGACACTTGTCCAACCCATCACTTTAATTGTTTTATTATCAAATCTATATTTGCCTTAAGATTCTAAGGTATAAACTCACCCCTCACATGCACACATGCACGTGTACTACCTCTAGGAAGAAGTGCTTTGTCCATATAAGTTAATAATTAAATTCAATAAATCAAAAGTTACTGAAAAAAAAAAGAAAAGAAAACATATCGGGGTATTACAATATCCCCTCCTTTGAAAATTTCGTCCCCGAAATTTATCTACTAAAAATATGATTTCCACGCTTCCGCTGCACACTCTGATCACCCATTCAATCAACACAACCAAATCCTTCTCTTGCATGGTTGTATCCCCAATACCCACATATTTAGCTTTACTGATGACAATTAACCAGGTCACCACTCATTTCATGCCATTGACTTATTATTGGTATTGATAACACATTACCCTCAGTTCAAAGCTCATGTATATAAACTCCAGGCAGCACACTGACAACTTTATTTTATTCAACTTTTTTTTTCTCCATATTCAAGCCACATAGGTAACACCTCACAAGTGAAAATTCTAAAGCCACACAGGCTGACAAATAAACGCTCAAACCACTCATATTATGCCACATATTTTTATGGACTCGACCACACACAATAAACTTCTTATATGGCCAGCAATTGCTTTCCTCTTCCTATTCAACAAATTCCTTCCTAACTCAAATATTCATCTAAATTCCCTCTACAGAACGACACCACCTTGGTTCCCTTGAAACCCAAAGAAGAGAACTCACTTGTCATGTATGCATGCACATGCTTTACCCCACAACCCAAACCCTTTCGAGATTCAGCAGATCTTAAAAATATTAGTAAACACAAAAGAGAATCAAAACTACTCACCAAAATTGGATAAAGGGTTTTCTTGTTCTTCTTTTTTAACCGGATCCCATGTAAGATCTATCACCTAAACTCTGATACCAATTGTAACAACCCGGATCCTCAAGCACCACAATATTTAAAAGACCACAATCTGTCTTTTATTCCAAAAAAAAACTATATAATTTACAACTATCGATCTCTAAAGTAGATTAACAACAACTCATTCTCGTAGCAATTCGGACAAACCCGCACCACCAGCCTCTGACCCGCTAACCAACCTGCAAGCTGGAGTCCAAAGGACCCCAGGAGTGTGTGAGACATAATAACGTGTACAATATCAACACTACAAAATAACCGCATAGCACCAACCACCACGTATAACACTAACCACGAATATAACATGTCCACATAAATGGAACCACATATCCGGTCCTCCTTGGTATATGACATGTGACGTACCACCTCACTAGCCTCACCACAGCCCATTGGCCAACTTGTCTTTTGGCATAGCTTATTAGCCTAGTCATCCCGTCACATGCCAAACAGTTCCACGACATACAGTCACCGCACATAACATCACCAATAGAAACCCAACATTAATATTGTACAAGAAATATGTATCTCATATTCACACTCAAATTGTCTTGCCATCACGCTCCAAAGTCACATGCAATACCGTAAAACCTTCACGTCCAACTCCGAAGCACTCGACCTTCTAACTCTCGGTAGAAACTCACCGAAAACTGTTGAAGTTCATAGTGATGATACATTACTTTTTCCAAAACTGTTGAAGTTCATACAACCATTTTAAAAATACTTTGTGAATAATTCCAAAAAACATGGAATTATTTTAGGATAGGGATAATGCCACGACTAGTTTTTTTTAGTGCCACAAACTTGTACGGTATGTAACATGACGATCTTGCCATTGTAATTCAAAGCAACCAAGTCGAAATTCATCTCGTCTTTTGACCTTCTCTCACCTCAAAACAATCCCCACTTTTCCTCTGTTCTCTCTACGACCCACCGCCTCTTCGATCCACGACAACCCCCTTTTCTCCACCGCCGCATCGTTGCACATTCTCATCTAATCGATAGCATTCTCGAGTTGCCAAAGCAAATTCCTAATTTCAAATACGTTCTCGTTCGCAACCTCAGTTCAGAGAAGGAAAAAAAATAAAAAATTTATCGGTTCTCGACTTCACTTCAAAGAGTCCAAACCCGATTCCCAACTTTGAGAATTCATTTCGACAAGCAAAGAATAGTTTAATCCAGAGGAACCTTGTCATATTTTCGTCTCTGGTTCAAAATTGTTCGCCTCCTCAAGCTAAATTGGGAGCACTCCTCTGAGCTAGACTGAAAAGATAGTTTGGAGACTTTGGAATCGACTTTCTTGTTTGGGTCATAGTCGAGTGGGGAGGTGTGATGGAGGGGCTCGTGGATGGGTATTCAACAACAGGGTTTCTGAAATGGAGGGAGAGGAAGAGAGGGGGAAGGGGAGGGGAGAGAGAGAAGGGGAAAGGAAGCCGCCAACCGGAATGTTACGAATTGAGGGTAAACTCGTCACTTTGTATGAGGTGGTCGTGGCACCATAAAAACTTGTCGTGGCATTATCTCTTGCATTTTATTTATCTCGAAAGAGATTGTTGAGCTTAATGAAAAAGAAGCAAGTGAATTTTTAAAACAATATAAAATCTGTCCTAACAATAAAGTTTTCTGTGCAAAGATAAATCTTAGACTTTTCTAATGAAATAATTATAGTCACTAAAAAAATGCATAACCTACACAACAAAAAGGAGTAACTTCTTTTTTTGCCACAAAATTTTAGGTAAGTTTTCCAACATGTATCGCTTGGCATTCATTTTTTTCTATTTTATCGAATTTTGTAATATTACATGCAATATATTCTAGTATAATATTCTTAATTTCCTCAAAATATTTTGATTATTCAATGAAAAAATAATTAAGGTGAGAAATATAATATGTATGAGTTTGTCTTTTCATTGTAAAAATAAAATGTAAAATGTCTAAAATATTCTCTTTAATTTGCATTTTGTCTCAATTTCGTCATCTAATTTATTGGTTTCTTGGTTCAGCACACTAATATGATCTGTTTTCTTTTAAGCGGGTGCCAGTGGCTTTCCATCAATAGTAAAAAAGAAGAAGAAAGAGTCAAAAGTCATTCATTCCATAAATAGATTCAGCTTAGCCTTATAAGGTTGTAGAGGCTTTCAGTCATGGTTTTCCTGCACTGTTTGTTTTCCTACCATCTTGTGAAGCATAAGAACAGAAAAAAAAACATGGCTGGAGAAGCACTTCTCGGGGCTGCATTTTCAGTGCTGCTCGACCGTTTGACTTCCCCCGAGCTCATAAAGTTCTTCCGGGGTCGAAAGCATGACGAAAGGCTCCTCAAGAAGCTGAAGTTGAAGTTGCTTGGACTTAATAAGGTGCTCAATGATGCAGAGGACAAGCAAATCACGCATCGAGCTGTGAAAGAATGGCTGGATGAGCTTAAAGATGCCGTTTACCACGCCGAAGACTTAGTGGATGAGATTGCTACTGAGGCTTTGCGGTGCAAGGTGGAAGCTGAGAACCAAAGTGGCCCAAACCAGGTACAGTCTCTGATCTCGTCCTTCACTAAATTATTTGACGTTGAGATAGAGTCCAAGTTAGAGAGGATGATTGATGTATTAGAAGATTTTACGAAAGAAAAAGACGTACTTGGTTTGAGAGAAGTTGGTGGACGGAATTGGTCCCAAACCAGGTTGCCAACAACTTCTTTGGTGGATGAATCTTGTGTTTATGGACGGGAGAATGACAAGGAAAAGATAATGAAATTGTTGCTCTCAGATGGAGAAAGTAGTAATGGGATAGATGTGATTCCGGTTGTCGGGATGGGTGGGGTGGGCAAGACCACCCTTGCTCAACTTTTGTACAACGATGGTAGATTGGATGGGTACTTTGTTAAGAAGGCATGGGTATGTGTCTCTGACATATTTGATGTTTCAAGGGTCACACTAGCAATTGTTGAGGCAGTCACTGAGAAGGTTTGTGATACAAAGGACCCAAACTTGCTTGCGGTCAAGCTGAAGGAATCATTGAGTGGGAAAAGGTTTCTTATTGTCTTGGATGATGTTTGGAACGAGAACTATGACAATTGGAATGCCTTGATGACTCCTTTCAGATTTGGAGCACAGGGGAGTAAGATTATCGTTACAACGCGCAATGAGAGCGTTGCATCTATCATGCAAACAGTTCCTATTCATGGTTTGCAGAAATTACCAGAGGAAGATTGTTGGAAATTGTTTTCCAAACTTGCATTTGAGAAGGGAGATTGCAATGCACATCCTAACCTTGAAAGAATTGGTAAGGAGATAGTGAAAAAATGTAACGGTTTGCCTTTAGCTGTAAAAACATTGGGTGGTCTTTTGCGCTCCCAACGAGATCTCAAGGATTGGAACAACATACTGGAGAGTGCCATATGGGAGTTATCAGAGGAGAAGAGCAATATCCTTCCAGCATTAAGATTGAGCTATCATTATCTCCCCTCCCATTTAAAAAGATGTTTTGCATACTGTTCCACATTTTTTAAGGACTATGAATTCAACATGGAGGAATTAGTCTCAATTTGGATAGCAGAAGGTTTTTTGGAGAAGCCCAAGAATAATAAGACAGTGGAAGAAGAAGGTTATGAGTGCTTCCGCGAATTGCTTTCAAGGTCATTTTGTCAGAGATCAAATGCTAATGATTCTTTGTATGTCATGCATGATCTTGTTCTTGATTTAGCTCAATATGTGATGGGAGATTTCTGTTATAGGCTAGAGGATGGCAACCCACACGGTATTGCTGAAAAGGTGCGTTATTTCTCATTTGTTCGAAGTAGATTTTGTAGTTTTGAGAAGTTCAAGGAAATAAGGGAGGCTACGTGTTTAAGAACTTTCCTACCATTCAAGGGTAGAGGTGATTTAATCAAGTTGAGCAAAAAGGTTGTGGATGAGATTTTGCCAAGATTGACACGCTTACGGCTGCTGTCGCTGTCGGAATATGGGATTGGAAAATTGCCATATTCAATTGGCAATTTGTTAAAGCATCCAACTCCAAACCAATTGGCAAAGAGTGGAGAGGCTGCCCAGGCTTATATACTAGTCTTGGAGGAGATAATTAACCGATGTGGGACAAATCCCAACACTCCCCTGCACGTGCGACCCCTGATTCGCACGTGGAGAGGTTAACAAAGGATCCGGAGCACACGGATCACAATGAAACAAAGTGCAACTATGGCACAAACAAAGGGGAAAAGCCTCCGAAAGCCTAGCTCTGATACCATGTTAAAGCATCCAACTCCAAACCAATTGGCAAAGAGTGGAGAGGCTGCCCAGGCTTATATACTAGTCTTGGAGGAGATAATTAACCGATGTGGGACAAATCCCAACACAATTTGATACATCTACGCTTTTTGGACCTTTCTCGGGCCCAAATCAGGGAGTTGCCAGAATCAGTTTGTACACTGTACAATTTAGAAACATTGTTGTTATTTAAATGTGATCTTCTTACAACATTACCGGCAGATCTTGTAAAACTGATTTCATTGCATCATCTTGATTTAAGCGGAACCAACTTAAAAGAGATGCCAATGAATATAAGTAGGGTTGAAAGATCTCCAACAATTAACTGTTTTTGTAGTAGGAAAGTGCACAGGTATTAGCGAGTTGGGAGAGTTCCATTGCCTTCGCGGGACAATCTCCATCTTAGGATTGCAAAATGTAGAAAGCGGCAATGATGCGTTGGAAGCAAAAATGAGTGAGAAAAAGCATCTTGAAAAGCTAGCATTGGAATGGAATAGCACTATAGAGGACTCACAGAATGCAAGAGATGTACTTGAAAAGCTAGAGCCTCATACAACCTTGAAGCACCTTGCGATAAAAAACTATGGAGGCACAAGATTTCCTACTTGGTTAGGAGATCAATCGTTTTGCAATATGGTGTCGTTACGTTTGGAGAAATGCGAGAATTGCTTTTCCTTGCCACCACTCGGCCAAATGCCCTCTTTGAAAGAGCTTACCATTGCAAGGATGCCAGGAATAACAAATGTGGGCCATGAGTTTTTTGGAGAGAGTGGATCTTTAAGCAAACCGTTTCAGTCGCTCGAGACTCTGCGTTTTGAGAAAATCTCGGGTTGGGTGAATTGGTGTATATTAGACGCTGGAGAGTTCTCTCGGCTTCAAAAGCTTGAGGTTATCGACTGTCCCAAGCTGATCGGACACTTACCGATGAATGTTCCTTCTCTGGCGAGACTTAAGATAGTGGATTGCCCAGAGCTTGTGGCTTCACTCTCAAGGACTACTTCTATACGCAGTCTAGTGTTGAAGCAATGCCAAGGGGTACAGTCAGAGTGGCAAAGTGTGTCTTCTGTTGAAAAACTGGAGATTTCAGGCTTTGAAAGCTTGAAGGAATTTGCAAACGACCTGGTAACGCTAACAAATCTGAAGGAGCTGAAGGTGGAGAATTCAAGTCTCTATGTCCCAATATCTGAGGAGATCAGCCACTGCAGTATGTTCCTTGAAAGGCTGACCTTGGATAGCTGTGAGAGCCTCAAATCCCTCCAACTAGGTTTATTCCCAAAGCTTCAATCTCTGGGAATCAAGGATTGTAAAAATTTTGAGACCCTGTTGATTCCGGATGGCATTGTGCTCGAAAATGTGACATTACTTGAGAAACTTTCCATCAGTAATTGCAATAATATGTTATCTTTTCCCTGCGGAGGATTACCTGCTCCAAATCTATCTTCTTTAAGTCTCTTTCGTTGTGAGAAACTGAAGGCTCTGCCAGCACAAATGCACACCCTCCTTTCGTCTCTTCAGTCGTTAGAGTTATCCAGATGTCCAGAAATTGAGTCTTTTCCGGAAGGGGGTCTGCCCTCCAAATTGGGTCATCTTAAAATCCGGAATTGCAAGAAACTTGTCGGCAGCCGAAGAGAATGGGGTTTGCAAACACTACCCTCTCTCACAAGCTTTTCACTGTGGGGTGAATCCGAAGATGTGTTGGAGTCGTTCCCCGAGGATGGGCTGCTGCCCCCCACTCTTACAATTCTCCACTTCGGAGATCTGCAGAATCTCAAATCACTCAACAAAAGGGGCCTTCAACTTCTTGGCTCTCTCGAATGCATGTGTTTTTTCAGTTGCCCTCAGCTCCAATCCTTTCCAGTAGAGAGATTACCCACTTCCCTCTTAGAGCTGTATGTTAGCGGCTGTCCATTGCTGAAGCCTCGTTGCCGCAGGAAGGAAGGAGAAGACTGGCATAAGATTGCTCACATCCCTTCATAACTATCGATGATGAAGTAATCAGTGAATAAGTCTATCTACGATATGTGGCCAAGGAAAACCAAAGCTTCCCACTCAGGTATTTTTCTTAGAATACTGACAGTAAAAATAACCACCACATATTATTGGTCTTGGTGCTCATTCTAAGATCATTTGGAATTATAGTAACCATTTGATACTCATGTTTATAAGCTGAAAAGCCCGTAACAAATACAGGGTTATTAGGCATGAACTGGAATAACTTGAAGAAATTGGATGTCATAAGCCTTTTCCTTGTTAATTCTCTTTGCTATTGAGCTAGTTTCCATTGAAGTTGGTGCTCGTTCAAGCCTGCATGTTACATTCTTTTTCAGTGTCATGCAACTCACTTTATTTTTTGCTCGCTAAACTTCTTTTTTCTTCTTCTTTGGATTAGGCAAAGACTGCAGCTTTCTTATTTGGTTTTCAAGTTCCTGAGTTTGGAAGTTAGTTGACTGATAACAAACAGCTACAGGCATGTACAGCTATGCAGGTTTGATCTCTCATCTTTCTTCAATATGAGCACTTTGTATTCTTTCTGGCTTGAAAATTATAGTTTTCGAAATAGTGATGGGAATATTGACAAGGATTTCTTTTCCAAAAGATGTACAAAATGTTTATTAATTGTATAATTCAGCACAGAATTGCCTTTCAATTGGTCCTATAGTGCTGCATTCCACTTGGTTTAATGCTGAGCTACACATGGGCTCTTTTTTCTGTAGAAGAAACGTGAAGGTCTGACTGAGTACTGTTTTGGATCCTTCGCTTGAGTGTTTAGCCAAAGCCAGATGTTAGCTTTTTTCACTTGCATTTTCTGTAGTTCCCTTAAGTTTACTTTCCAGGGAAAAATGTGATATTGTTGCGTCATTTTCCATTATAAACTACTTGGTCCTTCTGTTTTGTGCATCTAAGCTACTGCATATTTCTCTAATTCTTAATTTTTCTAGGTTGGTATTCTACCTGAGCATAAGCTCTTGCAGAAGCATAAAATCGCAATCATGGCTGTTATTTGATAAAAACTTACAACTTTGGTCCGGTTGCATTGCATGTCTTCTAAAAGCAGGGTGAATCTTGGGTGGCCAAAATTGTATGCTAAGCGATGGCAGATCATCTAGGCCGTGTTTGGATTACGACTTTGCTGCTACATCTGTTCCAGCTAATAATTTTGTGTCACTATTATGGCAGGGAAAGAAAGAAGTACCCAAGTCTCTGGCTTTTGATAACTATCAGTCATAATCAGGACATGCACCCCTCGCCCTTATTGCCAGGTGCTTAATCTTTTTCATTTTGAAGCATAGAACTACTAGGATAACTATGTTTCAGGAACTGTCTAACTCTAGAATATTGCTACTTTTGGAATTGTTCTATTTTGCATGTAGTTATATTTTCACTCTTTATATAATTTATTCCTTCTTTGTTCTGTAGGAAACAGTACCATCGCAACAGCAACAAGCCATTCCGATGAATCCTTGGGGAAAATTACCTACATTCATAGAACTCTGCACATGGGATGCGTTATGGAGCCAGCACCACTCTCAAATGTTTCTTCCATCCCAATTTTCGAAGCACCTCAAGTTCAACCGATATTTACATAATTGGTTTTAATTCCACTGATGCTGGTACTGAAAGATAGTTCTCCTCGCCAGAATTACAATTCTCAACTTTGAGGCCAGAACTTTTGGCGTTTGCGATGGTAATAGCATGAACCTGTTGATCCTCAGTTTCACTTAAATATTTTCTTCTTCCTATTATTTTGATGTTCTTTCCAACTTTCAGTTTATACGAAGGAAATTTTGCCTCAAACTCTGATTCTGTTGAGATGTTGACACATTTTATACAAGAAGAACTTTGCCACTCCGCCTGGTAAAACAGCAAAACACTTCGTCAGTGCGACCCCTCCTGTGTTCAGGAATGTGGAGCAATACCGGCAACTGACATTGGGTTCTCAGCTGTATCCTGTAAGTTTGTTTTTATGAGATTATGTTCACTTAGACTTTAGCCGACTGTGTCAATGTTGCATTGCAGTATATTGAATTTACTCTTTAATTAATTTTTTAGGGAACCGACAACCCCAATCATCAGACACGACATCCTGGTGGTGGTTCATTGCCCTATTCCATCTCAAGTACAGTTCCTGGACATAAGATGTCTCAGTTTTTGGCTCCGACCCCAGCATCTAGGAGATTCATGCTGGTTACTAGTGCAGGAGTCCAAAGACCTGACATGGGTCCAACACAGCCCAACTCAGCCAGCCCAAGTTCAATCAGCCGGCACATGTCCAACACAGTCCAGACAGATGATACTTCAAATGTACCCGGTAATAGTTTATGTAACACATTTCTTTTGCTTTTGTACGTTTAACTTTTTGTGCTAAACTAAGTGATGATACAAAGGATAACTTTTAAGAAAGTGCGATTTCAGATCTTCATATTTTGTGACAAATGAAAAAAAAAATACCATAAAGATATTGCCTCATCTGATGTGTGTTGCTATCTGTGAATAATGTGCTTCTGCCTACTAAAGACCTGTCATTATGACCTTGACGCGGCTTTTTAATGAGACATCAGAAGCACTGGGAGGTTCATGTGCAAGTCCAGCTAAGAAGCAAGAATTTGATGATAATTCAAGGAAAATAGGTGCCCTTGTTTGCCAAGCTTAACAGCGGGGACATCTCAAAAACTACTGCTGAAAAGCTTGCTCAGCTCTGTCAGTCGTTGGACATCACTGATTTCAGTACTGCTCTTCAAATCCTGGTACCACTCTTCCTACCTCAATTTCTTAACCATGAGAATGAAGTACCCCCACTTTTCTGTTTTCCCCCCTCGTTTTGATCCATGCATTTGTACTGCCTCTCACAGGTGCAACTTACGACTAGTGACTGGATGAGTACAATTTCTGGCTAGCAACACTTAAATGAAGGATCAAGACTCGGCAAATTGTGAGATGAATTGGAACGGAAAACTCCACCGAGCATTAGAATTGGAGTTTGAAATTCTGTCATTGTGGTTCTATGCCTGGGTTCTGATACCTGTATATATACAAGAACTCACATTTTCTGATAGGTTACAGCAGGCATATGGTTCCAATTTCTTGGTGTTTTAAAAGCAGTAAACAGATGGAAGTTCTCAGGAGATTTGTGAACTTTGCTGATTGTTTCACAGTTTTTTTTTTTTGTTGTGTTTAGAAATAAATATATATGAATAAGTCAGTAATTTTTTTTGTCCACATTCCATGCGTTAAGTTGCTTTGGGTGATTAACTTCCAACTTCTTGTCCCTTGTGTGTTTGGGAGGCCAGTGATTTGTACTTCTGATGACTATTGAACAAGATCACTCCCTGTTCTGGCGATGGTGTTTCTTTTTTCTTAGGAGAAAATACTCTCCAATCTCTGAAATGTTATGAATAAGTCAGTAATGTTATGGACCACTTAGGTCATGTTTGGTAGCCATTATATTTTCTGTTTTCATTTTCAGAATTTTCATAACCTTGAAAGTTTGTTTGGTGCACTATTTTCACTTCCAAATTCTGGTAATCACTTTCACTATTTTCATAATTTGAGGAAGTAACAAAAGCTAACTTCCACTATTTTCAAAAACAAAATTCTGGCTCCAACTTCATTCCGCTACCATGCCAGAGCAACCCAGGCATCGAGGAGTTGGTTCGAGTCCCCTCCGAGGGCTTTTTTTCCCCATTCTCCTTATCTCGTCCCAAACCAGATCCATCTCTTCCCAGAAATTGCTCTCTCTCTCTCTCTCTCTCTCTCTCTCTCTCTCTCTCTCTCTCTCTCTCTCTCGGCGTCAAAGTGGCGGTGACCTCAAGTTTGCTTTGGTCCTTCGTTTTCTTCTTTTATTTCCATCGAATTCCTGCGTTTCTCCTCGTGATTCTCTGTGTTTCTGCTGTTTGCTCCCTTTTCTTTGATATGTACTTAGTTTTTGGTCTGCGATGAATTTTGAGGGCAATTTCTTTGCCTTTTCGAGTGGAAACCTTAAGTTGGGCTCACCCAAAGCTAGGGGACTTCTTCGATGTCTGGTAGTAGTAATGGGAAAGAGAATAGGTCAGCAATTCCTGGGCCTTTGAGAAATCTGGGTCTGCTTTACCTTACTGTGGATAATGGATCCTCTTGGAAGAACCGTGTGGTTGGGGTTGGTTGATAACATGTTTTCCGCTTCTTTTTGTTTTTGATAATAGGTTGACACAAACATGTTTTCCGCTTTCACTTCTATTTGAGGAAAAGTAAAACTGGTTTCAGCAAATAGAAAATCGGAAATAGAAAAGTGACGTGTTACCAAACAGAGCCTTAGATTGTTGGAGCTTTTTGTTTTTGGAAGGCCATTGAGATTATCAAGTAAGAGCATCCGCATCAGGCTCTCTACATTTTAGACCAAATTACACCTGAAATAGCCACTTTATGAAGTATTTTAGCTGCTCACTTTTAAATTATCTATTGCATCAGACTCTCTATATGAAAATCATTCCATTAAGGCATCAACTTTCATCCATTTTTCAACATGTAACGTTTTCTTTCAATGCGACAATGAATTAAACCTGGGGTAGGTAAGTCGGGACATATAAGGCATAGTAAACCTTTTGTCTATATCATCACGTGAACTTTCGTCTTCATTTCCACAATGTTATCTTTTCTTTTCCAGCAGCCACCAAATCAAATTTGGGGACGATACCTATATAGACATAGACCAGCTTTTCTTTTTCTTACGGGTAAGTAAAACTCTGGTCTTTCAACCACAACAAGTTACCTTTTCTTTTAATGCCACTACCAATTGAATTGATTTGAGATCTTCGTTTATGTGTTTATATCATACCTTCTGTATACCTTAACCTACTTGGGTAGCAGAGTATCAATATTTGATTCTTTTTTTGATAATGTTAATGTTTGATTCAATCTTTGTTTGATTCCGGCAAGCAAACCCCCATGCCAGTAATAGTTGTGTCTTGCACTCTTCGTTTCCCTAGTTACCGTTGTATTATCTCTTTAGTCTGCAAACAACAGAAAGACATGGCTGGAGAAGCACTTCTTGGCGCTATATTTGGAATGCTGCTTGACCGTTTGACTTCCAAGGAGTTCATCAACTTCTTCCGGGGTCGAAAGCATGACGAAAGTCTCCTCAAGAAGCTGAAGTTGAAATTGCTTGGACTTAATAAGGTCCTCAATGATGCAGAGGATAAGCAGATCACTGATCGAGCTGTGAAAGATTGGTTGGACGAGCTTAAAGATGCCATTTACCACGCTGAGGACTTGGTGGATGAGATTGCTACTGCCGTTTTGCGGTGCAAGGTGGAAGCTGAGTACCAAAGCGGCTCAAACCAGGTACAGCCTTTGATATCGTCTTTCACTGTATTATTTGACGATAAGATAGATTCCAAGTTAGAGAGGATGATTGATTTATTAGAAGATTTTACGAAAGAAAAAGATGTACTTGGTTTGAAAGAAGTTGCTGGACAGAATTGGTCTCAGAGGTTGCCAACAACTTCTTTGGTGGATGAATCCTGTGTTTATGGAAGGGAGAATGACAAGGAGGAGATAATGAAATTGTTGCTCTCTGATGGAGAAAGTACTAATCCGATAGATGTGATTCCGGTTGTTGGGATGGGTGGGGTGGGCAAGACCACCCTTGCTCAACTTTTGTACAATGATGACAGAGTGGATGCGCATTTGGTAAGAAAGCATGGGTTTGTGTCTCTGACGTATTTGATGTTTTAAGTATCACAAGAACAATTGTAGCAGCATTTGCTGGGTTGGCTTCTGATGCAAAAGACCTAAACTCGCTTCAGGTCAATCTGAAAGAATCATTGGGCGGTAAGAAGTTTCTTATTGTCTTGGATGATGTTTGGAATGAGAACTATGAACATTGGAACGCCTTGATTACTCCTTTGAAATTTGGAGCACGCAGGAGTAAGATTATTGTTACAACACGCAATGAGAGTGTTGCATCTATCATGCAAACAGTTCCAATTTATGGTTTGAAGGAGTTACCAGAGGAAGATAGTTGGATGTTGTTTTCCAAACATGCTTTTGAGAAGGGTGATTGCAATGAACATTCCAACCTTGAAGAGATTGGCAAGAAGATTGTGAAAAAGTGTAAAGGTTTGCCTTTAGCCACAAAAACATTGGGTGGTCTTTTGCGCTCCCAACGAGATGTGAAGGAATGGAATAATAAACTGGAAAGTGCCATATGGGAATTATCAGAGGAGAAGAGCAACATTCTTCCAGCATTAAGATTGAGCTATCATTATCTCCCCTCCCATTTAAAAAGATGTTTTGTTTATTGTTCCATATTTACTAAGGATTATAAATTCTTAAAGGAGGAATTAATCTTGCTATGGATAGCAGAAGGTCTTTTGGAGAAACCCAAAAATAATAGGACAATGGAAGACGAAGGTTATGAGTGCTTCCGTGAATTGCTTTCAAGGTCATTTTTTCAGAGATCGAATGCTAAAGATTTTTTTGTCATGCATGATCTTGTCCATGATTTAGCTCAATCTGTGGCTGGAGATTTCTGCTATAAGTTAGAAGATGGCAAGCCATGTGGTATTTCTGAGAATGTACGCCATTTCTCATATGTTCGAGGTAGATTTGATGGCTTTGATAAGTTCAAGGTAATTAAGGATGCAAAGTGTTTGAGGACTTTCCTTCAAACAGACCGTAGAACTTATGGCAAACAATGGTTGAGCAAAAAAGTGTTGGATGAGATTCTATCAGGACTGACACATTTACGGGTTCTATCTTTGCCAAGATATCAGATTGAGGAATTGCCTTATTCAATTGGCAAACTTATACATCTACGCTTTTTGGACCTCTCCTACAACCGAATCAACCAGTTGCCTGAATCAGTCTGTGCCCTGTATAATTTAGAAACATTGTTGTTATCTAATTGTCATCTTCTTACAACTTTACCAGCAGAGCTTGTAAAACTAATTTTGTTGCGCAATCTTGATTTAACCGGAACCAACTTAAAAGAGATGCCAATGCATATAAGTAGATTGAAAGATCTCCAACAATTAACTGCTTTTGTTGTGGGAAAGTGCAGTGGGTCAGGTATTAATGAGTTGAAAGAGCTTCATAGTCTTCGTGGAACAATAACCATCGCCGGTTTGGAAAATGTAACAGGTGGCAGTGATGCATTGGAAGCAAAGTTGAGGGAGAAAAAACACCTTGAAAAGTTAGTGTTGGAATGGGGTAGCACTACAGAAGATTCACAGAAGGAAAGAGATGTTCTTGAAAAGTTAGAGCCTCATAAACACTTGAAGCACCTTGAGATACAAAACTATGGAGGTACAAAATTTCCTACTTGGTTAGGAGATCAATCATTTTGCAAGATGGAGTCGTTACATTTGGAGAATTGTGAGTTTTGCTTTTCCTTGCCACCACTTGGTCAGCTGCCCTCTTTGAAGGAGCTTACCATTGCAAGGATGCCTTATATAAGGAACGTGGGCCATGAATTTTATGGAGAGAGTGGTTCTTTAAGCAAACCGTTTGAATCTCTAGAGACTCTACGTTTTGAAGAAATGTTGGAGTGGGTGCAATGGATTCAGTTAGATGCTGGAGAGTTCTCTCACCTTCAAAAGCTTGAAGTAGTCAAGTGTCCCAATTTGATCGGAGACTTACCGCAGAAGGTGCCTTCTCTGGTGAGACTTGAGATAAAGGAATGCCCAGGGCTTGTGGCTTTGCTTGAGAGGGCTACCTGTGTACGCGAGGTAGTGTTGGAGGAATGCAAAGGGGTACAGTTGGAGTGGAAAGGTGTGTATTCTGTTGAAACATTGGAGATTTCAAGTTTTGCAAGTTTGGAGGAATTTGCAAGGGAGCTGTCAACACTAACAAATCTGAAGGAGCTCAAGGTAGAGGAACGTCCAATTCTACTGTCATTTCCGAAGGAAATGATGAGCCTCAACAATCTGGAAGAACTTAGTGTTTTGCGGTGTCCGAAACTAGAGCTCCCAGTATTTGTGGAGATGAGCCACTGCTACACATCCCTCGAAAAATTGACCTTGTTTGGCTGTGAGCGTCTCAAATCCCTCCCGCTAGGTTTATTCCCGAAGCTTCAGTATCTAAAAATTCAAGGTTGCATAAATTTTGAGACCCTGGTGATCCCAGAGGGGACTGAGCTCCAAAATCTGACATCACTTCAGTCCCTAGACATTTCTGGTTGTAACAATATGGTATTTTTTCCTTGCGGAGGATTACCTGCTCCGAACATGTCTTGTTTACATGTGTTTCATTGCAAAAAACTGAAGGCTTTGCCAGAACAAATGCACACCCTCCTCCCATCTCTTCAGACAGTTGGGGTATGGGATTGTCCAAAAATTGTGTCTTTTCCGAAAGGGGGTCTGCCCTCAAAAGTACATAATATTGGCATCGGGAATTGCAAGAAACTTCTTGGTGGCCGGAGAGATTGGGGTTTGCAAACACTCCCCTCCCTTACGCGCTTTGCGCTGTACGCCGGATCGGAAGACGTGTTGGAGTCGTTTCCGGAGGAGGGGCTGCTGCCCTCCACTCTTACAACGCTCTGGATCAAAAGCATGCCAAATCTCAAATCACTGAACAACAGGGCCCTTCAACTTCTTGGCTCTCTCAAATACATGGAGATTCGGAAGTGCCCTCAGCTCCAATCCTTGCCAGAAGAGGGGCTTCCCACTTCCCTCTTTGCGCTGCAAATCGAGCGCTGTCCGTTGCTGAAACCTCATTGCCGCATGGAGGAAGGAGAAGACTGGCATAAGATTGCTCACATCCCTCTTATAAATATCGATGGTGAAGCCGTCTTTGACGGAGTCCATCTCGGTCCAGTAGACGTTGCTGATGTTGCTGACTTTTACGATTTTTAGCCGGGAAAAACCAGAACGTCCCACTGAGGTACTTGTTCTACACTACTTATGCAATTAGTTCCAAGAAAAATTTGACCTGCCATTATTCATTCCATTCATTTTCTGATTCTTCTGCTATTATTTCTCCAGCTAGCCTATAAGTATTAATTTCTCAACCACTCTTCTTCGTTTTTTATCTAATACAGATTCATGCATTACAATATCTGGAATTAACACGGATCCAATTAACACTACTTGTTTTGGGTAATCAACCAGAAATGTAAATTTTCTTTGGGAAAATGCTTTATTATTATTATTTAATCTTATAAAGACGACGGATTTACATAGATTTTGTGCTTCTTTTTACATCCAAAACAGGCTTGCGTGTAGGAGTATGGGCTTTTTAACTTCCTCATGGCAAAAAGTTGATTTGATCAAGTATAGGGGACTGATTTAGCCCTATTTGGAACTAAGACTGCATACTACTAACAAAAACAAATACTTCAAGAAATAGTTCTTCAAGGAACTGAATTTGTTAAAGTTTCTACAAGGAGTAGAGCCAAAGATGTAATGGTCAATTATAAGATCCGTTTTTTTGTGACGTATAGCTAATTGAAAGCTGCTTTCTCCTAACACAAAGTAATTAGCCTAGCTTGGTACCCATTCTATGATCTTTGGAAATTATTGTACCATTTGAAACTTGTGTTTATGAGCCGAAAAATCAGAGCCAAATACATGGTGATTATGACCTTGACGCTGCTTTTGAATGAGACATCAGAAGAAGCGCTGGGAGGTTTATGTGCAAATCCACATATGAAGCGGGAAATTGATGATAATTCAAGGAAAATAGGTGCCCTTGTTTGCCAAGCTTAACAACGGGGACATCTCAAAAACTAGCGTTGAAAAGCTTGTTCGGCTCTGTCAATCGTGGGACAATGCTGATTTGACCACTTCCCTTCAAATCCAGGAACCACTCTTCCTACCTCCATTTCTTCACCATGAATCAATTCAGAACAATATTTTCCCCTCTTTCATGATGCCGTTCCCCCTTGTTTTTTATCCATGCTTTTGTACTGCCTCGCACAGGTGCAACTTACAACTGGGGCGCACGTGTAACACTCAAACGAATGATCAAGACTCGTTGTGATCATTAAGTGCACCAAATTTCATGTTGGTCGGATAGCAACCAAACACATGGTAGTTACATAATTATCTTAGATAAAATGTGTTCAATCAATGTGGTGAACGTGGATAAAAAAAAAATGTGGCGAAGAGTCATTTTTTAGTGATAAATGCATTCCATAACCATCAATCACTATTTGAGAATCGTCTCTTTTTTCCTTTGAACATATTTTTCTTTAAATCGTTGATTTGACCATGTTTGGTGATAATTCAAGACAATGAGTTTTGGGAAAAGGAAGGGGGAAAAACCTTCCACTGTGTTCTTTTGTGAGTAGCTTTTTATTCAGGGATTGGAATGTTTTTAAACCTGGTCGAACTCTTAAATTGTAATTAAGGTTTTCGGTGAATATGACATATTTTTTCCTTCTCTTTTAAGAGATTTTCATCAAATAGTCTATGTTGGAGAGTTCAACACAACTTATATGTTTAGGATGAGGTTCATCTGCTCGTCATGATGTAGAGACCATCCATGCAAAATGTCAATTTGAACAAATTACATTTGTTTTGTCTGATAAAAAGAAACTTACATTTATCTTAAAAACATCAAATAAAACTTTGATTGTACTTGAGAAGTTGTAGGGAGAGAGCGGTTCTACCTACGGTGGTTGGTGCTAAAGCTGTGGTTCATCTGTGCGAATTTCAGGATGGGAATAGGAACATGGCAGCACCTCTGGGCGCGAGGTTGGGGATGCTGGAACTAGTTGGCGGAGGCTGTGTGGGGGGTTTTCAAAATCAATGTGTTTTGGGTGGAGCTCTAATTCATTGGCTCTTGTTGCAGTGCTCGGAGGATTCTATGTTCACAAGATGTTTGGTTCATTCCCTTTATTTCTGGGCTTGTGCCCCCGCCTCTACGCGCTGTGGTTTTGGATTCTGTTTTATTTTCTGTCGTTTAGTACGTACGTTTTCTCTTTGGGTGGATTTTTTATCAACTCTAGGCTAAGTAGCAGATGATTGTCGCGGGGTAGAGTGTCAACATTGTTGGAATGTTATCCTTGTGTTGTGATGCTTGTCTCTCATGCCTTCTTGTAATCCTTTTTTCCATATCAATAAAATATTTTTCTTCTGCCGTTCAAAAAAAGAAAAAGTGGATGGAGCTTGGAAAGGGGGATATGGGCTTGGAGCTTTTGGAGTAATTATTAGGAATGATATGGGTCAATTTTGGGCTGCGGCTAATGGAAATTGGAAAAGTGGAATGGTGCACAGGGCCTTTGGCGGCTGAAGCAATAGCTTTTCGTAGGAGAGTTCAACTGGGCCAACAGCTGGGTTTGAGGGATGTGTTTGTGGAAGGAGATTCTAAGTCCCCCGTTTGACTTCTCGATCCCCTTGTGGGATGGGGTTTCCTCTTAATGTATGGGTTTCGACGTATTAATATCACCAGTTATCGTTTTGAAAAGAAAAAAAAAAACAGACTTTTCACTGGTATCTGCGAGAACAATGAAATAGTCAATCTTGGTATTATGTTCCTCATTTTCTTTCCGACGAAATTCACGCTATTGAGGTTTTTACTTCTTGTACTTGTCAAAATGGAACTTTCAAGGTAACTGCCCCGGAAAAATAAAATTCATGAGACAGAGAGAGAAGTTGACAATAGATCACTTTTGGTATTGCAACACAGACAAGGAGCTCTAAATAGTGTCAAAAAGTTCGATCAATTGCAGTTACTTAGAAAATCACCCGCAATTGGAAAAGAAAATAAATCTACACAGACAAGGAGCTCTAGATACTTATCATTTTCATTTTTCATCTTCCTTCTGGTATGTGTGATCTTGGATTGATGGGAAAAGAAAAATAATTCTATACATTCCTATTCAATTTTTTCGGCCATACATGTAAAATGCATTCTGGCAAAATATAATTTCGTTTTCTTTTTGGTTTTTAAACTCAACAAAGGCAAAAAGAAAATATAATACAAATTCGATATTACATCTTTTACCATTCCTATCTTTTCTCTCCGAATATCCATTTATAGTCTTACAATAGTTTTAATCTTCATTGCTCTGTTGATCAATATTCGTGGATGGAAATAATGTAAAACATGGGCGATATTTGTATGTCGTATTCATCAGTTCTAAAATGCACCACTAGCATATGTACAATTCCCAACTTTGTCTAACATACGATAAGCTTGTGTAAACTACATACTTTTGCAAATACACTCACTCTCTTTGTATTTCCCAAGTTCAAGTTTAATTTCACGGCCAAACCCGTCCCGCTAATGTTTGGGGCTTACAAAACTTTGATTTCTTGATCAAAGCCATGTACCACTGGAGGTGCTAAGGAAATTATTTGTTTGCACAATGTACACTCGCAACTCTCTGGTTTACGGCAAAAAAAGGAGATGAGCCTCGCCCAATCTTTTCCAGCAATTTGGAAGAAACCCAGAAAAAAAGAGGTGAAAAGGAAAACTGCGTGGGGTTGGTTCACTCCAGCAATTTGGAGGAACCCCACAAAATCACAATCGGTTAGAACAATGGAGGAATCAAACCGTGTGGACTTGCTCAATTGCTAATAGTCTTCAGCACTGCAAATTATTGATCGTGACCCCATTTATGGCTTTGCATCTTTATCTGGTCAGTTCACCTTCCTAACTTTAGGCTACATTTTCGCTAATCAAAAAATTGTAGACTACGACTTTCTAGTTTTGTTTTTATTTAAAAAAAATTCACCGGTGCTAATTTTACTTCAAACTTTTTGTAGGTTACCGGAAAAAAAAAGGAAGAGAGAGATGAACCTTCCCCCTCTTTTCCAGCAAATAGCTAGGAGGCAACCTAGAAAAAAAGTTGCAAAAGGAAAAACCTTGTGGGGTGGGTTCTCTTCAGCCACAAATGTCCAATCCAGTTAGAATTGGAATCAAATTATCACTTGCTCAATTGGTTGTTCATTTCGTGGAAAAAAATAAAAAATTGATTGTTCGTTGCTAAAAGTCTTCGCCATTATTGCCCGTGACCCCATTTTTGCCTTGGTTCAGTTAGCTGTTAAGTCTTTGTTTTTGCCGTTTTTCTAGCTTGTTTGCTAAAATCTTAGTTTTGGTGTGGTTGCTAGAGATGCTCTTGCAGTGTACTAAGGCCATTTTTTGTTTAAATTCTATCATATCTTTTGAGTACAATTGTTTTTTTTTTTTCAAATTGCCTTATTTTCCGTTTTACGAGACAAGTTATTCTCTCACAATACATCACCTTTAATTTTTAAAAAAAATATTTATTTTAGTTAGCGAACAGACCCTAAATGTATTGTCAAACCAGGTATGGGACACACTCTAGTCTAGCTTTTATGGTAAATAATTGTTTAGGAAAAGCTTGAAACGGTTGTAAACTATAAACGGCTAAATGTGCAATTAGTCTTTGATCGTTATTTTATAAAAGAAATTAAATAGGCATCCTATTTGGAAGATTTATTTAGGTGTCATGTTTGAATACTTATTTTCTCATTCTCAAATTGTCTTGTTGCCCCATTATGTCCTTAAATTCCATCCAAACAAAAACAGGTCATCTAAGTCAGAATTACAATTACGTTATTATCGTCTTAATTATCTCCTACTCCTACTCCTTTTGATCTCCTCTAACAAAATCAAAGTTATTTCGATGATGATAATCTCTACTCAATAATCCCAACAAATCCTCCTGCCAATTTACCCCCTCTCACCCCAACAAACCTTGGTTCAACAATTGAAAAAAACCCACAATCTCAAAAACCAGCATAAAATTGGTAGGAAAGGGGCCATTCAGTAGACAACGAAATTTAGAAGTCTACATAGATCAACCAAATTAAACTTAGAGAATTTTTAAATTTCCTTTACCAAAGTAGCAAATTTGACTGTAAAAGCGGTTTTTGTCAAATTTTAGCTTGCTGAAGAAAATAGTTAACGGCTTTTAGTACATCTAGAGGGATTTTTTTTTATAAGCAAAAGAATTTTATTAATTTCCAAATTTTAAAAATTATAAAGATTAAAAGAACAAAGACAAATGAAACTCAAAATAGTTAACGGCTTTTAGTACATCTGGAGGAATTTTTTTCCTTGAAAGCTACCCATGCCCACGCCGTTAAGATCCAAAACCCGGCCACCACACTAGAAACCAAAGATTGATTCCCCTCTTGATCATTTCCACCCTTTCCTTTTCTCTTCTTCATCGACTAGCGTTGTGCTTGTTTAATGCACGGGACCAAAAAAAATCAACGTAATTTTTTTTATCCCGTGCATCAAATGGACACACAAGAAAAGAAAACCGTGACATTCAATGCACAGGAAGACATAGATCTATTATGCATCGAAATGTCCGTTTGATGCACCGAAAGACATGTGTGGTGAAAAAATAAATATGGAGTACCATGTGACGTACCCCGCTAGGACAATAGAATAATTTTTCCTAAGTCTCTTTCTTCTTCTTCTTCTTCTTCTTCTTCTTCTTCTTCCTCTTCTTCTTCTTCTTCTTCTCTCTCTCTCTCTCTCTCTCTCTCTCTCTCTCTCTCTCTCTCTCTCTCTCTCAAACACACACATGTTTTTCTCTTTCTCATTTTGTATTTCGGAAGTTCTAACTCCACACCCACACTCACAATAGGGGTGGTTTCCATACACACTCGGTGTGTAATGCACGCGGGCTCTCGCTTCACTTCTATTGTGAGGGAGGGTGTGTGATTGGGTGTTTATTTGAGTGTGGAGGTAGAATGATTGTTTACATTTTTATAAACAAACGCACTACTCAAAGCCAGAAAAATTCCATAATTTTTCTGGCTTTGAATAATGCGTTGTATATAAAAATATAAACCCAAGGACAAAGCTATGGTACATAGGATATACCGTATGTCTAAATTATGACAATTTGTGATTTTCATTATGACGATTTTTGATTTTCTAATGCATATTTTTTATGCTAGTTACGATTTCTACTTTAAAATTTACCTGTTGAACAAGTCATTAACAGGTTACCTATAGTTAAAAAATATTGTTATTATGTAACCATAATTATTCGTACCAGAAACCATAATAATTATACCTCAACCAAATATATGTGTACAATATCACAAATTAAATAATGCTATCCACAAATACTATGACAACACCATAAATTGGCATTATCTTATAACAATGAGTCGTACAAAAAATTCTTTGACATTTATGATATTCAGTAACAAAATCAAAATATGCCGTACCAGAATTAATAATTGTTATACCCAGACAAAATACATGTGTAAAATACCACAAATTCAGTAAAATAACCAAATTTGTTATGACAACACCTAAAATTGTCATTTTCTTACCATAACGTATTGTATCAAAAGAAAACATATTTAAATACAACAAAATATATATAACAAACCATAATTGTTGTGACAATACCATAATTTGGCATTTTCATGCCCACAACTGTCATAGCAAAGGAAATTGATTAAAATATTCCGTAACAAGACCAAAATACCACAAATTCAGTAATATAGCCAAATTTGTTATAAGAACACCATAAATTGATGTTTTCATGCCCACAACATGTCATATTAAAAAAATTCAATCAGAATGTTCAGTTAACGATAGTTATAAACTTATAATTAGCAAAATACCAAACCACAAATTCAGTAATATAACCAAATTTGTTATGACAACACCATAAATTGACGTTTCATACCCACAACATGTCGTATAAAAAAATTCAATTAAAATGTTCAATCATAACTGTTACCATAACTAAACGTCGTTAGCGAGTACTATATTTTTAGAATGATCGATCATATCTGTTAGAATATCAAGTCATACAATATTCAACATTGTCACCAAAATTAGATATCGACAACTGCATAATCGAAAAAATTTAATGTATTCAGATACAAGAATGAAGTTGATTGTTTATCATTAGACTCTTAATCAGACAAAAAAAGTCCTTTTACTATTGAATTCGGGTGCCGATGAAAGGGCTCTCTAAACCCTATCGAGCCAAAAAATTACATGGATTATTTAATCAACAAATATAACGAAATCAATGGTTTTGATCGTCATTATTGTGTCGTGGTTGTAAGTCAACCGTATATTCAGTTACAACAGAGAAATTGATTTTATATCAAGTATATTGAATGCACAATTCTAAATATTCTTTTAGAAAATGCCAATTTTTCTAAGGTTAATAATTTTTTTCAAAAAAATGCTCACATTAGAATAACCCAACTAAATCCTACTCCAACTAAACTCATTGCTCCAAATAGACGGATAAATCCCTCACAGGGGACACCAAAGAAAAGAACTGAAAAAAAAAAGAGAAAAGAAAAATTGGTAACGAAATCAGACAGAGTCCACCCTACTGGAGCAAACTTCATCCACCCACCTAGATCTCCCACTCCGGCAGGAGGAGGACTACTCCTGCGACTACGATCTACAAAGCACTACATCTAAAAGCTGTCAGACTACACAACGGAAGATGCAAAAGAGGGGCGGCAAATGGTGGTTTGGAGAGGAAAAGGATGGATTGAATGGGGAAAGAGAGAAAACCTATGAGATCTAGATTCGGGAGATGAAAAATCCTAAAGGGGGAGAAATCTCCCCCCCTCTCGTCACCCATTGGAGCATAAAATCCTAAGGCTCCGGGAAAGAGAGAGATAGGGGGTGGTGGCTTCGTTAGGGCTTAAGAGAGAGATAGCAGCCATCTTAGGAGGAATCATTAAAGGTGTTAGGATCGTCACACACACGCACATGATTTACGAATATAAACAGTAAATAATCAGCACAAAAATATACGTGGTTTCTCAAAACCGGGTACGTCCACGGGAGCGAGAGCAGCTGTTGTTCTTTTATTATCACTGTACGAAATATGGTTTACAACATAGAGTATTTATACTGACTTTATTCTAACCCTAATCTGGTATTTGGTCTGTATCCAAAAAATACTCCCGTACAATAGGGATTAAATTGTTACTAAAGGAGTTGTAAGGACGATTTTGAAACTTGCATTATTTTATAGGGACTAAAATTGTAAATAAGCCTATTACATTTATTCCATATATTGCAGTCTCCTGCCAGTCAACGCGCTCCAATTTTTTTTTTTTATCATAATGCGCTCTATTCACTCCATGAATAATAAAATAGACATATTCATTCCATAGATTCCGCTCACCCGCATAACATAAGCTTGCAGAGGCTCCCAATCTTTGTTTCCTGCACTCTTTGTTTCCCTACCATCTTCTGAAGCATAACGACAGAAAAAACATGGCTGGAGAAGCACTTCTTGGCGCTGCATTTGGAGTGCTGCTCGACCGTTTGAGTTCCCCCGAGCTCAACAAGTTCTTCCGGGGTCGAAAGCATGACGAAAGTCTCCTCAAGAAGCTGAAGTTGAAATTGCTTGGACTTAATAAGGTGCTCAATGATGCAGAGGACAAGCAGTTCACTGATCGAGCTGTGAAAGAATGGCTGGATGAGCTTAAAGATGCCGTTTACCACGCTGAAGATTTAGTGGATGAGATTGCTACCGAGGCTTTGCGGTGCAAGGTGGAAGCCGAGTACCAAAGCGGCCCAAACCAGGTACAGTCTCTGATCTCGTCCTTCACTAAATTATTTGACGTTGAGATAGAGTCCAAGTTAGAGAGGATGATTGATACATTAGAAGATTTTAAGAAAGAAAAAGACATACTTGGTTTGAGAGAAGTTGCTGGACGGAACTGGTCCCAAACCAGGTTGCCAACAACTTCTTTGGTGGATGAATCCTGTGTTTATGGAAGGGAGAATGACAAGGAGGAGATAATGAAATTGTTACTCTCTGATGGAGAAAGTAGTAAAAAGATAGATGTAATTCCAATTGTTGGGATGGGTGGGGTGGGCAAGACCACCCTTGCTCAACTTGTGTACAACGATGATAGATTGTATGGGCACTTTGTTAAGAAAGTATGGGTATGTGTCTCTGACGTATTTGATGTTTCAAGGGTCACACTAGCAATTGTTGAGGCAGTCACTGAGAGGGCTTGTGATACAAGGGACCCAAACTTGCTTGCTGTCAAGCTGAAGGAATCTTTGAGTGGGAAAAAGTTTCTTATTGTCTTGGATGATGTTTGGAATGAGAACTATGACAATTGGAACGCCTTGATGACTCCTTTCAAATTTGGAAAACGCGGGAGTAAGATTATTGTCACAACGCGCAACGACGGTGTTGCATCTATAATGCAAACAGTTCCTATTCATCGTTTGCATGAATTACCAGAGGAAGATTGTTGGGAGTGGTTTTCCCAATATGCATTTGAGAATGGAGATTGCAATGAACATCTTAACCTTGAAAGGATTGGTAGGAAAATAGTGAGAAAATGTAAAGGCTTGCCTTTAGCTGCAAAAACATTCGGTGGTCTTTTGCGCTCCCAACGAGATGTTAAGGATTGGAATAATATACTGGAAGGTGCCATATGGGAATTATCGGAGGAGAAGAGTAACATCCTTTTAGCCTTAAGATTGAGCTATCATTATCTCCCCTCCCATTTGAAAAGATGTTTTGCTTTCTGTTCCATATACATTAAGGATTATGAATTTGACATGAAGGAATTAGTCTCAATTTGGATAGCGCTAGGTTTTTTAAAGAAGCCCAAGAATAGTAAGACAATGGAAGAAGAAGGTTATGAGTGCTTCCACGAATTGCTTTCAAGGTCATTTTTTCAAAGATCAAATGCTAATGATTCTTTGTATGTCATGCATGTTCTTGTTCATGATTTAGCTCAATATGTGATGGGAGATTTTTGTTATAGGCTAGAGGATGGCAACCCTCACGGTATTGCTGAAAATGTGCGTTATTTCTCGTTTGTTCAAAGTAGATTTGGTAGCTTTGAGAAGTTCAAGGAAATAATGGAGGCTAAGTGTTTAAGAACTTTCCTACCATTAAAGCGTAGGGATATTGGCGGAGAGCGGTTGAGCGAAAAGGTTGTGGACGAGATTTTTTCGAGATTGACACGCTTACGGCTGCTCTCTTTGCTAGGACATAGGATTAGTGAATTGCCTCATTCAATTGGCAATTTGATACATCTACGCTTTTTGGACCTCTCCTACAACCGAATCAGGGAGTTGCCAGAATCAATTTGTACATTGTACAATTTAGAAACATTGTTGTTAGTTAGATGTGATCTTCTTACAACATTACCAGCAGATCTTGTAAAATTGATTTCATTGCGTCATCTTGATTTAAGCGGAACCAACTTAAAAGAGATGCCAGTGAATATAAGTAGGTTGAAAGATCTCCAACAATTACCTGTTTTTGTAGTAGGAAAGTGCGCAAGTCTTAATGAGTTGGGAGAATTTCATTGCCTTCGGGGAACAATCTCCATCTCAAGATTGCAAAATGTAAAAAACGGCAACAATGCATTGGAAGCAAAGATGAGAGAGAAAGAGCACCTCGAAAAGCTAGCATTGGAATGGAATAACACTACAGAGGATTCACATATTGCAAGAGATGTACTTGAAAAATTGAAGCCTCATACAAACTTGAAGTACCTTGAGATTAAAAACTACGGAGGCATAGGATTTCCTACTTGGTTAGGAGATCAATCGTATGACAATATGGTATCGTTACATTTGGTGAATTGCAAGAATTGCCTTTCCTTGCCCCCGCTTGGCCAAATGCCCTCTTTGAAAGAGCTTTCCATTGCAAGGATGCCGGGAATAACAAGCGTGGGCCATGAATTTTATGGAAATAGTAGTTCTTTAAGCAAATCGTTTCAATCTCTCGAGACTCTACGTTTTGAGCACATGTCGAAGTGGGTCGATTGGTGGATATTAGATGCAAGAGAGTTCTCTCGGCTTCAAAAGCTTGAGTTTATCGAGTGTCCCAAGCTGATTGGAGGCTTACCGAAGGTGTCTTCTCTCACGAGACTTGAGATAAGGGAATGCCCAAAGCTTGTGGCTTCACTTCCGAATACTACTTCTATACGCGAGCTAAAGTTGAGCGAATGCCAAGGGATGCAGTTGCAGTGGCAGCGTGTTTCTTCTGTAGAAAAACTGCGGATTTCAAGCTTTTCCAGTTTGCAGAAATTTCCAAGCGAGCTGGTAGCACTAACAAATCTGAAGGAACTGTATGTAGGGCAGTGTCCAAGGCTATACATCCCACCATCTGAGGAGATGAGCCAGTGCAGTATGTTCCTCGAAGATTTGGCCTTGAATCATTGTGAGAGTCTCAAATCCTTCCCAATAGGTTTATTCCCAAAGCTTCGATCTCTACGAATTTGGTATTGTGTAAATTTTGAGACCCTGTTGATTCCAGACGGGATTGAGCTCCAAAATCTGACATTACTTTCCATCGGTTATGCCAATAATGTGTTATCTTTTCCCTCCGGAGGATTACGTGCTCCAAATCTGTCTTATTTATGTGTCGAGCGTTGCGAGAAACTGAAGACTCTGCCAGAACAAATGCACACCCTCCTCCCATCTCTTCAGTCATTAGTGTTACGTTGTTGTCCAGAAATTGAGTCTTTTCCGGAAGGAGGTCTGCCCTCCAAATTAGGTCTTCTTGAAATCAATAATTGCAAGAAACTTGTTGGTGGCCGAAGAGATTGGGGCTTACAAAAACTACCCTCTCTCGCACACTTGGATCTGTTTGAATCTGAAGATGTGTTGGAGTCATTCCCCGAGGAGGGGCTGCTGCCGTCAACTCTTACATCTCTCCGCTTCGGAAATCTGCCGAATGTCAAATCACTCAACTTCAGGGGCCTTCAACTTCTTAGCTCTCTCAAATACATGCAGATTTGGAAGTGCCCTCAGCTCCAATCCTTGCCAGAAGAGGGGCTTCCCACTTCTCTCTCACGGCTGGAAATTCGGGACTGTTCATTGCTGAAACATCGTTGCCGCAGGGAGGAAGGAGAAGACTGGAATAAGATTGCTCACATCCCTTTTATAGAAATCGGCGAAGACTGGCATAATATTGTTCGACAGAGAAATCGGTGATGAAATAATCAGTGAATAAGTCTATCTACGATGTGTGGCCATGGAAAACCAAAGCTTCCCACTCAGGTATTTTTCTTAGAATACTTCCATTCCCGTCATTATTTCATTCCATTCATCTTCAGATATTCTTGTGTTATTAAATAGGGTAAATACTCCATCTAGCATATTAATTTCTCAACCACTTCTCTTTGTTTTTGCATATGTGTAGATGTATGGGCTTCCACATTCATTTCTTTTCCTCATGATTATTTTAGTTTTTTCTTTTTCTTTTTTTTTTTTGCATACCCAAAAAGGTGATCTGATCAAGCAGTATTGCAGATTGATTCAACCCCATTTTGACCAACGATTGCTAATACTACTACAAACAATAAAAATAACAACCATAAATGTAATTGGCCTTGGTGGCCATTCAAGATCATTCGAAATCATATTAATATTCGATTTTCATATTTATAAGCTGATAAAAAGTGAATAACTTGAAGAAATTCAATAAGTACAGGGTGATTAGGCATGAAGTGGAATAACTTGAAGAAATTCGATATCATAAGCCTGTCCTTGTTAATTCTCTTGCAAAAATTGAGCTGTTTGCCTTTGAAGTTGGTGCTTCTTTAAGAATGGATGTTAAATTCTTTTTCAGCGTCATGCAACTCACTTTATTTTTCGCTTGCTAAACAATTTTTTTCCCTTACTTTGGATTAGGCAATGACCACAGCTTTCCGACGTTATTATTTGGTTTTCACTTTCCACAATTTTGAAGTTAGCTTGACTGATAACAAATAGCTAGAGGAATGTACAACTATGGAGGTTTGATCTCTCATCTTTCTTCAGTATGTGCGCTTTGTATTCTTTTTTGGCTTGTTTCAATATAGTGATGGGAATGTTGACTAGGATTTTTTTTCTTCAAAAGATTGGGAAAATGATTCTCAATTGTATAAATCAGCAGAGGATCGCCTTTTCAATCGGTCCTATGGTGGTGCATTCCACTTGGTTTAATGCTGAGCTATACGAGGGCTGATTTTTCTGTACAAGAAACCTGAAGTTCTGATTGAGTAGACTATTTTGGACCTTACCTCGAGTGGTTTAGCCAAGATGTTAGCATTTTTCACTTGCATTTTCCAAATTCATAGTTCCCTTAGGTACGTTGACTTCTCAGAGAAAACTGTGATATTGTTGCATCACTTTCCATTTCAAACTACTTGGTCCTTCTGTAGTTCTGTAGAGCATCTAAGCTCTAATTCAGTGGTTAATTTCTCTAAGGTTGTTGACTTGTTCTACTCAGCATAAGCTCTTGCAGAATCACAAAATCTCAATCATGTGGCTTTTATTTGATAAAAGCTTACAACATGGCTTCTAAAAGCGGGCAGATTGAAATTGTATGAAGCGATGGCCTATCATTTAGGCCGTGTTTGGATTAGGACTTTGTGGAGGGAAGCCCTCATATTGCTTTGGCATTACACAATTGTGATCAAACCAGTTTCCAGTGTGTGACATGGGGGAAACGAAGTTAGGTATGCTAGTCTGAGGTGCTGCTATCTTTATCTCATCACAAATTCAGCGACATTTTCCTTGGATTTCTGCTTTTATCAATTCAATTTCTATGAGCTGGCGTGAAAGTGTAATGGGCCTACTCTTTTTTATTTTAGTTTTTCTGTAGCAATTATATTGCAACTCCTATTTGGATGTTAGTGTTACATTTGGTACTTCCTTTGAAGGGACACGTTAAGATCCTCTCATAATCCGCTTTATAGATAACCAAATTAGGATTCCTAATAAGAAAGAGGCACACACAAAGCTTTTTTTGGTTCATTCTGTGAGGATTAACTTGTGATCCTTGAAATATAACGCAGACAGATTCTCTCATTGAATGTCAGAATATTGGAAATCACAATCATTTCTTAGAAGAGACGCATATCTGCTACATTTACAGATGTTTATGCATGTGTATGAACTACGAGGCTTTACTGTTTTTCATAGTTTTGTATGATTGTGAACTGTAAACCGCAATTACTTTGAGATTCATCCACCTCTTGGACAAGACCCAGTAAGAAATGGGGTAAAGGAGAGAGATACAGATGTTTTGTTTGTTCCTGATTCTGATATTCCTGAACTACTGCATCTTCTTAAAGTTTTTATTATGGGCACTGAAGAGTTTCGAGTTGCGATTTAGGAGTTAATCTTGAACTTTGGTGCTTGGTTAGACTATAGATCTTAGTTACAGCTTGTTGATAGAGGACATGATGCAATAACATCGGAGAATACTGATAAAATTGGGCCTCAAAAGGAAGTTTCGGCTATATATCCAGCTGAGCCTAGATGTGTTTGGCCTATTGCAATTGTACTTCAATTAGATAGATCATAGTTTCGGGCTTGTTTATATAAGACACGACGAAAGAACGTGGGAGGATGCTCGGGAAATTGGGCCTCAAAATGAAGTTTCAGGTTCTTACATGGATATCCAGCTGAGCTTGGCTGTGTTTGAACTCTGACTTTGATCTCTTGCAATAACACATGGGTTGTAGCACCTTATTTTGTTATCATCTTTCTATTCTTTTTGACTGCAGATTCCTACTTTCACTTCTAGGTTTGTATTTGGTACTTTCTTATGTGATAAGAAGATGGCTGTTGATGATGCCACCCGAAGTTTATTAGTTCGTAATAGGGTGTTTGATGGATAGTTTGTTTCGAGTTTTCTAGGTTAATATTCTAAGTAACATAAGCTCTTCTACAATTTCTCCCAAGTAGGCTGCGTTGCTGAAACAACTGTTCCAGCTGATAATTTTGTGTCACTATTATGGCAGACAAAGAAGTACCCAAGTCTCTGGCTTTTGATAACTTTCAGTCACAAGCAGGACATGCATCCCTCACCATTATTACCAGGTGCTTAATCCTTTTCATTTTGGTGTACGGAACTACTAATATAGTTATGTTTCAGGAACTCTCTAACTCTAGAATTGTGCTACTTTGCTTGTAGTTATATTTTCAATCTTAAAATAGTTTATCCCTTCTTTATTCCATAGGAAACAGTACCATCGCAACAGCAGCAAGCAGATCCAACGAATCCTTATGGGCGCAATTACCCACAGTCGTTGAGCTCTTCACATCGGAAACGTTATGGTGCTGCTGCTGCCCTTTGTCAGCCAGCACCACAGTCTCAAATGTTTCTTCCATCCCAAGCACCTCAAGTTCAGCAGGTATTTACATAATTGGTCTTAATTCCACTAGCCGACCCCAAGTGATTGGGACATAAGGCTCTATTTGGTTTGGTTTGGTCTGGTTTGGTCTTAATTCCACTGAGAAGTACATAAATGCTCATACTAAAAAAAAGATCTCCTAGCCAGAATTACAATTCTCTACTTTGAAGCATATACAGCTCTTATAAATGTTAGCCAGAACGTTTGGCGTTTGCGATGGTAATAGCATGAACCTGTTTTTTTTTTTTTTGATAAGCAATCACATGAGCCTGTTGATCCTCAGTTTCACTTAAATGTTTTCTTCTTCCTATTTTCTTCGTCTTCAATAGAGCTATTTTGATGTTCTTCCCAACTTTCAGTTATTATGAAGGAAATTATGCTGCAAGCTCTGATTCTGTTGAGATGTTGACACATTTTATATCAGATGAACTTTGCTACTTCGCCTGTGTTCATGAATGTGGAGCAATACCAGCAGCCCACGTTGGGTACTCTGTTGTATCCTGTATGTTTGTTTTTTAGTGATTAAATTTGCTTAGACTATAGACAACTGTTTCAATGTTGCATTGCGGCATACTGAAATTTACTCTTTAATTTTCTTTTCTGGGAACCGGTAACCCCAGTTATCAAACAGGACCTCCTGGTGGTGGTTCACTTGGCCCTAATCCATCTCAAATAGGTCCAGTTCTAGGGGATTTATGTCCGTTACTAGTGCAGGAGTCCAAAGACCTGGGATGAGTCCGACACAGCTCTCCAGCGCTACTCAGCCAGCACAAGTTCAACCCACCATAACTCCTGCAGACCCCCCACATACTGTACAGACAGTTGATACTTCAATTGTACCTGGTAATGGGGTTTCTTTTCCTTTTTTTTTATGTTTCGTAATTGTTTTAGTTAGACTCAGGACTTTAGAGGGTTCAATCCTTCCTTTTTGCAAATGATACACTTTCAAACATGTCAGTGCGTGCCTTTTCAAGACCTATGAATGGAACCAGTTAGGGATAAGTGCTAAAACTATGTAATGATGAAAGGATAACCTTTAAGAAAGTGCGGTTTGAAATCTTCATATTTTGGAGAAAATGAAAAATATACCATAAAGATACTGCCTCGTCTTATGTGTGTTGCTCATGTGTGAAAAATGTGCTTCAGCTCAGCAAAGACCTGTCCTTATGACCTTGACAAGACTTTTTACTGAGACATCAGAAGCTTTGGGAGGTTTACGTACAAATTCAGTTAAAAAGCAGGAAATTGAGGGAATTCAAGGAAAATAGGTGCCTTGTTTTGCCAAGCTTAATAGCGGGGGACCTCTCAGAAAATGCTCCTGGAAAGTTTGTTCAGCTTTGTCGGTCCTTGGACAACGGTGATTTCGGTACTTCCCTTCAACTCCTGGTATCACTCTTCCTACCTTAAGCTTAACCTTGAATGTAATTTATCACTTTCTTTTCCCCACTTTTATGTCTTTACCCTTTATTTTGATCTATGCATTTATACTGCCTCGCACAGGTGCAACCTACCCCCAGTGACTGGATGTGCAATTTCTGGCTAGCAACACTTCAACAAATGATCAAGACTTGGCAACTTATGAGATGAATTGAAACAGAAACCTCCACCAAGCATTAAAATTGGACTTTGAAATTCTGTCATTGTGGTGATATGCCTGGGCTCTGATGCCTTTAAATATACAAGAACTCGCATTTTCAGACAGGTTACCGCAGGCTTATGGTTCCAATTTCTTTAAAACCAGTAAACAGATGGAAGTTCTCAGGACATTTGTGGACTTTGCTGATTGTTTCACGGTTATATTTTGTAGTGTTTAGAAATAGTTATGAACTAGTCATGATTTTTTTGTCCACAGTTCATGCATTAAGTTGCTTTGGGTGATTAGCTTCCAACTTCTTGTCCCTTCTGTTTTTGGGAGGCGAATGATTTGTACTTGTAAAGACTATTGACCAAGATCACTCCCTGTTTTGGCGATGGCGTTTCATTTTTGTTAGGAAAAAATCCTCTCCAATCTCTGAAATGTATTGGACCATTTAGTTTTGTGCATTTGTGAGCTCTTTCTAAACCCGACTTAGATTGTCGAAACCTTTCGTTTTTTTAAGGTCGTCGAGATAATCAAGTGTGCCAAATTTCCTGTTGCTGGGATAGCAATTAACAAAAGATCGTTACAGATTTATCTTGGATGTAAAATTGGTTTAATCAATTGGAACGCCTTTTTAAGATAAACCTAACTAAATTATTAATCATTATTTTGAGACACTCTTGAACATGATTTTTTTTTCTTTTCGATCGTTGCTTTGACCTTGTTTGGTAATGATTAAAGACAATGATTTTTGGGTAAAGGAAGGGGAAGAAAACCTTCCAAGGGTTTCGATGTGTTCTTTTGTAGCTCTCTATTCAAGTATTAGAATGTTTTTATACCTGGCGGATCGCTTAGTACTTGTGCGTTTTGGTAAGTACGACTTTTCTATTGACCAAGTAATCTATGATGGAGAATTAATCAGGACTTTTGTAGGTCATGATATAGAGACAATTCATGCAAATCGTGCGAATTTCATGGTACGTCCGCAACAATTTGAGTCGTTGGATTAAAAAAAATTACATTTGTCTTAAAACGTCAAATAAAATTACACGACTTCTATTTTCACTATTCAAAATGTTCGTTTGTAGATCACACTACCTAGAGATTATTCTTGCAAAGTATCAATTTTTATGGTGCATCCACAACTACATTATTTGTTTCGAAATCCTGCGTAAAAATTATGATTGTTTAACTATATTCAAAACAAGTGCATAAAGCAAGCAATTATTGATATTAAATCATCTTAGTTTTCGATTGTTCGATGCCGTTTACCTCTAATTCTTGGTTGTTCGGATAAATAAGTCAAAGTGGCTTATTTTTTGTCCTTATTCAAATTTTTTTCGTATTACTTGGCTTATTGTCAATTTTTTGGAGATTATTGCATCTTCATGACAAGAGGAATCTAAAAAGTAAAATTTTTTAACCGAAATCCAAATTTTTATTTTTTTTGAATAAAGACGAAACAAGTGGTTTATTTTCGTTTTTTTGTGGGTTTATTTGGCTCATTTTTGGAGGGAAAGCCAGTGGCTTATTAAGAAGAACAACCTCTGGCTCTTATCAAAAGAGACTCGAAAATCTCCTGTTCTCTTCTGCTAGTTTACCTCTGCCTTTACGCCCACGGTCCGGTCTCTGTCCGGACCACGAAAACCTTTGCACACATGCGAAATGACGAGACTACTATCAAAAGCATTCCCATCTTTGAAACCCCATCGTATTCATCATCATCATCTTCTTGGTAGTAGCCCTAACCCTAATTCTGTCCCTTATTATAATAAACCATCACAAAATTCTCCCTCCTCGCCTCTACGACCTTGTTATTATTCCCCATCACCATCATCTTCGTCTTCAACGAAGCATCCATGGTCGGTATACCTCATTCTTTCCACCAATACCCCAATCAAAACATATGTTGGCGTCACCACCAATTTCTCTCGCCGGTATTACTCTCTCTCTCTCTCTCTTGAGAATCGCCGATTGTTTGTTGCAATTAGTCAGCTTAGTATTATTGTTATGATTACTACGGCTTGTTCAGGACATTAATTTTGAATTCTGCTTTGTTTTATGTTGATGATGTTAGCTAGTAGGGTCATGTAGATTAACCCATTGTGTGCTAATTAATGTTGCCATGTGGGTGTTTTCTGTGACTGGATATTTGTTAAATGAATGATGAATTATATCAAAGCACAACTCTGATTTCTTTCACAAGAATTGGGACATCGTGGGTGAAGATGTGATTCGAGCCATCCAATCGTTTTTTCAAAGTGGGATAATGCCAAGACAGTGGAATTGTACTGCTCTGACGCTAGTTCCTAAGATTCAATCCCCTAGTTCTATCAAAGATTATAGGCCCATTGCTTGTTGCAATGTGGTCTATAAATGTGTGACTAAAATCCTTGCTAACAGGATGCAGCCTCTACTCCCTGCTATTATTAGCCTCAATCAATCTGCTTTTGTGAAAGGAAGATCAATAGTGGACAATATTTTGCTTATGCAGGAGATTGTCAAGAATTATCATAGAGCAGGTGGAAGCCCTAGATGTGCTATTAAGATGGACTTAATGAAGGCCTATGACTCAGTAGATTGGGATTTTCTGTTGAATATCATGAGGACTATGGAGTTTCCTAGCCAGTTCATAAGTTGGGTACAAGTTTGCATTACTTCTCCCATGTTTTCAGTTGTGATAAATGGGGAATTGGAGGGGTTTTTTCCTGGAAAGAGAGGATTACGGCAAGGTGATCCACTGTCTCCCTATCTTTTCCTGCTCGTTATGGAAGGATTCACTGCCCTCTTTCAGTATAAGATTGGTCATTGCCTTGATTTTGTGTTTCATCCAAGATGCAGAGCTTTAAACATCAGCCACCTGATTTTTGCTGATGATCTCTTTGTTCTTTGTGGGGCACAAGCTAAAACATTTCAGTTGGTGGCAGATATGTTGACTGATTTCCATTTATTCTCTGGTCTTGGCCCTAACTTGCAGAAAAGTACCATTTTTTTCTCAGGAGTCGATGAGGTAACCAAAGCTTATCTTAGTACTATATTAGCTATCCCTGTGGGAACTTTACCTGTGAAGTATTTGGGGGTCCCTCTTATTTCTACTAGTCTCAAAGCTGCTGATTGTGCTCAATTGAAAGAGAAGATCCTTCGAAGAATCCAATCTTGGTCGAATAAAACCTTGTCTTATGGAGGCAGGGCCCAATTGGTACAATATGTTCTTTTCAGCATCCAAGTCTATTGGTCTTCAATTTTTATCCTTCCTCAAAAAGTGCTGAGTGACATTGAGAGAATGTTGAGATCCTTTCTTTGGTCTGGTCCTGAACTCAAAACGTCTGGTGCCAAGGTGGCATGGCAGTTTGTTTGTGCCCCCAAGGAGGAGGGAGGTTTAGGTTTTAGACTTCTGAAAGACTGGAATAGGGCTTCCATGTTAAGACACTTATGGGCCTTGTGTTTAAAGTCTGATACGTTATGGATAAAATGGATTCACACCTACATTATCAAAGATCAAAGCTTGTGGAGAGTTAAAATTCCTAATGAGGCTTCTTGGACCATTAGGAAGATTTTTAATCTTCGAGATCTAGCTCAACCTTGGATTAAATATGTGATTGGTGATGGATCCTCTACTTTTCTTTGGATGGATAACTGGCATACTTTAGGCCCTTTATACCAGAAATTTGGTGATGCTGTAGCAGTGGACAGAGGGAGATCTTTGCTTACCAAAGTGTCTACTATTATACATCAAGGTACTTGGAAATGGCCTAGACCTCGGAGTATGGCCACAAGGGAAATTGTTGCATGTACCCCCCCTACTTTGATTCCAAACATTGATCTTCCTGATTCGATTAGGTGGATCTCATCTAAGGATGGCAAGTTTTCTGCCAATTCTGCTTGGCAGGCTTTGAGGGCGTCTCTTCCTAAGGTTCCATGGGCAAAAAGTGTTTGGTTTTCCCACCATGTTCCTCGTTGGGCCTTTATAGAGTGGATTGCTTTTATGGGTCGTCTTTCTACAAAGGACAGATTGCTTAGCTGGGGAATGGCGATTGATGCTAATTGTGTCCTCTGCCTTGGTGCCATAGAGTCCCATGAACACCTATTTTTTGAGTGTCCTTTTTCTAAGGAGGTTTGGAAAATGGTACTAACCAAGAATCAAATTGCAAGACCTGTTTTGGGGCTGGCTGAGGAAATTGAATGGGTGTGTTCTCGGATGATTGGTGCCTCTATCCCTAGCAGAATCTACAAACTCTCATTGGCAGCTTCTATCTACTGGATTTGGCGTGAAAGGAATACCAAAATATACCAAGGTGAAGCTCTTCCTGCTCCTCTCTTGGGCTCTCACATTATTAATGAAGTTCGGGCATGCCTATGCTCTTGGAGAGGCCTCAAGCGGACTGATGGGAACCGTTTGCTGGCTGATATCTGGGGCTTAAACTCTAGGATTTTTAGTTCCTAGCTGGTTATCGTTTTTGTCAAGTTCTATTGTTTTCTTTTAGCCGGTGTTTAGGCTTCGGTTCTCATTTCTTTCCTTGTTAAGGCTCCTTGTTGGTAGCCATTTCAGAGTCTGTTTTGGAAACTCTGTATATTCTGTTTGTTTGCTCTATAAAGTGGTTAATTCACCCAAAAAAAAAAAAGTCAGGAAAATCTAAAAAAATTAAATAGAGCTTTTGGTTTGTGAATGTACTTCCGATTCAAACTCTTAAGAGTAACAGAAGGTATCATAGCTTTGTGATTTGTGCTATACTTGTTACGGAGGATCTTTAATCTATATTCCAGTAACAAAACCGCTAGTTGAGGTTCATTTAATGTGTGAAAACTGAAAAGGGTGAAAAATTCCTTCGACTTAGGGGGTCATCTTAAAGCTGGAGAAATTGAAATTACTGCCTTGGTCCTGTTTCCCTATGCAGATATACTAATATGACATTTTGTGTTTTTAAATTGGGTTGTCGTTCCCGTTTGCACGAGTTACTTGCATAGTTGCATTCACTCTTTTTGTTGCAAGATTACAAAAATATTAATCCCAATGCATACGCAATGTAGAAGCAATTTTCTAATGATTGTTGTTCTTTTATAGCCTGAGACAACATAACGGTGAACTGAAAGGTGGTGCCAAAGCTTCCCGTGTTGGAAGGCCATGGGTTTGTGCATGCATTATTCAAGGATTTGTGGACCGAAGTGAAGGTATTTAACTAGCCTAAAGCTGTAGAAGATCACGAGACTACGTTTATTGCAGACAATTTTGTTTCAGCACATCTGCACGAGTGCAATTTTGTTCACCCTCCTTAAAAGAGGGTGAATATTACGCTTCTTCCTATTGGTTGAAACAGTGTGGATCCCACCACAAAGTGATGTCATGTTTACAATGCAATACACTTTTTGATATGCATGACATCACTTTGTGGTGGGTCCACACCATTTCAACCAATAGAAAGGAAGGTAATGTTCACCCTCTTATGTGGAGGGTGAACAAAACTCAACTCCATATGCACTTGTTCTGCCACAATTTCTTACACAATACTTGGAATAATCACTTAGCTATATATGTTTGCCTTCCACCAAAGCATTCCACCGTTTTGGGTGATATTTGACCTACTGAAGCCAGAACCACCTAGTTTCACGATGTTGTAATGCAAAATGATTATGAACTTTACAGGGTCTTTCAAACACAGCTATATTTTAGCTTGGTTGCTGAACATGCTGCCATGGATAAACCAAACCAAACCAAACAAAACTGAGCGTCAAGACGCAATCAATTGGGGTAGGCTACATGAATATGTCTTCTCCATCATATTCATTCATAAGGATCTAATGGGTCTTTTACGTGTTCTTTTGTGGGGTAATTATCCATATTATTAGAAACCAAAGAGAGAATACTCAAGAGGTACAAAGAACAAAGGCATGAGCCTGTACAAGAAAGAATACAAAACTGAAAAAACTAAAGCCTATTAAGTAGAAATATCCTAGAGAGAAATGTGCCAATTCTGGCATAGCTTATAGGCTAAAGAAGTAGGCTTGATATTCCTGCTGTGGGATGCTTTGACCCTTAATTCAAATCCGACCTGCCCAATAACAGCTGAAAGAGGCCTTTGAATGCCTCCAAAAACTCTACTAATTCTCTCTTGCCAAACAAAATAAACCGCTGCAGCAAAAGCAAGCCTCCTTAGAAGATTTGGAAAACCCTTCCCTTTAAAATTAGAGCAGAACCAGGCAATCTTCTGTGATCAAAGGGCAGGACCCAGAGGAATGCAACAGAGATCGGTAATGGCAGCACAGTTCCACAGTTTCAAGAAATTGATCACATAAGAACAAGTAGAGCTAGCAATGACCCCCATTTGTGAAGTTTATCCTTGGTCCTTAAGCTTCCTCTAACAGCCATCCATAGAATAAAACTATGCCTGAGAATATTTTTTGAGAATCAAAAGGAGAACCAGTCCAAATAACTGAGTCAGGAACATTGGGATGAGGAAGAAAAGATGGACAAGAGAGAGAAAGAATGTTCCTAACACACAACCCTAATAAAAAAGTAGATAGAAATGAGTTGGATTATCTAGGCTCGACAGAATAAAAACCACCTTCAAACACAAATGAAAAAATGACCAATACAGACTCCAATGGTTTGTTGGAATCCAGAAACCACCAATAAATCTAACAGAATCCATTTTCTTCATTAGATTCATGTCATAAGGATCTAACTAGGTCTTTGGCGTGTTGGTTGTCCATTACCTAACGCACAACCCTCCTTTTTTAATCTGGGATTGGTTGAACTGTAGAAGACAAGGGCTAGGGCTCTAAGCAGTGGCGGATTGTAGAAGGGACCAAAGGGGTCCCCTGCCCCCCTGAACTACATATAGCCCCTGTGAGACCCTGCTATTTGAATTTTCTTTCATTTACCCCCTTGAGAAGCTACATTAGTGCCCCAAGTACTTCAAGATTATCAAACTGGCCCTCCTATGAACTTAAAACACGCCAAAGCAAATTTTTGTTTCTTTTCATTCATGCATTTTGTTTTTATTATGCATCGGGTTTTTTTTTTTGTTGTTGCACATTATGTGCATTGAATCTAATTATTCTTGGAGTTTCTTTTCTGATTAGGACTGTTGATCATTTGCTTTTGAGTTTTTCAATTAGAATATCATTAACAAGTGGGCTGTCTAAGTTAAAATTTTGAATCTGCCACTGACTCTAAGCATGAAACAGGCTTGCTGCCCTGAATAATTTGCATAGAACATTTTAGCTACTCCCAACAAACTAATCTTTGATGACCATTTGAGAGTGAGAAATTCATTGACAGCTGGATATCTTTAGCTAATAATTCTAAGAGTTGATTTAGCATGTAGTAACACTTATAAATCTTGTACCCTCTACTAGTCATGATAATTCGTACAGGGTACAACCAATTTCTTTCTTCTTCTTTTTCCTTCGGAACAAATTAATGTGTTTGTTGTCAAGTTACTTGAGAAATCTAGTAGTTTTCATAATTTCTGTTCTCAGAGTTCTAGTCCATGACATACTTTTGGTAGTCAACTATTGAAGCCAAATGTTTTTTGTCAGTTGCTTGTTTATGACCTATTTCAATTAACGTATGTATGATGCTGTCTGCGCGTTTATTGGTTATCTTTCGAAGAATATTATATTAACTAAAAATGTTTATTTTAGTGTCCGTTAATGTCATTCAACTTCAAGTAGGTCCCAGATGCTGTAGTTCGTTACATACTCCGTTTGTAAGATAGGTGTGGAAATAGTTTTATTTTGCGTATATTCCTTATTTTCTTTCTTGTTGAATTCACTTATTCATACTGTTGCTTGAGGTTTTTACTTCATATACTTCTCCATTTGTTATGGTGTTCTTAGTGGATGAGGCTGCTTATTTATTTTCTATCATCTCTATTTGCAGCATGTGTGTTTGAATCAAAATGGAAGATCTTTTCAAGGAAGCTGCCCCGGAAAAAGAAAATTGATGAGACGGAGAAACAACTTGACAATGGATCGCTTCTGCTACTGCAACATAGGCAAGCAGCTCTAAATAGGGTCAAAAATTCGATCAATTGCAATCACTTAGAAATTCTCTGGCAATTGGATCCTTGGTGATTCTATCATATTCATTTTCTTTTCCTTTGTGCTACGTGTGATCTTGGATACGCCAGGGGAAAGAAAATTAAATTCAAACATACTTACTCATTTTTTATCATTTCATTCTCTTCTTGGTTTTTGAAGTCAAAAGACAAAAAAAATAATTGTTTCTTTCACTACAAATATGGTATTTGTATCTCTATCCATTCATATTTTTTCTCTCTAAAGATCTGAGATCCATTCATAGTGTTGTAACAATATTTGTAATCTTCTTTGCTATGTTGATTAGTTATTTTATAATAATCTGTAATACGGATGATGTAATCTTGTAAAACTGTTACATTTCATATTCCGTTGTACAATATAACCCATATTTATGTATGAGTATAGCCAACTTTGCTAATGTATGACAACCTAGTGGCTAGTGGCCACAAGCACAAGTATGGATATGAAGGTGTTTGAAATGAGATTTTGCATTTCTTGTACCAGGTGTTTTGTTTTTGTTTTTTTCCTATTTTGTGAAGTTTCGTTTTCCCGGCGTTGAATGAAAGAGAGAGAAGATAATCATGATCTATTTGCAGATGAGATACACATGAACTACATATAGAAACAAGAACCACGTCAGTAGGAGCATTTCTTTTACCATGTTAATCTGTTTTGTGGATTCACATTCTCTTTTTTCAGACAGTTGGAGAACCATGAAAGATATTTCCTCTCTAACAGCCCATTTGGGTTCTTTGGTTTCTATTTTCTTTCTCAGCATTTGCGTTTTTGCAGAATCAGTTTTATGTTTGAAAAGATCCATCTCTTGGGCCAAAATCTTTAACTTCTTTTGCCACAATTTCAAGAATTCATAGAGTTGTATCATTTGCATCCTCTTAATAATGGATAGCGGGATAAACAGCGAGGATAAATGCTCAATCCTCACTTGGCAACGGTGCTAACGCAATTTTGTGCAAGGTATACATCATTTAGTGCTTAATTATTCTTAATGCAAAGTTTGTGCAGTGAGATGACTATCTGACAGGTACATTGCCCATCGAAAATGGCAAGTAATCATGCTGGTTTTGTCATGCTTATAGACTTGCATTTGTCGCAAGGGCTGCAAATGAACCGAGCTATTTGTGAACAATAAGCTCGATTTGGTAAAGGCTTGTGAACAAGTTTCGAGTTCGAATCAAACTTAGAAAAGCTCGGCTCAAGCTTGACTCGCCAAATTTTCATTGAGTTTGAGCTCGAGTTCGCCAAAAACCTTAACGAACGAACCTGAACATTGTAAAACTCAGCTTGTTTACAGCCCTATTAGTCGCTGGAAACAAGAAACATACTTGGGTAACGGTGCTTGAAACTTATTATTAAGAAATTTTTTAGGAAGGACCCGTCAAGCTCTATTAGCATATCTAAGCTTTGTTGGTTCTTGGAGGGAGAAAAATCTCAATTTCTCTCCCTCATTTTACGTTGCTACAAATTTAGTATAGTTATAGTTATACACATATTCTACCATCCAGTATAGTTATACACATATTCTACCATCCAGTATAGTTATACACATATTCTACCATCCAGTTTTGCCTAAACCACCCTTTCTCATGTGATCTTCATCTATATAATTCATCTATAAACCAAACCAAATCAAACCGAGTCTTACGTCCCAATCACTTGGGGTCGGCTACATGAATCCATTTCCTCCATTGAGCTCTGTCAAGAGCCACTTATTCACATAGACCCATTAGACTCATATCTTTACGCACTACAGCATCTAATGTCAATTTAGGTCTACCCCTCTCCGTAACATTGCTACCTAGAGCTATCCTATCCGCTCTCTTAATTCATCTATGAACATATCAAATTGTAGTGAAAGCCTGAAAGGTTATTTGACAATATTTACATTCCAGATTTTCCGTTCCTGATTCAAGAAATTTCTGCTTGCCACAGGTATAAAAAAATGACAAAGGAGCTGCTTGATTCTCACAAATAATTGAACCATTTATGTGGTCAAAGTTTTTTTTCCCGCCTTAGCAAAAAAAAGGCTTTATTAATCCTTGAGAAACGTTTACAAAGATTAAAGAGAGCATGAGTACAACGGCATCACAATCACAGCCATGATCCCAACTAGCTTGGCACCGAAGACGTGGACAATCACATGCCACCTGGTACCCCAAAAGTAAGAAAGGAGGTTCGGAAGAAACCAGCCAAGGACTTACAAAGATCATCATCAACTAACTAATAACAAACTAACTCCAAAGGCTCACTACGAACCAACCCTCATCCACATTTATGTGGTCATAAGTTATAGTACCAAGTAATTAAGATCCTGAGCATATTAAACCAGAAACTAAAAAGGCAACCGAGATCTCCTGCTTCCCAATCTGATCAAACCCATCCACTTCCTAGATTCTGTACAAAAGATCTCTTTTGGGCACACACCTTGCCCCATCTGGGGTTCTTATTCCCTTCTCCACTTCAACTGTTTCTGCCTCAAAATCTTGACTTTATGCCTAATTTTACTTTTCCTGGATTATCCCCATGTGGGTATTCTTTTGACTCCTCAAGTAAGTTTCTGGCTTCTGATATGCTAATACAATCAGTCTCTATTCATGTTTGAAGTTGTTCTATGCTCATAAGTCAAAGAAAATTACTGTTGTTGATGGATGGGGTTTTTCTTGACTAATGGGATTTGTTCTGTGGGCACTTGAAATCTCAACATATTCTTCAATTCGCATATATTCTGGATTGGATTTAAAGCAATCATGGCATCCTACTTTTTCATGGTTGGGTTTTGAAGTCAAATTTGGTGAAAAATATCACTGTTCTGTTTGATTAGCCTAGAAAATGAGAATTGTGGCTTGTGTTTGAACTAGGGTTTCATTTGGGCAAGTGAAAAAAAAAAACATGGATGATGGTGAGATAGAGATTCCAGTCCAGGGTTTTGTATCAAATCCCTATCCATCCAGTATCATTCAGACATCTTCATCAATAGACTCATTTCTTGATGAATTCTTGAAGAACACAAGATCATGCACTCACACCCACAGGTGCAACTCTCCAGGCCCCGAGTCAGCCCACACCCACACATGCTACCACACCCACACCCGGTTATTTCCCTCCGGAGAAGAAAATCCGGTGGGAAGACAACAGAGGCCGTTAGGGAACAGAGAAGCGGTGCGAAAGTACAGAGAGAAGAAGAAAGCACACACGGCTTACTTAGAAGAGGAAGTCAAGAAACTGAGGCTGTTGAACCAGCAGTTGGTTAGGAAACTACAAGGGCAGGCAATTCTCGAAGCCGAAATCTCGAGGCTGAGAGGGTTATTGACGAATCTCAGAGGGAAGATTGACGGTGAATTGGGTGTTTTCTCATTGTGCAATCCTACTTCTAGTTTTAAGGAAGGTGGTTGTGGGTTGGACTCGAATGGGAGTGCATTGGTGTTAGAGTGTGGGAATGAGGTTCCGTGCTTTCATCCTTATTTGGGTGCATCTGTGGTGGCTAGTGGTGGAGGTGGGAAGATAGCGGACCTAGCTGTTCCATGGGAAGAGAATTGTCAACCGGCGGTGATCGACTGTCGAGCTAACTCAAATGATGTAGTGAGTGCTGAAGAAATCTGAAGAGGGAAGATCTCATCTTCTTGTAAGTTTCACAAATCGTTCTGATTGTCCTGTTTTGATACTGCTTAACTTCAGAAAGCAGATAGTACTTCTGTTGATATAAAGTGGTTATTGGTGGAACACTTATATATACACATGGTTCAAAAAGTTTAAAAAAAAACAGGTTTAGTTCCAATACACATCTACCCGTTTAAAGAATTTGCATGTTTTGCTATCTATGAGTGGCATGTGAATAGAACTGCTTGGTTTAACTAATATTGGGTAAAGGTGTGCTGGAAAGTTTTTGTTAGTCTTTTTTTTCAATAACTTGGGTGTCCGGATCAGCTTATGTGCACATCGACTAATCTTGGGGGCTAAATCACAATTCTCACGGCCCACTTGTGGCAAAGTTTTTGTTAGCTTATAGTTGAAAGGTAGAATTTAATAGAGATGATTGTTATTTGGTCCTCCTATTTGGATGATTGGTGGTTTTTCCTGATTTTGATGAACAATTTGCAACAACATGATGATCTAATTGGACCAAAGTAAAGCTCTGTGTAGTGCTAGAGAGGCCATGAATGCCAATTGAAGCATAGATGCATTCCCATAGTTTTAGTATACAAGGTAGTATTTTTCTACAAATTAGGCCCCGTTCTGCTAAAGTTCTTATTTTTTAAGTACTTATTTCCGTTTTACGAGACAGTCTATTCTCTCATAATACATCACCTTTAATTCAAAAAATAAGTACTTATTTTAGTTGTACATTATAGCCTAGTTGGCTGAGTTCGAGTCCACCTAATTGCTATATAATTGCTTTATAATCTAATTCCTCAGCTTTAGAAAAACAATTTCTAAACCTACAATGGAAAATCAGTACGCGGGAGGAGGCCGGCTTGTGTCTAAATTTTGGACATCTTATTCTGCTACTATTTGTTGTTGCATCGGCCGATACTGTTCAATATTGAGGCCGGTTTTGAACATCACGTTATGTTATTTGCTGTGTTACACCGGTTGATACTGTCCGATGTCCAGGCCCAACGAGACCACTAATCGAATTCCTTTAAACCTACAACTATGTGATCTCTGTTTGGGTTCAACATAAATAATCGAAGTTGAACCAACTACGGGGTCTCGGTTCGGGTCCAAACAAAACAGAAATATATCATGTGATCTGTTGAGTGCGTATTCTGTAATTGCCGATGAAGTATAGTAGTAGTATTTTCGAACTGAAGTGCTTTAATTCTGCCAACTCAGGGCATCTTCAACCTAACTCTAAAACTCCACTTGAAAGTGCTAAATCTCCATCTTGAAGAACAAGGCCATGGAGGCCCACTTTTTTTTTTTTTTGGTACACCAAAAATGAACAAACTAAATTCTCTCAAAAGCCACTCCTCGCATGTCCACCTCCAGGAGTGGGATTAGATCGTTTAGCGGAATGATATGAGACACCATTTTTTCTTCTTGATCGACTCTCATATTGGTGAGTCTGTCCGCCACTTGGAGGCCCACTTTTGAATGTCTGTATGGACGCTCCTCCAAAAAATAGAGATAGATCTTCGCTTGTTAAAATGCTAGTTTTTAATATGTAGATGAAAGCATATAAAATTGGTATTGTTAAAAAGTTATCGACAAAACCTTTAAAATGAGATAAATGCTCGACATAGTGACCAAATACTTAAGATTATTATAAACTAAGATTTTGGATGGAAGTTGTATTCAAAAAATGAAGATAAAAATAGAGAGTTTTGGTTGGAGTGCATATGAACAATGATATGCTTACTTGTAATTATTTGAGTCTCCAAAATAGAGAAATAAAGCAAGTTGGTTTGGGGATGCTCTCAAGTAGGACTTCAAAATTAATGAAATTTTAAACCCATATAGAGTATTTGGGCTTCAGCCTATATAGATGGGCTTGTCTCATATGGGTGTCCTTCAATTGATTTCTTCTCAATTATAGGTTTTGGGTCTCAGATCGGAGAGAAATGTTCTTTGAACATGCACGCTATTTCCTTGCTCCTATTAATCTTGCAACAACTTCAAGATTAATGAAAGTTTTTCGCCTAAAACAAACACTAGGACTTCAAAATGCTGTGTGTAAATAAAGAAATCGAGAGGACTGGTGCTCACTTTGGGGCCAATATTTATGATGGTGCTTGGGCCAAACTCGATGTCATTCATTGGACAGAAAATCGTTCTCAGATAGGCCCATTGGCCACCTAACAAGACAGAGAATGATATACTACTAAAAGTGCTGAAAGGACAATTAGATAGATATCACTCAAGAGTACCAAAGATCTGATTTCTTTTTTAATTTTTCGCCTAATTAGCAAAGTTGATCAAAATAGGATCTCAGCTATCATTTTCTTCCGCAGCCTTCTTGTAAAAAATTTAATGGTGCCCTTCAACTTCTAGTAGTCACGATTTGTTCACCTAAGTTCCGTGGTCTTATAATGAGGCTGCACATTCATAAGTAAAAACTAGCCCGATAGGAATACAATTACAAGCAAACCGATATGCTAACTTCGAAAAATTTAGAGCTCAATCATACTTGGTTAGTTGGTTTCTTTGCTAGATGAACAAATTGAACTAAATCTTTGCGATTGTTTGGTAAAGTTCGATACTCAAGGAAAAGTTTGGCTCATATATACAAATTGGGCTTGAGCTTCAGCTTGGCTAGAGAAGTGGGTTGTGGGTGAACTTAGAAAACTCAACCCTGCTAACATTCTTGGGCGGAGGTAAAGGATAACTTGAGTTTGGTGTCCTTTTGTTTGACGGGATTAATAGTGAAAAGATATATAACTAACAGAATTTGCAATCGCAATGGACTCGTAATGATGAGAATAATGATAAGACTCCGATGATATGTGTTTCACGTTTTGTGAGATTATATAGCCGATGTACATGTAGTCCGGGACAGTAAATATCTTGTCCAAATACTACAAGATATCTTGCTCTTGAATATTAGAGTCTCTAATCCATGTGATATCTGATGCAACAAAGCAGGCCATTAGTGTTTTGCCTCTTGATCATTTTTACATCTCTAGTTGCATGGACTGTTTGGTCTTTACTTCGTCAAATTCGATTGAATTTTTGGTATCCTTCTCGCGATTGATTACTATTGTTCAATGTTTTTGGCAGTCAGTTCCAAATTCTTCAAAATAAAAGCAAAGAGCTCATCATACCTTTGGAGTTTGATAAAAGAAATAAAGATCATACATTAGGCCCGATTCCACTAAGGTTCTTATTTTCAACTACTTATTTTTTGTTTTACAAAACACGTCATTCTCTTACAATATATCACTTTAGTCTTACCCTACCTCCCTCGTCTGGTATTTTCTTCTGGTAATTATCATGGTTGCCTGCTTAGCAATAAGGTTCAATGTTTCTTCTTTATATTTTTTGGCAATTTTTTGCTTGAAAAAATATTAGTTTTGAAAGTGGCCTCTCCGGCAGACAAAAGACCCTACATGTCATTCTCAAAAGATTTGAGCAAATCTTCTTAAGAATTTTGTATAGCAGAAAGGCATAAATGACTACAACTGCCAACACACCTTTGCATCACTTCATTTTTGTTCGGAGAGAAAATCACGCTCTCTTCGTCCCTTTTTAATTGTCTAACTTTGTATAATTAATTTTTATGAAAAAATCGTCAATACTAAAAATTGTAACTTTTTATAATTGCTATTAATTGAGATATCAAAATTACACTTTTTACGGAATTCTTTAGAATCTACTCTTGACAAAATGAAAAATGCATCCTATTTCACCTACCCTAATTTTAATTTCAAAATGTACATTTATTAAGGTGCGGTTCAAAATGGAATATCGGACCGTAAAGCCGAGACGGATCAAGTACGCAATCGGTACTATTTTCTACGAGGGGATGCACGGATACTCATTCATCACAACCGTGTAATATTTTATTTGAGTTATGTCTTTTTTCCAGCTTCAAGTAAAAATTGTGTTACTCCATACGTTTTTCAAATTATTTGGTCTCGGCCATGTTTTGGTGTCTGTTTTTTTTTTTTTTAAATTTATAATCAAACTGAATAAGTTTTTTTTATGACATTGGAACCATCCTATCATAGGGCCATGGAGCGTAAACTTACAGACAACCCAAAGCATACATTCGCCCGAGCCGTTATGTATATCAAAATCTGTGTTCTCGGCATGCATATTTTGCGGGTACTCAAGACACAAGTTTTGATATTCATGGCAGGTTGGGCGAAGGTTACGCTCAAAGTTCAATGGACAGCAAAAAACCAACTTCAAAGTAATTCTCAGTTTACATTCACTCACTCTCCCTTGTGATTGGCGACAAATTACAATATGAGTTGCCATGAATTTGTAACTGGATTGGTGAGTTAAGGGGGCTAGTACTCGTGTAGTGTACAAAAAAAGGTGAGAGAAGTGGGGTCTAAGGAGATCAGAAGAGGAGACTCTCAATAATTCATGGACCCAACTTGCATGTTGCTTCACTATTTGCAGCAGATTTGTAGACACTCTAGCAGATTTGTAGACTCTCTCTGATCTCTCTCTCTCTCTCTCTCTCTCTCTCTCTCTCTCTCTCTCTCATACATGCACACACACACATATTATATATATTGATTGATTAAGTATATTTGTATAGCTACGTGTGTGTATTAAAATTATGTCTCCCCACTAATTGAAAGCGACTTTGTATGAGCAACCGACAAACTTAATTAAATTTCATACTGATGAGTGATGATGAGCTCCACAGTCCACACTCACTACCATATAGTGACATATACTAGTACTACAAACGGCTCCACTTCGCTCTCTCTCTCTCTCCTCCATCATTAGAAGATAGACCAAGTAGTGCATTCAGAATCAAAATGGAAAATTTAGGACTGAGCTCCTCTGGATCTGATTTTCTCTGTGCTGAAAATTTATGTGCCTTTATGCCGAAGAATTTTTCAGCCGTTGGTTTTGAGATATCACACAATCCAACGGCCAAAAAATCGCTTAGCATAAAGACAGACACAGGAATTTTCAGTACAGAAGATCCTACCTCGAGTTACTCGGTAGAGTCCACCTGGTGGTTTGCCCATTTGGGAGTCATAACGGGCGCCCTATTTAATGATCTAATCACTTATTTTGTAAAATTGACAGAGCACATTAACATTAGAAAAATCACAATGTTTGGATACCAATCAATAGTTGATTCGAACACATTTAGTTTAAAAAAATAAGTCCACTCTAGTGTGACCAGCACAATTTTAACAAAGTGACTGTGTTCAATCACATGCTGATTGTATCCTAAGAACATGATTTTTTATATGATCTATGTTCTCAACAAAGGTCTACATAAATAATGATTCCAACTATCAAATTAGATCCGTTATGCCCTAAATTGGGCCAACCGTACAGTACAGTCCACTTAAGTAAACTGTCAATTAGCCAATTCCAAAATTAAGGGTGTGTATTGACAATATTATTTTTTGAAAAAGAAAGGGTGTTATTGATGTTCATTGATTTTTTATTTAATTTATTTTAGATAATCATTTGTCTCGGCAGAAAATTTTTAAAAAAAGTGCTTAAATATGAACCAAAATTGCCTAAAGATGTTATTTGGACTTACTCCTTTCATAGTGAGTTTTCTGGGACTTTTATTAGTCTTCATTTTTTCTAATTAGGTTCCGTTCATCAAGACCGGTGAATGATCGATTCTAAAACTAAGGAATTGAATTTGAAGAAAATCCAAAACAAAATGGTAACAACGATTACATTAATTTTCTCTCGCTCGAGATGAGGGTTCGAGTCTCTGTAATTGCTTGAGAAGATTAAGTAGAATTTATGTTTTTAGCACTCAGAATATGCAGTGATAGCTAATTAGCTAGAGATTTGCAGGAGATTGGATGCAATACTCCTTAACGAATAGAGTAAGCAATTATTACACCCCCGTTCCCTAATTTTCGTCTCCTACTGAAGTACATGCAATTTTAAATTAAAAAATAATATATTTACTATAGTTTTTTTTTTTTTTTGCATCGTTCAAAAGATCTCAACAAAAAAAATATTCCGGTAAAGTACACTATTTTTAAATTCAGAAATTGTACGTAAATTCGTAGGAAACCACAATTGTGAGACAAGAGAGTACATATGTATTCGTCGCACCAAGGAAAATACTATATCAACGATAATCTCAAGTTTTTACCTATCAATCAGTTAAAAAAAACAACGTTACGACTCCTTCGTTTTGAACTGTTGCAGCATTTTTAGGACGTGACACGTGCGCTAATTGAATCACATGCTGACCAGTGACCACCAGTTTAATGAACAATAAATTGGAGTAACTACTTAATGAGCGTAATAATAAAAAAAATATTGGTCTTTTTTTATAACTCAAGTGGCTGACCAGTTTCTGCGGACTTCAACTAATTTTGAGGGACTTATCTCAACATCCAGCAGAGGGCCTACTTAAAGTCGGGACGGCAAAGTCGTGTATGGATTGGTCCCAATGGAGTCGATAGCAAGTGAAAGGATTCGAACTTGAGACCAAAGGGAAAACAAACCCCAAAGTTTCAGGTTTTGACTACCGGGCTAACTCTTTTGGGGTTTTGGGCGTTTTAATTTTAGCGTTTCTATTTTAACATTTTGATTCTACAGGCACTTTTGCGGATACACTCACAAAGAGGGTGTGCAAAAGTGGGTGTCACTAACATTCTTTTTTTTCTTTTTCTTTTTCTTTTTCTTTTTTTTTATAGATATCAAGTATGCTGCTCAGCTTATGCGCTAGCTGCTCAACTAATTTTTGAGGAATCAATCCTTCTGTCCAGCAGAGGTCCAATATATTCAACTAACTCATACGCTACTCAACTTATTTGTTAAGAATCAATTCTTCTGGCTATAGCAAAGGTCCAATACAGCTAGAGAGAAGCTCATATATGCAATCTTCTCACAAAAATTGATAGCACCTAAAAAATTTTGACCCGAGATTTTGACAGGAACAAGGCCCCAAACAGACAATAGAACTTATTAATATTGTCTCTCTAGATCTGTGACTGTGTGGGTCTCTCTCTCAGTCCGGTAGGTTGGAACATTTTTCCCAACAGACAAGAGAAGTTATTAATATTGTCTTTAGGTACGAACGAAGGGTGTAAAGCACAAGATTGATGTTCCTCTGAACTTGGTTTTTTTTTTTTTGGGTTTTGTTTTGTTTCATATGCTTGTCATTAGCTCGATCTCTCAACTCTCAAGGGATCATCAGGTATTTTTTTTTGGGTTTTCATTTTTTGTTTTGTTTGAAGACCATGCCATTGACCAATTCCTAGTTACCATTAAACTCGGTTAAAGAAATGAAAAACGTAAATTAATTGTGTACGAGGCCATGGGGGAAAAACATGTTTTTTGTTGAGAATCCAACCGTACAAGAAACTTCGTTTAATGCGAGAGTCCTCCATAAATTCCTCCACAAATGTTCGCAAGCAAATTAACGGTTTTGAAATTGTGGCATAACTTGTATCCATCTCTTCCATACGTGTCTTAAATAAATGCCTACCTACCGAGAAGTTTTTGGGTGCCGGGCAAGTTTATACCACACGTGATACCTGTCGGCGATCCTAGCCGTCACGGTCCGAATTTTAGAGAGAGAAAAAGAGGAGAGAGAGTGGTTGTGAGAGAGAGAGAGAGAGAGAGAGAGAGAGAGAGAGAAAATAAATCTGAGTCGTCCAAAACACGTTTGGACGACTGGGATCACCGACGGGTGCCGACATGTGGTACCCACTCGGCGCCTAAAAATTTCTCCAGCCTATCTAAGTCCAAAGAAGAGTTGTTCTCTTGGGGTTTTGAGGACGGGTTTTGGATAACGAGGGAATAGAAATAGATAGAAAGATGAAAGTAGTAATAAGTTGAGAAAAAATTATTGAAAACCATGCACACAGAGAAAAAGAAGGCTATGAGACTCTGAAAGAACGAACCCCCGGTTCAAGCTTCCGATACTAATTGTATTTTCGATACTCAATGAGCTAATTAAAGTAGAAAAACTCGTATTCGAGTTATTTTAGCGAATTCTCACATTAGTCTTTCGAATGTGACAATAATCAAAATAAATAATCTATAGACTATAGAGGACCCTACCTTTGGAATTAGTAATTCACTTTGGATTCCAAATACTTGAGAGCCGACCCAGAGATATCAGACCAACCTTTTTGTTTTTTGTTTTTTTATTTAAGTGACCTCCTGCAGGCTTAAATTACATTTCTTTCAAGGGGGCAACTACTCAACTAGATGTTCACTCATATTTGGAGGAAAAATTATAACCACCGGGGTGGCTCGAGACGAAGTGAATAAATTTCATATCAATGTGTGGAGAGATGAAGGGTCTGAAATCTACCGTAAAAATTGTTGGGTGATTCTTGGAAATGATTACTATTTGGACCCCAATCACCGCACGATTTTACGAGATCAACAATTAAATGTATAAAACCGTTGTGATTGCATGATGATTAAGAATTTTAGAGCACTAGGTGAACATTTTGTTAATTTGAAAAATCATCACGAGTCATTGAGGTCTGACTTATGAGCTTCATGTTTGTGGGAGAAAGAGAAAGATTATACACTATAACTTCAGAATAACTTATTCGCGGAGGAGCTAGTTGTGAATAAGTTATCCATAGAAGAGCTCAATTTCGGCCGTTCAAGAGTGTTTTGGACGATTCGGACTAACAACAATCTATTACCGCTGATAGATATTATTTTTAACATATCCAGATCGTCCAAAATACTTGTGGACGAACGAAATTGAGCGCTTTCATGAATAAATTATTCACAGAGCTCCGTGAATAAGTTATTCTCACGTAGCTTTCACCTATTGTAGTACTAGTAATTGACTAATTGGCTATCCCCAAAAAATAAAAAAGTAGTACTAGTAATTTTAGACGTGGGGTCATTTTTAACAAATGAGGAATGGGTCGTAAGAGTAGTACTTTTTGGCAACTCCCCTAATTGGCTGGTTGTTAGGTCCCGTTTTAGAACACCTTTTTAAAAAATAAATATTTATTTCGTATTTTTAAACTAAAAAATAATGTAAAAAATAAATAAATTTTTATTTTTTTTGCCCGGTATAAAAGATTTCGATAAGATCTATCAAATAAGATTCATATTGTTAGAAAAATTATTTGCATAAGCACATTATTTTTAAGTTTGAAATTGCATTCTTAAAAAAATAAATAGTTATTTTCAGTTCTGGAACGGGGCCTAGTACTATTACTTATGAACTCAATTTAAAGGCAAATAAGTGAAGTTAGAAAGTAGTAAATAAATATAAATAGCAAGATACGAATTGGCAAGAAACCAAAAACGGGCTGTTAGGTTGTGTTTGGAATTGTACCCAAAAGCATAATGTTGAACTGCCTGCAGCAAGGCCAGCACCTCATGTGAAAATTGAAAAGCATTTTGGAGAGGTGCATGTCCTCCAGGCTTAATGAATGCCCTTTTCTTTTAACAGAGGCTTAAGAGCCTTAGATTATAGTTCACTTTTTTTAAAAAAAAAAAAACAAGACACAATTTACTGTCACTCACAAAGGGGCAACTACTCATTTCTTCCACCATTTTTCCACCCTCAGATCGGTGATGAAGACAAAAAAAAGTCGAAATCATTTGATCAGCTCGCTGTAAATTATTTCCAGTAGAAGAGAGAGAGAGAGAGAACGCGCCCGCCAAGTACGACGATAGCACCAAAGATGCAAATTCCAAAGCTTTTGGAGTCATACTCAAATTATCTGGAACCGTTATTTTTTTAAATATTTTCTTGAGTATATTTGTAAAATTTCAACTCAATCGGATAATTATAATTGCTTGATCCAAAGTTCACTTTTTGTTTTATAGTTTAGAATCCTGAATTCTGAATGAAACATTCGACGTATGGATCACGCACTTGCATTTATCCAAATGATCTGAAATTTTTTCAGGGCACTTGGAAAAGTATTTAAAAAGTAATCAACATCTCGAATCATTTGAGTGGGATCCCAAAGTGAACCCCACAAATGGTTGGTTCTCAATCGGGACCCTCCACGTCGCTTCCCATAGAATTTTTCGATTAAAGTAACCATACTAATTTTGAGTCCCAATTTATAAAAGATCTTAAATTTAAAATATACAGCTTAACCCATTGGAAATACCCCGTTCGTTTTGGGACTTTGAATTTGAATTTATAGGTAATAAGTGTAAAAAATAAAGTAATAATTAAAAATAGGAATAATAATTGAAGAGAAATAAGAAGAAAAATTAAAATTCAAATAATAATTAAAATTCAAAACCCCTAAAACAAACAGGTCTCCCAAATGACGTGTGTTTCTCTAAAAGTTGGGAAAAGCAAAGTGAATTTTGCTTTCTATATTTGCTCTCTCTTGTCTTTAGCAGGAGATGATGAGCCTTGAGAGGCAGCTGCCTTGCTCTTTCTTCTTTATAGACAGGTGATTGGAGAGGCATTGACTCTCCCACCTTAAACAAAGCATGCACTCATCATGAACTAGTACAATCAAGCAACAATTTCTCAACCCTTAAAAACATCATCTCAATATCAGGCTGATACATTATTCGGCGCCCTGGCCGCTACGTGATGCATCCGGCCCCTTTTTCATCAGATATTAAGATGAGAGTTATTCACTTTAGCACTTGTGCTTTCGATCACGTATACTCACCGACATTACGTGACGTAAATGACTATAGACACCATCGCGTGATGTTCCATATCTTTTTTTCGCCATCTATTGGGGCTTGGAGAATCCCACATATACTTGTAGTTTTACTCGAGTTTGAATTAAATTGTAAGTAGAAGCTTCATTTGGTAGGAAGTACTCCAACATGCCAGCAAATCTAATTTTAGGCACGATTTGAGTGTAAACTTTGGCAAGCTTGTAGAATTAATCCCTCTAAGTCACGATTCCTCAATAAATTTTCTCTCTAATTGAGTATTAGTCTCATTTTTTTTAGAAAATTGATTTTGTCACTCCTTTTTTTATTAATGTTACTCTCCATCTCTCACAAAATAATTCATGCAATCTAAACACAAAAAGAATTGACATTAACAAAAAAAAAAGAGTGCCAAAATCACTCCCCTTTTTCTAACAATCTATATTTTCCTTTACTACGAACCAAAAAACTTTCCTCAAAATTCAGAAGAAGTATTGATGCACGAAGTGGGCCCCACGTCCTTTAAAGAAAAGATGCCCACTAGAAGGTGAGATCACGCGCTATAACTGCACGTAGGCCTAAACTCTACTGTACTAGCACAATAGAACGTGCACAGCAGATCTTGTCCGCTTCAGTACAGTACACTAGTACAGTAGCGCGCTGACGCTCAACCCCGGAGTTCTACTGAAATCACAATTTCACCCTCCTTTCTCTGAAATCACACTGCACTTCCTCACTGTATAATTTTGGTAACACTCTAGTCCAATTCTAACGAACCATTCGTTGACTAAATGTAAAGTCATGACTTTAGAGTGTCTCCAATGGCATAGTAAAAATTAAGACCCCGTCTAAAAGATTTCTAAAGTTAACAACGCTAGTCCAAAATATGGCTCATACAATGTTATAACTAAACTTAATAACCTCTTAAGCAATAACCAAATTTTGGCTATTAGATAGTCAAAATTAACAATTTTTTCTCTTTGGATAATTAGATTTAATTTAATGGGGATCAAACTCTCTCTTTTCTTTTTCTCTCATTCTCTCTCCTCTCATCTCTATCAATAGATCCACCCACTTACATTTATCCACAACTCTCTATATCTCTCTATTAAAAATGAGTTTTTGACTATGAATCATTATGGGATTTCACGTTATTTTTTTTCTAAAATTTTCTTTCTCAAATTATGGGCTACTTGTGCAGAGAAGGATCTTAACTGCATACTTCAATCACTCTCACATATAACTCTCTCATATATCCCAAAGTACCATTATTCTTATCATTCCATAAACTTCTTTCACCAAGGGTTGGTAATTCTTGTGCACTTCTATTTTGTTGAATTTTAAATGGGATTTTGATTTCTATAATTCTTATTTTTTTTTATAGAGGTGGATTTGGTTTTGTAAGTCGAGGGTTTGATTCGATTAAGTTCGTAGATTAATTAGTGTGATTTTTATTTCGGTAGTGTTTCGTAACGGCAGTGGTGTTGATTTTGGATGAGGTAAAGGTTGATTTTTTAGTGGTTTATGGAGTTCGAAAGGAATATATGTTGGAGGTTGATTGGGAAATAAAGGGTAAGAGAGGAGATATAATGGAGAATAAGTTGAGGGCAGTTTCAAAAGTTTAAAAGATCATTTAACGGAATTCAACGCTGTTGTCTAAAAGGGTGTCAGCGTGATTTCAGAGAGCATGGGGTTTGTAGTGTAATTCCCGGGATGCAGGTGAAATTTACCGTTCTCTTTTTTTATCCGTCTGTCCCCCTCTCTCTCTCTCTCTCTTTCTCCCTTCCCTTTCTATGTAACCTCAAAGGGAGAAGTTATACGGTACTTCTGAACCATTGGCTTGTGATCATTTTTTTTTTATACGGTCAAAGTTTTCCGGGCTAGCTTACGTGCATTTTGACTGATTTACTCCCTGGTCCGATCGAAGATAGGTCATTCACGCCGAGACTAAACAAGACATTATTTTCTTGCAGTTTAACCCAAAAAATCAAATTCTGATCAATTGTGTGACGAACAAACCCACTGACCAACCAACCAACTAATTATTGGGCTGATCTTTGTACGATTACATAAGTGCGTGGGGGAAGGAGAGAATATTGGACAAGTGACCTCAAAAGTTATGTTTCAAATTTGACTCCATTAAAATTATATTAGTAATATTTTTTTTGCAAGTTACCGCACAAATTAAAATATTAACCTTTCAAGATAGGGGGAAAATTATCTCTTCCCAGTAAAAATGGTGGAAATCGACTTGCAATTGAATGACGGACCAATGATTAGTGATAATCTGCGTGTGTCAATACGAAAAGATATACAAATACCGTATCTAATGAGGTAAATTTATGCATTGCATAACAGTACGAGCATCGAGTCTGAATTCACCCATTATTAGTAAAAAATACATTATCTTTGCCACTACTAAAAAAAAATGATCATGATTATGGTTTTGACCTTAGTTATTAATGCTTCACCCCAATTAGATATCTTCAGTCATCATCAATTAAGAGTATTAATTCCGCATACAAATGGTGCTTTGAGGGCATTGAGGGCCCCACCTACGTGATTCCATTTTTTTTTTTGTTTTTTGGTACTTACACCTACGTGATCCGAGTAGTTATTCCAACAAGATTAGTGTTAAGGGATCATTTATCTGATATTGATTGTCATAAAGATGACATTTGACTTAAAATGGATATTCAACATCCCTAATCATTAGTATTAGCCATTTTGTAAAAATACATTATATCCGACGGCATTATTGTCAACAATAAATTAACTTGATTTTTTTCAGATAATATTAATTCCCTGAGTATCTTGTAAACTTAAGAGATGAATCGGCAAAATATTGAAATAGACCAAAAACAGTCCTTCCATTTAGGTAGAGTACATTTATGTAGCAATACCCAGTACGTTTGATGGCCTCTCTCATGGGTGGTGGGCTTCAGCTGCTACGAGTGTACTACTACTACTGTTAGGTAATTTTGCATGCATTGGGCAAGCAGGTGCGTGAGCATAAAAACATTTTTGAAACACATTTCAAAGGGAGTAAAAAAAATTTACGAAAGTAAGGATTGAGAGCGGGAGCAGAGTGCGCGGATATATTGAGAACATTGAAGCACAGAGTATTTTGAAAGATTATGTGACTAATGAGCTATAATAAGTCTCTTTTTGTTTTAAAAAAATAACGATTTTTGTATTAGTCTAAGTAATATGTAAATTCTTTAAAATTAGAGGATTGACAACCCTAGAAGAGCTGTATTATGGGTCCGTTTGTTAGGAGGAGAAGGAATGTGGAGAAGGAAGAGTGCGAGAAGGAAGCGAATGAAAACGAAGAAGGGAGTTTGGTAGTGGGAGAACCTGTAAAAGTAAGGAGGAAAAGGGAGGGGGAGAGCTTATCCCCTTGATAGGGTCTCAACTAACATCACCCCACCCTAGAATGAGTTAATTCGAGCGAAAAAAATATCAAATTACCCCTCAAACATTTGTTGTATTCTCAGTGCAATGATATAACGAGGGTAACTAAGTAACTTATCACATTATCCACTCTTATCTATCCACATCAATTATATATTAGCTAAACGAACTATAAGCCAATCCCACTCTTTAAGACTTTAACTAACCTCTCTTATAACATGTAACATGTCCACCTATTATTCGTTTTTCTTCCTTATTCACCCAACAAATGAGCCAGTGGTCTAGTCCAGAGGAAGACCTCCCAAATTGATGCATTATCTCGTTAGCTTCTTCTCATTTATCAAACCAAAACAAGACTACATAATTTCTTCCCCTCACAAAATTATCAAGTTCACTGATTGGATGCATAAGTTATAGACTAGTACTTGCCTAAAGACCATATGTTATAGAGAGACTTTTTATGGGAAACTCACCATCAATCACCTTCTCATTATCAATATTTAAGGAGTGGTGGACTCGGCTCCCTCCTAAAGTTTTAGATTTGAATTATGCCTCGTTCTAGAACACATTTTTAAAAACTAAGTACTTATTTCACATTTTCAAACTTAAAAATAATGTAAATAAAAAAAATTTTAAAATTTTTTTTTTTGCACCATAGAAAAGATCTTGATAAGATCTATCGAACAAAATCCATATGGTAGAAAAATTATTTGCGTAAATACATTATTTTTTAATTTGAAATTATCTTCTTAAAAAATAAGTATTTAAATCGAGTTTTGGAACAGGGCCATATTGCAATTAAAAAATGGATTCATAAATTTACCCCCTTTTTTATGGTCATAATTTTGGATTCTGAAACCTGTAGTGCAGGGTGCACTACAGGGTGTGTAGTGCATATCATAGTCATCTAATAGTATTTTCGACGATCTAGATTTAGATGAAACTTTTCTTGAAAAGTTTCATTTTAAATTCAGACAGTTGAAAGCACATTTGGACGGCTGTGATCTGCCTTACAGGAAACCCTGTAGGATCCACGAATCTCATAATTTAGCCTTCATACTCCGTAATTTGTAAACCCGTACATGGGGTGGTTCCACTAAAAAATTTCTACTTCAAATTAGTGCAATCTGTCATACTTCCTCCGTCCCTTTTTAAGTGTCATACTTCGTAACTCCAACTTATTAAAAAGATATAATCATTATACCTTTCACATCAATTTTTTCCTCCACTTTCCCTACTTACCCATTATCATTACACTTTTACTCACTTACTTTTCAAAAAGGAATATACTTTTAGGGATAAAATAGACAATTCGCCAATTTTTACCCACTAACTTTACAAAATGGACACTTATTAAGGGACAGCCCAAAATGAAATACCGGACTATAAATAAGGGACGGAGGGAGTATTATTTACACTAATCCGCATATGCTTCTTTCTTTTCATTTCCCTCCTATTTTTCTCCTTCAATTTTTTCTTTGACCCGCCCATATACCATATGTGACTTATGAGTTAGTAGAAACACTTTGACCGTATTTGTTTTGGGATTTTAGATTTAGGATTCTCCCGGCCAATGGTTCTCAATAAATTTTTTCTCAATTAATACTTTTATTTTTCTATCTATCTCTTTCCATTCATTATCTAAAATTGCAAAATGAACATGGTCAACATTTTTTAACAACAAGAGTTGTCCATATCTTACAGCACTCCGCTCCGTAACTTAGGCCTCGTTCCAGAATACCTTCTTAAAAAATAAGTACTTATTTCATATTTTTAAACTCAAAAATAATGTAAATTAAAAATAATTTTTCAATTTTTTTTTACACCGTATTAAAGATCAAGATTCATATTGAGAGAAAAATTATTTATTTAAACACATAATTTTTGAATTTAAAATTTTATTTTTAAAAAATAAATATTTATTTTCCTCTCCGGAGTCTTATTGGTCAGTGAAAACGCTAGAGACAGAGCGAGGAAATCAGCTTCACCGTCCACTTTGCCCACAAAACTTAATAAGAAAAGAAAAGTGGAGGGGTTGATAGGGAAGCTTCGAACCAAGAGAGTGCTCTCAGCAGCAGAGAAAGCAGGAATTGATGGGCTCTGCTTCTGGTTGCTGCTATTTCTGCAACCTGCATAGAAACAAGGCGGTGGTTCCCCTTTGGCTTTTGTGGCAATAACTTTGATTCAGAGAGAGAGAGAGAGAGAGAGAGAGAGAGAGAGATGAATGATACTACCGATGAATGAAGGCTTTTGTTCCTCTCTCTTCCTTTCAGACCTCGTCAGACGAGAAAGACCAGAGAGATTTCATGGGTAAGTAGAAATTAAAACCAGTACAAAGTCCTCCCTTTGAATTTCGAAAGAAAAAAAGAAGAGAAGAGAAGAGGAGTGACCTCTCACCTCTGCCTCTTTTCTTTTCGTTTTCTTTTTGGTGGAAAATACTCACCTCTTACCTCTGCTTTCTACTTCTCATAGCTTCCCTTTACAGAGAAACCCAACTAGAAAAAAAGAAAAGGGAACCCTCACACGGGTTTACTCCTTTTTCCCACTTCCTTTTCCCCCCTTGTCCCTTACTTTCTTTTTTACGTATTTTTTTTTTGTTTGCAGGAACAAGAGAGAGAAAGTACTCACTCAATCACTCTCTCTAGCTGTTAAGTGTTAGGTATGGTCTGTGGTAGTTGAAGAAAACCGGGGGCTTTCTTCCACTTCTCCTGTGCCTAAAAACCACACCAAGAAGTAATTTTCACTCCTTTTTGTAGACACAAATTCAAAACAAAACAAGGGTTGGAGGGGAAATCTGCCACCAACCCCCCGAAAACCAAAACCATGGATACTTATGAAGCAACAAGAATTGTGCTTTCGAGGATCCAAAACCTGGACCCAGAAAATGCCTCGAAAATCATGGGCCTCCTCCTGATCCAAGACCACGGGGAGAAAGAGATGATTCGCTTGGCCTTTGGCCCTGAATCACTGGTCCACTCAGTGGTTTTTAAAGCAAGAAAAGATCTGGGTCTGGCCTCAAACTCTCCGTCAACGCCGCTGTCGCCGTCGACTTCTCCGTCGCCGTTCCGGCCGCTCTCGCGGCCCAGTCTCCCCTCTCCCCTCAGCATACCGAATCACTCGTGGGACGCGACCAACTCCTTCTCCGACTACCACGGCCCTGCTGACCCTGAATTAATCAGTCCAAACACGGCCTTATCCCCTTTCCAGAAACACTCCTCGATGAACTCCGCCGCCTTGCCTTTCTACACAAGCAGAGAGGGTGACTTGATAGACGAGTTTCATCTCGAAAACCACCTGTCCTTCCTGAACGACGGCGTAAAAAGCCCCGATCTTTACAACCCACATCAAGATTTAGCCTCCGCCGAGTGGGGAGGCGCCGGCGCCGGGTTCCACCGCCGGAGCTGCTCGGTGAGCGATTTGGACCCTTCTTACGGGTCCGACGTGGACCCTGGTTTTGGGTTTGGATGGAAACCGTGCTTGTACTACGCCAGGGGGTACTGCAAGAACGGGAACAGTTGTAGGTTTGTCCACGGCGGCGCCGCGGCTGACGTGGGTTCTGACGCGGTGGTTGGGTCGCCGGAGCAGTGTCACGAGCTGCTTAGATCTAAGTCGGTGCAGCAGCAGAGGCTGGCTGCTGCTTCTCAGCTTATGGCTTCTTCTAGCTTTCCTTACTCGGCTTTGGCTGCCAATAAGTGCTTGAATCTTCTCCTTCAGCAACAACAAATTGATTCCCCAAGGTTTGTGTACTAACATGCTAGATTATCTTCAACCCTTTTGCTCTTTCTCCTCCTCCCCCCCCCCCCCCCCCCCCCCTCAAATATTAGTAAAAGCTCGGTCTTTACCAGAAAATTTAAGTGGAAAAACTTGAACTATAACTTTAGTTAAGCTTGGTATTTTGCAATTCAAGTAGAGATTTGAGTCCACTTGATTTGAGTAAAGATTAGATTTCCGAGAAAATTTGAGTGAAATTTAGTTGCGTGCTAGTTTGAGTCCACTTTATTTGAGTAAAGATTCGATTTTTAGTGGAAATTTGAGTGAAATTTAATTGGGTGCTAGTTTGAGTCAACGGAGTGGAAGTGAGTTTCGAGATATTTTTTGCTTGGAGTTTTGAGTTTGAGTTACAAAAAGGGTAAGGGCTGGAGATGCTGTTATTCATATGCAACCCATCAAGTGGGTTTTGTTTCAAAAGTTTGACATGCCACCATGTTAAAGGGGGATGATGATGGGAGAGGATATGCTGAAGTTCGGGCGGTCTCGGCTCGACCGGAGCGAGTTTCCGATGAACGGCGCCGTTGGGATGATGAGCCCTGGTTCCAGACAGATCTACTTGACTTTCCCAGCTGATAGCACTTTCAGAGAAGAGGATGTGTCCAATTACTTCAGGTTTACCATCATCAACTGTACTTAAATTCAGTGCTATTTGCAGTGGGTGTTAAATTTTGGAAACTTGATATAATTTTTCTAATTTTGCCATTTTTTTATTTGTCTGAAGTATTTATGGCCCAGTTCAAGATGTGAGAATTCCATATCAACAGAAGAGGATGTTTGGGTTTGTGACCTTCGTTTACCCAGAAACTGTTAAGCTAATTCTTGCAAAAGGGAACCCTCATTTTGTTTGTGATGCCCGGGTTCTTGTGAAGCCATACAAGGAGAAGGGCAAAGTTCCTGATAAGTACAGGTACTCTCCCTCCCTCCCCCCCTCTCTCCCTCCCCCCCCCCTCTCTCTCTCTCTCTCTCTCACAGATATAGATGTTTATTTTTTTTGCTAATAATGTAAGTTCAAATTGCAGGAAGTTTCAGCAACAAATGGAGAGAGGAGAGTTCTCAGCATGTGGAAGCCCAACTGGGTTAGACTCAAGAGACGCTTATGATCTCAATCTTGGTAAGCAAAAAAGTCTCAAGTTTGCTCAAATATCCTCGCATTCAAGCTTCGCGGAATTGTTTACAATGTTATCGTCCATTATTAACATTCTGGGTTGTTTTTCCAAATTCAGGAGGGCGGATGTTTTGTGATAGCCAAGACTCGATGTGGGGAAGCAAATTGGAAGAGAGACTGATGGGTTTGCATCTTCTCGACATGAAGAGGCCGATTCACCACCGTACCCTTTCCACCGGCGCTTCCTTTCCGTCCCCCACTAACTCTCCAAATTTCTTCAATCAAGTTCCCGGTCATCCCTTCGATCGCTCCAGTTCAGAAGCACTAAACGGTATTGTAACTTGTGTACATTTTGTTTCCAGCCTTCTGCTCGGTTGACCGGGATTTTCACTAATATCTAACTGATTGCTATTTTGGGTTGAATGTTGAGATGAGAAATGGAATGTTGATGCATCTCTTCTTTTTTCTATAGAAAATGGTTCCAATGTGGCAATGCACATTGCTGCCGATCAGCAATCGGAACAAACCGCAAATGGGACTGAGAAAGAGAAAGATTCATTAATTGCAAATGGCACTGCTGAGAATGGCAATGGCAATGGCAAAGAAAGCCCTAATCAGGGTGAAGAAAGCGATCTTTTCCCAGAAAGGTATTATAGAACTTTTGGTGTTTCAAATCTGACAGAATGTCAACCCATAATGGCATGACTCATTTTGTTTCTTAGATTTGCCTTAACTATGTGATTCTGCTAGATTCTGTAATGCTGTGGCTTTTCTGGATTGATTCTATTTTGGGTCTTGATTTTAATTGGTTGTTTTCCAAAATACTGGTGTTTGGATATAGCTTGTTGGAACACAATCTACCCGATAGCCCATTTGCATCTCCTAAAGCCACTGGAGACTACAGCACAGCCTTCTCCAACTCTGCTGCCGGTGAGGCTGCTGGAAAGAGCGTCGTGGTTCCGCTGGAACCTGCTAACAATCACTTGATTACTTCATCCTTACTTCCTGCCACTTCCACTCTGGACATGGCTCCTTTCAAATCCTGCTACTTTCAAGTGCCAAGGTACTATTTTTTTTCCCTCCACTTTTCTGGAAATAAACATAGCTTTCTCAGTGTTGTGTATAGTATAATATATTCAGCCAAGGTTATGATTTCAGGTTCTCTTCTAGCCATGGAGCCATTGGAATGTAGGGCCCATTTGGGTTTTAGCTTCCTTTAGCTTTTTAGGTGAGTAATAAATTAATAATCATACCTGCATTATTTTTAAGCTATAATTTTATTTTATTGGTGTCAACCAATGTGGTTGTGATGTCTTGGTTTTTGGGTTTTTTTCTATGTTTTCTTGCTTTACAGGAAGATTGAAAAGAAGTAACCAAAACCAAGATCTGTAGAGAAATCACCGCCGCCGCTGCCGCCACCACAACCACCACCATACCATATACTACTAAGATACAAATGCATACATAAGAGCCAGTAAAAGAAGTGGGCCACCAGCAACCAGCTTCTCTCTCTGTTGTACTATTTCCCACATCACCTTTTCTCTAGCTGGATTTGGACCACAGGTAAAAAAAAAATGAAGCAAAAAAGTCACAGAAAACCAAACAAGCAATCAATATCCTTGTGTAGTAGCAGTAGCAGTAACTCTTGGGGGGTCTGTTATTTTCTTTGCCTTTTTCTCACCAGTTAGTATTTTCCTTTCCCCATATGAGTGTCATAGTCCCAAAGTGTAGCGTTTTGTTCATTGCATGTTGTTTTAGGAAGACCAAAATTAATGTACAGCAGCAGCAGCAGCAGTCCCCAAATCATGGTTGTAACTACAAGGCTGATTTGGTGCCCCCAAAAGGGAAGAAGTTTGGAAGTTCGGAGGGTCCAAATGAAAGGAAAAAGATAGGTTCAGCTCAATTATATGAGTAGTGGAGTAAGTTTTTACTAGCCTTTTTTAGGTTCAAAGAAATGGTAGTTTCTACCATAACCTTGCCGTTTACTATTGTTGTAATACAGAGTATCAACCTTAGATTTCAATAGACAGAAAAGAGGAAATTTGAGAAAGAAGAAAAACGAAGGTGTCTTTTTCAAATCTGATTGGTACCCTCCCCCTCCCTCCCTCTCTCTCTCTCTCTCTCTCTCTCTCTCTCTCATGTTTGTGTGTAGTGGTTTTCACATTTTCGTGAAGAATTTGTCTTTTTGCTGCAGTTGTTTCCTTTTAAAATGATGTGGGTCCCTGTCTTTTTCCCTTTCTCTTTTCTGCCTGTGGTGGAGGGGAAAGGAGGAAGGGCCACAAAAGGCGGAGAGGCACATTGTCACATGGATGCTGACACCGCACCTGGGTCCTACCTATTTATCTATTGCCAGCTTGTGTGGGTCCTATCCACCAATACCCATGTGATGCAAGTAGATGCCCACTTCCCTTTAAACTCTCTCTCTCTCTAGATTTTTTGGTCGCTCTATAGGGCATGTAAGCATGTATTTACATGCATGTACTATGGGCAAATTTCACCCAACACCCCCGGAGGTTTTTTCTCTTGTAAATATTCTCCCCTCATGTAGTTTGTATTCACTTTTCACTTGCACCGAGCCGTTGGTCAACAGTTAGATGCAAATGTCAAGCCGTTGGAAGTTGGATTGAAAAGAGAAATCGTCACCCTGCACATACGATAGAGGGGTTAATCGGACTGCCACCGGAAACCATGCAAAAATAGGAGGGAACACAGATTGGTAGTATATGGTAACACGAGTAGTTGAGGGATTGAAGTGTCGACTGTCGAGTGAGGGGCCAAGGCAACACAAGGCCACAACACCACAAAAAAGCAAAATCTCATTTGTCACCGGGCCTTGTTCCTCACTCATCCATCTCTTTTTCTCCATCTTTATAAACAAAGTACCTTTAATTTCCAACGTCTCTCTCGTCAGTGGTGACAGTGGTGGTATCTATCAATTTAACTCAAACCCAGGAAAAGTGGTACCAAAAAAATGGGATACTGTAAATGTACAACGGCGCTTGGGGCCTACTTTTGAGTTCCACATCAATTATCCAAATCTTTCATTAATTTGAAATGATTTGAGTGACTTTGTATAAAATTAGCTCCATTGAATTTGCGTAAATGGTTGATCCGATATTCAAACTTTTTATTCAGAACTCTTTTCTTTTTTTTTTGGTCAAACTGAAAATTTAAGGTTTGGATTCAGGATTCTAAATTCTGAATGAAACTTGTAACGTTACCTTTTTTCCACCCATGCATAGATGGGAAACCTGTCAAAGGAACAAAAGTGGAGGGGTGTGAGTGGAATTTTCCCAATTAGGGGGATGAAGAAATAGTGGGTTTTGACAGGGAAAGGACACAAATACACAGATCTAAAAGTAGATGTGATGCCACACGTATGACAAAAGTGCCTCGACGCAGGGAATCTTTTGGGGGCTGTGTGCTCGTGAACATGTGTACATTTTCTCTTCTTTTTTTAATTAATGTATCTTCTTCTTTTTTAAGTAAAATTTTTGCGAGTAGCTATCCAGTGTTGTCCAAAACCGCTCCAACGCCCTCACATAAATGTGCCACTGTGTGTGTATCTTAGCCAATTCCAAATTTGACGTGAAATTTTCTGGTGCCGGATGGGAATATTTCACTTAGTGCTCGATCGGTATATTTGGACTGTTCAATGTACTTTTGGGTGGCTCAGATTAATGCCCCCTCACCCTATCATTTTCTCTCTCCAAATCTGAGCTGTCAAAAATCACAATGGATGACCCAAATGTGTTGAAAGGGTATCACATGGTACTCACCCTCTGCTGAAAATTTTTCCCGGGAGAGGAGAGTTATAGCGTAAGTACAAGTTAATCCAACATCGTCTACGGATGGCCATTTCGTCCGATCCGATCCTATGTACCAATAAATTTTTGGGTTCCGGTGGGGTATTGTTCACATGGGATACTTCGTTGGCAGTCTGGACCGTTCAATCGTGTTTTCGACGGTTCGGATTTAACAGGGAGAAAGAAAGAGGGGAGAGAGTGCGGTTGAGTGAGGGGAGAGAGAGGGAAAAAATCTTGACCGTTCAAAATATGTTTGGATGGTTTGGATCGCCGACGAGTAACGCTACATGGTACTCGTTTGGCATCCAGAAAGGGATAGTTTTAAAAATATTTCGGAGAACGGATGGGAGGCTAGTGTGCGCCTCTCCCTGACCCAAACTCGTCCCGATCCGATCCCCTAACCCAACCCAAATCCCCGTTTTCCTTACAAAATTTTTCTTATTTATTCTAAAACTTCTCTGTACAGTGTTTTTCTTATTTATTCTGCAGTTCACGTAATGAAATATTGTTTTTCGGGGAAAAAAATAATAATGAAATATTGTTTGTGTTTTACTGAAATAGAGATGAAAATAAACACAGTATTTGTATTGCAGTTGCAATGAATACGGAGTAATAAATATTTGGATTGCACATATCTTTATGCACTTTTTAAATTATATTCCCTTCATTTCTAAATGATAGTTTACCATGTAAATTCGTGCAATTTTTGAACCCAAATATAAATACTTCAGTGCATAACTTTTTGAATTTCTTGACACTAAATTAAAAATCTGAATGTGAACCATCATTTACAAACGGAGAGGGTAATTTTAGAGACTTGGGTGGGAAATATGTTTAGGAATGTTAAAAGTACGTAGGGTACTTATCTACAGTCTCACCTCCAAAATGACATACTTAATGAAAGGTTAAGGGAAGTGATTTTCCCACCCCATAAATTGTTAATCGCACTCTTCCAAGTTCATATTGATTTTTGAACTCCCCAAAAGTTAACTATTGGGGGAGTGCAAAAATTAACCCTAAATTGATTTTTGATTATCAATTTGGGGATTGCAAAAATCAATATCCGAGATTAAATGGACTATTTTCAAATAGTTCTTCCATACATTCTATTTGTACCTATAACCATTGGCTGATAAAACAAAAATGAATTCGATTATGCTATATATTGTGGCTGTTAAGGTTTTTTTTTGTTTGATCACTCGATAGAAAAGATCATTTTATATCAGATATGAAGTACATAGTACAAATCTGAGACACTATATCAATTATGATAGTCTACGAGACAACCAAGTCCAACAACTCAACCAATGCAAGAAATAAACCCATTATAGGGTAGAAACAAACAAAGAAAGAAAAAACCTTCTAAGGAAAGAACACCCACAAGCAGATAAAAAGACTCAAACTCTTGACCTCCTAATGAGATACAAGAGTCCTGACCAACCGAACTAGTCTCAATTGATTGGCTGTTAAGCCTGCTAGGGTCACATCTTGCAATGGCAATTTGCTTCCTAGTATTAAATTCACTCAAGAGGCGTTCGGAAGGCGCGATCAGACCAAGTTTGTTTGTGTAGCTTGAGAATGACTGCTAGCTTTTGTTTTATTTTTCCCACCAGACATCAGCTATCATTGTCATTGCACTGTCCACGTTTGGTGTTTTTCTTGATTTATTTGATGTATACTAATCTTTGCGCGCATAGTTTATCTGTTCGACGTGATTTAAAAAATGAACGATTTATGACGGAAGAGGATTTGAAAAAGACTCACGAATGATTTGGATAGTGCGCTTAGTTTGGAATCGGAGGAAATGTATATAAGGATGAAGCTGTGTGTAGCGGTGACTCGACGGCCCTGGCTTCCCTCAAATTTTGAATATTTTTTTGTACTTATATACCTTTTAATAATTATGTTCGTACTAGAAAACTGAACTCTAGAATTGTAAACAAGTTAAATTCAATTCTCAATTCCAATGAATTTACTTTGTCAAAGAATCTCTCAATTAATTTTTTCATAAAATGCAACCAAACAAGAGGATATGGATATTCTACCGATGAAGCAGTTTTCGGCGGGCTCGACAAATGACCTGCAAACAATAACTAAAGATACCAGAGTGTGCCATTCAAACCCCTTCAATGTCTAAGTCAATCGATTTGTAGTGAGGAAGAAGATAAAGAATTCAAGCTGGCAAGAGTTGCGCTTGTACCTACCCCTTGCATCAAGAGAGTGATTTTATGGACATTTAGTTAGGAGTTAGAGTTCCTTTAATCCTTAGATAAGGATGGCATTGGTTGAGTCTAGTGACCTTAGCTTCCCTAACCTCTATTGGATTGGTGATTCGATCCCATGGGGATAAGACCGGTCTTATCCTCATGGGCTAGGAGATAGCTGCAAGCCTGCCAAGAGTCGTTACCCACCTGGAGTTTCTCTAGAAGGGCTCCGTCCAGCCTCTACGCTCACGACACGTGCACGGCCACCCATAGTCCGAGCAGACCTTAGTCCAAGCTGGCTGCATTGGTCGGTCGTCAATTCGTACTAATCATCTACTGTATTTTTTTTTTTTTTGGTAATGTTACTTATCATCAATTTAATAAAGTAAACGGCTGAAAAATTATATACGACGTATTATATGCGGAAGAAAAGCATATAGAATGACAGTGTGTTTTTGTTGATAATAAATTAGTTCTGTCAATTCGGTCCCTTCAGATAAAGATCTTGGCTCCGCCCGTATCCATTATTTAAATCACTCGAGAGGCGTTTGGAGGGGGAGATTAGACGAAGTTGATGTATCTTGAAAATGACTGCTTTTGTTTTGATTTCCCAACAGACATCATTGTTTTGCTTTCGTTTCTAATTAGGCTTTTCCAATAATTGGCTAAAATAAAGTAAAACTGGAAATCCGATTTGCTCTTTTGAATTATTGGAGTCAAAGTGATTATCAAAACATGACATAAAATAAGTTTGCTTATAGTCGTATACAACCAGAAAATAATAAAATATAATGGCATATATAGTTGCAACAAGTGGCTGCTCTAAAGTAAACGAGGGACATCAAAAGAAATTGTTTCCTTATATAGTCATATGTAATTGACCCGCGCCCGCGAGAGAATAAGAGAGTATAATATAGAAAAAAAATGTCAAAACATCCACCACATGCTAATAGGAACTGGCTCACCGACTCATCTATCGTCTATCGTCGATTATGGATCACATTTGGAAAATACGAACAACCATTCTTTCTTTATATCCTCGTGAATAGATCGTTGATGTAAGTATTAAAGCAATTCGATCAATAACTTTTCTTTTATGTGGGAAAAAAAAGTTTTCGTAGTCACACACACTGTCACTCACTTTACCATGTTTCTCTATGTAAAGTCTAAATTTGAACTTTACAAGATAGTTTGCCGGTTCTGGATCTTATCTTTTGTTCAAATCATTCATGTGTATGAAGAATATCATCTATATGAAAATATGAAGTCGAACAATTATTGTTAACTATGCGTTTGGTGCATGCGATCCCGCGTTTAGTTCATGAAAATATAACGCGTTTGGTTCATGAAAATATGAAGTCGATCTGGTCATTCTTGTGATCTTCGTAGATAGTTTGCCGGTTCTAGAGTGTCTTGATAAGCTCTATCAAATAAAGGGGTTAAAGTCATGTTGGGCTTGTTGCAGGCCCACAAAAACAAAACGTTAGATACACTTGTTCCTTATTTCAACAAGGGTGAAGGTGTAAACAGAGCTGGCCCAAGAACAAGGCCCGGAGATGTCCAATTTTTTTGAGTATTTGAATTGGGAAAGACTCTTTTTAGGAAAGGCCTAGTTCAAATTTTAGAAGCAAGGTCCAGTCTCTTAAACATTGGTACTGATGTAGTAAGACTTTCTACTTTTAAAAGATTTTTTGCCTTCATTGTTTCCTTCAACTAGCGATGTAGGACTATAGGCGGGTGGCTTTGTTTCGCCAATTGTTTGTTCCACATCGAAAGAGCAAAGGCTCACCTACAAAGCCCTCTACTCCACCCATTCCACTTGCTCACAGAGTGGTTGTTTGTGAAAGCAACAAGTGGGTAGTAAGTATCAGAATTAAAATTAAACTTGATTTGAAGGGAAATTTCAAAATTTGAAATATATATATATATATGTGTGTGTGTGTATGTATGTATGTATGTATTAGTCAAAGGGATTTTAATACTATAGTTTTGGCTTTCACTGACCATTTATTTTTATTTTTTGTAAAAATTGTCAAGCGTTTAGGGCACCATTCGTAGAACAAGCTTTTGGGCGCCCAAATACCTTGGGGTGGCCCTGGGTGTAAATCAGGCTGTTTTTTTTTTTTTTTGTCATTTATTAATCCTAATTTACTCTATCCTTGGGAAAATGGGAACGGAATGGGTGCTTACGGAAATCCAACCAGACTGGGTTAGTATAGGCAACACAATCGCCATTTCACAATTTATGACTTCATTCAATTGTAAATTTCTTGACCAATAACTTATCTTCAAATACGTTAACACTTTCCCTTAAACACACTTTTTTAACTTAGCATGATTTGGCACGTACACGGGATTAGCAAAATCCAAACACGAGCAGGGACAAAGCTAGGATTTAATTAGAGAGGAGGCCAAAACTTAGAATCTAGAATTCCACATATTTACATACAGTAGTTCTTAAATTTGTAAGTGTTTCTTACATATAAAAAGTCAAGCATGAAATCAAACGGGAATAATGTTCTTCAAGAAAAATATACTCACTTTCTATTCATACTTGGAAAAATAGACATATACCCATAAAATAGAGTTATTATTTTCCACCAAATAAACACTTTTTATTTTATTTTATAAAGTTTGGAGGGTCTGATATAGTAATTTTGCATATTTAATGTATATTTTATTACTATAGATATACTGATTCTAGCAAGGTTGGGAGAGACTCGGGCCTCCCTGCCCTTGCACTTGGCTCCGTCCTGAATGCGAGCACAACAAAATACTACGGATTATGACATATACACTGTTCGAACACAGTTTAGGAATTAATCAAAGAGCAATGCACCAACAAAACATAACTGTATTTAGAGTCGTTCGATGCATATGGGTCCACACGCATAGGACGGCTCCAGACGCAATTGTGTTTTAAATCTGCCTCTGTAGACTTCCAAATGGGTTGGCAGGGTGAGACACGATTTAAACCGGGCCAATTCGGCAACAAGGGCTGATGTAAAAGTTATGGGCCTATGGCACCCAAAATTAACAGGCCAGGCCACATGGGCCACAACCGCGAAATAGCCCATCTTACGTACGCGTCTTTACAACGGGAGAAGCTTTCGTGCATGGAGAATAACTTATTTAGGGAGTAGTCGTGAAAAAATTGTACATAGCTCAATCTCGTGCGTCAAAAAATATTTTGGATAATTCGGATTAATAAACAAACTATTACCGTCAGAGACATTTATTACCGATCAAAGTTTAAAAATATATCTCAACCGTTAATTATCGAGATGGATGGGTGAGATTGCGTGCCTCCGTAAATGACTTATTCACCTATAAGTTCGTCTCTCCCATGCATGTCCTTAATGCAACACAATTTTATCGTAAAGGATCTCTCCTCGCCAAAACCCTTCCGGTTCTACAGCTAGCCTTTCCCCGCCATTCTAGCGCGGATCTCATCTCTCCGTCCAAATAAACTCGGCTCTTAAAAGCTGCCGAAAAAGACGACAAGTCCATACCTATTATGCCTCTAACCCTAGTTTTTTTTCTTCCCGTAACGCAGCTGAGAACTAGTAGGGGTCTCGATTCGACGACGTACCCTGTGCACGTACGTGCGAGATTCGATGGAGAGCTACCTGAGAAAGAACTTCGACGTGGAGCCGAAGAATCCGCCGGAGGAGGCGCTGAGGCGATGGAGATCTGCAGTTTGGTTGGTGAAGAATCCTCGGAGGAGGTTCCGCATGGTTGCTGATCTCGCCAAGCGCGCCGAGGCCGAACGCAAACGCCAGAAAATTCAGGTTTCGATTATATCTTGTTTTATATATACTACGTCGTTCGTTTAAGTTCTCGGAGATTTGACAAATGATCTAAGGTCGTGAATTATAAAAGTAACGGTTGAGAGTTTTAAAGTGCCTAAATGAGATGTAGTGGCCGTAAGGCCTGTAACAGTAGCGATTGTGAACCGATTCGTGAATCGAAACAATGAACCAATGAATAATTAGAACGGAAGGATATGCGCGTTATTTTTCAGTCTCACCGGTGTACCGAAGTTTAACCGTATTAGTAGATGACAAAAAAAATGCTACGGAACTACCTCTATTTAAAACCTTTATGCTTTGTTTGGTTGGTGTTTTGAAATTTTTTTTGAAAAATTGTAGAGGTAATGAGTGGAGAGAGATAGAGAGAGAAATGTTAGAAGTAGGGGGAATCTAGGGGGAATTTTTTGAAAAATTCTTTTTGAGTTTGAAAGAGAACAAGGCATATGATATAGTCGACGATTAAATTTCGCCATTCTTTTCTGATGTCGTATGACATGATATATGTTTGATCTTGTGGGTAAGCTATTGTGATAGTATTATTGATTTATGTATTGTGTTTTCTGAAGTTTTGTGCACATTAAAAATGGAATGGTCAAATCTCTTCGTATGTGGTACTATATTCGTAAGAAGTTTCTTGATATCTTTGGAGCAGATCAATATGGATTGATTTTTCAACAATAAACGTGTTAGATGGATCACTAAGTCAATGCAAGCAACCGAGTTGTTGTAGAACTTCCTAAAAAGAGGTCAATGGTTTGAAAAAACACAAATCTTGTCTTACTTTTGTAGGAGTGGTACTGCACCATTCTTCTTTTGTATTCCAGCATTCACATAGCCATGGAAAGTAGGGGTGAGGAAAAACAGATAAACGGTACGGAATGCGAACTTGGACCAGACAGGTGATTTGGTTCGGTTTCTAGAGGTAACCGGTTTGGTTCGGTTAGTTTCTTAGACAACCTGAGAAAATTGATTTGGTCCGGTTCGCCACGTTCCAAATTAGGATAAACCGGACCAGATGAAATATGTGTGTACAATGTACATATGTACATGTAACAAAACAGTAAAAGTGCACAAATGTATATGGAATATAATGAGAATCCGAAAATCCCATCCGAGATAATTTCTGAATTCTGCATTCTTCGATTCATTTTTTCGTAATGCGTTCTTCTTGAATCCATTCTAAAAGTTGATAACAAACACCAAAAATACAAATCTAACTACCCAATGCACCATTCCTCTTCCTTCCCCCCCCCCCCCCGCCCCCCCCTTCTTGTTTTCTTCTGTACAAGTGCTGCGTACAAGTTCCAGCAGGTTTTTCATAGCCCGATGTGTCAACGGGCTTGCAAATAGACAGCCGCCAAACGTGCCCTAATTTCAGGCAAATAGAACCTTTGGTCGCTTATGTGTTTTATAATCACACGAATCCCACGTGACTTTACAAAAATAAAGCTGTGTTTGATTTATGGTTTAGTTTCAGCAACTAATTATAGAACTAAAAATCAACTTATCACGTAACCATGGAACACATGGATTATTCTACAGTGCCGTGGTAGCTATAGGGACATCAAGAGGTTCCACTCAAGTTTGTTTGCTTAATAACCTCAGTCATGTGTTGCCGTTGTTTACACAATTTTTTTGTGACCATGCGAAATTTTTATAGCCAAAAAGTATCTTTCTTGCTCAAGACTATCTTCGTGTAAATAGTTAAAAGGGCAAATTTTCGTAGTCGTCCCTCTAGTTTTACGGTTGTCTCAATTTCGTCCATCTAGTTTCAATTGCTATCAAATAAACCCTGTAGTTTGTTTACGTTTCAAATTGGTAAAATCGCTAACACCATTAATGAAACTAAAGGAAAAATATGATTAAAAAATTATGTGCTCCAATTTTCAATTCTGTTGAACCGGTGCGAAGATTTTATTTTTTCGATCATTTTATCTTAGATGGTCGTATTGAATTTTTTACTCTAAGACCTTTCAACGAGCACCCAAAGACTCCTTATTTAGTTTCAGGCTCTCTTAGGATGCTCATTGAAAGGTCTTAAAACCAAAAATTCATTATGACCATTTAAGATAAAATGATCACTCCACTAGCTCTCCATGGGATAATACAAACTTACGGGTGATTGATCCCATTCGGTGCTCCTGACAGCTTTGAAGTCTTTGTGGTCAGGGAAAAAATTGTTGTAGCTGGCCACCCCTCTTCCACTCTTTTTTTCTTAGTAACAGAACATGAAAAAATGGTAGATACAACCATTTCGCCTTGTTCGTTTAACATATTTAATTTGTTTTAACTTTGTTTTCGAATCATTACTTTATATTTTTTTTCAATCATTACCCTATTTCTCCAATTATTAATTTCATTTCACTCTCTATCTCTCTCCACTCATTACCACACTCTTCAATCATTATCATATTTCTCTCTCCACCCACTACCAAAACTAAAATACCCAAAGTTACCAAACGAATGAGGCTTGTAATTTTTTTTCCTTGCCCACACCTTGTCTTTCAAGCTCTAGAAATCCTTCTTATCAGCCAATTCATACCAAATTTTGGGCAGTAGTTCTGTGAACATAATACATGAATCACATAATACAATGTCCCCACATTTTAAACGGAATGTTGTGCTTATCAATAGAAAATTTCATTTTAGTGGACAGATATTCTAGTAAAGTGAGAAACTCCCAAACACCTGGAAAGTCCTTTCAAGTTTTCAACTTCTAATGCATTGGTATAAGTTGCGTATATTGATGAGTAAATATCAATTGACTTGTTGGGGGCTGTTTTTAAAGAAATATTTGTTTTATATATATGGGTTCCCTGCATATGATCTTTCATTGGTGATATGACCATTGTTGGACATATTTTCATCTCTTTTGCTTCAATGATGCACTCCATTCCCACTTGTTTTTTTTTTATCCAAATTAGGAAATCACCTTTCCAGTTATCACCATTCAATGATGTGAGTATTCAGGAGGGGGTGATCCAGAAGGGTCTCCAGGAGCCCACAGAAGGAGTCAATAAATTCATTATTCTTTTCTTTGACTTGCCTCTTATCTCACCTTTTTAAATTGCGGTATTGGAAAACGTAATATTATCGTTGATGTGGCCATACATTGGCTGACATTATACCGTATCAGTCTGTATTAGCTGAACTGTTAGTAAAGAACGGTATCGAAGATCCAAGATCCAGTTACGTAACGGCCGATACGTTACGTAACCGCCGATACGTTACGTAACCGCCTTTATTTAAAACCTGCTCCATCTATTTTTCAATTGTGTTATTTAGGAAAATGATTTGCTAGAGAATTTCTTTGAAGTTTGCTAATTATGAAGGGCATATTTAGAATGAAAATTCAATTGATTGGTTAAATGTTTGTACCACTGTAGAAAACATGGAATTGTTAGAAAATAAAGATAACACTGCACTGTAGCTCTGTTTTTATCGGATCATTGCCTGAACCACAAACGGCTATACTGCATTAGAGCCTTAGACCACAAACGGGTATACTGCAACACATTATCTTGTATTGTTGAATGGAGCCAATAAATTTCTGGTATGGTCATAAGTTCAAAATTGCGTAACTAGAACCTTTTTTCCCTTGGGTTCTCAGAACCTTTCTCCCTCTCTATGCACACGGTTTTCAATAAATTTCTCTCCACTTATTGTCTCCATCTTTCTTTCGATCTCTCTTCACCCATTACTCAAAAGCTCTCCCTTAAAACCTTTACCGAACACCAGATCGGGCATTGAATAGTTACTACTTAGTGGCCTAGTATTATTTGGCAGTTTTAATATCCTATGGGCAGTGATCCTCAGTCCTAACAAATGTCCTATGCTTGTGTAATCCGTTCCAAAATTTTGGTTCATCTTTCCTTTTTATTTATTTATTTATTTATCTATAACATAATCCTTGTCCATTTTGACTAAGTCAAAGAGGAAAAAATTGAAGCATTGTGTATTTTACCCTTCATCCCGATATTCTAATTCAAAAACCAAAGTGTTGGAGAAAATACACTAAAGCGTAAAATGTAGTCATTGCATTTTAAAAGAGGGGAAAATTTTGGAAATTGAAGACTGAGATTGTGTTCCGTTAAAAAGTTGGAGTTCCAAAGAGGAATCAAAGTTTTGAGACGAAGAGAGTATAGGATTTGTAAAAGACAGTTACCATTCGACTACCAATGCATTAGAACAGAGGGAAAAAAAGTACATAAAAACGAGTAATTATTCAGCGTTCTCGGAATACTATGTGGCGTTACCTACGTGGTACTCCTAACCATTTACGTAGTGACAAATTACCCAATTGGGACATGATCATTCACTTTTGTTGGATGGTTGGGAGACAATGGGTGCCCAACAAAGTGCATTGGTGATCTTTAATGGGCAGATAAAAGCAGATGATCCGGCACCACATGCGTAGCATGTTTGAATAGGAGAGCCTACATGACTTTGTAGTAGATTCTGGACCTCTAACATCACAGAATTCATTTGGTGTACCCAATGATTTGGTGTTTCCCTCCGTGGGAACGGAATACTGCACTTTGCCACTTCACCAAAACTCCATACTTTGCTCTTCAACATTTGATTACTTTAGTCTAATTATGTTTCCTTTCTTTTCCAGGAAAAAATAAGAGTAGCTCTGTACGTGCATAAAGCAGCACTGCATTTCATTGCCGGTACGAATGTTACTAAATCCACCCCAATACTACTCTTCTCATTCATTTCAAACCCCGTTTCCCTTCTAAACTTTTTATGTTGTTGTCTTGTACAGTGGGTAGTCGGGCCGAGCACAAGCTCTCTGATTCAGTTAGACAATCTGGTTTCGACATTGAACCGGATGAACTCGCCTCGATTGTTCGTTCTCACAATTCCAAGGCCTTGGTATCCCACGGTGGAGTGGATGGATGTGCAACGAAAATTTCGGTCTCACTAAAAGATGGCATTTGCGCAAGTGATTTACCTCTGAGGCAAAAGGTCTACGGATTGAACAAATTTGTAGAAAAGCGGTCTAGACCCTTCTGGCTGTTTGTTTGGGATGCCCTTCAAGATTTGACTCTGATCATCCTCATGGTTTGTGCTGCCGTCTCAATAGGTGTGGGAATTGCCACAGAAGGGTGGCCAAAAGGAATGTATGATGGCCTGGGTGTAATCCTATGTATTTTCCTGGTGGTTTTTGTTACTGCAATCAGTGATTACAAACAGTCCTTGCAATTTAAGGATTTGGACAAGGAAAAGAAGAACATAATTGTTCAAGTGACAAGAGATGGAAGCAGACAGAAGGTTTCAATCTATGACTTAGTTGTTGGGGATGTTGTGCACTTATCAATTGGAGACCAAGTCCCTGCAGATGGGCTTTTCATATCGGGCTACAGCCTTTCGATCGATGAATCAAGCTTGTCTGGTGAGAGTGAGCCTGTGAATGTCGAAGAAAAGTGGCCTTTTCTCTTATCTGGGACCAAAGTCCAAGACGGTTCTGGTAAAATGATGGTGACATCGGTTGGGATGAGGACCGAATGGGGGAGATTAATGGTCACTTTGAGTGAAGGGGGAGAAGATGAGACCCCATTGCAAGTGAAGCTAAATGGAGTAGCAACTATTATTGGGAAAATCGGCTTGGCTTTCGCTGTGTTGACATTTCTGGTTTTGACCACACGGTTTCTAATAGTGAAGGCGATGAATAACGAAATCGGGGAATGGTCCACGAACGATGCGCTTGATCTTTTGAATTTCTTTGCGATTGCGGTAACTATCCTTGTGGTTGCAGTTCCAGAAGGGTTGCCATTGGCAGTGACACTAAGTCTTGCATTTGCAATGAAGAAACTAATGAACGAGAAGGCGCTTGTGAGGCATTTATCTGCTTGTGAGACAATGGGGTCTGCTAGTTGCATTTGCACCGATAAAACTGGAACATTGACTACAAACCATATGGTTGTGACCAAGTTATGGATATGCGGCCAAGAAAAATCAATAACAGGGTATGAAGCGGTGAATTCATTAAACTCTTCGGTTTCTAAAGAAGTACTGGAAACGCTTTCGCAGTCAATTTTTCAGAATACGAGTTCTGAGATAGTAAAGGGTAAAGATGGAAAGACCAATGTTATGGGAAGCCCAACAGAGGCGGCATTGTTAGAATTTGGCATGATTTCCAGGGATGATTTTAAGGCCTCTTGGGAGGACTCGAAGATACTAAAAATTGAACCTTTCAATTCTGTTAAGAAGAAGATGTCTGTGCTTGTTTCTCTCCCGAGTGGTGGGATTAGAGCATTTTCCAAAGGCGCCTCAGAAATTGTTTTGAAAATGTGTGAGAGAGTTGTCAATGAAGAAGGGGATTCTATTCCTATGTCGATAGAACAAAGGGAAAGTATTGCAAATGTTATCAACAGTTTTGCTTGTGAGGCTCTAAGGACTTTGTGCTTGGCTTACAAGGATATAGAAGGATCTTCTGATAGTGTTATTCCTGATGATGGATACACGCTTATAGCAGTTGTGGGAATTAAGGATCCGGTTAGACCCGGTGTGAAGGAGGCCGTTGAGACCTGTTTGGCTGCGGGAATAATGGTTCGCATGGTGACCGGTGACAATATCCATACTGCCAAAGCCATTGCTAGAGAATGTGGGATTTTGACAACTGATGGTGTTGCAATAGAAGGGCCAGAATTTCGAGATAAGAGTGAAGCGGAGATGAGAGATATCATTCCCAGACTTCAGGTTTGACGAAAGCTTTTGGGAAATTTTGTGGGCAAATGTATTTATATTTTTCAAAGGGTATTGAGAGTTATTGTTCTGTGTAGGTGATGGCTAGATCATTACCGTTGGACAAGCATAAGCTAGTGACCCAGTTGAGGAACGATTTCAAAGAAGTCGTGGCTGTGACCGGTGATGGGACGAATGATGCTCCTGCTTTGCACGAGGCCGATATTGGACTTGCTATGGGTATAGCAGGAACGGAGGTTTGTTTACTTGTACTAGTAGAGAAATCGATATGAAATCCACAGTGTGCCTATTAGTTCATTTTCCACAAGAACACAAAGTTTTACTTTTACGTGGAATTCATGAAAGCTCTCAGATAGGGAATAAGAAATTCTTACTAGCATCGTCGTTGATATTTCCAACAGGTTGCCAAAGAAAATGCGGATATTGTCATAATGGACGACAACTTCAAAACCATTGTGAACGTTGCCAAATGGGGCCGATCAGTTTACATCAACATCCAGAAATTCGTTCAATTCCAGCTAACAGTCAACATCGTCGCCCTCATGATCAATTTTGTCTCTGCCTGCATCTCCGGTTTGCTCATCCACCTACCAACCCTTTTATATAGTTCTCGCAATTGCACGAGAAAAAAAACTAACGTTTCTAGGAAATTTACAGGATCTGCCCCTCTTACCGCTGTTCAATTGCTGTGGGTGAACATGATTATGGACACTCTCGGGGCACTAGCACTGGCCACTGAGCCTCCTAACGATGAGCTAATGAAAAGGCCGCCAATTGGGAAGAATGTTAGTTTCATCACTAAGGTGATGTGGAGGAACATTATTGGTCAGAGTATTTATCAACTGGCTGTACTTGCTGTTTTCAATTTTGATGGAAAACGGTTGTTGAAGCTCAGTGGGTCAGATGTTGAATCTGTTCTCAATACATTCATATTCAATACCTTTGTATTTTGCCAGGTACTTCTTTTTGCTATATTCAGCTGTTTCTTCCTCAAAGCATGAATTTCAATTTTTTTTTCCCTTTCCCTTTTTCGATCGAAAGCATAATTGACTTCTTAATGCATGCTTTTTGAATTGCCTGGTTTTCAACTTTCACCTTTTTCGGTAATGTCTGACCATATATAGCTCACGTATCATGATCAATGTTTTAAAATCGGGATACGTATCTTGTATCATTTTTTCAATTGTATACATCGTATTGGGATATGTATCGTGTATATTAAGATATGTGAGTTTTTATTGTTGTTTGGTAGGATAAGATTTTTGGAAGAGTAGAACACCAAAGACCAGAGTGGGGAAGGAGACTATTTGTATTACACTGGAACTCAAACCTTTTTTAGCATGGTAGAAAATAGCTAGACCCATCCCTATTTATACTACTCCATAAAAGGCTCTAGTACAAAGATATTTCCATACAAGATAAATTTTGAGATAATTCTAGAATTACACATATGAATAATTCTCACAAAAAAAAACTCTAGATATTTCGCAAGGATATTCTGGAGCTTCTAGAGATAGATATTTTAGTGTTCCTAAAGACTAAATATTTATATCTTCTTCAATAATATCTTCTATCTTTGGCTTTTGTCAATTGGACTTGTTTGGACTTAACTTTCCTGTGCCAAAATACTAAATTTATTTTATGTTTCAACAACGTTAATCATAATTAATATGAAAATACAATTAAAAAGTTGATACACCTAATAACACCAACAAACTATGTTTACTTTAAAAAAAATGTTTTTAAGAAGCAAAATTTCAAGTCTCTCAACTAGAGCCTACTACATTAAGACTTCATGTTCCCTTCGCTAGGGAAAGAAAGGTCAGGCAACAAAACACAATCGAAGTGGGTTCTTTCTTCTATACAAGCCCTACATTGAGGTTGAATTTTATCAAATGGTTTGAAAGATGTCATAATTAGATCAAATGGGTTAGATTAATGCATTTGGGGTTCCGCTTCCAGAAATAAGGTCTGACTCTTTCCCAATTAGTAATCATAGGATACGTACCGAATTGGAATATGCGTATAAATCGTAGGATACGCAGTCGTATCGAAGGATTTCTATACAAAAAGGATACAGGATGGGATATATCGTTCTCCGGAGGAGACAATACAAATCGTGGGATACGTATCATGTATCGTAGGTTTTTAACAACTATGACCATGATTTTATGAGTACATCAACATTGTCGGGACTGTGAATAATGTGACAATGGCGCTTTTTAAAACAAAACCACAATGTTTGGTGTTTTGACCTGAAACGAAGTGATCGCAAAATGTCACATCATTCTGTATATCATTATAGATGATGGAGAACAGGTGGTAACTAACATACTAGAGATTGCTCGCTCCCCTGGAGAACAGGTGGTAACTAACATAATCGAGACTGCTCGCTCCCCAGAAGCCATTTGTGTTCTGCCCATTATACAAACTAATTGAACGTTTGATAACTCAGTCCCCTTCTTCCCCGATTATGGCCTCTCTTTCTCCTCTCCTCTCCTCTCAGCTCATCTCCTGCCATGGACGACATCCCTCCCTCTCCCTCATTTTTGGACTACGGAGACCAAATTTCGGTTTTGGTTGGTGACTCCGATTTGCTTGGAGGTGACTCGGCTCATCTCCTACCGCCATGGATGGGCTCCCTCTCTCCTTCATTTTTGGACTACGTAGACTAGATGGCTTGCGACTTCGATCCGCCTGGCGACCGTTTTTCAAGCTCTCTGACGACGACGGTTAAGGCATGTGCAACTCATCCGGCTCTGATCTTCCGGTCCTGATCTGGCCTATTGCAACGAGAACAGGCTTACCACTTTGAATTTCATGGACTTTCCACCTCCTCTTGGGTTCCGACATAACCGTTGTATTTTTTGTTTTGTTATTTTTTATTTTTGTTGTATTTTGTTTGTTGTTTTAATTTTAATTTTTCCTTTCCGATTAATATAACTAGGATCATCTTTCCACTCGAAAAAAAAAAAAAGCACTTTCAGACTACACGAAAAATCAGGCAGCTCAAGCTCCATAGGCTTGATAAACAGTTAACGTTGTTTTTCATTTTATCCTTAAATCGCTCTTGCTATGTCAGGTATTCAACGAAATAAACAGCAGGGACATGGAGAAGATAAACATTTTGCGCGGGATCTTTAGCAGCTGGTTATTCATGACCATCATCGTCTCGACAGTGGCTTTTCAAGTTGTCATCGTTGAATTTCTGGGCACTTTTGCAGATACTGTGCCTCTGAGCTGGGAGCTTTGGTTAACCAGCATAGTAATCGGAGCAGTAAGTCTGCCCGTCGCAGTTGTCCTAAAGTGCATCCCTGTCGGCAAGTCTAAAGTTCGCAACATTGTTCAGAAACATCATGATGGCTATGATCCTCTCCCCAGTGGTCCAGATTTGGCTTGATATTGGGGCTTCAAGTCCAACTGTGTTTCAAATTCGGCTGAGGTTTGGATTCTCATCAGAATTCAGCTGGAAATTTGGCGTTTTGGGCAGGAAAACCTTAGAAAATTACTTAGTTGATTTTTTTTTTTGGGTGACTTCAGGTATACTTTGGCATGTCCTGTATTTATGGTTCGAGATTTGGCAAGTGATTCTTCTTTGATTTCTATAAATACCCATTTGCAAATTTGATCTCACGTCTGAAAGTTTACCTTCAATATCAAACAGTTGCAATCATCAATTATAAATCCACGCATGACAGAGAATCAATTATAAATCTATGCACGACGAAGAAGGGGTAGCAAGGAGTGAAACTGAGAATCCTAGGCTACTGAGAAATGGTTTTGATTTGGTTTGGTTTTGATTGATTTTCATGATACGGTTTGGTTCTGGATTTACACTTCAAAAGTGCCAATAACTGCGAAAGCATTGATATACGAAGTATACGAACCAATTCAACCAATTCATTTTGTAGTTTTAATTAAACATAATAAGCAAATGCACATGCGATTCTGTGTGCTTCGTACACTATATTATTGACCGTTGTGTAACTGTACAGTACAAAGAGTATGTCTATTTAAACATTTTACAACCAAGTCCGAGAATATCCAGCAAAATTAGAAGTTCATTTAAAATTTTCGTTTTGCTTATGTAGCTAAAACCAACTTTTGTTAACTTGATAAATAGTTTAGGTATGGCATCAACCCTGAAAGCGAACTAGAACCAGGCACTGCTTTTTGCGCTTTGACTCAGGGTCGATCCTAGAATCGACCAAATCAGAGAACCACCACACGCTTGCAGCCTCCATACAACAATCTACTCAGCAACTAACACCAACATCACGACTGACATTCATATGAAAGTACTTCCATGGAAAATCCTAGTAACCTTCATGCAGAATACATTAGTTCAAACCAACAGCAGACTCGCATGAAGGATCTATCACAGACATCAGGACTTAGTGAGATGCGGGATCAGCGTCTCTTCGTACAAAGAGTTTGCCTATATCTTCTGTCACAATGTTACTCCTGCAAGAATGATTGCCGAATCATCAGAAACTATATCAGTGCCACAATATAACTGAAGCAGCATAAAACATGTTAAAATACTGACAATGCAAAAGAAAACCAGTCAATTACTGCTCTGAAACCATGCCAGGTACGAACCCTGCCAATCCACCCTTCCCCAGATATACATGATCAGGGAAAACAGGAGAAGGAAAAAACCAGTTGAACTAGGTCTCTGAGTGGCAATTGAGGAGCATACAAATTCCAGAGAGAAACTATGGTCATACAAAATCTACAATAAATGCGCTACATTAAGTTTGTGCATATATGACAACCTATCAAATGGAATTTACTGCTCTCCAATACTCCCAACTCACCAAACTACCCCCCGTTACTCCCTCTAACCAACTCACTATTCTGTTACCAGCTATTTAAAGTCCCTGGAAAAAATTGCATGTTGGGGGAAACATTTGTAGTTCCACACTATCCCCTGCCACTCCCCACTTCCATCACTCAAACCCTACGAATTAAAATCCCTCAAAAGGTGGAACTTTCATTTTATCCCTACTTGAGAGCACACTACACAGCCAGAAAAGTTGTAAGTAGTTGGGAAAGGCGAAAAACATTGACTTGTTAGAAATGTAAGAGAAAACTTCCAAGACTGGATCCACTAATCCATCAAAACTAGTTGTTCTATACCGCTACTAATTGCCAACTTAAGAGTCTTGAACTCGACTTAAATCAAACTATGCTAGAGGCGAATAAATATGTTAAACTGCTGTCTGAATTAGGATGTCATCAATTACGTAGGTCACAGAAGCAATAGTTCGACTGTTAACTTGCCAAGTTGTAGCACAATCACAATGTGTACAAACTACTCTAGAGAAGCATTAGAAAGATAGATCCAGACCAAAGAGAAAACAGAAAATGACTTTCTAATAAGCATAAAAGATGAAAATATAAGCCAGATCACAGCTCACCTTCCGCTAAGCTGTGGCGGAACTAACAGACCGGCTACCGTATCTGGAATACTCTTCTGATGTGGCAAATTCCCCTTTGGAACTTTACTTCGGGGTAGAGCAGAAGCTAATATATTTGCTTCTCTTTTTCGTGACTCACGTTCAGCTATTGCAGCTGCAACTCTCAAAGAGTGGTCAGAACCACTCACCAGATCGGACGACACAGGAGTCGAATTTAAAAGGAGTGAAGCATCAGGAAGTTTCACAACAGTCGAATTTAAAAGGAGTGAAGCATCAGGAAGTTTCACAACAGAAGGCTCCGACGACTTTGAACTTCGAAGGTGTTCATTCGATAACAGCCCTGATTTCCTAAACATCAAAAACAAGAAGCTTGTTTCTTTCAATAGCATTTACAGTAGGTTTCCGACAATATGTTTCATTATCTCAATACTAAAACAGTCATAACCAGAATCCCAGTTTCACACCATTTAGACTGTCTCAAAATATAGGGGCGTTTTCATTCTCTCCAAAAGAATGTGAACTGGGCCATTTCAGGATTAGAGGGCAACCATTAGTTAAATAACTACACATTTTCTATCGGCAAATTTTCTTTAACCAAATTCAATAAGGATCATTCCTTTACAAGAAACAATTCCCTAATCTACAATTAGGAGTAAAAAACTTCTCTATTTGACTTGAACAAATAACAATGAAGGAACACATCCACAGATTTTGAATTACTTAATTCAAATTACAATATTCCATTGCCATACCTAAAAGGGCCATCCTCTATCCAGATTTCGAATAAAAAAAGGACAAAAAAACGCTACTCACTAATGCTCCACTTGGACCATTAGAAAACAGGAAGGGGGGAAAAACTTAAGAAACTTTTATCACCAATTTTATGGTGTTTTGAAGCCTCTACAGAAAGCTAATCACTTCAAATGATGCCAAATTGTTGAACTACTCTCAACTAAGTAACAGCCAAATTGGCATTTCAGTGCAACCAACCAGAGCAAAATAAAGAAGTTCATTAACCTAATTAAAAAAAACCTAGTTTCGGCTTTCCTGTGTAGAAGAAGCTAAAGGCGAATACTTTAACCAAAACGAGAATTACTGGCTTTGAGGAGGCAGGGAAGGCGGTTGATCTCGCTTCAATTCGTCTTTCGGAGATTGGAAGCTTCCTCTCACTCCTTCTTCGCCAACTCCCGCTTCGTCTTCTTCGTCTGAAGAAGCGTAGTCCACCAGTGACATCTCTCTCTCTCTCTAACTAAATTTGTCTTCTTGCGATACGTATCTGTGTATTGTCTCTGTATCTTATCAGGGGCTTGTCTTTTTTCCTCCCCATAGATACGAGAAAGAAGATAAACAAATTAGTACTCCGAGTTTAGCATAACCAATAGATAAAATTGATACCCAATGACCAACCCAACTAAAATAACATTAAGATCTACAAAATGCAACAAGTTAAACAGAACATGCAACAAATTATTGAACCAGAGAGAGAGAGAGAGAGAGAGAGAGAGAGAGAGAGTCTGATACCAGGGATATTTTGGGAGCAGATTTCGTGCCCTAGTTTACTCCCTCAGCAGAGGAACGGAAAATGGCCCAGTTTAGGCATAAAGACGTGATCCTATCCACGCTTCATCCTTATTACTGGAACCGTGCATGGGAAACACGCGTTCTCGTTGTATTACGAAAGCGTTTTGTGCAAACGCGACTTACTGAGAATAAAGATTGAATTGAACGATTAATTAAAAAGAATGAACATTTTTTTGAACGGCGAATTTTTTTCATTAATCTATGAGAGATTACAAAGAGGGAAAAAAAATGAAGATTGATTAAAGCGTCGCCGTTACTTTACCTAAAAGGGGAAAAAAAAATTATTGCGAAGGCAAAATACTATTGAAAAAGTTCTCTGCGGAGATTTTTTTGTGATTACAAGAGTTATATTTAGATTCCATCTTCCTCTTTATTCATATGAAGTTATAATATTACTCTGCGTTTATTCACGTTTACAAGTTAATTTTCTGCAAATAAAAAATTATAAAATTATACACAAGGTTAAAGACACAAAACAAGTACTAATAAGAAGGAGAGAGCGCATCAAAGTTCAACATGCATTCCATTTGGGATGATTTGCTGCATCTTCTCGGATTTACTCTGAAGCTGACATAACCTATCCATTCGACAGCGGATAGTCTTCTCAAGTGGATCTTTTGGCTTTGGGAGTTGCTTTCTTTATTTATGCTTGTCATATTCTATTATCTAGCTTGTAATTTCTTAGTTTTGTAATCTTTTCTTTGTTGATTGGGGCTGTAATATGTTATACATCATGTATTGACTATTTATCCATTATCTATGAAATTCTTTTTTTGACGCCAAAAAGAAAAAAAGAAAAAAGGGGGAGTGAGACAATCAATTTCTTTTTGCTACTCTTTGTCATGAATTCTATATGATATATTTCAGGAGGACGGCAGCATTAAATTATTTCCAGATACAATTCAAAAAGCATCTATATTTCAGTATGAATTATAAAATGCACTTTGGAATAACTACTTCAATTTTAAGTTCAAGTTTTTCTCTAATGCAAAACACTTTCTACCAAATAATTTCACTTATCTTTCCTCTACCATTTTCTTGGCCGCCACAAATTCATGATCCAAACAAAGCCTAAGGGATCAATCTTTTCGTTATATAATCTCCATACTTGTGAAGAAACTTACATTGATCCTGCAATCAAAGGCACTGTAATCAAACAATCAAAACAAATAAACTGAAAAAACAAACGAATATTTCCAATATAACCATACAACACAACTTCCGCCGGCTCCTTCAGAGCATGCTACAACAAAACCTTGTTACATAAGGTACCTAGTAGTAGTTCCCAAAGGTTTGATTCGCCCATGGTTTCATACAAAGGTTGTAGTCAAAGGAGGCACAGAGCTATGGGCCATCGACACTACTGCCCAAGAAGTGAAGGTCTGTAGAACACATGACTCTGCGCTATCTCAATCCGTTCACGTGGATCATGCATGGTTTCGTCTCTCAGTGCTTGAAGTATGGCCTCCGTTGGAAGCTCCCTGAAAATTCATGCATATTCCAGGTCAAAATAGAGAGAGAGAGAGAGAGAGAGAGAGAGAGAGAGAGAGAGAGATGTGCAGTTAGTTATGTATACCTAGTAATTAATGTTTTGTACAGAGTCTTCAAGAGGGGGCAAAGCTCAACTGGAGCAACGGGCTTCTTTTCTTCAGGATGTAGCACACTTATATGGGACTGACTTAGCAGTTCATAAAATGCTTTCACAGCTGAGACTCCCTGTAATAAAGGCAAGGAAAACTTAGCATTGGCGATATGCGAGACAAATTGATCAGACGTAAGTGAACCAGAAAGACTGCAAAACAGAAATCTCTACTACATCTCAAATCTCAATGGCAGAAATTGTTCAAATCCAGTAACCTAGAATTTCACAGCACATCACTAGTTGATCAAATTCCAAAGCCAAGATAGTCACGCAGTTCTTTTCACTCGAAAATGAAAGCTAAACGCATAACAAACATGTTCATAGGCAGCATTAGATATTTTTTCCTTTTAGACACTTGACAACATCCCGCCAAGTTAAATGAGAACCACGCGTCAAAAATTCTCTTTAGAAATATCCTGATATTTGCCAGTGGCTCAAGTAATAAACAACGGAAGAGCAAGCAAATGTTGCAATGGATTTGGAAGGAGCTCATGATATTCTCTCTCCTTGGACTTCCAGTTTGAGTTGACTCAATTTCAAGCATTTTCAGACTCAATGACTTCAACCATTCAAATAAAATATTCCTTTTCTAATCAAATGTTTACCTGAATCATCCCCTTTCCCTTGATGCTGTCACCCATATCTAGACTCAGTTCCCCTTTGGCTAACTTCTGGCCGTACCATGCATTACGACCTTTCAGTAGGGTTACATAAGTGTCCGCCAACAAGGGACCTGCAAGCTTCTCTGGTTCTTTGGCCAAGAGATGAGTAATAAATATCATCTCTGATGTACAGAGAGCAAAATATACGGATTGGCTGGTGGCACTTTCTTTAGTCAGAGCTGCTATCATACCTGTGATATCAAACTCCGGAACATCAATGCAAAGGTTCCAAGCTGAGACTCAGAATCGATTTGACAGATGAATATAACAAATAATACAACAGTACAAGACATCAAAACAAAGGAAAACATTTGTTTTTATGTCACAAGTACGAGACAGTATCTAAGACACCATAAGAATTCGAGGTAATCCACCTCTTGGTGAAACGAGTCCATACCCAAAAGGATGGAGACAATAAGCTATATTTGAACAAGTTTACAAATACCCGTAGACTTCAGCTACACATTCTGAATCCTCAAGTACATATGAAGTGTTCCAGACTAAAACATACTCTCAATTCTTCCATGAAGCACACTCCAGTTTGATTGCAGCCTATGACATTTATATTGTACCTCAAAAGGTTTTCCATGTTAAACTAGTGTCATTGTTTTACGATACGCAATGGTCTGTGTGTGTTATATACACACACATCAAAATATCGGGAATTGGAACCGGAAAAGTGCTCCCAAATACGGCTACCAATCAAGATTCGGGGAAAAACATATAAAATATGTAGTAGGCCAATTAATACAGCTCAGTTAGGTCAGGTGGCTCAACAGCCAGACCAGGCTAACTGGACTCAATCGATTGGGCTGGACCCCACGGTTCGGGCCGCAAGATTCAACTATAGCACGGGCCGGAGAACCGGATCCGAACCACGTAACTCGGAGGTTGTTGTGTCTAATCAAGTCCAACTGTTATGACCCGGGGATTTACGGATGCCGACTTGGCCATGTGCACCTAGCCGTATGGCTCCATACTTCACGACTGATGTAGCCAGAACAGTTACTGCTCTTGCGAACTCAGGAGGCATCTTATACACGTGAACAGTAACCGCCTTGTCCAGTCATACATGACGCCAGCCGGAGCGGTTACCTTACATGCCAGACACGTGCATACTTGGAGAGCAAGTCTTGCGGCTCTATATAAGGGATAAAAGATCAACCCTAGAGGGTATGCTGTTCCTCTCAACCCTAAATGCTCAGTGCATTCCTCTCCACTGGCAATCACTTATTTAACCATTGGAGTGCCTTGCCGGTCGACTCTGACCGGTTTGGGCACTAACGGTGGGTGTTGCCTGTGCAGGTTGAGACGACGGAGTTAGGCCAACCCATTCTCAGAACCAGAGGCTCAGTTGAGGTCCTAGATTGGAATCACAACCCCACAAAATAATAAAAGAGAATTCTTGAAACGAACACAACTTATCATCACAAAATATACTACATTTAAACTTCCAGTCGATCATGTGTTTTTCTTTGAAGGTCAGAAAAGGCAGAAGCACTGCATGGCTGAACAAGATCTAGAATAGAAAATTAGCTCAACAAGAAACGAGCTAGGATAGAAAGGATCTATCTTTGTTAAGGGGCACCTTATTTACTTAGCGCCCTTCTTATGTGTGCTTTCTTGTCGTATACATAGATGTAACTGCTACTATAAGGAAGGAGAATTCCCGACCCTCTTTCGCTATTGGCTTTTATTTCTATTGAATGCACACCGAGGCTTCAAACAAGGAAAAATCTTTAAAGCCAAACAATTATTAGGTTAATGAGGGTTATACGGGCATTTATGTCCATGAATGAAATTTGATAAGATGACTAGCAACACATTACTCATAAAGAAAAAACACCCCACGCATAAAATGGTGCTACTCAATTTTCAAACGAATTTACACAGCTGGTCATCTCAAGCATCAAACGTCAACCGTGAAACACTTGTCTATTACTTGGAGTCCAAACTGTTCTCGTGTATGGGCAAAATAGATTATACGACCACAAGTGCAACAATACATGAACTTTGTTGTTACGCAGAAAAAATGACATATCATGTAGTGCTCAACATTTATCGGTCAATAAAGTGGAGTGTGGATCTTACCAGCTCCAATAGCATACACATTCTTTAAGCCTCCCATAACTTCATGAGTAACAAGATCGCCATTATCCCACACAATAAAATGGGGCTGCCTCAGAAATTTTGCTAATGGTTTCCTCCATTTTTCAGCTCCACAAATCCGTGCGTTAGCATATTCCTTGTTGTAAATCTCTGATGCAATGTTGGGTCCCCCAAGATACAGAATATTCTCAACGGGAACTCCAGCTGCAAATGATTATTAAATTTTTGGACAAGGAGATAACAGTTCATTTACTACAGAAACAGAAGGATGCATAACATGGAATATCAAACCAAGGCAGAAATATCAAAGTTCCCACCGTAGTTAGCTAAAGATATCCATTACGACATAACAAAGACCGCAAGTTGATGCAGGAGAAAATGGTCACAGTTCAAGCAAAGCATGCAATAACATATAGAGTGGAAAGAGAAAGAAGGAGAAAGAGAAGAATAAAGTGAGCTCTTACTTGCTCGGTTGATCATTTGGGTGGGTGTTATAATGCGTGGTTCGGGCTCCAATTCAGCCTCTATACCTTTTGCCAAAGAAATGATCACTGGCGCTGTAATTCTCTCCTTCCAATACCTACTAATTTCTTGAAACACCTCATGAGTTTCCGTTGATGGCAACCCATTTACAATGACATCCGCATCCCACACAGCCTCCTGCAAGTTGGTGACCACTTTTAAAGGGCAAAGTGGTGTGTCAATCATGTTCAAGCAAAACCCATCTTTCAAAATCTCATCTGCATGGAGTGTCCGATCACCTAATCTTGCTTCCACATACTTCAAGTACGCGCATCGCCTAATCAGTCTCCTCAACACATCTTCCCTTGAGTTTATAACCTCAAATAAGTGCTCAGCTGTCGCTTTATCCACAGATCTCCCGGCTCTTCTCCATATCCTTATCTGAACCTTCTCGCGAAGGTGACCATAACTATCTTGTAGCAGGGCTAAGAAAACACTGCCCCAAGCACCCGCCCCAACCCCAACAATCCTCAATGGATCGCCGTCCGCTTTCCCCAAAAGGCATCGAAGTTCGTCTAGCTTCTCTTCTGTGTGCCCATTTGAGTTTTGAATAGACCCGTTTGGGAGCACACTGTTTGTCATTGCCTCAGAATTTTCAACCATCTTCCTCAGTTACAACCAACTTCAATTATTCGCCTAAACTTCTAACTCCTTATCAGCTATCAATTTATGCTTAGAAGAGCACAACGATAGGTTCTTCAGCCTCCGTAACCCACAACCAGAATCAGCTAATTGCCCACCCAAATATCAGAAACTATGATTTGCTTGCAACTTATTCCCCGAAATCTTAAAACTTGCTCCAATGAAGTTATCAACCCCAATTAGCTCCAAATAGTTTGCCCTCCTTCAATTCGAGAAAATGACATCAACAATAAGAAGGCGACTTAGAACATTGGGTTTTCCACCTTCACTCAATTAATCAGCATCGGTCAAAGAATAGATGTGAACAATGAAAGGAACATTCAAAGGCACCAAATTTTGAAAACTCCGTCAATGAAATCGGGTAAACTACCCCACCAAACTTGTCATAATCCTAAGAGAAGCTAAGATATAGATGGGAAAGTGAAACAACCTTCGTCTGTCGGCTACTGATTTGGTTTGCGCCCCTGTGTCGGCCGAAAGCTTCGAGGCTCACACGCTGTTTTGATGAAAGCGAAATGAAAACACTCGGGCAAGAAAGAGGAAAGACTGGATTTGGCCAACTGGGTATTTGAGGGAATTGATCAATCAAAGTGTGGATGTGATTGTTTTAGAGAGAGGAGAGAGTGGGGGTGGGATTCTAGATCGTCTTGCTTTTGTTTCCACGAAAGAGCAATGAAGGTGTTTCGAACAAACGGACGCCAATAGCGTCATTCGCCAACGCAGCACATACTTGCGGGGGTTTACCGCTGATAATAACGGCAAATACTTTCAGGGGTTATTTGATTGCTGTAACTAGAGAGGTTGGATCAGGATCAGGATCAGGATCAGGATCGGAATTGGGGCACGTTCCCCGTGTGTTTCTCATTAGTAGTTTTTGTTTTAGTCCCATGATTACGGAATAGGGATATTAAATTATTTACGCCGCTTATATAAATATTTATTTGTTCCAAATTAATTATATTGCGTCATTTTGTCAAAATAGTGATCGTAATTAACAGAACACTGCAACGTAACGTAATGTAATTGATTTAGAGAGAACAAATAATAAACTGTCGCATTCTAAGAGATTGCAATGGGACGGGTTTTGCCATACACAAGAGCGGAAGTACAATTAAGGTGAGGTGGGCTATAGCCCATGTGAACTTGAAAGAAATTTTAGACCCTCCAATTTTATTTTGTTACCCAACCCATTCCAACAAGCCATTTTAGCCCAAGCCCATCTCTCTGTCTGTATTACTCCAGTTCTGCAACCTCTCTCTCGTACGTTCTCTCTCTCTCGACATCTGCTCCGGTCCTGCAAAATATATGACATGTTTTTGTATAGTAGTGGATATACAAGGATGAATAGAGAAAATGTAAGGGTGAAATCTTGGATTTTATAGTGTGCGTGAACTACTTGAATCCAACAGTTCTTTTAATTCCACCCCGGGGGATCTCAGGGAACAAAACACCAGACAGCCTGAATCAGAGTAGCGGATCCAAATCCATTCAGAGGGGGAGCAGATCATCGTGTTAAAACATTTTGGGGCAGGCCTCCGAATTATCTTCCTTCTCATTCAATGGTCAAAAGTAATTTCCTTATCTTTATTCCATCTTTTATCTCACTCTCATGAGCGGATAAAGTAGACGCAAGTGGGATCACTTGACCCAACTTTTTAAAATTTGTGTTATTGAGATAGGTTTGTGATAGTAATTTGTAAATTTGACCCCTTTAATTTGGTATATTGCTCCAAACATTGTACACACATTATTATTATAAGATGGTACCAAATATTCCATCCAAATGAAAACAAGAAGAAAAAAACAAGAAAATCTACAACACAAATCTTTAGGAATTGATACTGGGATTGAAAGAGGATCAATGGATAAATAATGTATTGCTTATGTACACAATGAAAAGGACGTTTTTAATAATACATCAAGTGGTTCCATCATTTACATGGGGCGCCGCTATTTGCAACCCTTTATTTTCTTCCATAGCTCATTAAATTTTTTTAATTATACTCGACAGTTAGTTACCAAAATTGAGATACATTTTCAGCATCCAGTTACCGAAATATGATATTTTTTTCAACAACTATTTACCGAAAATGCATGTTTGACAGTTGTTTACCGAAAGTTGAGCATATTTTCGACATGTAGTTACCGAAATATAATCTTATTTTCAACAGCTATTTACCGAAATGTTATTTATGATTTTCAACAACCATTTACCGAAATATGGTGGGCTATTGGAGAAAATAAAGGGTTGCGAATAGCCGCGCCCTTTACATGTATTAGATTCTATCATGGTAGTGACCACATGATCAAATGACTGAAAATTCGTTAAAAGACCCCTAAAGTAACAATACATACAGCGATACAGGGTGATTTAGTTTTATTGCTTCTTTTTGTGACTCTAGTTGTTCCAGTCAGTGTACAACTTCACGCGCAAATTGACTAATCTCTGGAGACTAATCTTACTGTACACTAGCGAAAGACTCAATTAAAGTTGAAGCAAACCCCATATGAATTGGTCTGTATATGTTAGTTTTAGTACTGCAAAGTGTATTGAGGCTGCTAGATTACGAGGCAAAATTCTCTGTGCTGAAAATCTCTGTGTCTTTGTGCCAAGGAATTTTCTAGCTGTTGGATTTAAAACATAAAAAACATCACACAATTCAACGGCCGGAAAATCTTTCGGCACAGAGGCACAAGAATTTTCGGGACAAAGAAATCGGACCCGCTACATTACAGCTCGTAACTAACGAAGCAAAATGATGGCTACATGATTGCATTCCACCAACCCCCGATCAATTTGGTGCTTATCTTACCTTCTTTATCAAAGATTGTGCTCCGTTTCGCATGAAGTTAGATGAATGGATCTAAAATTCTTAAGATAGACTTGCAGGCCTGTGGCAATGACATTATAGTATTTTACCCTTTAAGATTCTCTTCTGTAATACTGTGGTGACCTAATCCACATAATGCACGGTTCGGTGCGAGTGTGGGAGCGCGACTGCGCGAACGTGAAAATGTTTTTTAAAAACTTCAGAAGCAACTAAAATCCATGATTGAGAGGATTGAGAGCACGAGCGGAGAGCGAAAATTGAGAGCAGGATCGAATGCTATTTTGAAGGATTTTGTGACTAAGGTGGTTAGCACACCGTTTACATGTCGGAAGGATACATAACTTGATTGGTGATCATAATTAGACCAATTGGAATGATATTTAAGTCAATCGACGAGCATGAGTTCCCCACAGTATAAATTGAAATCTTGGAAATGTACAAATCGATATCTTGAAAAGTCCGTATTAGATTGATAGCTATCCAAAACCATGAATTGTCCTCAATTTGCAACTAATATACTTTTCATTGCAACTCTGAAGCTTGGCCAGGTGGTGAAGGCCATGAATTTAAAAATTTGCTCCTTCTGAGGATCGAACCTCTTGCGTGTTATCAACTTTTACGGCACTATTAACCGCTTGAAACTGCCTCAAGCGGTTGAATTTAGCTTCCTCCTGGTTCGCAGTTTGAAACCTCCGGCCTAAGTTGGCCAGTGTCATAAATTTTCAAAATAACAGCATCTTGATTTGGGGGTTTTGAAAAGCTTCCTTGTTCCTTTTGGGAGTGTTCATTTCTTATGCAAGTTTCGTCTCAAATTGCTTAGATGGGAAAAGTTTGAGTAAAACTATACGTAGAAGCACTTCTAGTATGTTTACTTTACTAGCTTTGCACTGAAGTGGCTAAACTCTTGTCGTTCGGAGCATCGTTAACCAGCGAGCCCGGCGCACACACCCGTGCCATGACCATGTGAGCGCGCAGGTTGTTCAGCTGCAATGTTAGAAAAGGGACATGGTAATGCTCCAGAAATTGATTTTCTCGTCCTGATTTTCACAAGAGACTCCATCAAACTCCACCCAGAAGGCCAGCTTTCCAACAGCTTGTACATACAGGTACTTCGCCTCCTCGAATTCGCAGGGACAAAATTGAATCAATTGATCCCTTATTGACATTGGAATGAGCTGATTTTTGGTTGGTACTCTTGAAAGAATATTTTAAACAAATTGAATGACTTTAATCATTAGTATGGGACTCTGAAATAGATCACACACAATATGGTGTACATTTGGTGTATACGAGAGTTGGGCTATTTTTTGGGCCCAAAAACGGTCGCCCAAGGCCGGCACTGAGATTCCCAGGAGAGTGGACTAAAAATGAGTGAGACCATAAAACTAATATTTGAATTAAAAGGGTCACCTCACATGACCAAAGACGAGTACTAAACTACTATTGGATCAATCAACAAATTAATCAAGTAAATATCTATATAGATTATATAGAATACTAAAACTCAGCCAGAGCCAGGATATATATGCACAACTAATGTGCTATCGAAACTAAAACAAGGCAAACATTCCTTTGTGCTGCACTCGAGTAGCTAGCTAGCTAGCAAGGAATAGGAGTGAGAAAATAGCTATGGCTTCTTCATCCATAGTGAGTAGAACTAACCCTAACAAGCCTCATGTCATGTGCATCCCTTACCCAATTCAAGACCACATCAAGCCAATGCTTAAACTGGCAAACATTCTCCACTCATTCGGCTTCCGTATCACCTTTGTCAACACAGAGTTTAGTCACAACAACTTGCTCAAATCCGGGGCCCTCGAATCATTTGCCAACCTCCGCAACTTCCGCTTTGAAACCATCCCTGCCATCCTCCCTCCTCCAGCCACCACCACCACCCTGGACTACTACGACTTGCTTCGTCAGTCTGCCCGGGAAAAATTCTTGCCGCCACTGCACCATCTCATTACGAGACTGAACTGGTGCAAGACGGTGAGTTGTATCATATCAGATGGTTTGATGCCTTTCAACATTATGATTGCAAGAGAACTGGGGATCCCTGGCTATCTCCTTTGGGTTCCAAATGCTTGTGCCTTCATGGGATACCTCCAAGAAAAAGGTCTAATGCCACCTAAAGGTAAATCCCATTGAACACCACAAAACATGTATATCTTGTGAATGAGTTGCATCTATTTCAAGCTAGCTAACAATTTTGAACTGATTTACAGATGAGCAACTGGACATGGTTCTAGATTCGACCTCCGTATTGAAAAACATCCGTCTGTGTGACATCCCACATGCTAAGCTATACGAGAATGGCTTCCCCGAGGGAGAAGCAGAGGAGGCTTTCCAAGGTTCGGGTATCATCTTCGAAACATTCGAAGCTCTGGAACATGATGTTTTCGATGCAATCAAGCAAATGTTTCAACATGTGTATGCCGTTGGCCCCCTCCAAATGCTGCTCAACTCAGCTTCCACTAGCACCGGTGATCATCTCGAATTAGTTTCCTTCAATCAACGTGGGGACGAAATCCGTTGCCTGAAATGGCTAGACTCCATGGAACCCAATTCAGTTGTATACATAAGCTTTGGTGAGCTCGCGGTCTTGACCCCGCAACAACTATGTGAGTTTGCCTGGGGCATTTGCAATAGCAACCAGCCGTTTCTTTGGATGATTACACCAGATTTCGCCAAGGGCCAATTGGCAACTCTGCCACTTGAGTTCTTGGAAAAGACTAAAGAAAGGGGTCTGATAGCCACATGGTGCCCCCAGGAGCAAGTTCTTGCCCACCCTTCAGTGGGAGTGTTTGTGAGTCATTTTGGGACTAGCTCAATGGTTGAGAGCATTTGTGCTGGAGTGCCTATAATCGGTTGGCCGTATTTTGGTCACGACCATCAAGTGACCTGCCGGTACAGCTGTAACCGATGGGGTATAGGGATGAAGATCAACGACGATATGGAGAGAGAAGATGTGGAAAGCCTAGTTCGCGAGTTGATGGAGGGAGACGAGGGTAAAGCGATGAAGTGGAAGGCGATGGAGTGGAAGAAGCTAGCAGTTGAGGCCACCAGTAAAGGCGGGTCATCGGCGAAAAATTTCAACAACCTTTTGAAGGCATTATCAAGATCACAAAACTTCATGGGTCATCAGATTCTCAGTTCCTTATAAGTTTGGTACGTTGCATGATCAAAAATTGAGAACTGAACTATTCTTGGACCAGAAAATTAATTAAGAAAATATACACTCTGTATAAAAAAAGGGAGTGATTTTGCACTTCCCAAATTGTTAACCGCACTCTCAAGAGGTGTTGACAGTGCGAAAATCAACTCCATATTGAATCTCCCACTCTCCTTGGGAGTGCAAAAATGACTAAAAAAACTAAAAATCAGTCCAGTAAAAATTTAGCCTTTGTCCCTCCGATGATCTTTGAATCGATCTCTCTTCGGCCAACTTTTCATAAATAAAACTTTATTGTTTTAATTGTTCAATTGCATCGACTTTCAATACAGTGAAAACATTATTTATCATTATATAATTGGTCTTAATCTGATTTAAAATGAGAGCGATACGAAAGTTTTACTGAAATAATTTGATTTTTGACCAATTGAGGGTAAAATGGTCATGTATTTTGATGCACAAATTATTTTTCATCCAAACTGATTCAGTCGGAAAGTAGATTGAACAAGCTTTCTAATGGTTCAAACCACACACAAATTGGAGTTCTGAAGCGTTCGGGGCAAGTCCGCGAAGTTTGGTATTTTTTGCAGCATTAATGCACCTCAAGCGCCTTTCAATGCGCCCCAGGCGCATCATGAAGATGCACAACAAGTCCAACGTTGTGAACTTGCTCCAAAAACTGCCGAACTTTAATTTGCGCATGGTTTAGACCGTTAGAAAGCTTGTCCAATTTACTTTCTAGACCAAGTAGTTCCAATCACAAATCATTTGTACATCAAAATAAGTGACCGTTTTACCCTTGATGGGTCAAAATATGATTCATTCTGGTAAAACGCGTGTATGTTTCTCATTTTAAATTGGATTAAGACCCATTGTATATCAATAAATAAAGTTTTTAAAGGACTAAAAGATGGCAGAATCCAACCATAAAAATAATTGCATTTCGTTCATGAAAAGTGGGTAGAAACACGACAACTACAAAAATCATCAAAGCCACTAAGGCTAAAACACGTTTTACGTTACATTTGGTAATCGGACTCTTAATTCTAAAGTATTTCTTCTTTGCTTAAGTGTTTCACAGTGTTCATAGAGTATCCAAACTTCATCAAAGCGTAGAAAGAACCGTTTCATCATCGACACTTCAGGAAGTCTTTGTTACCCCTTGAGTTCCCTTTGTTCTGCGTTTTAGCACTGTAATCCATTTCTTCTTTCTGTTTTGGTTTGGGGCCTATCTTATACATGATAGGTTTTTGTGTTAGACTCTCAAGGATATCCAATATCCCCTTGGTCCATGTTTCATGTTTCATGCTTTATGTTTTTCTTAATGAAAAGGAACTTACCAAATTAAACTTGTACTAAAGCTCATTGAGTGGACTCGTGTTGTGCGTCAAGGATCAAAACCAAACACTCACACTCAAATTGACAAGAGAAACTTAGCTATTAGTGGATCATACGCAATAACATTACCAAAAAAAAAACTCTCGAGAGGGCACCCCTTGAAGTTCGACTCCCTCAGGTTATCTCTCACCCTCACTACATGTATCGCCTTGAATTCTGATGATGAAATGGTTTCTGATTAGTTAATGAAGTGTGGAAAGCTCTATGAACCTTGTAAACACTCTTACAAAATGAAAGGGTACCCTAAAACTAGGGATGTATGAATCGAATGGAACTTATAATGTGGAAATGGGTACAGAAACACACTTTAGCCTTTGTAGCACCAATGATCTTTCAATCAATCACCTTTTGACCAACTTTTCTTAAATAAAATATCATTATTTTAATTGTTCATTTCCATCATCTTTTCATACAGTGAAAACCTTATTTATCATTATATAATTTTTCTTAATCCTTTTTAAAATGAGAGCAGTACAAGTGTTATACTAAAATGACTTATCTTTTGATCAATTGAGGGTAAAATGGTCATTTATTTTTATGTATAAAATATATTTCATCAAAACTGATTGGACAAGCTTTCTAATGGTTCAAACCACGCGCAAATTGGAGTTCGGGAGCGCCCGGGGCAAGTGCGCAAAGTTTGGTATTTTTTGCAGCATTAATGTGCCTCAGGCGCAATTCTATGCGCCAGGCGCCCTTCAATACGCCCCGGGCGCATCATGAATATTCACAACAAGTCAAACTTTGCGAACTTGCTCTGGACACTCCCAAACTCCAATTTGCGCGTGGTTTAGACCGTTAGAAAGCTTGTCCAAATTACTTTCTAGATCAAGTAGTTCCAATCAAAAATCATTTGTACATCAAATTAAGTGACCATTTTACCCTTGATGGGTCAAAATACGATTCAGTCTGGTAAAACACGTGTATGTTTCTCATTTTTAATTGGATCAAGAACCATTGTATATCAAAAAATAAACTTTTTCAAGCACGAAAAGATGGTAGAATCCAACAATAAAAATAATTGCGTATCGTTCATGAAAACTGTGTAGAAACAAGACAACTACAAAAATCGTCGAAGCCACTAAGGCTAAAACATGTTTTACGTTTCATTTGGCAATCAGCTCCTAATTCTAAGGTATTTCTTCTTTGCTTAAGTGTTTCACAGTGTTCATAGAGTATCCACACTTCATCGAAGCCGAGAAAGAACGGTTTCATCATCGACACTTCAGGAAGTTTTTGCTACCCCTTGAGTTCCCTTTGTTTTGCTTTTTAGCACTGTAAGGAAAAATGACGGCAAAGGACGTGTTTTGATAATTAATACCTACCAAGGATATTTTAAGTATTAACAAATGTTCTCAGCAAGTCCTTGGAGGGTATTAATTATCAAAACATGTCTTTGGCCTGTCACTTTCCCCACTGTAATCCCTTTCCTCTTTCTGTTTTGGTGTGGGGCCTATCTTGTACACAACAGGATTTTGTGTTAGACCCTCAAGGATATCCAATATCGCGTTGGTCCATGTTTCTTGGTTTGTTTTTTTTATTAATGAAAAGCAACTTACGAAATCAAACTTGTACTAAAGCTCATTGAGTGGACTAGTGTCGTGCGTCGAGGATCAAAACCAAACACTCACACACGAATTGACCAGAGAAACTTAACTATTAGTGGATCATACGCAGTAATATTACCAAAAAAAAAACTCTCAAGAGGAGCACCCGAGTTTGACTCCCTCACGTTATCTCTCACCCTCACCACAAGTATCGCCTTGGGTGAATCTTGGTGATGAAATGATTTCTGATTAGTTAATGAAGTGTGGAGAGCTCTATGTACCTTGTGAACACTCTTACAAAATGAAGGATTACCCTAGAACTAGGGACGTATGATTCAAATGGAACTTAGAATGTGAAAATGGGCGCAGAAACATACTATTGCATTTGTCGCTTCGATGATCTTTAAATCGATCTCTTTTTTACCAACTTTTCCAAAATAAAATATCATCATTTTAATTGTTCGTTTCCATCATCTTTTAATATAGTGAAAACTTTATTTACCATTATATAATTTGTCTTAATCCGATATAAAGAGAACGATATGAGTGTTATACTAAAATGACTTATTTTTCGATCAATTGAGGGTAAAATGGTCATGTATTTTGACGTAAAAAATATATTTCAACAAAACTGATTCAGTAGGGAAGTAGATTGGACAAGCTTTCTAATGGTTCAAACCACGCGCAAATTGGAGTTCGGGAGCATCCGGGGCAAGTGCGCAAAGATTGGTATTTTTTTCAACATTAATGCGCCTCAGGCGCATGTCTATGCGCCCGGGCGCCCTTCAATGCACCCCGGGCGCATCATGAACATGCACAACAAGTCCAGCTTTACGAACTTGCTCCGGACACTCCCACACTCCAATTTGCGCGTAATTTGGACCGTTAAAAAGTTTGTCCAATTTACTTTCTAGACCAAGTAGTTCCAATCAAAAATCATTAATTTGTACATCAAAATAAGTGACATTTTACCCTTGATGGGTCAAAATATGATTCATTCTTGTAAACACGTGTATGTTTCCCATCTTAAATTGGATCATGACCTATTGTATTTCAAAAAATAAAGTTTTTAATGCTCTAAAAGATGGTAGAATTCAACCATAAAAATAATTGCATTACGTTCATGAAAACTGGGTAGAAACAAAACAACTACGAAAACTAGGTAGAAACAAAACAACTACAAAAAACCGTCGAAAATACTAAGGATAATTTCAGCATTAAAAAATGTTCTCAGCATATCCTTAGCGGGTATTAATTATGAAAACATGTCTTTGACCGTCATTTTCCCGACTGTAATCCCTTTCTTCTTTCTGTTTTGGTTTGGGGCCTGTCTTGTACATGGGAGGATTTTGTGTTAGACTCTCAATGATATCCAATATCCCCTTGATCCATATTTCTTGGTTTGTTTTTCTTAATGAAAGGCAACGTACCAAATCGAACTTGTACTAAAGCTCAATGAGTGGACTCGTGTTATGCATCGAGGATCAAAACCAACACTCACACACGAATTGATGAGAGAAACTTAACTATTAGTAGATCATACGCAATAACATTACAAAAAAAAAAACTCTCCATAGAAGCACCCCTCTAAGCATTACTCCTTCAGGTTATCTCTCACCATCACGACAAGTCTCGCCTTGGGTGAATCCTGGTGATGAAATGGTTTCTGATTAGTTAATGAAGTGTGGACAGCTCTACGAACCTTGTGGACACTATTACAAAATGAAGGAGTACCCTTGAACTTGGGATGTATGAATCGAATGGAACTTGTAATGTGGAAATGAGGGCAGAAACATACTTTAGCCTTTGTCGCGCCGATGATCTTTGAATAGATATCCTTTGACCAACTTTTCATAAATAAAATATCATTATTTTAATTGTTCGTTTCAATCATCTTTTGATACAGTGAAAACCTTATTTATCATTATATAATTTGTCCTAACCCGATTTAAAATGAGAGCGATACGAATGTTATACTAAAATGACTTATTTTTCGATCAATTGAGGGTAAAATGGTCATGTATTTTGACGTAAAAAATATATTTCAACAATACTGATCCAGTAGGAAAGTAGATTGGACAAGCTTTCTAATGGTCCAAACCATGCGTAAATTGGAGTTCGGGAGAATCCGGGGCAAGTGCGCAAAGATTGGTATTTTTTGCAACATTAATGCGCCTCAGGCGCAATTCTATGCGCCCAGGCGCTTTTAAATGCGCCCCGGGCGCATCATCAACACGCCCAACAATTCCAACTTTGCGAACTTGCTCCGGACACGCCCATACTCCAATTTGCGCATGGTTAGGACCATTAAAAACTTTCTAGACCAAGTAGTTCCAATCAAAAATTATTTGTACATCAAAATAAGTGACCATTTTACCCTTAATGGGTCAAAAAATGATTCATCCTAGAAAAACACATGTATGTTTCCCATTTTAAATTGGATCAAGATCCATTATATATCAAAAAATAAAGTTTTTAAAGCACGAAAAGATGTTTCAATCCATCCATAAAAATAAATGCATTTCGTTCATGAAAAGTGGGTAGAAACAAAACAACTACAAAAATCGTCGAAGCTACTAAGGATAATTTTAGCATTAAAAAATATTTTCAACATGTCTTTGGCGGGTATTAATTATGAAAACACGTCTTTGGCCATCTTTTTCCCCACTGTAATCCCTTTCTTCTTTCTGTTTTGGTTTGGCGCCTGTCTTGTACATGGAAGGATTTTGTGTTGACTCTCAAGGATATCCAATATCCCCTTGGTCCATGTTTCTTGGTTTGTATTTTCTTAATGAAAAGCAACTTACCAAATCGTTCTTGTACTAAAACTCATTGAGTGGACTCGTGTTGTGCGTGGAGGATCAAAACCAGACACTCACACACGAATTGACAAGAGAAACTTAACTATTTGTGGATCATACGCAATAACATTACATAACAAAAAAACTCTCAAGAGGAGCACCCCTCTAAGCTTGACTCCCTCAGGTTATCTCTCACCCTCACCACTAGTCTCGCCTTGGGTGAATCCTGGTGATGAAATGGTTTCTGATTAGTTAATGAAGCGTGGACAGCTCTATGAACCTTGTCGACACTATTACAAAATGAAGGAGTACCCTAGAACTCGGATGTATGAATCGAATGGAACCTGTAATGTGGAAATTGGCGCAGAAACATACTTTAACCTTTGTCGCGCCGATGATCTTTTAATCGATCTCCTTTTGACCAACTTTTCATAAATAAAATATCATTATTTTAATTGTTCATTTCCATCATCTTTTAATACAGTGAAAACCTTATTTTATCATTATACAATTTGTCCTAATCCAATTTAAAATGAGAGCGATACGAGTGTTATACTGATATGACTTATTTTTCGATCAATTAAGGGTAAAATAGTCATGTATTTTGATGTTCAAAATATTTTTCATCAAAACTAATTTAGTCAGAAAGTAGATTGGACAGGTTTTCTAATGGTTCAAAGTTCAAACCAAGCGCATATTGGAGTTCAAGATCGTCCGGGGCAAGTCCGCAAAGGTTGGTATTTTTTACAGCATTAATGCACAACATATCCAACTTTGTGAACTTGCTCCAGACACTCCCATACTCCAATTTGCGCGTGATTTGGACCATTAAAAAGCTTGTCCAATTTACTTTCTAGACCAAGTAGTTCCAATCAAAAATCATTTGTACATCAAAATAAGGGACCATTTTACCCGGACTACTACCACTTGCTTTGTCAGTCTGCCCAGGAAAAATTCTTGTCGCCACTGCACTATCTCATCACGAGACTGAACTGGTGCAAGACGGTTTGTTGTATCGTATCAGATGGTTTGATGCCTTTCAATATTATGATTGCACGAGAACTGGGGATCCCTGGCTATCTCCTTCGGGTTCCAAATACTTGTGCCTTCATGGGATACCTCCAAGAAAAAGGTCTAATGCCACCTAAAGGTAAATCCCATTGAACACCACAAAACATGTATATCTTGTGAATGAGTTGCATCTATTTCAAGCTAGCTAACAATTTTCAACTGATTTACAGATGAACTACTGGACATGGTTCTAGATTCGACCTCCATGTTGAAAAACATCCGTCTGAGTGACATCCCACATGCTAAGCTATACGAGAATGGTTTCCCCGCGGGTTTTATTGATAAAATTACCATACCTCAATTGTTAGTATATCATCATAATCCCATCGGGTTGAACCGGTGGTCAAGGCTTGAGATTTTGAGGATTACTCTCTCCTACATTTCGTGTTTGAAATCTCTTTGTGTTATCAAATCTTGTGGGATTAGTTCATACAGAGCTTTGTCGTGGTTTAAGTAGGCTCATCTCAAGTGGACGGTGAAATAAGACTCAGGAATTAATCTGGGTTCACATCAACAAAATTTAAGTTTGACTTGGTATACTCGATAATAGCATACACCCCAATAGAGTTGACCGAGAGAGAGAGAGAGAGAGAGAGAGCAAAACTAATAGTAACAAGCGGAGGGTTCAGATCACATGACCAAAGATTGAGAACTGAACTATTCTTGGACCAGAAAATCAATTAAGAAAACATATACTCTGTATAAAAAAGTGAGTGATTTTTGCACTCCCCAAATTGTTAACCACACTCTCAAATTTGTTACGATTAACAATTTGGGAGGTGCAAAAATCACTTCCTGACTTTATCGTAAAAACGTACTTTGACAATTTGTTGCTCCGATGATCTTCGAATCAGCTTCCCTTCGACGAACATTTCATAAATAAAACTTTATTATTTTATTTGTCATTTCCATTATCATTCAATACAATGAATATCTTATTTATCATTATATAATTGGTCTTAATCCGATTTAAAATGAGAGCGATACAAAGGTTTTACTAAAATAATTTATTTTTCGACCTATTGAGGGTAAAATGGTCATGTATTTTGATATACAAATTATTTTTCATCGAAACCTGTTCAGTAGGAAAGTAGATTGGACAAACTTTCTAACGGTCCAAACCACACGCAAATTGGAGTTTGGGAGTGTCCGGGGCAAGTCCGCAAAGTTTGGTATGTTTTGCACCATTAATGCGCCTCAGGCGCAATTCTATGCGCCTAGGCGCCTTTCAATGTGCCCCGGGCGCATCATAAACCTACACAATAGGTCCAACTTTGCGAATTTGCCCCGGACACTCCTGAACTCCAATTTGAACGTGGTTTGAACCGTTAGAAAGCTTGTCCAATTTAGTCTCTAGACAAAGTAGTTTCTTTTAAAAATCATTTGTACATCAAATTAAGTGACCATTTTACCCTTGATGGGTCAAAATATGATTCAATCCGGTAAAACGCATGTATGTTTCTCATTTTAAATTGGATCAAGACCCATTATATATCAATAAATAGTGTTTCTAAAGCACTAAAGGGTGGCAGAATCCAACCATTAAAGTAATTGCATTTCATTCATGAAAACTGAGTGGAAACATGACAACTACAAAAATTGTCGAAGCCACTAAAGCTGAAACACGTTTTACGTTTCATTTGTTAATCAAATTCTTAATTCTAACGTATTTCTTCTTTACTTAAGTGTTTCACAGTGTTCATAGAGTATCCACACTTCATCAAAGCGTAGAAAGAACCGTTTCATCATCAACACTTCAGGAAGTCTTTGCTACCCCTTGAGTTCCCTTTGTTCTGCTTTTCAGCATTGTAATTCCTTTCTTCTTTTTGTTTTGGTTTGGGCCTTGTCTTGTGCATGGCAGGTTTTTGTATTAGACTCTCAAGGATATCCAATATCTCCTTGGTCCATTTTTTTGGTTTGTTTTTTCTTAATGAAAAGCAACTTACCGAAACAAACCTCTACTAAAGCTCATTGAGTGGACTTGTGTTGTGCATCGAGGATCAAAACCAAACCCTCACACACGAATTGAGAGAAACTTAACTATTAGTGGATCATATGCAATAACATTACAAAAAAAAAACTCTCAAGAGGAGCACCCCTTTGGGCTCAACTCCCTCAGCTGGTTATCTCTCACCCTCACCACAAGTCTTGCCTTGGATGAATCCTAATGATGACATGGTTTCTAATTATTTAATGAAGTATAGAGAGCTCTATAAACCTTGTGGACACTCTTACAAAATGAAGGAGTACCCTAGAACTAGCCACTAGGGATGTATGAATCGAATGGAACTTAGAATGTGGAAATGGGCATGGAAACATACTTTAGCATTTGTCGCTTCGATGATCTTTGAATCGATATCCTTTTGACCAACTTTTCATTAATAAAATATTATTATTTTAATTGTTCGTTTCCATCATCTTTTAATACAGTGAAAACCTTATTTATCATTATATAACTTGTCTTAATCCGATTTAGAATGGGAGCGATACGAGTGTTATACTGAAATGACTTATTTTTCAATCAATTGAGGGTAAAATGGTCATGTATTTTGATGTACAAAATATTTTTCATCAAAACTGATTCAGTAGGAAAGTAGATTGGACAAACTTTCTAACAATTCAAACCACGTGCAAATTGAAGTTCGGGAGCGTCGAGGGCAAGTCCGCAAAATTTGCAATGTTTTGTAGCATTAATGCGCCTCAGACACAATCCTATGCGCCCAGAAAGGGCTGTAGGCAATACGCAGTGCATCCACCATCTTCTGCATATCCCTAATAGCTTTGCATTTTCCATTGGAGTGTTTGGAATCAAATGGAGCCTTTACTCAAATCTGCTATGCACGTGTGCTAGGACACCCACGAGATATGTTGGGAAAAATTCGGCTATAAAATAAATTCCAGAGGACAATTTCATTGATAACGTTACAATTACAAAATACATAAACGAAACAGATTACATAGAACAGAGATACAAATAGATTTACAGAAGATAAACTGAGTCCTGTGTGATGCCACTGTCTCCTTAAGAAAAATTCTCCATCTACCGTGGGTATTGTAGGTTGCACCAGCTTCTTCCTCCCAGAGTTGGCTCGGCTAAACCGCAAGCCGTCGGCATACCCTGTCGACCGCCTTGGCGATCTGAGTATCACCTATCTATCTCTCTCTCTCTCTCTCTCTCTCTCTGTCTCTCTCTCTCTCTCTCTCTCTCTCTCTCAAAGAACAATCTGCTGGAAGAATGTAGCACTCGAATTTTTTTTTGATCCTGTCACCCAAAATGTGAGCCTCCTTTTCTAGAGTGATGGTGACAATTGTAACTCCAGAAGATGAATTGCAGCCATCAAATGTTGAAATCAAATATGCCTTTTGAATGAGGGAGGTTACAAGAATGAATTTACAATCATGGAGTGGTTTCGGAGGTGACAAAATTCACACATCAATATGTCTATTTATTGTGGTGCATCCGGATACAATAAGCCCGGAACATGCTTGGTTGCCTTGAAAGACCCTCCGGTAGGCCCCATTTCATTCATCCGAAATTCTATAAAACTTCCAACAAGATATACATAGCTTCCGACATATGTAGAAGGAAAATGCTAAAAACAGCCTCAGTTTCAATTCTATGCCAAAGGATGATGATATGAATTATGATACTAAAGGAAAAAAAAGATCCAATTCCGAAAAATAAGAGCAGATAAGATAAAAGCATTGCATCCCAATTTATTCGGAGGCATTACGACGACTCCCCAAAAGAAAGAAACCCTCGCGCAAGTAGAGAAGCTTCAAGGAAGCCTCGGCTCCAAAAGAAAGAGGAAGCTCAACGGGCAATAATCAAAGGAACCCTCACCCGAAGGGACCCTCAAATGTTGAACTGAATACACAACGTGACTGCCCCCAACTTCTGTGGAGAGGCTGGATGAAGTACATAGAGCCTCATCTTTCCCAAAGCCACACTTATCAGAATGGACTTGTAGTGTAGTGTTCAGCATGCGCCCGAGGCGCATTAAAGTGCGCCTGGGCGCTTAGGATTGAGCCTGAGGCGCATTAATGCTCCAAAACATACAAAACTTTGCGGACTTGCCCTGGATACTTCCAAACTCCAATTTGCGCGTAATTTGAACCATTAGAAAGCTTGTCCAATTCATTTTCTAGCCCAAATAGTTTGTATCAAAAATCGTTTGTACATCAAAGGAAGTGACCATCTTATCCTCGATGGGTAAAAGTAAGATACATTTCAGTAAAACGCATGTATGTTTCTCATTTTAAATTGGATCAAGACCCATTATATATCAATAAATAGTGTTTTTAAAGTACTAAAAGATGGTGGTATCCAACCAAAAAAATATTTGCATTCCGTTTATGAAAATTGGGTAGAAACAAGACAACTACCAAAAGCGTCGAAGCCACTAAGGCTAAAACGCGTTCTACACTTCATTTGGTAATCAAATTTCTAATTCTAAGGTAATTCTTCTTTGCATAAGTGTACCACAACGTTCATAGAGTATCCACACTTCATCAGAGTTTAGGAAAAACCAATTCATCTTTGACATTCGCCCAAAGCGGGGCTTGAATATTTTCAAATTCAAAAATTGGCATATAAAACTATCAACACAACAAAAATTGAGGTAATTTCCAAACGAGAATGCTGAAAAGGATTGATAGTATCTTCTATATTACAACTACGATCTTTAGTGCTGCCACAATGAATTTTTAACATGTTATATTCACGAAAATATATTCCTAACCCGAATACATTGGCAAAGTCCTCAAAATTTTTAGATTGCGAACTATTTTTAATGTAGTTGATAGTGGAGATTATGTTTCCGAAGTGTGTTAGTTGATTTTTACTATTTTGATCATTTGAAACTATTTTGTGTGTTTGGTAGTGGTGAAAGTGGCGGTGAAGTGACGGTGGTGTAGTACTAAGTTGTTTCACCGAGGATCAAAACCAAACAGTCCTCACACATGAATTGATGAGAGAAACTTAACTATTAATGGATCATACGCAATAGCATTACAAAAACACTCTCCAAAGTAGCACCCCTCTGAGCTTGACTCCCTCTGGTTATCTCTCACCCTTCCCACAAGTCTCGCCTTGGGTGAATCCTAATGATGAAACGGTTTTTGATTATTTGATGAAGTGCAGAGAGTCTTATGAGTCTTGTGGACACTCTTACAAAATGAATGAGTACCCTGTAACAAGGGATGTGTGCATCAATTGGAACATAGAATGTGTAAATGGGCGCCAAAACATCATTTAGCCTTTGTCGCTCCGATAATCTTAGAATCAGTCTTCCTTCGACTAACTTTTCATAAATAAAATTTCATTATTTTAATTATTCGTGTCCATCACCTTTTAATAAAGTGAAAACGTTATTTATTATTGAATTATTTGTCTTAATCCGATTTAAAATGAGAGCGATACAAGTGTTTTACTGAAATGATTTATATTTCGACCAATTGAGGGTAAAATGGTCATGTATTTTGATGCACAAAATATTTTTCATCAAAACCAATTCGGTAAGAAAGTAAATTGGACAAGCTTTCTAACGGTTCAAACCACTCGCAAATTGGAGTTCGGGAGTGTCTTGGGCAAATTTGCAAAATTGGACTATGCACCCGGGGCGCATTGAAGTGCTCCTGGGGGCATAGGATTGCGCTTGAGGCGCATTAATGCTGCATAACATGTCAAACTTTGAGGACTTGCCTCCGGATACTCCCTAACTCTAATTTACACAGGATTTGAACCGTTAGAAAACTTTTCCAAGGAAAACAAAGGTGTCAGGGTTGAAAATACAAAGACCAAGGAAATTGCTATAGCCCTGATTAAAAAAGAGAGGAAAATACAATAGCAAACATAACATCATTTACTGCTACTCTTCCGAACTTAGCCCTAAATTATTTCGATGAACTTTTTTTTTCCATATGATACACTTTCTTCAACTGGCGGTGTTTTCATCAGGAAGTGCATAGCCTAGACCAGGACTTCTACTTTATAGCAGAAGTTATGGGGATTTCCGGAAGGTTGCATACATCTTTCATATTCATTTTTCTTAATGCCGAGAGACAAACAGGGAAAAACAGAAATCCTAGCATCTAGGGGGCCAAAGATACCATGTTGGAAAGGACGGACTAAGGAGCAGTTCAATGGATGAGTGTGTGGCGGGGATAAAGTTTATTTCTTCTCTTCTTGGAGCATGGTATGTTACATACTACTACTGCTTATATAATATGTCCTTCTTATGGGGCTAATTACTTAATCACCTTTCTGTAGGTACCATGTCTTTCTGGAAGTGGAGGAATATCAGAGCTGCGGATTCTGGTGAGTAACTTTGATATGGTTGTCATACTTGGCGTACCATCTGATTTCAAACCAAATGTACTTGCTCACAGTCTTTTACTGTGTTTTTGGTTCCGACTTTATGATATTCATCACTCTCCATTAGTACAACAGAAGTAAATAAGTCTTTGAGCTGAGCCTGAGAGTAAAGATAAAAAGAAGGTTGGGAAGGATTTCGACCATTATAATTGGAATCTGCTTAGATACTGACCGCTCATTTTCCGTTGACTAGTACATTGCAATATGCCTTTTATGGATTGCAATCTTGCTCCTTGAACCTATTGCCTAGGTTCTGAAAAGAGTTGCATGAGTCAGACTTGCTTTTGTTTCTTCATTCTAATCCTCAAAGAATTGTCCTAGTGGTTATCATGAATACCTTACTAGTCAATCTTCCATTGATGAAAAATTCTGAATGGAGGGGCTTTTGACAAAAGTAGAGCTTTTTTCTTGGTGTCTGACTCACCAGCTGCTTGTGCTTCTGTCGCCATAAAAGCAACATTTGTAAAGTTCTCTCTTCAATGAAGGTACCGCCTCTTACTAAGTTTAACTGTATAACTTTGATGTTTTTACTAATAGTCATTCAATAAAAACTAATAGTCATTCAATATTCAGTAAGTGGTAAGAAACAATGGCTTCAGTGTTGTTTTTACAGGGGGATAATTTTGTATGGTGAAACTTGTTTCTTATTGCATCCTAAGCTGACATGATATTGTGCTTTCTGGCTCGGTATGTTGTGTTTTCATTGGCCACGAAGTAGCTCAAAATTCTTCTTTGATATGTAAAGCTCATCAATTTCGTGTTTATTTATACAAGTAGTTGCTTTTTCTTCTGAATCCGTCTCTTTTGTTTTCAATGACAAATTGGTTCTCCTCTTGATTAGGTAACAATATCTCAGAGTATAGTTATTGGAAGTTTCAGTGACCACAACTTTAGTACTCCTCTTGATTAGGTAACAATATCAAATTTGTACTCCTCTTTTTCTTCTGCCTTTTACATTTCAGGAATCCCCAGAGGTGGCCATGTGAACACAACTTTAGTACTTTAGAAATAAAGCATGTAAACCGTACCATGCACCATGTGAACTGTTGAATGCCAGCTCCAAGCAGCATCTATCCTTACATAATCTCTTAAACAGTTCTCCTGTAGTTGGAGTTCAATTTTTCTTTCTAGTTCCTTTCTTTATTTTATATCAGAATATGAATAAAATTCAAGAGCGTAGGATGCATTACAGTGATTGACTTTATGGAGACGCCTATGGAATAACAAAAATTAAAAATGATATAATGGGTAAAATGACCTATTAGTAGTAAAATTGGCGACTCATAGACTAATATCGGTCTTCCAACTAAAAGATTTATCGTCTATCTAGCTGTCTACGTCACCGAACTTTAATTATGAATGATAGTTTATGAGAGGAATGAAAGTAATCCAGCTCTCAATTTTTTTTATCTTTATGACATCTTGCTTCTGATCGTGCTCCTATGAAAAGAGGTGTAGATCTTTCGATTGAGCAAATCACCCGAATGGCTCGCACAAACATCTCAACCCGCTTGGGTTCGTTTTTCTTGTTCAAACTTCAAAGTGAACTTTTGGTCTTGTATTGTTTAGGTAGCGTGAAGGAAGCTTTTTTTAAGTGCTTAATCTGATAATTGAGACTTAACAAGAGCCTGACGCTTTAAAGGCACTGTAAATTTGCATACAAGGTAGGAAGGTTTGAACTTTGAGGGGATGTTTTATTGCTATTGCATTTGGTGATGCTCACTTTAAGGGAACTAATCACTAAGGGTGTTTTTCTGAGAGTAATAATGTGCCCGTTGTCACACAAATTTTCATTTTTTCAGCAGGAAAAAAAAAAACATGCGCTTTTAGTGCTCTATTGAATTGGTGAAAGCTTCCATGCGATGCTGAATGGTGCAACTTGCATGAGGTTTGGTTATCTCAGAAAGAACACCTAATCGTATCTGTTCTGTTACCAGATTCAGGTGTGTCCAGCCTATTAGGTACATAGCCAGAGTTAAGCCAAACAACCTAATGCACACCTCTTTCTTCTGTTCCCTTTCCTTCAGCATTTTATCTTTTTCTTGCCTTTGGAATTCCATTTTATTCTTGTTTACCGACATGACATGTGCTTATATTGAGGGATGTTGCTCTACTGCACCTTGTACGAGGTTTTTTTAATGAATTTAAACTCAAATATATGACTAGTTTCGTCAAGTAGTTCAACTAGCTGGTCCGACCTCTCAGTTATACATACAATACCGAGAAGGCAATAAACATTGAAATTAATTCTGATCAATCTAAACACAAGCTAACCGACACATTCCTCGAAGGCCCTTTTAGCATTTTCTGTACTTAATTTATGTGAACTGTGTCATAAGATTGATGTTGCCTTTCGAAAGATTTTCTGTCCAGGAGCAAGGATTGGTTAGGGGTCATAAGCTGTTTTCCTTTGCATGAAAACTTGCCAACGTCGGCCAAAGTGAGCCCACCATTCTTTCTGCGTCGTGTAGTGTGGCAAATATTGCTTTACTCCAAGGTGGGCTGCCTCACAGAAATCCAGAATCCTTTTGTTCTGAGTCAAAATGTGTACTAAGCCATCGGTTCTTGTGGAAGAGGGAACTGCAGAGGTAAGGAATGCCACCAGATAGAAAACATCTTCTTCTGGAAGAACAGCCGAAGTTCTCTTGTCGCACCTGAAAAAATTCAAAAAAAAAAAAAAAAGCGTAAATTTATTGTTTCTAAGACATACTTTGAGGATTTGTTTAGAGGAAATGTTTTCTTTTCATTTGGCCTTACTTTGACTTGTGAACTGGGTAGATGAGGATTGGTCCATTGCTTGTATCTGTAAGAATGTTGCCGAAAACTTCTTTTGCAAAATCCTGTATTTTGCTTCTGGGAATAAGAAGATTGGGCAGAGGAGGCTTTCCATGCTTCCGGTATCATCTTCCAAACATTCAAAGCTCTGGAACACGATGTTTTCGATGCGATCAAGCCCATGTTTCAACACGTGTATACCGTTGGCCCCCTCCAAATGCTGCGCAACTCGGCTTCCACTGGCACCGGTGATCATCTCGAATCAGTTTCCTTCAATCAACACGGGGACGGAATCCGTTGCCTAGAATGGCTCAACTCCATGAAACCCAATTCAGTTGTATACATAAGCTTTGGTGATCTAGCGGTCATGACCCCGCAGCAACTATGTGAGTTTGCTTGGGGCATTTGCAATAGCAACCAGCCATTTCTTTGGATAATTACACCAGATTTTGCCAAGGGCCAATTGGCAACTCTGCCACTCGAGTTCTTGGAAAAGACTAAATAAAGGGGTCTGATAGCCACATGGTGCCCCCAGGAGCAAGTTCTTGCCCACCCTTCAGTCGGAGTGTTTGTGAGTCATTTTGGGACTAGCTCAATGCTTGAGAGCATTTGTGCTGGAGTGACTATGATCCGTTGGCCGTATTTTGGTAATGACCATCAAGAGACCTGCCGGTATAGCTGTAACCGATGAGGTATCGGGATGAAGATCAACGAGGATATGGAGAGGGAAGAAGTGGAAAGTCTAGTTCACGAGTTGATGTTGTAGGAGGACGTGGGTAAAGCGATGAAGAGGAAGGCAATGGAGTGGAAGAAACTAGCAGCTGAGGCCAACAGTAAAGGCGGGTCATTGGCGAAAAGTTTCTACAACCTTTTGAAGGCATTATCAAGATCACAAAACTTTATGGGTCATCAAATTCTCAGCTCCTTATAAGTTTGGTAGGTTAGGTTAGCCAATGTTACGGTTCTTTTCTTTTCCTGTCGTGCTATCAACTGCTCAATTAGGTTGGTCTCCCGGGAATTAATGGAGGTGCGTGTAAACTGGCCACCCTGAAACATCAAAAGGCTAGGTTAGTCAATGATATGTACCCCTGTAACTACGAGTAATGAGTGCTCTTAATTTATTAGAACAAACACTTGTCAGTTTGAATTGTTCTTTGACTCCTTTCATAAGTATGGTTTCTGGTGCTTTTATTGGCAATCAAAGGAAATTGTCCCATTGTTGATGAAGGCCATCTAAAATGACTTAAACGAACAACAATCAACACAGCCCAAACTGGAAACCAGGTTCAGTTTTTGGATTATTGAGTTGGTAATAACGTCTGCATTTCCAATTAGAAGAATCTTTATTTCAGCTTTTACTGATAAAATTACCATACCTCAATTGTAAGTATATCATCATAATCCCATGGGGTTGAACCGGTGGTCAATGCCTGAGATTTAGAGGTTTACTCTCTCCTACATTTTGTGTTCGAAATCTCCTTGTGTTATCAATTCTTGTGGGACAATTTCATACAGAACTTTGTCGCGGTTTTAAGTAGGCTCCTCACAAGTGGACGGTGAAATTAAACTCATGAATTAATCTAGGTTCACATCAGCAAAAATTAAGTTTAGGAGTATATAACATGGTATACTCGATAATGGCATACACCCCAATAGAGTTGGCTGAGAGAAAACAAAACTAACAGTAACAAGCAGAGGGTTCGCGTCGCATGACCAACGATTGAGAACTGAACTATTCTTGGACCAGAAAATTAATTAAGAAAATATACTCTGTATAAAAAAAAGGAGTGATTTTGGGAGTGCGGTTAACAATTTGGGGAGTGTAAAAATCACTCCCTAAAAAAAACTAAAAATCAGTCCAGGATAAATTTAGCCAATGTCGCGAACACGTACTTTAGCCTTTGTCGCTCCTATGATCTTTGAATCGGTCTCCCTTTGACCAACTTTTTATAAATAAAACTTTATTGTTTTAATTTATTTGTTTGCATTGTATTTCAAGATAGTGAAAACCTTATTTATCATTATATAATTGGTCTTAATCTGATTTAAAAGAAGAGGGATACGAACGTTTTACTGAAATAATTTAATTTTTGACCAATTGAGGATAAAATGGTCATGTATTTTGATGTACAAATTAATTTTTAATGAAACCAATTCGGTACGAAATTTGATTGGACAAGCTTTCTAACGGTTTAAACTACGCGCAAATTGGAGTTCGGGAGTGTTCGGGGCAAGTCCGCAAAGTTAGTATGTTCTGCACCATTAATGCGCCTCAGGCGCAATCCTATGCGCCCAGGCGCTTTTCAATGCGCCCCGGGCGAATCATGAACATGCACAACAAGTCCAACTTTATGAACTTGCCCCGGACACTCCCGAACTCAAATTTGCGCATGGTTTGAACCGTTAAAAAGCTTGTCCAATTTAGTTTCTAGACAAAGTAGTTCCTTTTAAAAATCATTTGTACATCAAAATAAGTGACCATTTTACCCTTGATGTGTCAAAATATGATTCAATCCAGTAAAACTCATGTATGTTTCTCATTTTAAATTGGATCAAGACCCATTGTATTTCAATAAATAGTGTTTCTAAAGCACTAAAGGATGGCGGAATCCAACCATAAAAGTGATTGTGTTTCGTTCATGAAAACTGGGTAGAAACAAGACAACTGCAAAAATCGTCGAAGCCACTAAGGCTGAAACACGTTTTACGTTTCATTTGGTAATCAAATTCCTGATTCTAAGGTATTTCTTCCTAACTTAAGTGTTTCATGGTGTTCATAAAATATCCACACTTCGTCAAAGTGTAGAAAGAACCATTTCATCATCGAAACTTCAGGAAGTCTTTGCTACCCCTTGAGTTCCCTTTGTTCTGCTTTTCAGCACGGTAATTCCTTTCTTCTTTCTGTTTTGGTTTGGGCCTTGTCTTGTACATGGCAGGTTTTTATGTTAGACTCTCAAGGATATCCAATATCCCCTTGGTCCATGTTTTTTGGTTTGTTTTTCTTAATGAAAAGCAACTTACTGAAACAAACCTCTACTAAAGCTCATTGAGTGGACTCGTGTTGTGCATCGAGAATCAAAACTAAACAGTCACACACAAATTGAGAGAAACTTAACTATTAGTGGATCATACGCAATAACATTACAAAAAAAAACTCTCAAGAGGAGCACCCCTTTGGGCTCGACTCCCTCAGCTGGTTATCTCTCACTCTCACCACAAGTCTTGCCTTGGATCAATCCTAATGATGAAATGGTTTCTAATTATTTAATGCATCATAGAGAGCTCTATGAACCTTGTAGACACTCTTACAAAATGAAGGAGAACCCTAGAACTAGCCACTAGGGATGTATGAATCGAATGGAACTTAGAATGTGGAAAGGGGCGCGGAAACATACTTTAGCATTTGTCACTTCAATGATCTTTGAATCGATCTCCTTTTGACCAACTTTTCATAAATAAAATATCATTACTTTAATTGTTCATTTCCATCATCTTCTAATACAGTGAAAGCCTTATTTATCATTATATATTTTGTCTTAATCTGATTTAAAATGAGAGCGATACGAGTGTTATACTGAAATGACTTATTTTTCAATTAATTAAGGGTAAAATGGTCATGTATTTTGATGTACAAAATATTTTTCATCAAAACTGATTCAGTAGGAAAGTAGATTGGACAAACTTTCTAACGGTTCAAACCTCGCGTAAATTGGAGTTCGGAAGCGTCCAGGACAAGTCCGCAAAATTTGATATGTTTTGCAGCATTAATGTGCCTTAGGCGCAATCATATGCGCCCAGCAAGGGCAGTAGGCAATACGAAGTGCATCCACCATCTTCTGCCTATCCTGATAGCTTTGCATTTTCCATTGGATTGTTTGGAATCAAATGGAGCCTTTACTCAAATCTGCTATGCGCGTGTGCGCGGACACCCACGAGATATGTAGGGAAAAATTTGGCAATAAAACAAATTCTAGAGGACAATTTCATTGATAACGTTACAATTACGAAATACATAAACAAAACAGATTACATAGAACAGAGATACAAACAGATTTACAAAAGATGAACCGAGTCCTGTGTGATACCACAGTCTCCTTAAAAAAAATATTCTCCGCCTACCAAGGGTGTTGTAGGTTGCACCAATGTCTTCCTCCCAGGATCGGCTCAACTAAACCGCAAGAGGCATCGGAACACTACTGTTAACCACCTTGGCTAACTAAGTAGCACCTCTCTCTCTCTCTCTCTCTCTCTCTCTCAAAGAACAATCTGCTGGAAGAATGTAGCACTCGAATTTTTTCTGATCCTCACACCCAAAACGTGAGCCTCCTTTTATAGAGTGATGGTGACAATTGTACCTCCAGAAGATGAATTGCAGCCATCAAATGTTGAAATCAAATCTGCCATTTGAATGAGGGAGGTTACAAGAATGAATTCACAATCATGGAGGGCTTTCGGAGGTTACAAAATCCACACATCAATACGTCTATTGATTGTGGTGCGTCTGGATACAATAAGCCCGGAACATGCTCGGTTGCCTCAGGAGACCCTCCGAAGCCCCGATTTCATTCGTCCGAAATTCTGTAAAATTTCCAACAAGATATACATATCTTCCAACATATGTAGAAGGAAAATGCTAAAAACAGTCTCAGTTTCAATTCTATGCCAAAGGATGCTGATATGAATTATGATACTGATGGAAAAAAAGATCCAATTCCGAAAAGTAGAGCAGATAAGATAGAAGCATTGCATCCCAATTTATTCAGAGGCATTACGCTGACTCCCCAAAAGAAAGAAACCCTCCCGCGAGTAGAGAAGCTTCAAGGAACCCTCGGCTTAAGAAGAAAGAGGAAGCTCAACGGGCAATAACCGAAGGAACCCTCACCCGAAGGGACCCTCAAATGTCGAACTCAATACACAACGCAATTGCCCCCAACTTCTGTGGAGAGGCTGGATGAAGTACATAGAGCCTCATCTTTCCCAAAGTCACACTTGTCAGAATGGACTTGTAGTGTAGTGTTCAGGATGCGCCCGAGGCACATTGAAGTGCGCCTGGGCGCATAGGATTGCGCCTGAGGCGCATTAATGCTCCAAAACAAACATAACTTTGCGGACTTGCCCTGAATACTTCCGAATTCTAATTTGCATGTGGTTTGAACCATTAGAAAACTTGTCCAATTCACTTTCTAGCCCAAGTAGCTTGTATCAAAAATCATACATCAAAGTGACCATCTTATTCTCGATGGGTAAAAATAAGATACATTTCGGTGAAACGCATATATATTTCTTATTTTAAATTGGACTCATTATATATCAATATATAGTGTTTTTTAAAGTACTAAAAGATGGAGGAATCCAACTATAAAGATATTTACGTTTCGTTTTTGAAAATTGGGTAGAAACAAGACAACTACAAAAATCGTCAAAGCCACTAATTAAGACAAAAACACATTCTACTCTTCATTTGGTAATCAAATTCCTAATTCTAAGGTAATTCTTGTTTACACAAGCGTACCACAGCGTTCATAGAGTATCCACACTTCATCAAAGTTTAGGAAAAACCATTTCATCATTGGCATTTGCCCAAAGCGGGGCTTAAATATTTTCAAATTAAAAAATGGGTGTCTAAAACTATCAACACAACAAAAATTGAGAAGATTTCCAAACGAGAGCACCGAAAAGGGTTGACAATATCTTCTATATTTCAATCTACTGCAACCACATTACAACTACGATATTTAGTGCCACCACTACGACTTCCTAACATTGTATATTCAGGAAAATATATATATTCTCAACCCGAATACATTGGTAAAGTCCTCAAAATTTTTAGAGTGCGAAATATTCTTAATGTAGTTGATAGTGGAGATTATGTTTCCGAAGTGTGTCGGTTGATTTTACTATTGCGATCATTTGAAACTATTTTGTGTGTTTGGTTGTGGTGAAAGTGGTGGTGAAGTGAAGGTGGTGTAGTACTAAGATGTTTCACCGAGAATCAAAACCAAACAGTACTCACACATGAATTGATGAGAGAAACTTAACTATTAATTGATTATACGCAATAGCATTACAAAAACACTCTCCAGAGTAGCACCCCTCTGAGCTCGACTCCATCTGGTTATCTCTCACCCTTCCCACAAGTCTCGCCTTGGGTGAATCCTAATGATGAAATGGTTTTCGATTATTTATGAAGTGTAGACAGTCCTATGAATCTTGTGGACACTCTTACAGAATGAATGAGTACCCTATAACAAGGGATGTGTGCATCAAATGGAACATAGAATGTGTAAATGGGCGCCAAAACATCATTTAGCCGTTGTCGCTCCGATAATCTTAGAATCAATCTCCCTTCGACTAACTTTTCATAAATAACATTTTATTATTTTAAGTATCCTTGTCCATCTCCTTTTAATAAAGTGAAAACCTTACTTATCATTGTATAATTTGTCTTAATCTGATTTAAAACGAGAGCGATACGAGTGTTTTACTAAAATGATTTATATTTCGATCAATTGAGGGTAAAATGGTCATGTATTTTGATGCACAAAATATTTTTCATCAAAACCAATTCGGTAGGAATGTAGATTGGACAAGTTTTCTAACGGTTCAAACCACTCACAAATTGGAGTTTGGGAGTGTCTTGGGCAAATTCGCGAAATTGGACTTGTTTGCAGTGCTCAGGATGCACCTGGGGCGCATTGAAGTGCGCCTGGGCGCATAGGATTGCGCCTGAGGCGCATTAATGCTGCATAACATGTCAAACTTTACGGACTTGCCCTGGACACTCCCTAACTCCAATTTACGCGTGATTTGAACCGTTAGAAAGCTTGTCCAATTTACTTTCTATCCCAAATGGTTTGGATCAAAAATCATTTGTACTTCAAAGGAAGTGACCATCTTACTCTCGATAGGTCAAAATTAGATTCATTCTGGAAAAACATGAGTATCTTTCTCATTTTAAATTGGATAAAGACCCATCACATATCAATAAATAGTGTTTTTAAAGTAGTAAAAGATGGCGGAATTCAACCATAAATATACTAGAAACAATACCACTACAAAAGTCGTTGAAGCCAACCGACCCTCTTCTGTGTCATGGCGCCCGCTTGGGCCAGTGGTCGGGCACTTTAGAGCAGCTTTGGTGGGTCGGGTGGTGCCCCAGCTTGTTTCAGTTGGTGGCTTTCGGCACACTTGGCTGGCAACGACTTTCAAGAAGGATCAGATCCATCGATAGAGCTTGTTTGTTTGGAGGCTTTGAAAACTCTGCGTGAGGTCTCTAATACATTTTCTTTATCTATCTCTCTCCACTCAAATCTCCTTCAAAATCTAAAACAAACAATCCCTGTGACCAGGGGCGGATCCAGTGTAAGCACAGACCCAGCTGAAAATTGGGCCCCAAGGAAGGATCCCAAGTCGAAATTTGAAATATATATAAAATATCCCGAATATTTCCACAAGTGCTTGGTTGTTCCAGTGGAAGGAAGCAGTCTTCCCTCAGACTAAACCCAGGTTCGAATCTTAGTGCCTACATTCTTTATTTTTTGTGTTTAATGGTTAAAACACGTGCCTCTTCATGTGTTTTTTTTAGTGTACAGACCTCAAACCCAAACGTAAACTATCTCATCTACCATTGGTACCACAAACTCATTTACAATAGTGTAATTTCCTACACAAATCAATTACTATAATTCTAAGTTCCACAAAAAATAAAATAAAAAGTATGTATTTTTCTTTAAATTTTTTTTACAAACTCAACATTAACTACCACTAACATGAAAAATATTTGATGAATATATACACTTATTTTTTAATTAAATAATAAAAATTGATGTGAGTTAGCCTACAACTTTGAAACATATAAGATCGCTATTAAAGGAGTGACCCATCTGTCAAAAATTTCTGGATCCGCCACTGCCTGTGACTCCTGAGCAGTTGACCTGCGCCTTCCTAATCTACTAGCATGGAGCTTGGAGGGACCTTATTTGCGAGCAAGGACATGCAATACTATCCATGTCCAGTTCTTGACTCCTCTTTGTGTCCGACGTCGAGGTTTGATTGCGGAGGTACTACTGGCTAAGAAATAAGTACATTGTTAGCGTACGTGTGGATGTTCCGAAAAAGTTTGAACCAACAATCAAGAACTCGAGCCGTACATTTTGAATGTATGGTCTCACCCACACGTACCCGACGATGCTTAGCGTTCATTGCAAGACTTCTGCCACGAAAGGCGGAACCAGGAAATTATTCTATTATGGGCTAACCTATAAATATACATACATACAGACATACAGTCAGTCAGTCTCAAATGAGGACCACCTCATTTTAGTTAAAATGCGGACCTCCTCATTTCTCCCATTTTCCGATCGAATTTCGATGATCCAAATCACTCAATATGTATAAACCAAAAAAATACAAACTTGTACATAAATACACAAATGTTCAAAATAAACAAAGGAAAAGTACAAAAAAAATACCTATTGAAGTTGTACCCTACAAAAATGTACCCTATCAATTTATGATATATTCACAGTTTTGAAGAACGATATCCTCTCTTCTTATTTGGTTGTTCCATTATAATTTAAACCTAAAAAAGTAAGATTGTAAGAATTAACATTTTAAAATTTAAACACACCCGTCAATGCTCTACATCAACTTAATCAGTAAAAATCTACACACAGCAGCCAGTGCTTTGTATTTAACAATATAAGAGCAAATCTAAGCACACCAGCCAGTGCTCTACATTTAATAACATAAGTACAAATTTAAGTACACCCACCAGTGCTCAGCATAATAAGAAAATATATATCAGATATGAAGCCTCACAATTCGACGTACTTTAGTGATATTTTTGCACAAGTGCGAAAATAAATAAAAGTAAGCCGGGCTTTGCTTCACCAAATTATATGCTGCCGTAAAAGTAGCAAAAACATACACTAACACACCAAGCTTCTCTTAAGGGCACGTTTAACTTGTTAAGTTAAGAACTTTCCCTTTTCCTATCAAATTTTGATGATCCGAACCGTTCAATGTGTGCAGAATGTGATTTTAAGGATACGTGAGAAAAATTGCTAAAAAATATGATCGGGAAGGGCTTGATCCGAACAATTTTCATAAAAATGCATTTACAGTGTTTTTATGAAAAACTGCTCGGATCAAGCCCTTCCCGATCATATTTCTTGTTGATTTGGCACTTGTACTCTTAAAATTACATTGTAAACACATTGAACGGTTCGGATCATCAAATTTTGATCGAGAACAATATCAAACTCTTGAGGTTCTTAACTTAGCAAATTAAGAGCGCTCCTAGTAGAAGGAGACTGTACGGTAATAATCTAATAGAATATATAATAATCATAGTAAAAATATGATTAGTAAATATTCTATCTAGACGATCAACGTTCATTTTGTCGGAAAATATGATTGGATCAATCCATTAGAAATTTGGGTCTAGATTCTCTTCGGTCCATTAATAGTCCACATTTAGACCGTTGGTTGGCATATTTCAATGGTTTGGCTTTGTTAATCAATTCTTAGCGTAAGAATTGAAAAACAAATCTAAATCCTTGATTGCGGCAAATGGACTGTCTAAATCATGATGGTCTCCTCCCATAAAAACATGAACCGGAGGGAAGCGGGGGCTCTGCTGTGCGCAAGGCACAGTAGCCCCTACCCCCACTCTCAAACTCTCAAACGGTACCGTTTGGGACAAAAAAAAAATCTTTAAGTTATCTATTTGGAATCCTATAAGTTATCTATTTGGAATCCTATGAAGCAGAAACGTGATTATATGAAGCAGAAACGTGATTATAAGAACCATAGAGATAAAATTTAATTATGCCTCTTTAGAATAATATGATCAGAATAATAAGATCTTCATACTGGTTCAAACTGATTAAAAATTAGAGCAGTTAATTTTTTAACCATATTTTTTAATATATAAACGGTCTAAAAAATTAAGTGCTCTAATTTTTAATCCATTTAACAAGTGTAAAAATCTTATTATTCTAATCATATTATTCTAAAAAGACATCATTAACTATTGTCTTCAAGGCTCTAATAATCACGTTTCTGCTCCGTAAGATCCTAAATAAAGAGCAAATACTTAATTATGAGACTTCTAGTAGAATTATATGTTCAGAATAATAAGATCTTCGCACTTGTTCAAACCGATTAAAAATTGAAACACTTAATTTTTTAAATTTTTTTACGGTTTATATATTAAAAAAATATGGTTAAAAAAGTAACTGATCCAATTTTTAATCAGTTTGAACCGGTATGAAGATCTTATTATTCTGATTATATTATTCTAAAGAAACATAATTAAATTTTGTCTATATGGCTCACGTTTCTGCTCCATAGAATTGCAAATAAATAACTTAAAGTATTTTTTTTTATCCCAAACGGTACCGTTTGGCAGTGGGGGTAGGGGGTACTGTGCGCAACGCACAGCAGAGCCCCCGCTTCCGAACCGGAGATGATCCATCTCCTTAGACGGATCCGACCCAATGGCCGAAACCGCGCGAAAATAAACAGTAGTTAAGGGGTTTTTTTCCCGTCTTCCCAACGGCTCGTTCGGTGTGACACTTCGCAATTAAGATTCTCTCACCACCGGCGTCTCTCTCTCTCTCTCTCTCTCTCTCTCTCTTCACTGGATCGTCTTTTTCCGATCAATTTTAAGCACCACTGATTCACTGAGAGGAGCAATCTAGGTAACCCTGCCTCTTTCTCCCCCATGAATCTGAATTTATGCTTAAGATTAGGGCTTTTCGGAATTAGGGAAAGTTTACAAGTGTTGTTGCCTCAGGTTTAGGGTTTTCTCCACATGAAATTCTCTCTCTCTCTCTCTCTCTCTCTCTCTCTCTCTCTCTCTCTCTCTAAATATACATACATACATGTATGTATACTCACGCACACACATTTGTAGGTTGTTCAGACTGACCGTATGCAATTCGAGAAAATCTGATTATTAGTCCAATTGTTCTCGTTAAGAATTGGCATGCCAGTATTAAATGTTTCTTGGAGATTTGCGAATTTTTCTGTCATAAAAAGGTTAGAACATTTTTCTCCACAACTTTTGTAAAGTGACTTGAGATATCGAGTGGAGGTTACTATTTATTTACCTCGTAATGTCCAAAATACTGTGAACACATTAACATGGGTTGTTGACGGCAATTCAACATGTAGTCTGCTGTCAATGTCTTTGTATGTGGTTGATTTAACACCAATAGCACATGGCTATACACATTTTTGTTGGTATTAGTGAGTTATTTTCTTTTGTAGTGGAAAATACTTTAGCGATGCATCCCTATTAGATTCGACAAAATTAAAGAGGAGATTTAATTTCATTTGTTTAGGTAGAAGTGAACAATTAAAACTTCGCGTTGGAGAGAATGTCTTTTGCTTCCATTTTATCTTTTTAAGTAAGAGGGAACCTCTTAGGTCTTTTCTTACTATGAGTCCTTGCACGCTTTTTGTTGCCTCTATGATGGGAGTGAAAATTCCTTTTTGTTTCTTCCTTTTCATAGATATATTTGCCACTATCTATGTAGATTAGAGATTGTGACGGGGAAATGGCTAGTCATCAATCTGTCTCAATGCCACCGTGTAAGTTTGATCACGGGAATTAGCCTCTCTGCATTAAGAAAAATGAAATTGAAAGGTGTATGCAACCTTCCGTAAATCCCCATAACTTCTGCTATAAAGTAGAAGTCCTAGCTCTAGGCAAGGCCTATGCACTTCCTGATGAAAACACGGCCAGTTGAAGAAAGTGTATCATATGCATGGAAAAAAAAGTTCATCAAAATAATTTAGGGCTAAGTTCGGAAGAGTAGCAGTAAATGATGTTATGTATGCTATTGTATTTTCCTCTCTTTTTTAATCAGGGCTACAGCATTTTCCTTGGTCTTTGTATTTTCAACCCTGACACCTTTGTTTTTTGGGTAACTGAGAGATTTCATAAAAGATCAAACAAAAAAGACAAGAAGTAAAGCCTTCTAACAAACAAACCTAGAGTCAACAAAGAAGGATACATCAACAACAACAAACAGAGAAAAACAAGAAATCCTAGCATCTAGGGGGCCAAAGATACCATGTTGGAAAGGAAGGACTAAGGAGCAGTAGATTAAACAATGGATGAGTGTGCGGCGGGGATGAAGTTTATTTCTTCTCTTCTTGGAACATGGTATGTTACATACTACTACTGCTTATATAAGATGTCCTGCTTATGGGGCTAATTACTTAATCACCTTTCTGTAGGTACCATGTCTTTCTGGAAGTGGAGGAATATCAGAGCTGCAGATTCTGGTCAGTAACATTGATATGGTTATGATACTTTGCGTACCATCTGATTTCAAACCAAATGTACTTGCTCACAGTCTTTTACTGTGTTTTTGGTTCCGACTTTATGATATTCATCACTCTCCATTAGTACAACAGAAGTAAATAAGTCTTTGAGCTGAGCCGGAAAGTAAAGATAAAAAGAAGGTTGGGTAGGATTTCAACCGTTATAATTGGAATCTGGAACACAGACTTTTACGTGTAGCATGCCCCATTTTGTCCGCTTAGAAACTGACCGCTCATTTTCCGTTGACTAGTACATTGCAATATGCCTTTTATGGATTGCAATCTTGCTCCTTGAACCTATTCCCTAGGTTCTGAAAAGAGTTGCATGAGTTAGACTTGCTTTTGTTTCTTCATTCTGATCCTCAAAGAATTGTCCTAGTGGTTATGAATACCTTACTAGTCAATCTTCCATTGATGAAAAATTCTGAATGGAGGGGCTTTTGACAAAAAGTAGAGCTTTTTTCTTGGTGTCTGACTCACCAGCAGCTTGTGCTTCTGTCACCATAAAAGCAACATTTATAAAGTTCTCTCTTCAATGAAGGTACCGCCTCTTACTAAGTTTAACTGTATAACTTTGAAGTTTTTACTAATAGTCATTCAATATTGAGTAAGTGGTAAGAAACAATGGCTTCAGTGTTGTTTTTACAGGCGGATAATTTTGTATGGTGAAACTTGTTTCTTATTGCATCCTAAGCTGACATGATATCGTGCTTTCTGGCTCGGTATGTTGTGTTTTCATTGGCCACGAAGTAGCTTAAAATTCTTCTTTGATATGTAAAGCTCATCAATTTTGTGTTTATTTATACGAGTAGTTGCTTTTTCTTCTGAATCTGTCTCTTTTGTATTCAATGACAAATTGGTACTCCTCTTGATTAGGTAACAATATCTCAGAGTAGAGTTATTGGAAGTTTCAGTGACCACAACTTTAGTACTCCTCTTGATTAGGTAACAATATCAAATTGGTACTCCTCTTTTTCTTCTGTCTTTTACATTTCAGAAATCCCAGAGGTGGCCATGTGAACTCAACTTTAGTACTTTAGAAATAAAGCATGTAAACAGTACCATGCACTATGTGAACTGTTGAACGCCAGCTCCAAGCAGCATCTATCCTTACATAATCTCTTAAACAGTTCTCCCATAGTTGGAGTTCAATTTTTCTTTCTAGATCCTTTCTTTATTTTATAGCAGAATTTGAATAAAATTCAAGTGGGTAAGATGCATTACAGTGATTGACTTTATGGAGAAGCCTATGGAATAACAAAAATTAAAAATGATATAATGGGTAAAATGACCTTTTAGTAGTAAAATTGGCGACTCAAAGACTAATCTCGGTCATGCAACTAAAAGATTTATCGTCTATCTAGCTGTCTACGTCACCGAACTTTAATTATGAATGATAGTTTATGAGAGGGATGAAAGTAATCCAGCTCTCAAATTTTTTTCTTTATGATATCTTGCTTCTGATCGTGCTCTTATGAAAAGAGGTGTAGATCTTTCGATTGAGCAAATCACCTGAATGGCTCGCACAAACATCTCAACCAGCTTGGGTTGGTATTTCTAGTTCAAACTTCATAGTGAACTTTTGGTCTTGTATTGTTTAGGTAGCGTGAAGATAGCTTTTTTTAAGTGCTTAATCTGATAATTGAGACATAACAAGAGCCTGATGCTTTAAAGGCACTGTAAATTTACGTACAAGGTAGGAAGGTTTGAACTTTGAGGGGATGTTTTATTGCTATTGCATTTGGCGATGCTCACTTTAAGGGAACTAATCACTAAGGGGGGGTTTCTCAGAGTAATAATGTGCCCCTTTGTCACACAAATTTTCATTTTTTCAGGAGGAAAAAAAAAAAAAAAAGCCATGTGCTTTTAGTGCTCTATTGAATTGGTGAAAGCTTCAATGTGATGCTGAATGGTGCAACTTGCATGAGGTTTGGTTATCTCAGAAAGAACACTTAATCATGTCTGTTCTGTTACCAGATTCAGGTGTGTCCAGCCTATTAGGTACATTGCCAGAGTTAAGCCAACCAACCTAATGCACACCTCTTTCTTCTGTTCCCTTTCCTTCCGCATTTTATCTTTTTCCCCCTCTCTCCCCCCTGGGTTGATTCATTAATAAATATTTATCTTTAGCTCATCTTTCTGTTATAAACATGAAATTGCTTAATTTCTTGCCTTTGGAATTCCCATTTTATTCTTGTTTACCGACATGACATGTGCATATTTTCAGGGATGTTGCTCTACTGCACCTTGTACAAGGTTGTTTAGTGAATTTAAACTCAAATATATGACTAGTTTCATCAAGTAGTTCAACTAGCTTGTCCGGCCTCTCAGTTATACATACAATACCGAGAAGGCGATAAACATTGAAATTAATTCTGATGAAGCTAACAGACACATTCTTCGAAGGCCCTTTTAGCATTTTCTTTACTTAATTATGGCACTGTGTCATAAGATTGATATAGCCTTTTGAAAGATTTTCTGTCCAGGAGCAAGGATTGCTAAGGGGTCATAAGCTGTTTTCCTTTGCATGAAAACTTGCCAACGTGGGCCAAAGTGAGCCCGCCATTCTTTCTGCGTCGTGTAGTGGGGCAAATATTGCTTTACTCCAAGGTGGGCTGCCTCACAGAAATCCAGAATCCTTTTGTTCTGAGTCAAAATGTGTTCTAAGCCATCAGTTCCTGTGGAAGAGGGAACTGCAGAGGTAAGGAATGCCACCAGATAGAAGACATCTCCTTCTGGAAGAACGGCTGAAGTTCTGTTGTCCCACCTGAAAAAATTCAAAAAAAAAAACCCGTAAATTTATTGTTTCGAAGACATACTTCGAGGATTTGTTTAGAGGAAATGTTTTCTTTTCATTTGGGCTTACTTTGACTTGTGAACTGGGTAGATGAGGATTGGTCCATTGCTTGTATCTGTAAGAATGTTGCCAAAAACTTCTTTTGCAAAATCATGTATTTTGCTTCTGGGAATAAGAAGATTGAGCCATGGGTGTGGGACTTCCCACAAGCCTTTTGATCTTAGTTTGACCTCCGACACATGAACTCTGTCCAAGAATTCTATGTATGAAACTTCTGATAGGAAAAGTGTTGAGGAAATATAGCCTAGTTGAGACAGTAAGTTCTCTATTTCCTGTACCAAGCAAAAGGAAAAAAAGAGAAGGTATTAGAGCCAGTATGTTAAAATACTTGGTACATATCTTGTTAGGGCAATATTGCTTCACCTTGTTTGTTGTATCGATTTCATCTGGGTTGAAGTGTTTGGCCAATTCAAGACAGAAGAGCTTTCGTCCATCTGATTCAAACTGGCGTGCTTGGACTGGGTCTTGAGGATTGAAGGATGATCTCCAATTGTTTAAGAGACCTGTCCTGTTTATTATTACAAATCCTTCAATGTAATCAAATGTGTTTTCTGCAGATATCAAATGCTCCTGGTCTCTGGTAAATGTGGAGAAGTCCGAGTACAGAACTCTTATCCATTTGACCTGTTAAATAAGATAATGTTATACAAGAGGTAAATCCTAGCAAACTGGAGTTCGATTAGGAGAGTCCCAAGTATGTGTTTACCATTTTTGGTGCTGGTTCTAGAGATATTCTTGCTCGTGTAATTATGCCGAACTGACCAAGTCCTCCAAGGACACCATGAAAGAGGTCTGCATTCTGCTCCTCTGAACAATTCAGAACCTCCCCTTTTCCTGCACATAGATTTCACTCAAATCTTTTAGCAAAAAAAAATTGTTGATTATAATCGTTTGGTGAGCAATTAGGACTATTGTTATAATTCTTTCATGAGAACAATGTACGCTCTAACACAAATATGACATAGATCCAACTTAGGCGTAGTGAGGGCTACATCCAGAATGTTTCTACCGCATATTTATTTTCCGGTACTTTTCTCGTCATTTTTTCTGCTAGTCTTATAACAGCTTTTATTGGACAAACCTGTAACAACTTCAAGCTGGTGGACATTACTGATCTGGGGGCCATGCCGGAAGGCCTGTCCACTAATCCCTGCATTTGACAAAGTACCTCCAACTGTCAGATGCAGGTAATCTGTCCAGGATTTCGGTGCTAATCCGTATTTCAATGTCTCCTGCAGGATGTTTATCCACAACTCGCCTCCATATGCATCTACGTAGGGACTTTTTCCGGTGTGAACCCGCATTTGCTTTTCTAGTCCGCTGAACGATTCCATGTTGATCACCACTCCTCGGTGCGCCTGTGCTTGTCCCTGAAGAGAATGCCCATGTCCTCTTGCTGCCACCGTCAGCTCCGAACCCAAACCCATCTGCCATACATGCATAATTGTGGTGGCAATATCGGAAACGGATTTCGGGTGTAGAACTGCCAAGGGCAGGAATTGGTGCCGGTTGCCAAAATCTCTTGCTGCATGATAGTTTTCGTCGAAACTCAAATGCCCGTCGAGGGAGAGGGTTTGGAATGAAGGTGTGCCCAGGAAACCGAAGTTGATATTGATAGTTATACAGCTTAAGATAAAGATCATGAAGCTTCTTAGGGAAAGAATGCTAATAGGCTGGTATCTCATTTTTTTCCCCTCTTATGAAAAGATAGCAGAAGCCCAAATATGAAGAACTCCTCGACTTTTGTGAGTTGTTTATTTGTGAGAAGAAAGGAAAAGCAGAGGTGAAGAGGAGCCCAAGGAAATGAAGGGGTTGAGGAGGGAATTTAAAGAGGGTGATTTTGAGTCATTGAGTGGTAAAGGTCAACCTATCTCCAGTGGTAAGAATCCGTATGAAGACTGCCTACTTGGGTTGGAGAGTTTTAAGGATTTTGCTTTTTAGTTCTCCTTTTTGGGATCTTTTGCTTTATAAGAGAAGCCATCCCTCACATAGGCCAAGTTGAAGAGAAAGTCACCAGAAAGAAAGATTTCGCAAATCTTTTTCCACTATTTCCCAACAGTGGCAACCACATTCCACTTCTTCCAACAAAGAGAAACATGTCTCCAAATATTTTCTTGGTATCCGTATTGAGGACACTTATGCCATTTTAAGAAAAAGTGACTCCGATGATAGGTAAAGCCCACATCTGTGTCTTTCTTGATAAATTCCAGTGCATTTCCTGGAACCCATTGTAGGTAACAAAACAATCATCGATTGCATATCTACGTCGGGATCGGATGAGGGGGACTAGCGGACCGGCTTTGATTCATGTGGGTCCAGGCAATTCGTGCGGGTCCAAGTGACACGTGAAACTCGAAGAAATGAGTGCTTTGTGGGGGTGAAGAGCTGTGATTGGTAATGCTGGGGACCCTTTTGCAACAGGCCAAGGGATGTGAAGATTGGACGCGGAGATGAGTACGTGAAGAAAATAGTGAAAGGCTTGACTTGACTCTTTCCAGCAATAGCTGTGAATGATTGTGTGTTTAAGTTCAAATGGCAAAGCTTTAACAATTGTGCTCTCTCTACATTTGGCTTTCCATTTCGAAGTGTTAATTCTTTCCCTCCACCTCCACTGGAAACAATGAAAAGCAAAATTCTAGGGGGTTCTGATTATAGTATGTCTCATGAGATCTGTTGAGCTCGGATACCGAAACATGTGGGAAACATTTCCATTTTTGCCTTTGCTCGGCAAAAGTCGGTTGGTAGTTTTAGTTAGTGAGATTTGAACTCCCATCAAATGCATGGGAGTACATGTTGCCTATGACTGAGCTAGCTTTCTTCTGCTAAATTTCACAAGAAATTACGCAACTGAGTTTCCTCTTGAGGAGTTCCTGGTAACTATGGTACCACCTAGCTACTTAGGCTTTGCATTGAGCTTCATTATGTCATTGCAAATGCAAGGACTGGTGGATGTTGTTTCTGGGTTCATTGTCAAAATGGACCACAAATTTGGTTTATGTGGTTAACATAAAAACATTGAAAAGTTAGGAGAAGGGGTAGGAAAGAGAAATACTGAAAGTTTCTCTCAGACTACATCATCAATTTATTAAAAAAAACAAAACAATGTGCCATGTGAATGAAAAGTTTGATTTAGAGCATTTTCATAAGTTGTCCCATTCCCCACTCACCAAGGGAACCTTTGGGACCATTAAAACCATCAAAGCAGATCTCTCAGCATTACAAAAATACAAATTGAACCAGCATAGGTTCCCCACCGGTGTCCGTGTCAGGATTCCAGTTATGTTTTGTAGCATTAGAAAAATATTGTACTACTTGATTTCCTTTTGTCCAAATTCATATCCGCACTCTTTCTTTTGTCTCTATTCACATAAAATTACAATAATGTCCTTTCGATGTAAATTTTTCCTAAATGAAAGGCCATTGCCATGCATTGACATGAAACGAAGATACAAATCAGAGCACAGATGGTAAAAAAGCGAGTACGAAAATAATTACTTAAAATAAGATGCATAATAAGTGTTTTGTAGCATTAGAAAATACTGTACTACTGATTTCCCTCTGTCCGAATTCATATCCGCACTCTTTCTTTTGTCTTTATTCACATAGAAGTACAATAATAAGTGTTTCGTAGCTTTAGAAAAATATTGTACTACTGATTTCCCTCTGTCCGAATTCATATCCGCACTCTTTCTTTTGTCTTTATTCACATAGAAGTACAATAATAAGTGTTTTGTAGCAATAGAAAAATATTTTACTACTGATTTCCCTCTGTCCGAATTCATATCCGCACTCTTTCTTTTGTCTTTATTCACATAGAAGTACAATAACGTACTTTCGTTGTAAATTTTTCTTACATGAAAGGCCATGTCATGCATTGATACGAGCAAAGATACGAATCAGAGCGCAGATGGTAAAAAAAAAACAAGTGCGAAAATAATTACTTAAAATAAGACTCATAATAAGTGTTTTTTGTTTTTTATTAGCATAGTAAGTGTTTGTCCTCCATAAAGTTGCATGTTCTAATCCCACGGAAGCTAAACACTTCAAACCTTGGGGCCATGGGAAAATTTGTCATGTCATTTACTTCAAGACTTCAAGACTCCAGAATTAATCGAGGTGCATACGCGTAAGCTGGTTCGAACGTCCAGTCATCATAAAAATAATTTGGACTAGATATTGCACTCAATTCCTATGATTTTGGACCTGTGTGAACACACGTAACCTGGTCCTCTCATTATTAGTGGTGGAAAACCTAATCTTGATTACATGTCATCTAGAAGGAGACAAACCACTAATAAACAAAAGAGCATTAATGGATTAGTGTAATTATGGTATGATTAAATGTTTGCACCAAATAACACGTATCCCGGGAGATCCCCGCCGTGGGACCTTTTGGTGTCCATTCATGTTTACAAAAAACACTAATCTTTTTTGGAAAGTTAAAAAGGAAAAATTAAACTTAACTTTTATAAATTGCTCTACAATTGTCATTAGATGGACATTGGACGGTAAAATCATTGATTAGGAACATAAAACGACGAATGTTAGAATGACATGTCGGCGTCATTTGAGTGCGTTATTAGTTAATTAAATAAAGAATTAAGCTAATGATAACAACGCAAGTGGGTGAAACACCACTAGGCGGAAGGCGATGGACTGGATTGCCACCTCGTAGATAGGGTGCAAATAAGCCAGACCGCGTTTTAGAGCATTTGAGGGTGGATTGCTTTATATTCATGGAGCCCGAGCTCAACTCATGTGAAATCCCCACCCTTTTCTTGCATCGGTTAGATATGTTAAATATTCAGTAGCATATAACTTAATGCCTTCTAGATACCATTGACCTTTTTTGATAATTCTGAGCCATGCACGTGGTTAAACTAAAGATTAGAAGGTATGTTAGCTTGATCGTTACAATTAATAGTAGATCATATACCACCGTAAGTATGAGGTAAGTCCTGCAGAGAGACATGCTTGGGTGGACTAAGTGGCAAGCTTGAGGAGCTTGATGGGCATAAGTGTTTTGTCTCAAATCGCTTTGTGTGGGAGGTTGTTGAACCATTTGGGCACAAAAAGGACATTGCTAACTTCAATAGTGTGAGAGATTGTGGATCCCTCTCGAGTCCCATGATCAATTAGATGTGTGAATTAATGTTAGGTATTATTATTAACCAGAGTAATAATTTTTGAGCCATGTGATTAGGTTAAACATTAGCAGGTAACTAACATGGGTCGTTACAGCTCAAGCATAAAATAGAGCCTAGATATCCAAGCTCAATTATTTTGAGAGCTCGAGCTTGGTTCGAGTACTAACCGAGTCAAGCCCATGCATACGAGTCGAGCTTATCTATGCGAACTCCACTACAGCTCACTCGAGCTCGACTCATTTAGTAAGCGAGCCGAAAGCTTTGTTCAAGCTCGGCCATGTTTACGAAACGAACCGAATCAAATCGTGTCCTTATCGCTTCAAGCTTCGAACTGCTCGTGAACACCTCAATTCATTTCCAGCCCTATCCACGTTCTCAAGTACCGATCCAGAATTTCAACCAGGTAAGCTCATACAACATTCGACCTTGGGTTTCGAGGTGATATAATTAAGCTGGGGAGATAAATTCTTACAACTACAATATTGCCCAATACTTTTTAAAAAAATTGCATATTTTCGCAATCCTCGTCATCATGCGATGAAGACAAAAGAAAAGCAGTTGGTAGGGCACCGATTGATATGGTAAATATTGTTGATGTAAATCTTTTTAAGATTAGATATATAACTAATCAAGTGCTCTTATCATGTCCCCTTTCTCACCTTCATTCCACATTAACCCATGCCACCTTGTCCCTTGCCTTGCCACCCACCCACCTTAATAAAGCCGGATTCAAACTCGTACTTTTACACTATGCTTGTCCTCTCCAACAAAAGCAAATTACTTTTTACGCTATCCGATTGTGCGTGACTCCAAAATGGGTCTCATATTAATAATAAGTCTAGGTACATTATATTTAATCACTACACCATCCATTACATTTTTTGTAGGACCCACCCTGGGTCTCAAAAAAATACAGAAAAATGTTCATAAATTTTAAAATAATATATTATGGGGCCCTGTAAAAAATCAGCTCCAACAGATATCAGTAAGTATTATTTCTTACTTCGTAGGGGCGAAACTGTGCAGTTGAGCAATTGAGCCCCTACAATTCAAAAAATAATATTTACCGATATCCTTTGGAGCTGATTTTTTACAGGGCCCCATAAAATATATTCTAAAATTTATGGACATTTTTCTGTATTTTTTTGGGACTCGAGATGAGCCAAAAAAAATGTAGTGGATGGATGGTAGTGTATATTAATGATCGGAGCCACCGTTCAATTTGTTTAAAATATATATCTTAAACAAAAATTGAATTCGCCGAGGACAAAAATTGAATGCATTGGTTGAGACCTTACTGATATCCAAATGAGCTTACTTTTGCAAGTACCCTAAAAATAATATTTTAAATAAATTAAACGGCTCTGATCAATAATGTGGGACTCTAAAATGGATCTCATGCAATCTAGAGTATATCTATTTGGTGTACACCATTTACCCCAAATGGTGTACCTATCCAGCTATCCTATTTGTAACTGGTTTAGTATGATTTGATTTTGTAAGTTTTTTCATCTCATGGCTACTTCATAAGTAATATTTATAAAATAGTAAATAAAAAAACAAAATCATTCACTGTCACTCTAATTGAAACAGCCAGTACTCGTATTATTTTTGTAGCTATACGTGCCTTCTACGAACGTATGGAGTATTTTTTTTAATCAAATACATAATGCTACTTCTAACTTTTGATAGGTTCATATGCAAACTATATGCGCCATATGATCACCTTAACCTTTTTAGTTTTATATTTTACCATCTTATTTGTGGCAATGAGGCCATACTCAATCAATCATAATGTTTTTTTTTGATAGCAAAGGAACAATCCTACAGCCAGATCACTATATGGATCTGACTGCACAATCTAAACCTTCGGGGGAGCTAGCGCGACCACACGAATTACAGCCCCCCACTTACTTCAAGATACTCTCCCAGCGGAAAATTAAACCCCAAACCTTCATGAAGAGTACTCTCAAAGCCTAGGCATTTGCCCGAATCAATCATAATGTTGTTTTCCATTGTTTATTTGTCTAGGTGTTTTATTACCCCCATGTAATTAAAGAGCTAGCTACAATTAATGACCTTGTTTCAAAATATTTACACAAGGTGTCATGTGTATTAGCAGCATTAATTCCCTACGGATCATGATTAACATCTGGCTGTCACCCACCATCAATTGCAACTTTTCGAGGGGCTCGACCACTTTGCATGCTACAGTTATTGTCTAATTCTTTGTCAAGATGTTTTTTTTCTTCCCTTACAATATTCATTCTATCTATCTAATATTGTGATATATACATATATATATATATACACAGAGTTAGTCTCAAATGAGAGAATCCGCATTTTAGTTAAAATGCGGACCTCCTCATTTCTTCCATTTTCCGATCGAATTTCGATGATCCGAGCCGCTCAATGTGTTCAGAACGTGATTTTAAGGGTATATACCAAAAGTCAGTGAAAAAAATGATCAGGAAGGGATTCATCCAAGAAGTTTTTGTTTGAACCGTTTGATAAAAAAAAAAAAGCAAAAACTGCTCAGATCAAACCCTTCCCGATCATTTTTTTTGCCAACTTTAGATGAATACCCTTAAAATCACGTTCTGAGCACATTGAGCGGCTCGGATCATCGAAATTTGATCGAGAAAGGAAGATCTGCATTTTATTAAAATGAGCTGGTCCTCATAAGAGCCGGATATATTTACCAACACTTTAGAAAAGCCACATGCATCAAGTATGTGATCAAGAGTCCCAATTATGCCTTCTGTTATTCTATGTTTAACGTGCCATTTTGGAATATGTCCATTTGCTCATTGCAATATATGCGTATAAAATGGCCTTCTACTAGGGGATTATCCTCAAATAATTACTTATATGCGGACTTTTGTTTCCACGGCTCAGAAAAAGGAGAAATTCGTGGATTAAAAGAGAGAGATCAGGGTCAAAACTAGGGGTGCTCAAGAAAATCGTCCGAATCGTAAAACCAATTCGATCCGGACCGAACCGTCCTATTTGGTCCGGTTCTGCAATTCTACGGTCAGGTTATGGTTCCAAAAAAATAAGAACCGTTAATTTTGGTTCAGTTACTAGTTTTCAATTAATGAACCATGGTTAGAACCGAACTGGACCGTTTAAAACTAAGATTAATAGAGAAATACATATGCTTGTGTAATTAAATATGTATTTGAATTTGGTAGGTTAATCACTTCCTTGCAAAACTTAATTTATTTAGAGATGAAATCTCATTTGTTAGAAAAACTTTTATTTTCTTCCTTCCTTCCTTTCTTATTCTAGTAAATTATCTTCCTATTTCTTTAATTTTTTAAGTTCATATTTTGTGAATAAGTGATTGGATGCTTAATGGATAGAACCGAAACTGAACCAAAACCGGACTAGTCTTGCCATTTGATTCTCGTTAGGTTCTATACATATATTGGTTAGATTCTGGTTCCGAATTGTTTAGAACCGTTTGAAATTGTCCAATTATTAATTTTCTATAGAACCGTACCAATCTAAACCGTATACACCCCTAGAACTCAAAACCATTTCGCAGGTCACAGGTTAATCACACGGGAGTTTCCTTTCCCTGTCATTTGAGAAAAACACACACACACACGGAGAGAGAGGGAGGGGGGGAGGACGACGACAAAGAGAGAATGACCACGAAACCAGATATGACATTTAACTATTTATAATAAATCGCACCAGATCGATCGAGCTGGTTGGTCTTCAAACTAATAATCCCCTCTGTTTCCACTCGCTGAGTCATGCGAAAGACTTAGTCAAACTATGGTCTATTAATGAGCAAGAAAAATAACATTGCATCATTTGAAAGCTTACTGGTCAAGTCAAACTTTTTTTTTTAATGATCCCATTCTTGACTATGAAATGTTACATCGATATATATTTATATATATACATAAGGGTTATTATAAAACGTGGTAGAATCAGAGAATTACACGGTTATCTGAACACATTCTAAAGAGATTTTTTTTTGGGCATATCAGCCAAAAAAACAGATTTTATTACTGTAAGAGAGATAAATATGTTTATGATGGAATTACAACGAAATATAGACAATGGCATCATTACCGTAAAAGACTAACGTTTCAAACTACGTATATTGTCATTCATACATCTGACAATCATGTGTCATTGACCAATTGCCACGAAGCCGAGATTCGATCGGCAAGAAACCAACTAACTAGAAGATGAAGAACAAGAAAAATCTAGCCGCGAGAATCATACAACCAATTAAATTACTTCGATAAGGTATAATTACAAAAATGTTTATTGAGTGCCCTTGAGTCATTTGGAACCTTCCTATTGACCCTAAAAGCGACCACCACAACTAAGACTGAAATATATATACTAAAAATAGTGAAAAATCATTAATCATCCTGTTTGCTTCTTTTCTTCTTCTTGTAAGTCTCCTTCCATTTAATTACAATTCCATGACTACTTTTCCAATTTATTCAAGATATTCTTTTTTCATGAGAAGAAATCAAGTGGTTTAAAATAAAATAAGTAAATAAATTTCTCAACTTAAATTAATATTATGTCTAACCATTTTTAAGTGTGTAGCCTAATGGGTTGGCCTGGTGGTCTTGACCTGTGACTTAGGAGTTTGTTCCCTCTTAAGGTCTAGGTTCGATTCTCTTTGTCTCCAGTTAGTGGAGCCATGGCCACCTCATCCCAAACGTTAGTGTGCGAAATGGAGACAGGAGTGAGTGGTTTAATTGATCCAAAATGTATAGCCATCGAATGTACTCAGCCAAGACCCAACTGATTGGGTAGTTGAAAATTGAGTTGTTTGTGTCCCCACCTCTGAGATATTGATCAGTTTCAAAACACTACTGACGGCTTGGCAATAACCATATATTAATGGATTTTTTTGGGTTAAAAAAAAAAAAGAAGAAGAAGAAAAAGAGAGAGAAGAATATTATAGAGCATGGAAACCATGGGCTTCACCATGAATCTTGTATTAGTCAAGAAAGGGGGCTCGGTGGGCAACAACGTGTGGCCCATTGTCTGCTAAGCACGTAATTAATTCAATTTGATTACTAGAAAAATGAAATGATTTAATTGAGGTCAAACGTAGTCGCGTGCAACATCGAAGTCTGATATGTTCGAAACTAATTCAATATTCTCGTTGGCGTTCCCTTGACTTGATCAATATTTGTAACCTGTGCGTGCATGGTTGAATTTGTTAGAGTGAGCCCAAAATGAACCTGCCTTAATGCGTTACCGTTGTAAAAAAAATAAAGGGTGGGGGGGGGGGGGGGGGGGGGGGGGGGGGGGGGGGGATTGTTAACTTTCAACATGGTATAAGCTTGTAGAAAAGGGGTTAAATCCTTTTGAAACCATAATAAGTGAGAAAATATGAAGTTTATAGTGTAAACCCATCTCTCGTACGTAACTACCACCCCGAGTCGTATATCTTCTTTGTTATGACCAAATTTTAATCCACAACTAATAACAGTTAATTAAAATGACAGAAAATGAAGAGAAAAAAAAAGTCTTTCAAAGGTTAGACCAAAGTCATTTGTGGTGTACTTTTTGTGGTGTTAATTAAACGTTATGAGAAATTGTAAAATAAAAGTATATGACAGTGTATAATTTTGTATACCTTAAACTTTTCCCCAATTTTAAAGGGAGAGGCACATGGTATGCAGATAAGCCAAATCCCAAGCGTTTATTCCTTCTTCTCTCCAATCCGATAATTCCTTCGAAGGAAGGTAAAGGGTTGTTGGAATAGTACTTAGCATTAGAATCTTTGTAAGTGGCTGAGAGAGCTTCCAAAAGTACGTAGAAAGAATGTTCAACTCTTCAACACAAAAGAGGAACCAAAGACATGTGAAAGTATAAGCTTTTAGTATTGGTTTCCTTTCTCATCCCCGGCCATGTGCATGTTTGTCAGTTCTCACTAACTTCTATTCTAAGCTCGCTCCCTCTCTCTCTCTCTCTCTCTCTCTCTCTCTCTCTCTCTCTCTCTCTCTCAAGTAGGTCTGAATTCATCTAATTTATATTGGGCCAAAATGATGAGACGTGGATTACGTAATTACTTCCCAACTTTGGTCCTTGAGCACGCAGGATCAGATCAAATGCGTTGTACAAACTCCCAACACTACGTTTGTTGCAAAAGGCTCTCAGTCAATTTTCTATTCGCCTCTCACCTTCTTGCACTTGTGTTTATTCACAGCAAAATTCTGTAGTATACGCCCAATGCGGCCTCCAACAGCATGCATGTCGCGCAACCTCACTGCTTAATTTTTTTTATCAATTTAAATTTGTTGTAACAAGAGTCCAAATACAATATGCATGCAAACCTACATTTTTTTCTGGGGGGTGCAATGGAAGTGTAAACTGAAAAAACACCCAACAAGCTAACGAAGGTGTGTTGAACCTGTGGCAAAGGCTATACTTCAGCAATATCGATCAGCATCCCGCGAATCTCGAATTTCTCATGAGGGGATGAAAAGGGTCACCAAATTCGTGTTTTGTTCAGATACATTGCTTATGATTATGTCTAATATATACTTATGATGGAAATCAGAGCCGACCCTCGGCTAAGGCCTAAGAGGCAGCCACCTTGGGCCTCTAAGGCCACTCAAAAAGAACATTTTAGTAGTAAACATATAAGCCTGAAATGAAAGTTTTGGGCCCTTTCTTCCACACACAAAAAAAAAAAAAAACATTTTAGCACCAAACTGCAGAGAGCTTATAAAAACGGCTTGTAATTAAGAAATGTTAGAGCATCCACAATGATATAATCAAAATCAAAATGTTGCTAAAGTTAGCAACATTTGCTCCAAAAAGAGCTCACATTGGAATAACCAAACTTTATAACCTCTTACCAACTCATTAAGTTTTGGTCATTGGATAATCAAAACTAACAATCTTTTCCCTTATCCTAGTACTAGCAAGATACTAACATTTTATAAAAGTTAAGCAAGAACATATTTTTCGTTCTTGAGTAATTAACTTTGGGTGAAAGTACACGAAGATCCCCTCAAATATTACTTTTAATTTTTACGGAGACCCCTTAATGTTTAAAATCGCCAGACCCCCTCAACTATAATTGTTAACCAACCAGCACCATTTTGTCAAAAACACCGTTAAGATGAAAAGTCAGCGTAGAAAATTTTTATAGATGAGGGGGTTAGTGTGGGCGATTTTTTAAGAGTAGAATCGTCATTTCCCCTCATCAGCTCATCCGTTAATAGAGTTAGCCAATTTTTCATTTCACATAGTTGAGGGGGTCTGTATGGGTAATTTTAAACATTAAGGGGTCTTTATGAGAAAAAATAATAGTTGAGGGGGTTACCATGTACTTTCACCTTAACTTCGCAAATTACTAATGCACCAGTGCAAAGCGGGCAACGGCCTTCCCAAATTTGGGAAACACTCCTTTTTTTTTTTTTTTTTTTTTTTTGGTCAAGCGGAAAGTTTAAAAAAACTCTTTTATTACACCAGCATTAGCTGTGATATTTCGAGTATATAGGTTTTTTTTTTTTTTTTTGGGCATATTTTATAGTCAGCGGGGTTAGTGGGGTAGTTAGATTAGTACAAGGGGAGTCCGGCCGGTAGTTTTCCATAACTTTGATTCCCAACCGCCCCCAAGGGAGCTCAAATCTCTGCCTCCTGGATGGAGGAGAGGGAAGATTGCCAAACTGCACTAGGCAGTGGAACCTTAACTATATATATATATAGGTTCAACACCTAGGATTTTTCGAAAAATGAGGGAAAAGAATACCAGATTTTTTTATTTTTTTTGAACAGCAAAAAAAGATTTTATTAGCCTTTGAAACATAGGGAACGTTACACAGATTAAACGGATTTGCAGAAAGACGGCATCGCAATGAGGAAGAAGCATTCCAATAATGTTGGCACCCAACTACTCGACAATCATATGCCTCTCCAAACCCAAGGCGCAAATGGCTGGAAAGGTTCCAACCAAAAAAGTGCAAGCAGAACGAAGCTCACTAGGACAGGCCCTAGTGAGGATAACGGTTAGAGAGTTAAAACAAGCTACAAAAAACCAAGCCACCAGCTACAAAATATTACCAGTTTTTTACGAATCTTTTTTTTAACAGCAAAAAAAAAAAAATTATAATCATTGAATTTGTTACAAAGACTAAAGGAATAAGGGTTTGACGGCATCATATCCCTAAATCTAAGAATATTACACATAAATCTAAGACTAATCCTGTGCCCAAGAATCTGAGACCCAATCCCGAGTTTGGCAAGAAACTAACTAAGGAAACACTCATTGGGACAAGCTCAGAACACCTATTAGACCAAGCCCAGCAACATAAAAGAAAAAAAAACTAATCAATCAGACAGCAAGCATCACCAGTACCATCCCCCGTCGAGCAGCCACAGCAGCCGCCGCTAACAGCAACCACCGATCGCGGCCACCACAGCGCGTCTTTGAGGAATCTGTTTCCACAATGACATTGGTTTCACGTATACAGCAAATTGCATCTCCAACCTTGAAACCCCCATATCCGCGTGGCACATCAATTTCTAAATGTCTTGATATTTTTTAATTCTAACACAGTGAAAAATCCTTCGAGAAACCACGTGCTTCATATTCATTGGCCGGTTAGGTTTACATCCAATGAAAAAATTCGGAAACGTGTTGGAATATCTTGATCATAGTAATCTGCCAATATTAGTGGGAGACAATCTTCACTTTCTCAAAACCGAAAGACTCACGAATTAAAGATTATGGCCCTAATGTCACGTGCTTAGGTTTTTGTCAACATCCCTTTTGAAAATTCAAGTGCGACAGTTGTACAAGGCAGATATATGTTGTCACGACCCGCTCCGGCTGCCATAACCCCACGGACTTCCCAGTAGATTACCCAATGCGATGAGCACGCTTAACTGTAAAGTTCCAAAAGATTTTGGTGCTCTCACGAATGTAAAAGGCATTGTACAAAGTAAGATCATGATCTATTGCGTATATATCATTGAACCTTGCATTGACCAAGTAATGTGGGACCTCTGATCACCCATCCACACGTCTACGGAACTATATCTACCGAAGCCTGGCCCCGGCCTGGCTATGGCTGTCGCATACGTACCAGATTTTAAAGGTTCAAACATTGTAGAGCTTGTTAATTATTCCTCTGTCAGATATGATAAGAAGTTGGTAGAATCAACTTCTTTCGATTAAACTCGTAGCTTTCGATTCTCGAATTTTTGTTCTAAATTCTGGAGAACGTACGTATTTTTCGTACCCATGTTGTATGTTTAAGATCATTTGCTGGTAAAATAGCTAGTAGATGAGAAGAAATCCAAAACTTCAAGTTCAAATAATCATATATTTGGATGCATGCAAGATATGGTCTTTGAAAGTTAGAGGACTGGTGGCAGAGTTACAGCTCTGTTCCACCTGCAATATCCACTGAGATATTTGGCTGAGATTGAGTGTAGATTTGAGACTATATAAGATTGTATCTACGCGGTCCAAATATGAGTAGCATATTGACCAATATGAGATTCTACAATGTAAAATCTATTTGGTAATCCAGTACATGTAATAACCCTATTCTATCGATAATCTTAATTAGAAACGATATTTGCCCGGATTGGGAGATTCTGCTTGGCAGGGGGGCCGAGCGGCCTATCCGATTGCTTGTTTCAGTATGGACGACTTGGATATAATTTGAGTGCATAAAAAATCTCAACCGTCCGTTGCTCGGATTAAGATCCGAGCCGTCCATTACCGAGATGGACAGCCGGATGGGCTGCTTGGCAGCATCCCAATCTAAAGATTTGGGGATAAAAAATAAAAAAAAAAACACAAAATGCATATTTCAAGGACCATATGATACATTTATCTTCAACTCATGCCAGAGTCATGAATAAAGTGACAATTATAGCACTTCCACCTAGATTGTTCAAATCTTGTGAAACGCCAACTACTTCATAATTCATATGCACTTCTTCTTTTTTAATCTCAATGAAAAGAGTGAGATGGATTGAACCAGCATAGCAACTCCCATCAACTTGGGAACCCACCCAACCTAAAATGTTCGAACTTAAGCCATAATTGACCTGGCCGGAGAGGAAATATTGATTTGTCACCAAGTCACAGGCTCCGTCACCAGACCCGGCCCCCACCAAAATGCCAAGTTAAATTAAGCCATTTTTCTAACCATCTAGCCTCAAGTACTGAACTCGAGACCGATGAGAGAGAAGCAACCTTATGTTAACTGCTCCAACCACTTGAACTACCACCTCGGTGGCACTTCATATGCACTTCTCCATTTGAGTTGTATTCTTTTGAAGCCTGATGAAATTGAACGGCTGAGACCAGTTCTGGCCAAACTAATAAATCCAAATCAGATCAACATTCCAAGGAGATACTTGAACTACAGATTCAAAACTAGGCAAGTGTGAAAGTACATAGCTGGTTTTCTACATGTATGATAGTGATATTTACTTGTAAAAGTTTTTGGATGGGGATAGATGCACTAATTGACAAACATATCAGAGGTAAAACAACAGAAAACTGGTTCATAACTTCACCAAGAAATCCAAAGAATTTTATTTAAGTTCCAAAAGTTGGAGATTATTTGTCCCACACCCTTTGTGTTTGCAGGAAAGCACACCATTGGGAAAGGGACACGTGCATGTCCATGTCACCACCTAATATTTCGCCATGTGTAAGTTGGCCACGCGTCCGTGATATTGACCTATGCTTCCTTGGAGTTATTGCTTGAGAGCATGTTTGATCGAGAAGTTTTTACTCATTTCGTGTAGTCGCTCAACGGCTCCACCATCAAAAATGCAAAAGTCTAGGAACGTGTAGTCGCTCTACGGCAGTCCACCATCAAAAATGCAAAAGTCAAGGAATGTGTAGTCGCTCTACTGTAGTCCACCATCAAAAACACAATTCTAGATATTATTGCGCCTGAAAATTGTGTCTGAAATCGTTGGATGTATGTATGTAAAGCAACATGCATCGAACGGCCCTTGATGCGATTGTATCTGGAGTGGTATTTTAAAATTTGTGTTCGTACCACTGCTCTTAAAAAATTGGCGTAAAGGGGAAAAAATGCTCACAGAATTTGTACTTCTCTTCGGCTAGAAATTTGCAAACTTTTTTGGGCCGTGATTTATTGCACTTTCGACTCGTCATAGCCATAGGGCCTTGTGGCCCAATTTATGTTTATGGGCTGCAATTTTGTTGGGCCTAGCAGTTGAGCTGGACTATAACCCTGGACAAAGGTCTTAGTGTCCTCCACTTGGCAAATACTTTTTGTCTTTCGTTTGGGTATTGAAATTGCAAAGGGGCAGTACCTTAGTCGCATAATTCTTCAAAATGTTTTGTGCTTCTGTGCTCAATATTTACACTGTATTTGCGCTCTCAATTCTCGCTCTTGCAAATTTTAATCCTTCGAGATGAAATTTACTAATGCATTCACGCTCTTGCACGCGCTCCTACTCAGACACACGCACGCGAATTATGTGATTTAGGGCAGGACAAAAAATGCAAAACATAGACCAAAAAAAAGTAAGTGCCCCCCCTCTATTTTTTTAAGCAAAAAAACCAAAACGCTACATCGTTTCACTGGTAAGAATCCCCAAACTTGCTCTAGTTCTTCAAGATATTGCACTTTCGACATGTCATAAGACCTTGTGGGCCTTTGGCCCAATTTAAGTTTGAGAATAGCGGGCCTTGGGCCCAGCAATTAGAGCAACTTCCTAGCCGGTCCTATTTGGGTGATGAATAGTCCACTAAGTCCTGTCCAAAAAGCTCATAGTCCAGTAGGTCCTCTTCATTATTTTATTGACAAAAATACCCCTTGCAAAAAAAAAGCGATTTGAGGGAGACGATCGAGACACCACCACCGCCACCACACCACCACAACGTTGCCACCACCACCACCACAATGCCGCCGCCGCCGCCGCCACCACTACCACTACCACCACAACGTCGCCGCCGCCACCATCACCACTATCACCGCAACCCCGCCGCCACCACCACCACTATGCCACCACCACCACCATGTTGCCGCCACCGCCGCCACTCTGCCACCACCACCATGTCGCCGCCGCCGCCACCACGACATTAGCACCCCCACCGCCACCATCACCACCACAAATGCCGCCGCCGCCACCACCACCACCACTTCGCCGCCGCCACCACAATTAACAGTGTTGATTTTTGTCTAAATTAACAGTGTTAATTTTCGTCTAAATTCACATCCCAATTAATAGTGTTCATACTTGGATTAACAGTGTTAATCCGCCACGATTAACAGTGTTAATTTTCGTCTAAATTAACAGTGTTAATTTTCGTCTAGATTAACAACGTTAATTTTCATGTAATTTCACACATCAATTAACAGTGTTACTATCCTTCGGCCCATACGTGTTAATATCCTTCGGCTCATATATCCTCCTACACCACCACCGCCACCGCCGCCGCCGCCACCACGACGTTGTCGCCACCACAACGCCGCCGCCGCCATCGCCAACGCGCCGCCATCACCACCACCACCACCACGACATCGCCATCGCCACCACCACCATCACGCCGCCGCCACCACCACATCACCACCACCACAATGCCGCCACCACAATTAACAATGTTAATCTTTGTCTAAATTAACATTGTTAATTTTCATGTAAATTCACCCCCCAATTAACAGTGTTTAATATCCCTCGACCTATACGTGTTAATATCCTTCGGCTCATACATTCTCCAACACCACCGCCGCTGCCACGGCCACCGCCACCACACCACCACCGCCGCCACCACCACCACAATTAACAGTGTTAATTTTTGTCTAAATTAATAGGATTAATTTCCATGTAAATTCACACCCCAATTAACAGTGTTAATACCATTCGGCCCATACATCCTCCTACACTACCACCGCTGCCACCATAATAAACGGTGTTAATTTTTATCTAAATTCAAACTAAATTCACACCGCAATTAACAATTAACATTGTTAATTGATAAAAGTGTAAAATTACAGTTACCAATGTTAAATTTTTTCTAAATTTACAATTAACACTATGAATCTATTTACAATTAACATTGTGAATCTGAAGATCATTCACGGAATAATAAAAGAAAAGAGGAAAAAAGACAATATGTATTTATAGCGACAATAATCCGGAGAGCCGTGGCCTTGTCAACACCTCATACTGAGTTTCCTAGCGAGAGATACGTCCGTTTAAGCGATGACGGCGCAGAAAAGCGGGATGAACTCTATCAGTTTTGGAGATGAGAGGAGATGCTTTAAATACATGTGTGGAGAACTCAATCTGCTTTGAAGAATGAAGATGCAGATAAGGATCGTGGATTTTACCGAGGAAAGTGACGGTGAGGATGAATCCGGATCCGGCGTAGTCGGCGGCGAGAGCGAGAGAAGCGGCGGTCTATGGTTCCCATCTCAACTGTGTTCTGAAATTGGATCGAAGATATCTCAGTGGGCCTCCGTTACTCCGTCTCCTACGTCGTCTTCAAGTGCCTCGTGCTCCGGCAAGCACCGTGGTCTTGGCATCCACATCAGCTTCGTCCGCTCCGCTCACATCATCTTTCTCTGTGTATAGGTTCAGCAGTGGCGGCACCGGCAGCGGTGGTGGAGGGAGGGTGGCAGTGGAGAGATGGGCGGCGGTGGTGGCGTTGGAGGGTTACGTGGCGGAGGAGAGACATGGGAGGGTGCGGTGACTGCGACTGAAGAGAGAGGGGAGAGATTTCAGATTTGAAACCCTAAAATGACATGGGGCATTCATTTGTTTTTAAACGGGGTAAAAATGTAAAATACACTCCACAGGACCTATAAGGAATTGCAATCTATAGAAAAAAGATCTAGTGGGCTATAGAATTGAAAAATAGGACAGGCCCAGAATTTTCTCCAGCAATTAAAGCTGGAGTATAACCAACTAACCAAGGTCTAGTGCTTCCACTTGGCAAATACTTTGATTTTCGTTTTGATTTTGAATATCGTGCCCACAAATTTTGGGACCCTAAAACGAACAAGATCACATCCTTTTACTGGTTAGTTAGAGCATTCCCCATCGGAAAAGCTTTGCTTATTTAAAAGGCTGATTATTTAGAACCCATTTTGCCCATAAGAAAGTAAGGGTGCGTTTGGTTGGGTGGAATGGAATGTGAATAGGAATTGAATTAAGAATGGAATAGAATTTGAGGAATTGAAAATGGAATAATCATTCACATTCTCATGTTTGGTTGTGCTTAGGAATAGTCGTTCTCATCTCCAATGGAATAGATTGGCAATAGCAATTTTTGAAATGACGATAATATTTTTTAGAGTGGCAATAGAATTTTTTGGAGTGACAATAGTAATTTTTTGAAGTAGCAATAGTAATTTTTGGTGTGCCAATAGTGTATGTTGGAGTGATACTAGTAATTTTGGTGTGACAAAGAAATAGAATAACAATTCCTTAGTTTTTTGGATGGAATGACAATTCCTTTACTAAGATGAATAGTGATTCCATTTAGAATCATCATTACATTATTCAATGGTGAACCAAACATTGGAATAAGTAAGTCATTGGAATGACTATTCCATTCTAACCTTAATTCCATCCAACCAAACATATCCTAAGCATTAGGAGGAGCTGCCGGGTGATAAGTACATAAATCAACCTTGCTTTAGTTATTCAAAACTCCGAACTAAGTCTCTAAAATAGACATTTAAGTCTCATTTCATGCTTTCAAATCCAAATATTCAAAATTAAGTCTCTAAAATAGACATTTAAATCTCATTTCATGCTTTCAAATCCAAATATTCAAAATTAGTGCTCGTAATTATTCGAATACAAGTTTATAGAGTAATTTGAACTTTCGGTGAAAAAAAATTGTGCATGCAGTCTTAAAAGCGTCAAACTACGGCCTAATTTGATCTAATAATCCATTTGAACTTCTTTTTCCTTTATATTGAAAATTTCATTCCCATTCATCAGAACTTAACTAGTCTAGGCTGAATTTACGAAATTATTCTGGGTTTTGGGGCCATAGTTAATAAAACGTTAGGACTAGATTTGGGTTTTGGGGCCATAGTTAATAAAACGTTAGGACTAGATTTGGATGGGGTGCGCCGAGGCAGCAGTGCAATGGCAAGACGACCCATGAGAAACTCCGATAGCAAACTACCGTGATGTCCTCGCCCCTTACAAAAATTAATTTAATATCATGTGAACCAATAGCCCCCATATGCCAACCTTGGGGCCAAAGTTAATTAAATGTTAAGACTAGATTTGGGTGGGGTGCGCCAGGCCGAGGCTGTAGTGCAACGCCAAGGCGACGCGTGAGAAACCCCGATAGCAAGCTACGTGATGTGCTCTCCCCCTCAAAAAATTAATTTAATATCATGTGAACCGATGGCCCACGTATCAGATATTAAACTGATAAGAACAGATACTACACTTGATCTTAGCCAAAAGGCCGAGAAAGGTATGCTGAATCCCTCGTTGGGCCTTGGCTTTTGTACACTGCTCTCTCTCCTCGTTTATCTCCTACTCGATGTGGGACAAACTTCCAGTCTTCTCTGTGCTCAACTGTTACACTTTTGGACTCTCTCTCCTCAAACTTCCGTGTTTATCATATTTGAATCCGTTCACTGATTTCGAAATCCATAGTAGTGATTTCTTTATCTGGAAATCTGATTCAGAGAAAAAAAGAAAAAAGCAGTTTCTCCTGAGATTTGTGAAAAATCGCATCTGCGTATTGAAAACCATGTTTGCTGCTTTCTGCTTACCATTTTATTTGATGTCCAAGATTACTGGATCTTAGGAAAATATTTGGTGGTTCTTGTGGCATATGGGTGATGACAGAATACGGAGTTGCAGAATCCTGGTCTAATGGGATTTAGAAAAGATGGTGAAGTTCTGTTGTCGATAAGTGACAATCAGCTACTTTGCTACGACCAAAACTTGACAAATACTGGATGTACAGAGAGTTGGGATGTATTTACCGCTGATACTGTCAAGGAATCACTTGTTTTTAGTGAAACCAGAATTGGTGTCTTGCTAGGGACAGTTGATTCGTTTGCGATGCTATATGCTTCCAAACTCCAAGAAAGCAAAGGATGAAGATGAAAGAGCAAGAATTTTGAAGAATGCTGGTCCAAGCAAAAATTTGGGAAACAAAATCGACATGTTCTACTTTATCTTGCTAGCTAGGAGACTGAGTAAATCACTGCCCAGAATCATGTCTGCACCCAGATTCTCAACATCTGTCGGTGCGCAAACAAAATCCCACGAACATATTTCTAATTATCGAAATATTCTCCAACCGGGTAATTGCATGACGTATAATGACATACTATTACATTATACATCCGTATTATAGACAATGCAAAAATAATAGTACATGAATACTGCAAATCTTAACACCAGTGTAAGAATTATACACAAGCACCTGATGTTCATATAGGGAGAGAGTAGAATTGCACCACCCCTTGAAGTTCATCTGGAGGAGCCTTTTTTAGCCCGATTCAGAAACGAGCTTTCTGAATCAAAGCTGAGATCCTTGGAACTTCTGTTTGATTTAACCGGTCGAGGAAAACCCTTCAAGGATGGAGAGATCTGTTCAACGCCGCTGAATTTGCAGTCGCAGACCCTACTGCTGCTCGTCACTTCACTGTTGATAGAAGATATGGGAGAGAGCTTGAGCTTGTATGGAGAATTGGACTCAGAGTGAGCATCAAAGTTCACTGCCCTCAGCCTCGGCGAGCTAATTGACCGCAGCTTGGCCTTGGCTGATTCGGTTGCAGCCATGTAAGTCGGTATGATAGGAGAGCTAGGAAAACCGGTGTCGTTTCCAACGGAGTTCCGTTTCTTGTGGTGAAATGATCTTCTTTGAATGGATATTGGAGGATCCAATTCAAAATCTTCTATGTGATGAGGCTTGTGGGAATTTCTTGGTTTGAGTTTTGCCCCATATTCCTCTCTGATTCTGACATTGGAAGGGAAAGCTTTGTCTGAGTTCTTGGACAGTTGTGTATCCACCCATTGCTCTAACCAGCATCTCCACCTTCCATCGACCTTGTTTTCTGATTCTGTCGATCTCTGATAACCATTGATCACTAGTAAACAACTATAGGAGAAACTAGATTTCAATGACACGATTGTTTGATACCATGTTTGTTTTCTCCCTTCTTTTCTTTCACCGTACCAGTACCACTTTTTGGTGTTTCCAGAAAGGAAAAAGACATGACATATATCGAAAAGGACACGTTTTTTCATGATACGAAAACAGGAAACAGGAACGATGCCAAACACGCAATCCACTTACTCGATGACTCAACATGTATTCCTTTATCCGTTCCCTCTTGATAGCAGCCTCTCTTTTACTCAAGAATAGGGCTTTTGCATCATCTTTTGACAGGAGGCTATCATCCCACCTTCTATCCCTATCTGATTCAATCTGCAAATTCAAGTATTTTACCACCTATTGGAAATGAGGCCACTAAATTGTTGGACTAAGTAACCAGTTCGAGTACTATATTTGCAGTTTAAGATTTTCTACTATTACCTTGTCTTTGAAATCTTGCACATTTTTATTCTCATGAGAATTCCTTGTGCCTTCCACCATTTGAAACCTCCTTGCACAGACCTGGGACTGGATTGTTACAACGGACTGCAAGCACTTGAGGGCAGCGATGGCCTGCCGCCTCACAGCTCGGCCTCTGATAATCGCTTGAAGCCTCACTAGTCCCTTCAATGCGCGTAAAGCTTTTCTAGCCTGTGATATTACCAAGGTAATATGAAACGAAAGGCAAGTACTATATCCATCGGGGGAAAAATAATTCAATGTTGTGCCGGCTGGTGATTCCTTTTTTTTTTTCTGCATCACTTTGAAAAACTGGAAGGAATGTGTTTGGATAATGGATTCGTAAATGAGTTTTCCAGAGGGGAAAAGATATGGATTTTTTTATGTTAAGAATATCATTTCTTATCCCCCACAAAGATACAAACACATCTTAAATGTTATGGACTGCAAAATAGACTAATGATCATCACAAGCGTTGAACAAAAACTCACAAGATAACCCCGAAAGGCGGTTTGAATTCTAGTGGCTGCGAGGTCTAAAACCTTCCTCTCACATCGTTGGGTTGATCGAGGTGGGTTTTTTTCGACATCAACGGCTAGAAAATCTGCAGTTTCCCCACACTGATGCGCGGATTGAGGGACGCCAGTGACCGAGACAACCTCAGCAGAAGCAGCAGTTGCAATATCCACAGTTGTGTCATGATGCCTCTGCTCCTCTTCTGCTCCATTGTCTGGTCTTTCCCTTGACTGTGATATTGGTGATGAAACTGAGGCCAATCTTTTGATCTTCACCCTTCCAAAGACCCATCTCCTTCTCTTCTCCAACTAAAAGAAAAAGAAAGGAGAATCCCCATCACTTATATTTGGATAAATGAAAGAGATGAGAAATAAAGAAAAAGGATGAGTCTTTATTGGTTTATCTTGTTGCTCTCCAAATCTTATCACTTCAGGTGAGATAGGGTGAGAAACCACAACCCTCTCTTTCCTCACTATCCAAATGACATGTTAAATTACCTTTTCTTGTTTAGAACGTGTATCTGGATTGAAGAACCTCTTTAGTTGAGTAAACCAGCTCTTCTTTGCCATAGGACCATTACTTCATCGGAGCAAATGCTGATTTTCTTGGAAAGTTTTCCGAATCTGCAAACGACATTAGAAACATTAGAATCATACCCCTGGACCATTACTTCATCGGAGCAAATGTCGATATTCTTGTTAAGTTTTCCGAATCTACAAACGACATTAGAATCATGCCACTGAAAGAACAAGAGAGAGACAATGGTATCCTAATCCCATTTTCAAAACCTTGAACAATTGGGAAAGAATTGGGACTGTAACTCAATGAATCTACGGCATATGAACATCTAACATTGGAAGCATCTCTAGACATAACACAGAGAGATGATATTTACGAGATTCGGCTGCTGCCTGCATCCATTAGAAGCCTAATTTTAAGCGCGAGGAGAATTTTACAAACACTCCCCCTAAATAAAAACCGAAAACTTTCTCTCTCTGATTTTGCCACACCTTGCTCTATACAAAGGCACAGATACATATGAGAGAAAGGGAATCAATGAGCTATTCATCAAGCATGCTTTTCCAACTTGGATGCTCAAAGTCCAAAAAGAGGACTTGAGCCAATCCTCTAATCAATTGGAGCCAATCTGCTCAATCTCTCTCAATCCAAGTGTATCTGAGATGGATATTTGAGACAAATCTTCAACCGAATATACAATCAGAACGCCTCCGATTAGTGCAATGTGACGTGTCTATTTGTCTATCTCTCGACTCGAAATGGAAGCAGGTTTGAAAAAGAATCTTTACCCATTTTCAGAAAACTTGTGAACAAAACAAGAATCACCCCCATTCGAAAGCTTATTAGAGCCACTGTTTTAGAAATGAATGTGGTACCTAAGAAACTCTCACCAAAGGTTGAGGTCAAGAGCAGGGAATTTTTTTCTCGAAGGACTGAAATCTCCCAACCACCACAAAATGGTTCACCAATAACTATCACCACACGCTAAAATCAAAGAGGGTATCCTTTTGGATATTGATTTCACACTTCCTTAATTGATGCAAACATTCTTTTTTTCGTCTTTTAACAGGTGAATTTACGGAACAAGTCCCTGAATTTGTAAAAAGCATATGCATACAGGGACTATTTCGTAAATTCACTCGCTAAAAGACAAAAAATAGAGTGTTTGCATCAATTAGGAGAGTGTCAAAATCAATTTTTTTCATGTGTTGAATAATTCATGTCTCTCATGTTCTTCATGGTCAGGGGCACCTGCTCAGCACGTGGGTGAGGCCAAAATGGCAGTGGCCCAGTGCCCAGTGGGATATGGGCAGAGAGAGTAATTCTCACGGCCTTTTTAAGGTACTGAAGAAGAGACTTTACTGCCTCATGGGACCTCTACTTTTTCAACATTCATTTGTTTGCTTCAACTGTGAGTGACATGTTCATATGCTTGTCGGAAATGGAAGTACTAAACGACCCTTAGTATAATTGGAACATGGAGCCAAATGGCATGCAATGGCAGTCCGCAAAGATTGTTGGGTGCTAACTGGACAATGCAACTATGAGAGACGTTTTATTGAAGGAACCGATAATCGAGAAACGCTAAAAAAGTAAACATGTAAAGACACAAAGATTTACGTGGTTTGATTTAAAGGTTTATGTGCACAAATGAAGATTAGAAGAGTCATATTATTATACAACTCTGAAGTGGAAACCTTATGTCCCGTAATAGCCCTTTGTATACGAGAAAAGCAATAATACCAAAACTGGGCAAAAAATTCATATTCCAATTCATCAAATGGGCTAACGGGCCAAATGGGTCGCCTATTAGATTAAGTTGAATTCAAGACAAAATAGCCCATGACTCTGACAAGGAGACAATCCGCTCCGGTCCCTTACAGGGATGAAGCAGTCGTGTTGGGGGCATTGGTGGACCTCTTCCGAACCTATTTGGACAATGAAAAATGGTAGTTTTTAGAGTTGGTCGAGGACATTAACCGTAACAAAAATAATGTTCAAGTCTTCGACCAATGCATGATCGACCTAATACTGATGCACCTAACTCTGCTGCTGATATCATGTGACTTCTCCCCTATTGACAAACAATGTAAAAGCTTCTTTCTTTATACAATCACAAATAGATTGAAATTCTGCAACAAACAGAAAAGGGAAGGAGAAAGAGAGACCTATTATTGAAGTAAGTGGGGAAGTCCTAGTGTGCAATAGGCCAGAGAATGAAGAGAAGATACAAAGCAACCTTAGGTTGTAAGGATGGAAGGACAGCTGTTGAGGGACCTAGTTGTTCTGTTGTTGTCCTTTCACATACCTATCATTCCAAAAATACAAACACAAGACGTTAAACAACTCGTCGTCATCCTCTCTCTCTCTCTCTCTCTCTCTCTCTCTTCGATCCTTAGAAACTAATACTCATTTTTCACTTATCTCTTACTCCCCAAGCAAGATATGGTGGATGCTGTTCAATGGGCTGCTTCTAATTAGGCACCTAGGTAGGTGACATGAGCAAAGATAGTAAAATATTCCTTCATTTAGTGCGCGCCCTTCAATGGACTCCCTAGAGGGGCTCCTAAGGTTGGCTCTCTAGGTTGACTTCTAATTGGTGTGCTTAGTTTAGGAGGGACTTGGAAGTGAAGAGAAGATAGAGAGAGGGAATGGAGGGCCCACTTATATTTTTTATGCCTAAACAAACTCTAGGACACCTATAAATTGAATTTAGGGAGTTCATTGGAGCACCATTCGACTTACAAATTAACAAATTTTTAGTCCACACAATTGGGCCCACATTTATGCTTATGTGTCTACCTTAAGGCTCAATTTCAGGAGCAATTTATTGAGAGTGCACCGAAGATGTTCGACGTTTGAACAATGTTTCTTTTTGTCATAGTTCATACATAAGCGGGGTTAAGGGGGTTAGTAAGTTAGTTTACCGAGGGCCTAGAGGTTGTCCATAATCCTAAACTCCTCCCACACCCCTCACGGGACTCGAACTCCTGCCTCCACTAAGGAAGGCTTGCGATCACGCCATCTGAGCCAAGACTTAAGAATTTACAATGGGGCATTGCAATTTACAAATGCTTTTCACATGTTTAGGGTGGATTGGATTTGTGTTTTAGTTAGGTGTGAGAAAAAAAATTCGAAAAAACCGCAAATTCAGTCCAAACCAATCTAAACCGAATGGTTGGTTTTTTAGTAGTGTGGTTTGGTTCCGGTTTTAAAAAATTAGAAACCGCGTTAAATGGTTTATAGTCTGTGGAATTACGTTAATAGTTTCGGTTTCAAACTAATCCGAACCGTATATGAGTTATAGTCAACTAATTTTCTAAATTAATAATATATTTAATCTACCGTCTTATTCAGTATTCAATTATAGCCAAAATTATTTACTATAAGCTTCTATAAATCACAACCCATTCCTTAATTTTGGTACACCAAAAGCATATGATATAATGTAATACTCCATTCAGTGAATAGTGATTCCACGGCTCAATTAATTCATAAATTTTCTTATATTTCTATAAATGAAAACCAATTCTTAATTTATTTCCATACTTTTGAGTACTTTAAATAGTTTACTAGGATGATATCTAAGTTTCAAGTGAACCGTGGTTCGAAACCGAAATCGAACCGTAGTCTAATGGTTTGGATTGGTTTGGTTCTATACCTTTTGTGGGCTGATTTGGTTTTCCACATTCATAATCCGTAAGAAGTAGTTTGGTTCTTGTTTTACTATAAAACCGAATCAATCTGGTCTATGTTCACCCCTAGTTTTAGTTTTCATGTTTTTGTTGTTGCACGCACCTTATTGAAATGGGCCACTGCCACGTGTATAAGCTGCTTCGCCGTTATCAAATGGGCTGGAGTTTGGGCTGGGATTGAGCTTCGTTGATATGGACTTTTAAGACCACATTTTGGGCAGGCAGCCCATTTGCCTCCAGAAATTATTTGAAGATCAGTGCGGGTATGGGCCCACTAGGAAGGGATTTTTTGTCTTTTCATTAAAAGGTTTTGAATTTGGATTAAAACTATTAGTAGCATTTAGGACCCCGATTTAATTAATCTTATTGAATTTGGTCATAGTAAAAGATATGACCCCAAATTTTGTCTTGAGACGGCATCAAGTCTAGCTAGGTTAGCGATCAGACGAAAGGTTGGATTCGAAAAAATGAGGTTTCGCATTCTTTGTAACAAACTTGTATATTGTAAATATCTCTACGCACGTTTATAAAATAAGTCCATCGTGTATATAGGATGTTATCTTCGTCTCAAAAAGAAAACCTGGTTTGCAAAATGAGAACTTAATTTATTTTTTTTTACGAATTTCAAGACATTAATGAATTTTTAGTTTTGTAAATTCTTACAAAACTTTCAGAACCGCATTGATATGTCACATTGCCTTTTCGAAATACATTGGCTATTATTTTGAGCAGTGTTATGTTGTTTCTTTTCCAACCCCTAAAATACATCCATACATGTGAGAAATTTATTTTTTCACAAAGTACGATGCCAATAATGAAATTTTAGTTCGTGAAAAAAAGAAGAATACTAGATACACTCCTATCGATCACTTTTCTCTCACATATGTGTCAGCTTCACACATTTAATTGTGGAGTCGGCTCCATCCATATATGAGAGAGAAATGGTCGAGAAGTGTTCGGTAGGCGGATATATATTATTGCGGGAAAAAGAAAAAAAGAAAAAAAAAGCGCTACTAGTAGAAGTTCTGAAAAGGAGTATCTAGAAATTTTGTACTTGCAATCCTCTCAGAACCCCTTCTTGTCCCAACTCTGAGGGTGCTGCTATAAATTCTGCGTTTTCCATTCCACTCGTAGCTTCTTGTTCTTCTTCTGGGTCTGAAACCTCTCTCTCTCTCTCTCTCTCTCTCTAGATAGTACGCTTTTGTCCTGCAATTGCCACGATATTTTTTCTGATTTCTCTTCAATCTCTCTCTCTCTCTCTCTCTCTCTCTCTCTCTGTGTTTATATATTTGTCGAAATGGGTAAATGGAATCGGAGATGGGTACACCGCAAAACGTACTACAAAGAACCTGTGGAGCCTTCAATGCTTCATTACGATATCGAACCTGAATCTTCAGGTATCTCCTCACGCTAAACCTTTCTATTCTGTTTGATCTCTTTCTTTCCCTTTTTTTTTGCCCCCTTTTGATCTCTTTCTTTCCTACCTGTTTATGCATAGATGTATGCAGTTAGATACGTACGTGCGCCTCCTGAATTACGATTTGTCAACTGTCATTTAATAGAGGGGATAGTAGGGTTTTAGATGCCTACTTGAGTTGTTGTGGAAAGATGTACTATAGTATTTATGTTAATGGGATGTTTGTCAAATTTAATTTTGGAACTCATCAGCCACGGGAAAATTTTTGAATTATCTCTCGATTGGTTTGTGCTTTCATGTTGGCAAATGAAAAGATTGCCTTTTTTAGCGAAATCGGTAATGCGGAAGGGGTTGTTTACCTAGGTTCAACATTTTAGGGCTTTACATTGTCTAGTATTCTGTGTTCACAAAATTTTAGGAATGATTTGGGTTTATTCGGGAGAGAAAGAGGTAAGATTGTAGCCGAGCAAAAAAAAAAGAGGAAGAATAAAGATTGTCAGTATGTGTTGGGGAGGGGAACATTGAGAACCAAAGGAGAAAGTGAAACAACATTATTAAAACGGTCTTGCTAACCTCCGTTCACTAGGCGGAGGATAATATGTCAATAATTCTAAACAAGTTCGGATATCAATGCATATCTCACAAATATTAATACACTTTCACAAATATCAATATTACTGGATATCAATGCATCTTTTACCTATTAGCCTACACCCTTTGGACGGAGGTCAAAATAATTCTTATTAAAATAAGGTCATGCTAACAAAAGGCCAGGCAGTGAATAAGATGCAAATAATGACTAAATATCTAAAAATTCCAATATACTTTTCACGCATCTGAATGCCCGTTTACATTTTTGACATTCTCCAACCCATTTGTTGGACCTTAATCAGTATAGTTTTGGGTTCTGTTTTGCACTCTCTATTAAAAGAGTCACACCAAAAGAGTAGTCCTGTATATTTACACCCGTTTTTTCCTCTCTCCATAATATCTGTGCATATACATGAAATTCACTATTAACAGCAGGAGTTATGATCTAAAAACCACTGTATGGCACTGGGCTTGGTATGATTAGAAGTGAAAACGGATCAACTGTGGTGGACTTGTGTGCAAAGTTTGAGGTCGGTTCCGTTGAGTGTTCAAAAGCTTTGGCTAAAGTGTTCAAATTTTGGTGGAGTTAATACTTTGCCTCTATATACAGATGGAAGATAAAACCTAGGGTGTTCATTTGACTACTCTCTACTATACATGGAGCGTCCCTAGTGCACAAACCATTGAATAACGCGGCGTGAGTAAGCTCTCTATGGACCGAACCAATGTAGGCCCAGTGTATGAATGACATTGAATGCACTTGCGTATAACCCATATTTTACGGTCGACTTCAAGTATCTGCATCAAGTCAAGTCTCAAGCTAGCAGTGTATCTTGAGTTTGAATTGTGTTTCTGTTGCATTTAAGTGAGTGTTTCCAAACTCAATGAGAAAGTTCAGCTTTTTCCTTGAAGAGTATTCTGTTGAGACTTGCTGCATAAAAAAGCTCAGCCTTGTTGATAGATAAGTGTATCAAAAGCATGTGTGGCTAGCATACATGGGGCTGTTTGGAGTTCAAATCCTGACATAGTGACAATCAAATGCTATTTGGAGTTCCTCATTCTATTTATCGGGCAAATGATGTTGCTCACTGTTTTAAAGCAAAAATGGAACCAGAAGTATAGTAAGGTAGTCCTCCTTCAGATTTTCTTTGTAGGGTAAAATGATTGTTGACATGGGTGCTTCACTCATATGAGTAACGATGTTGCAGAATCATCATAAAGGAGGTAGTTCTAGTTACACCTAAACAATCAAGTTGAATTTTCAAAGATGTTCAAGTCCCCAAAGAAGTACTTTGCACATTGAGGAGAATATTTGCAACATAGCTGTCTTGATCTCTGTGTTTTTTTTGTTAAACAAAAACTCATCGGCTGTTAAAGACTCTTCTAAGTTATAGGCATTACCTGTGCCTTGTCTGCGGAAGAGTTTTTTTTCCCCTTTTATGTCAAGTTTGACAAAATGGTTCTCAGTGGATTTTTTGAATCCTGACTTGTAGCTGCTGAATCTTTTTTCCCCTTTCAGGAGGTTGGCAAAACAGTGTACCGTCATGGGAAAAGCGCTATTGCTCAGTAGTGGGGTCAATTCCATGGAAGAAGGTTTTGGTTGCGAAACAGTATATGCACTGCTATGATGATGTGGTGAAGTGGAGGGATTCTGCTGCTGAAGAAGCATTCAACAATGCAAAAGAACGGTTTTGGGCGGCAATTAATGGTCTTCCATGTGACATTCCTCTGCCTGATCCCTATATGTATATTGCTAAAATCGATTGGAATCCACATATTGATCCTGAACTAGTATCTGACTTGGATCGCGAGTACTTTAATCCTGATGAAGGAGGAAAATATACAAAGGAGGAGACTGCTGACCAAAGTGCACAGAACTCAGTTTTTGGCCTTGGTGTCGGATGGAATACCAATCTTAGTAATGGTGACAATCCTTGGCAAGGTAGTGATCTGAAGGGTATTGTAGCTTTGGAGAACGTAGCCAAAGGTTGGAATCAGTGGGAAGGCTCTACTATCGAATCAATGAATTTAAATAATGCTCCTTGGGAGCAGGGCTATACTCAGGATAATGGAGCACTGAAGGATAGTGGATGGGGAAGTACTGGGGTTAAGCCATGGGGTTGGAACCAGGGGCAAGCCTCCGATGAGCAGTCAAAAAATTACAATCCTTGGGGGCACAGCTGTCAAAATGATGGACCCATGAAGGAGAAAGGATGGGGCTGTTCTGGAAACAATTCTCGGGGTTGGGGCACTTCGCCGACCAATATGTATGAGTCAAGGAAAAGCAGAAGTGGTGACAATCCTTGGGCACAGACGTTAAGTCATGGCAATGGTCTTGGAAAAGATGGAGGATGGGGAGATTGTGCGGACAAAAACTGGGGTTGGAAGCAGCAGTGGGGGAGTCAAAACAATGAGCCGAAACATTTGGATTCCAGAAGAGTTGGTGGAGCTTGGGGAGCCACAAATAGTGGGTTCCGGAAGAGGGAGGGTTCTCATCAGTACCCATCAAGATACAAAAGCTCGAGGTTTCAAGGTGGTGACTATGACACTGGCCCCCATTGGAGGGAGGGACCAAGTCAGAAGAGGGCTAGTTTTGCATAAGTAAATAGTGATGGATTGGCCTTTTTGCACAATGTCCAGCAGAAATTTGTCAATCTTGATTTCCTGTGCTATCGAGAGCTTATACCCGTGTTTTGACGATAAGTAAATACTCGTACCTGTTTGTATTCTGTATACTTTTTGTTTCTTTTACTTGCCTGTAATGTTATGTGGTGGATGGATCAGTTTGCTTAAACTGAATAAGAACTAGCTTTACTCAGTTGCCAGCTATCATGGTTCGTTGCCCGAATCTTTTTTTGGTTTCTGTTGGAGGCGTCCATATTCTGTTCAATGGTAGGCTTCTCACACAAGCAGGATCATCCAATGCTTTTATTTGTTTGTAACCAGCATCACGTAGTATCATCACTTCTTGTGGTGTTTATTGAATAAACAGTCGTGGAAGAGCTTAAAGTGTTAGATTTTCTTTCTGATCTAAGCAGTAATGAGCTATATTTGAAAACAAATCCACCCCCAGTTGAACATAATTTAAGAGCATCGAACATGTTCCAGTCTCCGACTGGGAGTCACAATTACTTTTTTTCCTGCTAAGTTCACTGCTTTAGATAACTCGTAGTTATACAGCAATGCCAATATCTTCATTCTTTCTACACCAAGAAACTCGAACCCTCAGATAAAACATTGATCTCCCAGAGTGACTTTCGAGCAGCATGTGATATTTCTCAGGCAAATCCTTATCAATGGAAGAGCAAAAGGCTGTTCAAAAAAAGAAAAAGAAAAAAGAGCTAAAGTAAATTCCTAATGACTTTAGGTCGTTGACTTTGCACTTTTGAGGTGCAGTATTATATGCTGCTTCAGGACTATGGTTTCTGGCAGTGAATTATCTTCTGTTTAATAGCTTTTATGATATGAATCTCAGTCGGCACAAGGTTCCATCATTTACTGAGAGCATTTTATCGGAGAAAAGTTATTCATCTTAGCTGAGATCTGTGTTATTGGTCTGGAGAATGTAGGGTTATTCCATGCTCAGTTGAATTTTAAGCTCTAGTTGTCAGATTTTCTCCAGCCACGTGCTGTAAAACAGACGTTGTGGCTCTTCATATTGAAAGCATGAGAAATGTTTCCGTATCTGGTAACTATGAAGGTTATAAAATTTCATTCTTGTTTTCGGCTAGGTTTTCTTGTCCTTTTGGATCTAAATTTATGTTTTATAAGGTTATAGAGAGGACGACTTTTGAAGACGAGGAAACATTACTGGGTGACCTCTTCTTTACTTTCTGCTAATTTTTTTTGGTTTATTGTGATTGTTCAACTTATGAGTCATTTGATCCCCATCAATTATCCTTGAGATTGATGTCACCCTCGCCATTGATAAAGACTACCTGTAAGCTCAAGCCCTATTTATGAGGGCAGGGGTGAGCAAGACACTAAGGAGATGGTGGACCTCGCAAATCTTCAGCAGATCGGAAAATGTAGAATCCCTGAGGTATTGAGTGATTGATTTGTGGATTTGTAGTTGACTCATTGACAAGTTCATTAGTATGAATAATGAAGATTTGAAGAGTTGTAAATTCAAGAACCCTTCAAATCTGTATAGCCAGCAGCGGTTGATCCTTTATTGCATTCTCAACTCGTTCATATTAAGTTTTCTGACTGACTACTTGCCCTAGAATTGTATCGAAGCGTCGGTACAAACAGCTGATCAAGTTGGACACAAGAATTATAGATAGCAGCTCATGAATGAGCTAATTAGTTCTCATTAATATCTCGGTTGGGGTCAATGCGACAGCAGAGATGCACTTGTTGTCCATTATTGGAGCTGCCATATTATCATCTTATTCTATGGCTACAGAAATAAAGAATTAGCAGTTGGCTTCTAGATGTGCTGTCAGCTTCGAAAGAGTGACAGTTGGCTTTCCGTTCTTGTGAGTTCTTAATCAACCTTTATATAGTTGAGATGTGGTTTAGGTTTAGCTCATTTTATGTTTGTGGAAACACATAGCAGTGTGTTGCTTTTTATGTATGTTAACTTGATCCTGATGACACTAATGATTGATTGACGCCATCACTCTGTCGATCTCTTTATTTGCCCCAAAGAAGATGTGTTTATTTTTGTCCACGTGGCTGTGCGACATTATGTGAGTGCGGTGCATATGTGATAGGAAAAGTGGAACTTTTGAATTATAAGGCAGGCCGATAGGATACCTTGGTTTCTGGGAGGTGACGGGTCGCCCATGTCAACAACTAGCACTAATGTTTTGTTTCTGCTGCTTTACAAGTCCTAGTTAGCTTAAAAGTCTTAATAAAATTATGGTTGATTTGCTGAATATGGATGCCATCACAGCTAAAACATCAGATGATAATCTTCTTGACAGTCAGCTTCAAATTCCTTGTATGGAGTCCCTTTTACCTAAGCTATCGGAAGGCTGGGAAGTTCATGCCCGTTGGCATCCTATCATCTGGTAATTTGATGTTTGTTCCTGCTGCAGAAATACTCTTATTCTCTTTTCAGGTGGCAGAAGATGAAGCGAATTGATTTCACCTGAAGTCCAACAACTTTGGTGAAGGTCACCTGACGCCTGATGGTATTCTTTTTCCGAGACAGTGCAAACTTAAGGTGAGCTTCATGACATAGGCTGGTGAAAGGAATAACTGAATTATGAAATGTTTTTGGTCAACTGAGGTTTTGAAAGAAGTTGCATCTGTATACCTCAAAACTCAAAAGTAGCATCTCTCATATGCATATGATTGTTCAAAAATCGTCATAAAGTATGATTTCACAGTACCATCCCCTGGGGCCGACGCTACAACGGGAACATTCTTATGCTCTTCAACTTGGAGGTTCTTCCAATCCACCCCATCAAAGGTCCCATGGACCAAATTAAACACAAAGGCAAAAGCCAAGCTGCAGATGGGCAGAGCCCCATAAAGAAAAAAATGCAGATGCCAAGATGGTTGGGGACTCGTATCTGTGTTTAACTGAAACCTTGTTGCGGGAGGAAATTCGGTTATCAGAGTAATAGATATAGGTCGGAAACATAATACCTTTGGGAGATGGAAGTTGGTAGGGCTTTTGTGTGAGACTATGTGTGGTGGTTCTACTAGTATGTCTGTTGACTGTAGGTATGGTTCTGGGAATAAGGGATTTTCTGCCATAACCGGTTTGAATCTAGCTAAACTGCCAGAAGTCTTCAGAAATTGCAAGAAGCCATGTGTGCTGAAAATGTTACATTTTGTTAACGGAAGGATGGATCGGGTATCGATTTTGAGGTGGATTAGTCCTATGAGATTCATCTATATACACAACTGATTTACGATGTCAAGGATTTGCACTAGTTGTGTATATTGTTTCTCTGCTTGTATCTGTGTTCCTTGGTAATTGTGTTGGCTACTCTTTTGGTGCTTTTTAGTGTGAAGAGTATCCCTTTCTGGCTTTACATCACATTTCAGGTTTTTTACAAAACGTTTTTTTGTGTAAGTAGGGGAAGAGGGATAATTTTCAGAGGTAGACTTAGGAATTTGGCAAAAGCCTTTGAATTCCGGTGTGTGTTCAAGTACTCGCCTTATTTGGAGGGGAACCCTCCTTGGGATTTTTGTTGGATGTTTGAGGGCATCTGCAACCCATACTATACTGTATTCCTTTATTTCTCCATATTTTGGAGGTAAGTTTCACTCCATTTGAGATGATGGAGATCAAAAACTCATCGAGGATCTTCTCCATTTTACCATTCATATTTCATTCATCAAATGAGTATTTGTACATTTATTTCCTATAACAATTGTATCAATCGAAATATTTTCATTATATACCTTTAAAAAGAAGATCAATGTTGAATATTTTTTGTAAATTTTGACAAATACCAATCGGAATTTCGGAGGAAAAATAATGAATGTTAGAGATATGGAGTGAATATTTTGAAAAATGGAGGTAGAATATAGAATTGGGTTGGAGTTGGTTTTCCTTCAAAATCACGTTTTTTTATAATAATAAAAAATACGTTATTTTGCTACTCTCAAATGAAGAAATAGAAGTAAAAATAGAGTATTGAATTGGGGATGCTCTGAGAAGAAGGGAATTCATGAACACCTTGGTTGTTCTCTTTGGGAAAAATATTGTGAAAATTAATAAACAATAGGAAAACATAGAAAATAAAATATACTCCTAGCATTTTTTTTTATTTTTGTTGGTTGGCTAACTTATGGTGCTTGTCAATTTATGTGCATCTCGAGACCTTGACTAACCCTTCCACCGTCTACTAGCGGTGCAAATTTAATGTCTGATAAAGTTTCGCATGGATTGACCCATCAAGAGTTCCAAGGTTTTTTTTTTTTTTTTTGATGAAGGTCAAGATGGTAATTGCACTTACCAACTCACCTAGGCAATTGCTGACTAGGGAGAGGCACAATGAATCCTTTAAACATACACACCAAAACCCAAACTCTCAATGTGGGAGTCAGCCCAACTGATGCAGGTCCAAGAGCCTCGCTAGCCGAAGGTTGATAACCTTGTTTTTTCCCATTTTCTTTGTTCCTCTTCTTAATTTAGGCTCTCTCAAAATGTTTTGTCTATCTTAAAATATAAAATATCAATTGTTCAATAAAAAAATTGTTTAGTGTCTTCAAACTGGAAAACGATTCTGATTCTGATTCTTCTTCTTCTTCCTTTTTTTTTAAGTTTCTAAAATATTATGCACTCCCTAACAATCCTAACATTAATGTCATTTCCAGTGAACCAACAAGAAGGTCGTTGAGAAAAGAATTCTTCAATTTAGTGGATGTTTTACTATCTCAAAATTTTACTTATTTTTTAAATAAGTATTTATTCTTACTTTTTTGAATTAAAGACGATGCGTTGTGAGAGAATGACTAATTTCATAAAATAAAAAATAAGTACTTAAAAATAATAACTTTAGCAGAACGGGACCCATTAATGAGTGACAAATAGTAATAACCTTCAATTTCTTTTTCTTGTTTTATTTTCTTAGTAAAGGTTATTTTTCTGTTTTCTAGTCTCCTTTTTATATACTATTTTTTTTAAAATTTCATTTTTGGTTTTATCGATCTCTTGGTGAGCGGATGCATGTCGCATATGAACTGAACCTACTCCCTCTCTAAAACCTAACCCTAAAACTCCTCCTCCTCCTCCTCTCTCTCTCTCTCTCTAGATTATCTCTCTCGCCGTACGGTCGATGCGCCGTCTGACACCACCCAGATCCTCCGCTGCTCACCTCCTCCTTCTGGGCCAAAGTGAGGGTCTTATTAAATGCTCTGTTCCTCTCTCTCCTTCTCACCAGTCTCTCCCTATTTCATGTCTACCATCGACAACGCCTCTCTCTCCTCCCCTTCTCTCTGGCCTCCTCAAACCCTAGTTTTCGATCCCTTTTATATGCACCACTCTCCGTCTCAATTTCAACGGCATCAATCTACACCTAGTTCAAGGCTTTGTTGTTCGCGCGTTTCAGTTATCTGCCCATCATGAGCGGTCCTAAGGTTAGTAGTTCCTTTTGTGGGTTATGGTTGGAAAGCGGTTACATGTGGTTTAAGGTGATGTTGGGTTTGACAGTATTTGTGATTTTGTTTGAAGAAGAAAGATATATAGACTATGAGTGATTCTAAAGATTAACCCCGGTCCTCTTCACCTCATGTACTGGAATTTTTTGATTGATTGTGTATTGCTAATTTTGTTGGAATGGTGGGTTTAGAGCGAGTTTTAGCTGCTGGCAATTAGTTTAGTTGCTAGCATGTTCTTTTTTCTTTTTACGTAACCCTTATCATATAAACAACAAAATGGGTCTTTTGTATGGGTTTTTTCTTGGAGGATTAACTTTGATATGGGATGCGATTTGAAACTTTTATGAAACATTAAACATTGTTCTGAGCTGTTCTGGTCCAATAGAAGCGAGGAAGGTTTTTAGACAATTGTGTGACCATAGTTTTCTCCAAGAACTCACAGAAATTTGGTCTTGGTTGTGGTTCATTTTTCTGCATTTATTTTTCATGGTAGTCATAATTTGGTCTTTGTTGTGGAACATACATCTCAGTTGGTGTGGGGCATGATTTGGAGCACCGAAAGTCAATACATCGCGAAAGCGTCGATTGGTGACTGCAATCCTCCAATTATGAATGTTGTTCTTAAATTGTTATTCAACCTAAGTCCCACGTTCATTCTATCCTTGTAATCATCAAGGTGCATATAATGGCATCCAACATGGTTGGATGATGGAATGCATTTCGGATGTAGTTGTACAGGAGAAATAAAATAAAAAAGAGAACACTGTGAGGTGCATCCATTCAAAAGAAACAATTACAAAATGACAGGCAAAAAAAGAAATAAACTTACCTCAGAGAAAAGCTAACCTATCATCTAGTTTGTTATTTTCCAAAGAGCAAAATTCGTCCAAATCAACAAAAATGTGACATTTTTCTGGTTACAAAAGTCGTTAATATCACCTGCTACCAAAGTAGCATGCTTCGATGAATTGGATGTTGGGAGCACCCCACTCCTGTACCTATCGAAGCACAAACTTCTTCAACCAAAAAAATGTCACAATTCCTGTTGATTTGGATGAATTTTGCTCGAGTTTGGAAAATAACAAATTAGATGACAGGGCTGTGAGGTAAGGTTTTTTTTTTTTTTTTTTTTTGCCTGTCCTTTGTAATGGTTTGTTTTGAATGGATGCAACTCATGGTGTTCTCTTTTTTGTTTCTCCCGTACAACTACATCCAAAATGCATTCCATCATCCAACCATGTTGTATCGAAAAGATAGATGCCATTATAGGCACCTTGCTCATTCAAATGTTAATGATTACAAGGATAGAATGAATGTGGGACTTACGTTGAATAACAATTTAAGGACTGTGCGTTTTCTTCTTCAAGATTGGAGGACAACAATCACCAATCAATGCTTTCACGATTTATTGACTTTCTGTGCTTCAAATCACGCCCCACACCAACTGATGTATGGTTTTGTTCCGCTAGAGTTTCAGCATTCTAAAATGCAGCAACTCTGGTGAGCAGCTCCAAAGCAAAGTATGACTCTATCTACAATTGTGTGACAGATAGAAGGATAGTGTTGAGTTTCTTTTTCCTGACAATTCATCATTGAACTTTAATCAGAAAGCCTTGATCCTAATAACTTGGTGTTGTGGCAGCCTGTGTGCACATATGAGTTTTTTAATCAAGTCTATGTAGTATGTACCATTGTATTTTGAAAGCTGTATACTCATGGTTTCCAAGCAACATTGGGTAACCCTTGGGACCTGTTAAACAGACTGAAACATATGACATAGTATAGCTTTTGCAAAAGTGAAGTTGCAAGCTGTAAGATTGAGTCAAGAGTATTCAGGCAAGTTTGTTAAATCATTTGAATGATGAAACGCAGCTTTTTTTAACATCCTCCTTCTTGTCTCTCACATTGTGGTCTTATGGTCTTACTGATGATTGATTGAAGTCAAAATGTAATATTCTGTTCTTCAGGATTCACTTGTTCATTTCTCTTGTTTCTTTTAAACTTCTGGCAGGTAGTATTATTTGGGTCTTTCACTGAGGATGAAACCAGATCATTGCTGCAGTCGCCTGGGCAGACTAAGAAACCAGTGGAAAAGAAAGAACTGCCAGTTGTTTCCTCAAATGTTGCGACTGAATTGGTTTTTGGTGGTTTCAGTGGTGAAGCACCCCGTCGGTTTGATTCTTCCAGAGGGCCAATAGGTTCTCAGCCCTCTCATGTTAATAAGGACATTGAGGGCAGTAGTATTGTAACAAATCCTGCTCTCTTGCCAGCAGCTTCAGGAAGTTCACAGGAAAATGGAGTCGTGAAGAACTTGCCTCATTATCATCCCATTAGTAATGGCAACGAGGAATTGAGAAAAAAAGATAGCGTTGATTTGACTCCTTTGCACTTATCGGATGAATGTGCTCCACCGAACCAATCACGTTTTCCAAAACTGGAAGCCCTTGATGGTGGATTTTTGAGGGAAGTAAAGTCGAATGGGTCTAATGACTCGAATCTATCATCAACAGTCCCATTTGAAGAGGTTACGAAGAATGCATCTAACGGACATGTGGCTGTTAGAGGCTTCCTACCTCGAGGCTTAATCAATTCAGGAAATTTATGCTTTCTAAATGCAACTCTGCAGGCTCTTCTTTCATGTTCTCCTTTTGTTCAGCTCTTGCAAGGACTAAAAAGTCGCAACATTCCCAAGGCTAGTCCCCTGGTTTAGTTGATCATTGATATACTTTGTTTTCTCGTGTTGTTTGGTTGTTACTTTTTATTACTGGGAATCAAAATATTTTGCTAAATTATTGAGAAATAGCAATCCAATGCTGATGTCTTGTCTTATTTTTTAATACAGGTTGGCTATCCAACACTAGCTGCATTTGCCGAGTTTGTTGCCGAATTTGATTTGCCCGGAGATGCAAGCTTAAAGAGGAGAGATATTACTGTTCTTGAAACTGGAAGACCTTTCCGGCCAACCATGTTTGAAGGGGTGCTAAAGAACTTTACTCCTGATGTGCCCAATAGCTTCTCAGGCCGACCAAGGTTTGTGCTTGTATTTATGTCTTTATTGTGGGTTCTTTTGTCTTTTCACCATATGGCCTTTTGAGTGTCACCTGAATCCTGGTGATAGTGTGATCTGGAATCTTGCATATTTTGGCTGGCTGATACTACGGAAGCAGTATGCTGAAAGATTCATTCTTCAATCAAGAAACTTTTTCTTCCTTTGCTGTATATTGTGCTTCTGTAAATGTTCTGGTTCTTGACAGCAGTTTATTAATGCCAAAATCTGTGAGAAACATGCATTCTTAAAATTGTAGGGGTAGAACATGTATGAGACACATGCTCAAAAGTCAAATCATCAGTTGTAGTCTTTTTGGTCTGTGCAAGGCTGCTTAGGAAGTACTAGTAATTCTAGTGAAGTTCAAAAGCAACTACATGAAAATCTATGCAATGCCTTTTCGATTATTTTGTGCATACGTGTATTATTGACATACATGTGGTTATTTATTTGTAGATTTAGCAATTTTTCGTTACTTGTTAAAAAAAACAGCATCTTGTTATCCTTTTTCAGGCAGGAAGATGCCCAGGAGTTTCTAAGTTACGTCATGCATCAAATGCATGATGAATTACTTAAGCTTGAAGGACAAGTATCAAGCTCTAATGGGGGTCAATCATCTATGGTCTCTTCTGCAGAAGATGATGAATGGGAAACAGTTGGCCGGAAGAACAAATCTGCCATCACAAGAACGCAGAACTTTGTTCCTACAGAGCTGAGTTCAATTTTTGGAGGACAACTGAGAAGTGTTGTGAGAGCAAGAGGTAGGGAAATTTAGCAACTAACACAGTTCAGTAGTCTGAAAGTGGCATTTATCGCATGTCCCTCTCTGTATGTGTTGCAGGAAATAAAGCCTCTGCTACTGTTCAACCATTTCTCTTGCTTCATCTTGAGATTTCTCAGGAAGCTGTTCATAGTATTGAGGATGCTCTTCGTCTACATTCTGCCCCAGAAACACTTGAAGAGTACCGAACATCAACAGTTGGAAAGGTAATTTCTTTTATCTCCTTTCAAAATTCTGCATTTGGTATTGCTGATTATGCCTCTCAAGGACGCTCAGGTTCTTCCTTGAAGTTTATGCTATGTAAGGTGTTGCGCGATTTGTGTTCACATGCTCCTTGAAGTTTCTAATGTGTTGTAGCTGAAGGAGCGGTTGCATTACACAAACTACTTAGTTGCATTCTTCTTCTCTTTCTGCAAGTTGGCCTGCAATTGTTGCTTGTAATTTTGTTGGTAACTACTAATCCATGTTGGATAGAACGATCAATCAAAGTTTTGTGCTTTATCAAATCTTGATATCCTTGAGAATACGTTATAGTCAGTTTGAGAAAGTACACTAATTCTCATGTTCAATTTCATTTCGTTTCATTTCATGGTCGATTGAGATGTTTTTCTCATTTTATGCATTCAATTTTCTAAAGCTGCTGGAGAGCTCTTGGCTGAAATGCTCAGTTTGCGCTATTTTGTCTCAGGAGTCAATTACATTTATGGTACAGTCACCTAGGCAGTATGGCAATTTGATTTAGACTGTTTAGTTCCAGTTATAGGGATGAACTTGTTACTGCTATTGGGTATTTAGTTGGCATTTGGATAGTGGTTAATATAAGTGTGTTTCCTTGTTTTGCAGGCTGGGGTTGTGGCTGCCAGAAAATCTGTAGACATACAAACATTGCCAAAGATAATGATATTGCACCTTATGCGTTTCAGCTATGGAAGCCATGGAAGTACCAAACTGCATAAATCTGTACACTTTCCTCCTGAACTGGTGCTAGGTCGGGAATTGCTTGTTTCTCCATCAACTGAGGTAATGTTTCTTTACGTTCTTCATATCGGAGTTCCTCACTTAGGTTTAGGAAGAAACGAAGGATCTTTGTTTATACTAGTTGGTAAACCTGAATGCCTGGAATTGTATGGTGTGAAGATTTACTCTTTTTTTTTGTTGCAACGGAATAGATTAGATTAAAACAACAGAGTTTCAAACAGAAACAGAGATAAACATACAACTAAAAACTGACATTGGCACAACTACTAGTTCCTAAGATGGCCAATGCCGATGGCATCTTCTAAAACAAAGAGTCTAACTGACTGAGGTGTCTCATCCGTTACTACCAAATCTGATTCTTGTTCAGCCCCAAGATGGGCCAAGCTATCTGCACTTTGGTTGGCTTGCCTCAAGATGTGGCCAAGCGTTGACTGCGTGCGGGTCATGAGAACTCTAGAGTCTTCAATGAGTGCTTGTTGTGGATGTCCTGCTGGGGGGCCTTCAGTGATCAATTTGACAGCCATTTGCGAATCTGTCTCAATGCTCACATTGGTAAGTCCTTTCTCTAGAATGATGGTTAAACCCCTGTAGATACCCCATATTTCAGTCTCTAAAACCGAGCTGGTCCCCAATTTGCCGTAGTATCCCAAAATCCAGATGCCTCTATTGTCACAAAAGAGACCTCCAAATCCTTTGCTCGTGCTTTCATAGAGGCAGCCATTAGTTTTGAGTTTTACACCAGCTGCAACAGGGCAATTTCCAACTAATTAGAGCAGTGTTTCTCACCCCTTGGAATAGAGGAGATTTGAATGCCCGAGAGATCTCAGTAGCGTAAGTAATGATTTTCTCATGGCTCACAGGAGTATGACTGCCTAAATTATCAGAACTTTTCCTGTTTCGGTCTTTCCGAATCTGCCAAAGTATAATGACAAAAAGGGTGGACCAAGAAATATCATTACCCACTGAAGATTTCCCTTTCAACTTGAGATTGGAGTAATCCAATCCTGAGTAGGGCATTCAAATCGAGTTCTATTCCAAAAATGATTGTGAAAACAGTTCCATATTTCCTAAGCCTTGCTACATTCGCGAAACATGTGTGTTATGTCCTCTGTGCTGGTATTACATCTAGCCATCTAGGACACATATTTGAAGGGGTTATTCCTCTGTAAGCTTTGAGATGGTTCGTGGGTAGCCTGTCATGGTATAAGCCAGCTAAAACCTTTCAATTTTTGAGGAATTTTGAGTTTCCATATCCACGTCCAACCATTAGCATCTGTGTCCTCAATATTCAAAGTCTCATACGCAGCTACCACAGTGAATTTCCCATCCTGAGATCCCACCCAGTGGGGATGATCAGGCAAGTTAGAATAAAGGGGAAGGTGAATGTTTCTGATATCCTCCAAAGTTTGTTGGGATATAATGTTTTGAATAGTAGTAAAATTCCCAGCCCCATTACCATCAATTATGTTTTCACCTTCGTATTTGAGTTAGTATGAGAACCAGGACACTGGATGGCCAAAGGTCCAGTACCACACCACCAGTCAGGCAGTCATGCCAAAGGCTCGCCCTGAGCCATCTCCTATAGTCCACTTCGTGCCCTTAGAGAGCAAATCCTTAGTGTTAATAATACTTTTATCTCCCAAGGGTAGAATCCCAAAGACTATTGAAGTTGATTATCAAACCACAACCAAGCTTGGATAGGAGGGCTTTATTTTGATTACGAGCCTTTTTTAAACCAAGCCCACTCTTATCCTTTACTCTTACAAACCTGATTCCAATGGATAAGATGGATCCTCTTTCTTGTGGGGGTCTCTCCCGAAAGAAAGTTTCTATTCAACCTGTCAATTTTCTCACACACCGAGATAGGAATCTCCATAGTTTGCATAGTATAACACTTTAACTAGGGATAGTAGACGTGACAGATTGAATATAGGTCGCCCTACCTGTAAGATTCAAATTGTTGGACTTCCAGTTCCAGGTGGTCAGCCTCCTCTGAACTTTCTCAATCACCTTATTGAAATGGTATTTAGTAGCTCTAGAATGTAAAGGGGGAATACTCAAGTACTTTCCCAGATCAGAGGTGAGTGGTATCCCACTCAAGGTACTGAATCTTCTAGCCTTTCTTCTAGGTATGTTATTGGAGACAAACATTTTAGATTTACCAAAATTTATGGACTGACACAGAAGGCACAGAATTCAGCGAGAATTGAAAATTCAGTGTGAAGTCATTTATTTTCCTCCTTTCTTGTGGAGTTATCTGAACATACTGTTTTTTTATCATGGTTTCGTTTCTTTAATGACAGTTGCTATAGCACCGTGAATCCGTGTAGCTGTTGATATAATGGTAAATGCTAAGTATTGACAGATGCCCTAATGGGAAGCTGGTATTTCTAAACGAATTATCATCTGTTCAGCTTGGTATTTTCTCAATGGAGTGTGGATAAAACAATCTAATGGAGAGTGCAACATGAATGATGAAAACAGAAATTAGTAACATACGGCTCCTTACCTGTTGCTCCTTTCAGTACTTGGCGTCTTTCCAAATCTGAATTTAATAGTTGCCTCGGTGCAGCTGATTGATTTCTTGCGAATTGTGATGGTTTTGTAGCATCTTAATTTACATCAGACAAGATGTATACTTCTTGCCTGTTGTATTTCTTCTCACCGTTCTGCTTTTGTTTACTCTTGTTCCCTTTCCTTTCTGGGAGCACTCCTGGCGTTGTCTGTCCCAGTTAGCAATTACCACGTGCCTCCCAAATCCTTTCCCATTTCTCTATTATTGGGTGTTGCCACTCCTTTTCTTCCTGTCCTTTTTTTTTCATGTCAGGAAAAAAATATTATTATAGCTTTGCTGGATGAATTTTTCTGTTTTGTGTGTTTTCTAAAAGAGTTCTCCCACTATCAATGGTGAGAACTAGAAGGATAATCTTTTTTGTTTTGGTACTGTGGACATTGTGAAGGATAATCAGAACGCTTACAGATCGCTTCTTTGTAGCCTAGAACCCATTCAAATCTTGCAACTCATATTTTAGATTTGATTGGAGGTAGTTAAATTAAGATATGAACTTGTTTTCTGGTCTTGGCTAATACAGGGCCGAAGATATGAACTTGTTTCCACCATTACCCACCACGGGAGGGAAGCATCAAAGGGGCATTACACTGCCGATGCCCGTTACCCTAATGGCCAGTGGTTACGTTTTGATGATGCGTCTGTCACTGCCATTGGCATGAACAAGTTGTTGCATGACCAGCCGTACGTTCTCTTCTACAAGCAAGTATCAGGGTAACTAAGACAACAGAGCTATTGCATTCATATATTTGATTGCCACTTGCGAGCAATTTATGGGTCACTGGAATCCGAGCTATTTTTGTGGCAGACTGCTTTCATGAAAATCATCTCACTCTGCTGGAGAAGACGATGGAAGATGTATGGGGAATACGTTTTTCGTGATTTTGTTGTGTCTTTATTTTATGAAGTCCATGTAACTTTACAGAATTGATATTTATAACTTAAAATTTTAACAATGAGAAGATTTACGGATATTATTTTTGCATACTTCACCTTTAGTTTTTTTTTTTTTTTTTATATCTTTTCTAATCACAATGTGAAAGTTCTAAAAGGTGAAGTAGTACAAATATCCGAAATACGTTTGAATATTCTTACAAGCTATCTGAACGACGAAACTAGAGTACATCACGTTTCAGAATCAAACATTACGGATTCGGGGGTGTTGTAGTGTTGTGCGGGTTCCGGAGGTGGTGTAGTGGATCCTGTGTAGTGCGTTGTGCGACCGTCGATTTTATCAATCAATGGCTTTCCTGGAAGAAGTTTGTTTTTTAATTTGGCCCGTTGGAAAACTTTTTTGGACGGCTGCGATTCTGAGTCTCACGGGCTGATATCATTTGGAAGAATTCGGAGAGGGTTTAATTTGCACTTTGAATTGTAAGTATGTTTGTTTTGGGAGTATTATTGTAGTTATTGCGGTTATTTTCTTCAAAACTAAAATGTTTTGTTTTTTTGACTGGTTCAAAAGTAAAATGTTTTTTTTTTTCAAAACTAAAATGTTGAATTTGCAATTTATCTTTGGGTCGATGTAATTAGTGACTGGAACTTGGTAAGAAAAGAAAGGAAGAGAATGGAAAATTTATTATGAGGAAAATTGGAGGAAGAACTAAAGAAAGGGTGGAGGAAAAGTTAAACTCGTTACTAATCAAGTTGCTTAAACTCAAATTTTAGGCTTGTTTATTAATCAAGTCAAGTTTAAGCGCAAATTTTAAGCTTCTTTTAGTACTTAACGAAGTTGAGCTCGATTATTGGGCTCAATTTCGAGCTCTAGCCAGACTAGTTTTGAACCAATCGAGCTCAAACATTTCAAAGCTATGTTGGGCTCGTTTGCAGCTCCATTTAATCCTACGTGTTTAATTCTACGTTTTGCCGGGTTTTTTTTCAAACCTTCTTTTTTAGAAAAAGAAGTAATTTCAAGTTCAAATATAATAAAAATAAAAAATAATTTTATTTTATTTTTACCTTTTAAAGATTTATCAAATAAGATTCATATTTGTAAAATAATTATTTGCGTAAATACGTAACTTTATATTTTGAAATTATTTTCATTTTCTAAAACTCCATTTTTTTAAGAATCCAGATCCTACCCAGGGAATTTTCGGCGGCAAACATTCATCCAGATAAATCGAAACCATGATAAGGATCTGAAGTTAAGTTTCAGAATTATCCTCTAACTTTTCTGCATTAACGATTGGATCAATCCATCATTTTCCTCTTCGTTCCATCATCTCATCGTTTGATTTCTTGGGGTTTTTCTTCAGGATCTCTCGTCCATTACAGCCCCACTCTGTTTTTCCATGGATTGCACTACTTCAGAGCGGAAAACAAAAGACCAACGGCCACGGCCAGTATTGTGATTTGCAGGATCAACGGTTCACGCCTTTAAGGTATCAATGTCATCTGCATATTCATGTTTTTGTGTTTTGATTGTATTTTCAAACCTATCCTTTGCAATGAATGATCGTTACTCTGGGTCTTCTAGTAGTTTTGATTGATTACAATGCATGTTAGGCGTAAAGGGATGTGGAGTGAATTCTGCACCGAGCGAATATTTGGTTCGGTTATTGAATCGACAGGAAGAATATAAACCGTAGTAAAAAATGAACAACTAATCTTAATTAAGGAGCAAAAAGAGTAGAAAGATTATTCTGATGCTGCGAGACGCAAAAGCAGATGGAGTTACCGAAATCAATATAAATCTAACAATCAAAAGGTTTTGTCTTTAGACCAATAACAATTGAAAGTTCAGAAACTTTCAGTATGTTGGATATTGTGGAAGAAAGGAGAAAATGAGATGAGAATCTTACTAAATTGATAATAGTAGTATATTTGTATTCAATATCGGTCAGTTTCATTTAGTTTAGTATAATTACTTATAAAATCAACACAGAACCATATATTGGGGCTTGTTTATATGAGTATGGAAATGCCTGTATCTAACAGAAAGAAGCCCCAACCCAGTCGGTTTGGTTCGGTTTCCGTCGATTCACTCAGGTTTTCTTTTGCCCCATGGTTTAGGCTGGTATTCTAGAGACTAGAACTCTAAGTTAAATATTATGACCTGGCAGTTTCCTTTTCCCCAAGGCAACATCTCTTTTGATGTTGTTGCTTGAGTGACCATTGATTTAGCCTCTGGGTCTAGGTTTTGTGGTCCAGTATTCACAAAGACTAAGAGGGAACAAAGAAGTGGTACACTTTTATGAAGAAGAAGAAAGGAAGGAGTGATATAATACTGCCTTTAAATCAGGACCGCCCAGTGGTTCAGGTAGGGAAAAAGGATGGTTATTTTTCTTTCAACGGGCTTATATGGTCTATATAGGAAAATATTTTGGGACAATAGACATACAAAAGAGTAGGAATCGAATTAGGTTTTTGAAGTCAAGGTTAGCTCAGCTGCATCCCTTTCTTTCAATCGATCTAAAACTAGCTACTTGCTTTTTTAAATACGGTTGCACCGAAATTCTGCCATGTGCTAGGGATTGAACCTCATATAGTGGAGAATCTTTCACCACTTCAGGCAGGCAAAAAAGGGAGAACAAATATATTGAGAGATAGAGAAACAGGGAGTCATCAGCTAATTATGTGATACTTTTACTAGCACAACCCAAAACAAAGAGGAAAATGTTAATTACCCAAAAAAGAAGAAGAGGGAAATGCTTGTCATGTGCTTTATTATAAAAATCATGTACTGTTTATAATGGTGGGGTAGAAATACCACTTCTTGATTAACAATGCCATGTGAATCCAGGGTCCTTGTTCTAACCCCAGGGACCATGTGGTTAGTCAATATTTAAGTTTTTAGTAAGATAATAATAAAACATCGCAATTATTACAAACACGGACTTCTAAAGTTTTTCTAATTCAAGTTTGATGTGCGGCCGTCACCACTCTCTCTTATTTTTCTTTGTTAAGGTATGAAGGTTTGGCATCAAGTTCTTGTTTCACATGATTTGCGTGTTTTTAGTATAATCGCCTAATCAGGTTGCCATTACTAAAAGTGCTTTTTGTGTATAAAATACTTAACGTAAAGTCAGATATTTCTGGCGCGTACAGTTCTTAGTCCAGTCGCAGGAACTTTCTGAAAATTTCTAAAAGGTCCATAAACAATGTTCAAACATACTAGTGGAAGATGTATAGCATTAGTTTAATTTGAGGATTGGTTGATTTCTTGTTACAGAAAATAGTAACAGGAAAAAGTACACATGAATGAATGTTAGTGCTTTAACTTCCTATTGACCATTTTTAAACACTTAAATGAAAATGGTTTTCGTAACTTGATACTGGCCTTGTTAGTTTGTTGCTTGGAGCTACTAAGAACATCCACACCCATCAATGCCATTGCCATTCTCATTTTTGGACAATGGATAGTGTCATTTTGCGAAAAAAAATGACAAAGGTGTTGCACCTATGTTTTGCTATTTCTAAAATCAATCTCTCTCTCTCTCTCTCTCTCTCTCTCTCTCTCTCTCTCATGGAAATTTTGCCATATTTGACAAAAGAATCACCATTTGCCAAATTTGGAAGAATTTTGGCATTGTGGATGAGGCGCTCAATTTGCCCTTTTTGGGAAATGGCAAGAAATTTTGTAAAAAATGGGTACCAGCGTGGATGCTCTAATTCCTTCAAAATTAGTAGTGGCCACTCAACATTGTTTAGAATTAATTGATTGGAAAACTTTTAAATATTAGGGGAAGAAAGTAACTGGGCAAGTAATTATTAATTAGTCTCTCTTACCTCTACTTTCATAGCAAGCAAATGGAAAATAAGAAGGGATTCCCCGAGAAACTGCAAATATGGTTTTTCAAAAGCAAAACCATTCTTTTCTTCTATTTGATGCATGTTTTTTTTTTTTTATCAGCATTCTATTTGATGCATGTTACAGACAAAACTTCCTCTCAACAAGATATAAGTAGGCATCTACTGTTCTCAAAAGGAACTCAGAGAAAGTTAGTGCTGGTAAATTTTTACCCTCCTGTCTTATATTCTCCCTTCTTTTGCTAATGTTTATGCAGATCCATGTCAAATGCTTATGCTTATGCATATCCATTTTTCATTGTATAATCTAAGCTTTTTTACCCACCTCGACTAGATATTTACGTGATTTGAACATCCATTAATTTGAGTTTAATTTGTTTAAACATAGCCATTTGAAAAATATTTCTTTCATGAGTGCTTAGCATCGTTTGGCTGCCTTCCTTTCAAGTTTTGTCCATGTTTACTCTTTGCTTTCTTTCCAATGGACCCAGAAACAAAAGAGAAACTCTCTCTCTCTCTCTCTCTCTCTCTCTGTCTCTCTCTCTCTCTCTCTCTCAAAAGCACAGCCATTGTCTAATTGAAAGGGTAGTTGGTTTCTTATTTATTGTAAGGCAGTGGCTGATTAAAGATGCATATAGATGAAGGTATACTTTTTTCTTAGAAACAGTTTGGGTAAAGCAGTACGTCTCTCTGTGTTGTTTCTTGTGAAGGCTCCTGGCTTCCTTCGATATGAATTAACCGACCATTTGATTAGTTTTGGGGCTTAGTGTGGAGTTTCGAAAAGGAAACAAGAAAAAAAGTGGTTAGACCTAGAATGATACAGTGTTTTGAAACTGGAACAATTATTGTGGGAAAATCGCAGCCCTTTGTCAGTGTCAGGTTGTTAGTTAGATCAATGCTTTCGGATCATTTAGGCTGTGTTTGGATCTTGGATTTGTAGAGAGATCAGTCTCCATGCCGAGTCACTGAAGGTCTCAAATTGCAGAAGTAAAAGACTACATACTTGTATAGTGTGAGCCTTAATGAAATATTGTTCACCCTTGCGAAACTTTAAAATCGAAATTGATGAGCATGATAAAACAAACTTTGCCACATGGACCAAAGAGCTCTACAAGAATTCTCAAGTTTCAGAAAGCCGCGTAAAATTAGATTCTAAATTTCCACTTACCTAAATCCAGTAATAGGACTCCAAAAAACCTCTTTTTTCAGCACCATCAGTGTTATGTATTCTGTGGCCTTCTGCTTGCTCCTAGCTCTAATAGTGCTTATTTCTTGCTTAGGCTTTGTTGGGAGTGCTTATTTATTGGCTCAATTCACTAGTCTGATGAGTTTTCTTGAACAAAGTCTAAATCTAGTTAATTATTTCCCTAGGGGGGTGAGGGTAGAGTTGCTGCATAGAGGAAAAAGGGATCATCTGGGTAAAAAAATTTTGAGCCACAACTGACCATAGTGTTCTCTAAAATATTTCTAGTAGTTGGGTAGATTCATGAACATCCTCTAGTTTTTTTTTTTTTTTGCACCTCGAAATCAGTAGTCCTTGTTTTGGGGATACTGTAGTGTGTCCTGCACCTCGAAAGAAAGTGTAAAGAACACACTGATTGAAGGAATAAAGTGCAAAAGAGTAATTTTGTTTTGCTCGATAAAAAATAAATTTACAAAAGGGAAGTATTCCGTAACTCATCTCCCAACCAACACTAATTATTACCATTATATAATTAATCCTCTTAGTTCTGTCTCCTAATTATTGTGTGGTAGCCATGCCCTATTTTGGAGTAGCAATGCCATGTTCTTGGGGGGTTTTAACTTTGTCCCTAGCAAAAAATAAATTCGAAAAATGCAAGGCAAATGCATTGCTTGCAAAGAAAAGATAATCTTAAAATGGAGAAGTTATCGGCTGTCCCTTTCTTTTGAGCCTTTATTTGGTTCACTGCAAAGGGGAATGGCCACATTCTTTTAAGGCCTGTTTTTGCAAAAACTCTTCTTGTTGTTTTCTTTTTGCTCTTTTTCTTTATCTCAACAATATTCTAAATACTAGAAACTTTGAACTTTGATTTGGGGACAAAAGCTTCCATTCACCTTTGTTTAGAATTATTTCATGCAGTTATCTTTGAAATCAGGAGGAAAAAGCAACATGGTTATTTGTTTCATTGAGGCATGTTACTAAGCAATTTTCTTGTATTGATGCATGTTACAAAGGAAAATCGCTTCACAATACGTGGATACCTATCAAGTATTGCATGAATAATTGCAAATTAGATTTGTTTTATTTCGAAGGCCAATTCTTCTCAAAAGAAATTAAAAGAGGTAGCCCTGTTCATTCAAAATTCGATCGTTTTTCCTCATGTTTCTGCAGATCCATGTCAAATGTTTTGCATACCAATTTCCTTTATTTTTTATGGTTTAATTTTAATCTTTGTTTTCACCTCGAACAGATTATTGACTTGATCATCAACTAATGCTACTGGAATAGAAAAACAATTCTTTCCTGACTGCCTAGCCAGCCTTCCTTGCAAGTTTTGCTCTTGTTCGTTAAATGGCTCTTTGCTTTCTTTCAAATGGACCCTAAAGTAAAAGAAAATTCTCTCTCTCTCTCTCTCTCTCTCTCTCTCTCTCTCTCCAATGAAAAGCACAACAACTGTTTATTAAACGGTGGTTGGTTTCTCCTCCTCAAAAAACTCTAATGCACGTGGGCCCTACAAATTTGTGAGGGACCCATAGACATTAGACAGTTCCGAACATATTTGTGTCTGGATTTGTGAATCAAAGACCGTGCACATTGTTCATGAATACAACTGTAGTTTTCCTGAGAAACAGTTTACGTAAAAACAGCAACATTTTAATGGTTGTTTCCTGTGAGTTGTGAAAGCTCCCTACTCCATACGAGACAAATTAAACAACGCTCGGTAGGTGGGTTTTCATCACAAACATGTTAATTCTACTAGCAGATGGGTTGGTTCATCAACAATCGAAATTCTGTTTCTTTTAGTTCATGACAATAACTGTTTAGGGAGAGATAACTTCACTCATCTCTGGACATACACTAATTATCGTGAATCGGGACTAAATTATCAGTTTTCTATTTTCCTATTCCCCCGCTAATGAAGAGATCCTGACTGAATTCCCACATCTTAGTTTTGTATCCTAGTAAATTGTGGGATATCAATACTCTATTTGGGGCAGCGATGCCATGTTCTTGGGGGGTTTGAATTTGTCCCAAGCAAAAATAGATCAACCAATACCAATAGAAAGGAAAGATAAAATCAAAGAAGAATTGGAGGCAGATACATAACTGCCAAAGAATATGTCAAATGCCCTATTGTCAAAGAATATCATTATTTGATTGAATCACTCAAATTCTTAATTACAATTCCAAATCAGTCACAAAGAAAAGAAAACATATGGAAGAAAATCACACATTCTGTAATAAGCTTTACCCAAAACCTTTTAACTGATCCCAAAACTAAGTATACAACCATACGTAAATCTTGCGAAACCAAGTTCAAGATGGAGAAATGGCTTTCATTTTCCCTCCCCCCTTTCACTCAAGCCTAATAGAAACTCATAAATGTCCTTATGACCTTAAACAAGACTAAAAGCCCCAGATTTGTGAAGCGCTGGAAACACTCAAAAAAGGTTCCAATGCTTCATCGCCCACAAATTCTAAAACTTCCTAACACACTACCATAGCATTTTTCTCTGTACTTTGCAATGGGGAGGCTTCTTCTTCCACTGTTTTGCTTGAGTCTTTGGGAACCCACCAAACTCTTAGACTCTTGTCAAGGCTTCCACTATAGAGCATAAACCCACCTCCAACACTATTACCTGATGCTTGCAAACACTTCACTGGTCCCTCATGTCCTCTAATAACCCCAACTCTGCATATCCCACCACAACCCTCTCTCCTCCATATACCGATGCTCTTATCAGCCGAACCGCTGCACAAATAATCCCCCACTAGGCACATACACAAAACCGCCATTTGGTGGGCTTTCACTTCGCAAACAATCTTCCAACTGTCAAATCCCTCATCTCCCAACCACCCCATCACAAACCCATCTGAGCTCCCTCCGTAAACCCATTTCCCATCCTCGGTGGTGATCACGGAGTTCAATGAAACATCCTTGTGACCTTCCAAGATTCCCTTTAGTGAATGGGGGGAATTCGTTTTCCCCTCGTTTCCCTTTCCCCATGCCTTGATTTTCCCGTCAGCAGAAGCAGAATACACTATCCCCTTGCTTGCGACCAACCCATTTATCGCATCATCGTGAGCCTTAATCGACTCCAAACACTTCAAATCGGAAATCCTCCACACTTTTAGGGTCTTATCCCAAGAACCCGAATAGACCAGCCCGTTGTACACCGCCAGACAGGAAATAGAATCTGCATGCTCGATCCACAAGCGCTTGTGATGCCTTCTTGTTTGCACATAATTGCTCTGCTTCATGAATTTCCCCAAGTAGTCCTTTGTGGTGGGAAGTGAATCAACAAGCCTAAAAACATTTTCAGACCTTCTTGATACTTTCCACACCCTTATTCTACTATCTTGGTGTGCTGTGAACACCTTGTTTCCAATTGTGACAAGGGCTTTAACCGATCCATCTCCTTGTCCGAATTTCGTGAACTGCTTTAGATCAGGCTGCTGCCAAACGATGATGTCCTTGCCTTGCGAAGCGCTGAGAATGAACTCGCCACACAAGGCCAAGCAAGAAACAGCACCGATATGGCCTGAAAGGACTGCCAAAGATCGATACGAGTTGAACCTACAATTGGGTGAGTTAGAAATTTGGTACTTTAGATTTTGGAGCTCAAATCGGTACGATGATGGGGGGCTTTCGTCGGTGTCACTGGTTGTGATGCTAGTGCTTGATGTAGAAGAAGATAACAATGGGGTGGAAAGAGTGGTTTCTGGAGCAGAGGGATTCATGGAGTTGGACATATTTTTTATGGTAATATCCTTATTCTGAGAAAAGGTCTTCTTTGGTTTGAAGAGAGAGAGAGAGAGAGAGAGAGAGAGAGAGAGAGAGAGAGAGAGAGAGAAGGGATGTGGAGGATTGAATGAGAAATAGAGATTTGGGAGCAAACTACTGGAATTATATATAGAGGGAGACATTGAGGAGGATTGTGTTTAAAGAATAGTGTTATGGAGCTGGTTGATGATAGAAACACATATAATAGAGAGAGAGAGAGAGAGAGAGAGAGAGAGAGAGAGAGAGGAGCGTAGCTGTGTGAGAAGGGGGTCTACAGGCTTGAAAGAAACACGAATTTCTTGCTTGTTGAGTATTTTTGGATAGTTAATTGCAATGGAGAAGGTATAACGGCTAGTTTGACACAAATAAGATACTCAGGAAAAGATCGTTTACGGTAGGGTCCAGTTTCTGCTTTATTGGCTTAACAAGCTGTTGGGGTATTCTTTTGGGATTGGCTACTTTTTGTCCGTTGACAAATCATAGTATTCCAGCCAAAGGTATTCAGGCTGTTTCCTCATAAACATAAAAAATTCTCGCCACGTTGTGTCTAGGTCCCGTTTCATCATACATTGGTATGGAACCTAAGATAAAAGTGTAGACACTATCTCAATGTGCAATAGAAACGAAGCCAGGGTACCATGTGACGCTGCATTGAATAATCTCTCCCCCAGAGAAGCTTTAAGTTTCCTGTTTGGTAAGAGAGAAAAAGAAGCAAAGAAAAAAAAAAAAAGGGTTCATTGGAAAAAAAAAATTGAAGTAACTTGGTAATATCTCTACTCCATTCGTGCCTAAAAGGGTGTTTGGTCACCATTGGAAGATTACTACGCATGTGTATACTAGAAAGCAGCTAGCTCTCTCTCTCTCTCTCTCTCTCTCTCTCTCTCTCTCTCTCTCTCTCTCTCCTAACGGTCATGGGTGTTTGGGCACCTCAATTAATCGCTTTCCCGCCAAAGGCAAGTTATCTACACCGAGACTAGTTAGGTAATTTACAAAAAAATGTTTTCTTGCGGCCTGACCCCAAGAATCAAACCATGATCAATTGTGTGAGGAGCAAATCCACCAACCAAATCTCTCTTCCCCTCCCTCCGGAGGATATGATATTTTAAGCACTAAGCTTTGAGATGCCAATTGTCAAGCCCACTGGACCACCCAAAAAACTTGGGTGCCATTTATTTTTCCCTTGCTCGAAGAGATTTTGGATGTATATTTTCCCTTTCATAAAAGTCACTTGTGTACATGACTGCCCGCTATTTCGGTGTTTAAGTTCGTAAGGTCAGGTTAGATTGAGCTGTTAGTCCCGTTTAGTTATTCAATGGCCTACGATAGGACCCATTTTACCGACGGGATTCGTGGAGATTACTTACGCAAGGTTCTTTTTTCTTTTTGTCCTGCGATAGAAGAATTTATTTTACCGTAATTGCAACTTAATCAATCACGTGGATTTCAAACTGCACCGAGTGGAATTTGAACCCACAACCCCACAACACAATACTGTTACACGACCATTGGATCAATAGTCCCGGTTGACGTACGCAAGTTTTTTTTTTTGTATACGTAATGTTTTTGATACATTAATCAGTAGGTGTGGTTTTGGTTCGATCTCTACTCCAGAACCAGAATTTTCAATGTGTCTTCTTAGTATGAGAATATTTTTAATGAGTCTTCTTATTCACGGGATTGTAAATTGTTTTTCAAGTCAACATTTGTGTGAGAAAAGGGTCTCCTACTGCCAAATTTTGTGGAATGTTAATCGCCGACCAAGCTATACCAAACCCCATTGCTAGCTCTAAAATTAATCAACATTAGTTTATGATTTTAGGGAACTTCATTCGAAATCATCAGCCCATGTTAGCCCTAATTACTTTAAGGTGACTAATTTATCAATTCAAGACATTCCTAACCCTACAATTTACTTAGAGGATATGTGTAGAAACTTTATATCCATCTCAAAACCAATTGGCAATGAGTGGAGAGGTCCCAAATGTTATTAAGTGATCACCCATTCCACACCCAAGCAATGTGGGACTCTATTCTCTGTAGAAACTTTATGTCCATCTCAAAACCAATTGGCAATGAGTGGAGAGGTCCCCAATGTTATTAAGTGATCACCCATTCCACTCCCAAGCAATGTGGGACTATTTCCTTAACATCCCCCCTCACGTGCAGCCACGTTTGAGGTCTGTCACGTGTGGCCACTTTTGGGTCCTATCATCGTGCAGCCTTTTTGCTGGTCTGTCATCGTGGGGTGTGGATTGCTAATTTTTATAAAATGTGGGGTGAAACGGGCCCCGCTCTGATATCATGTAGAAACTTTATGTCCATCTCAAAACCAATTGGCAATGAGTGGAGAGGTCCCCAATGTTATTAAGTGATCACCCATTCCACTCCCAAGCAATGTGGGACTATTTCCTTAACATCCCCCCTCACGTGCAGCCGCGTTTGAGGTCTGTCACGTGTGGCCACTTTTGGGTCCTATCATCGTGCAGCCTTTTTGCTGATCTGTCATCGTGGGGTGTGAATTGTAAATTTTTAAAATGTGGGGTGGAATGGGCCCCGCTCTGATACCATGTAGAAACTTTATATCCATCTCAAAACCAATTGGCAATGAGTGGAGAGGTCCCCAATGTTATTAAGTGATCACCCATTCCACTCCCAAGCAATGTGGGACTATTTCCTTAACAATATGATCAAAAGAATCTCATTTTTCAAGAGAGTGAGTGTGTGTGTGTTTGGGTCTCCTAGGTTAATACCTTAGTACGAACATTGACGGAATTGCACAGATAATCATAGATGTGTTTGACATGTCCGATGTGTGTGAGACTCTCGTATTCTGGATATATCTGTAATTGCATCGATGCACTCCCATCTGTACAGGTAGCATTACTCTTTTTAGTGGCAACCACTCCCATCTGTACAGATAGCATTGCTCTTTTTAGTGGTAATCACTGATCTCATCTATACATGTAGCATTGCTCTTTTTACCTACCTAAAGCATTGAAGCTGGTTCATAGGACCATCAAATCTTTAGTATCGATGCCACTATCCCTGTCGGATAGTTTTGATTTGATTATAGCACATTATTGTGATTGATTATTTCGCTAGGTCATGGTCGGTTACTGTTCCATTACACTAATTGAACCAGCGATTAAGAAATAGAGTTACTGGGGTGTTATTCGGTCGGTTCGGTTCGGTTCGGGGTGGATTTGCCGCACCCCGATCGGGTTCGGGGTACATAGTCCGGGGACCGATCCCGACCGGTATTAATTTCGGTTCGGTTCGGTTCGGGGTGGGTTCGGTTCGGTCGGGTTTTTCGGGGCGTTCGGTCCGCCTGAAATGAGCCATTTTAAAAACTAACAATAGACTACGGGCTATGTTTGGGCCATTTTTTACCCATATTTGGGCCATTTTCACATGTTTCTCACCCATATTTGGGCATTTTTCAACCTTAAGTCAATCACCCATGTTTGGGCCATTTTTTCACCCATATTTGGGCCATTGCACCTTCTTTCTTTTTTTTCAAACACCAATTGAAAAAAAAATCAACATACAACAAGTATGCTCAAACAATTACAACTTTCACAAGTACTCTTCCACCTCTTTTTTTTTTTCAATCGATTGGAAATATCTTCTACACTATTGTATATAACTTGGAGGAGTTAAAGTAATTTAGAACAGGGAGAGCAATCGATTGGAAAATTTTGCAAAAACGTCCCCATCTTCGCCCAACTCCGCTTTATTCAAAAGGAAAAGAAAAAGCCACGGTTATTTAAGGTGTAGAATTGAGCCAATGTGCGGAACAACATTTCCAATCCAGGCAGAAGAAATTGGATTGGTAAGTAATATCACCCCTAGGCCCCCTCTTTCAAGTAAAGTCCTAAAAACTATACTTGATCTAACCAATGAGAGAAACAAAGTAAATAAATCAAGCAATGAAATTCCAAAAAAAAAAGTAAGAGCCAAAAGTTAACCATTCAAAATTTTGTTGGAAGTTAACAATTTAAAACAATAAGAGCCAGAAAATTAAAACAATTTATATAAATATATAAAATATATAGTTCGGTCGGTTCGGTCCTCGGTCGGTTCGGTCCGTTCGGTCCGCATTCGGTTCGGTTCGGTTCGGTCGGTATAGATTTCCAGAAAACCGAGACTGAACCGACCTAGGTTCGGTTCGGTTCGGTCCACCCCGAACCGAAAAAAAACTCCCTTGGACCGACCGAAGACCGAACCGATTGGTCGGTTTTTTCGGTCTTTTTCGGTCCGGTCGGGTTCGTAACAGCCCTAAGAGTTAGCATCCTATAAAAGAAAATAGAGTTAGCATGTGTGACTCTCTCTCTCTCTCTCTCTCTCTCTCTCTCTCTCTCTCTCTCTCTCTCTCTCTCTCTCTCTCTCTCATGATTCTCCCAACCTTATCAAAATGAAAGCTGTGCCATTGAACCCATGAGGTTTGGCCGGGCGTGTATAAGAAATCAAATAAGTGTTTATCCTCCATAAAATTGCATGTTCGAATTTCAATGAGACCAAACATTGCAAATCTTAGAGCGACTAAAAGCTTTGCAATCGTTGCTTTAGGGTTTTAGAATTAATCGAGGTACGAACAAGCTAGCTCGGACGGCGGGTCAATAAGAAACAGAAAGATGTGCCATTGAAGAAACTACTGAGAAGTTACAAATAAAGTTTAAAAATCAAAAACAAAGTCATGGGGCTGTGAAGGAATATTTGTTCCTTGTACCAGGGTTCAAAGATAATACCAAAGTCTTCCTCGTATGGTCGCGCTAACCCAAATTCTAGAAGTTTTGAAGGAATAAATCAAATAAACATCAAACTTCGCTTCTAATTCAATCGTTCTTTTATGGGGTCCCTTGACCCATCAAAATTTTAGAACTCGCTACTTATATTTATTCATTGAGAGATTCTAGATATACTACCGTAGAATATTTGACTGCACCAACCTAAGGGAAAAAAAATGTTGAGATAAAAAATATTTTAGTCATTCAAGGCTTTTTACGAGTCATTTCTAAGTGGATAGTATCGATTTATTATTTTATTTGCTAGTTTGGAGTTAATTTAAGTAAACTACCATCTTTATGATTAACGAGGTGCCCCGTGCCCCCTAGGCTACGTTTCTGAATTTCGTCCCTGTTTCCACCTCAAGCATCTCGGCAATACGCTCCAACCACGTACCATTGGTTATGACTTGTATTATCGAACCTATTTTTCAGTCTATGTGCAGTCAGTGCCGGCCCAACCCCAAGGCCCAAGAGGCCTAGGCCTTGGGCATCTCAAAATTTTCAATTTTTAGGGGCACTTCAATATTTTTACTATTTGGGTTTAAGTAGGACTCTTTGTAAGCCCAATAGAATAAAAAAATGCACAATTAAAGGTAATGAGTTAGTCCAACTCACCATCCCATAAGCCCAAGTGTCCAACCCACTAAATCCCCAAAATCATTTCTCCTAAATCACTAAATAACACCTCTCCAAGTTGACTATACCGGTTAGTGTTGCCACGGGAGAAGAAGCTTTTCAAAGTTGAAATTATTCAAAAATTACATTCGATCAACTATGTCACAAGAAAGACTAAATGGGTTATCCATGTTATCAATTGAAAATGACTTGGTGAAAGAGGTGGATTATACAAATTTAATTGATACTTTTGCTTCTAGAAATGCAACACGAGTAATATTCAAGTTATACTCATGCATTCTTGAGAGAATATGTATTTATCTATTTGGAGATTTTATATATTCTGTTCATATGTAATGATTAGTAGAATTTTATATTAGTTTGGCTTTCTCATATTGTGATTGTTGTTAAAATTGTTAAGTATTAATTCTTTAAAGGCACACCATTTTTTATTAAGCCTTGGGCACTAAAAATCCTAGGGCCAGCCCTATGTGCGGTACGTATTAAGAGGTTGAGGCGGGTGTAGAGATGGAAGAGATCGGTTATCTTATTATGGTGCTATTACTCATCTTTTTGTTGTTTGGGATGTTTTTCTAGCTTTTTGTCTATGTACCCCCACCTTACCCACATCCCCACTCCACACGAATCTCTCTCTCTATCTCTCTCTCTCTCTCTCTCTCTCTCTCAAAAGAAGAAAGAGCAACATTGGAGAAAATTAGGAGTGAGAGTTTAGATGCTTGAGAAAGTCTCAGTGCATTTGCAAATAATATTAATAGATAGATAGATAGATGCATTTATTAACAGTAATGGCAGGGACAAAGTTGAGGGCTACAAAGATTTATTCATTAAGAGTAGAGTAACTTAAAGGGATGCAACCCTGCCTTACACTTAAAGATCTTCATTTAGCTTCATGGAATAGTATAACCTGCATCATACAAAGCCAGATATGAGTTAGTGATTTAGCTTCATGAACTGTGAAGTGCAGTTTTTATAGATTTGTCACCACCTGGTTCAATTGCTTCAGCAGAGAAGAATTTCTAGTGGTGTATTTCGTGTACCGACAAATTTGGCTAATAGAATAAACTTCTAGTAGCTGCTACATGAGGCAGGATCCATTGTGTCGAAAATCCCTGTGCCGAGGGGTTTTCCAGCCGTTGGGATTTAAACATAGAAAAACATAATCACACAATCCAACGGCCAGAAAATCTCTCGGCACAGAGGCACAAGGATTTTCGGGACAGAGGAGATCGGACCCCTGCTACATTGTGTTAGCACAGCTACACCTAAATACTAAAATCATTGTAAAAGGTTTGTTGCCTTCCGCCCCAAATTGTTGGTCTTCCGGGGGAATAACGTTAACGTTTTTTAATTAAAACATAATAATTTACGTGTTCAGATTTTTTTTACAAATATCCATAAACCATTGCAAAAATCTCAATAAGCAAGAGATCTACTGGTAGTATTTTTTTCTTACTTCCACACTTCATGCCGCGGTGAAGCGGAACGCCGCAGAATTCCGCAACATAGACCGCCTTATCCATGCTAATCATCTGCTCTGCCTCCTTAGGTATGTGCCCGCAAACGCACGGCACGTCGACGGACTTGACCACCTTGCAACATTCCCCCGACGGCTCCGCCTTCGGGCCCGATTTCTGGACGTACACCGCGCACTGCGACATCAAGCCGTTCAGGTCGCCCCTGCACTGGCCCGAGACCATGTTGCCGGAACTTATAACTCCGGCCACCACGACGAACGCCAACAACGTCAGACGGTTCCCAATTGCTGCCATCTCCCTAGAGCGTGTATGTATTTGTGGGTTTAGACTTAGGGCAGGGTGAATTGCATTGGATATATAGGACAGAAAGGTGTGGAACGAGAGTGAGAATTTGCGTGACTGGCCTTGAATTGTGGTTGCTGCATGAGAATCACGAGCTGAAGATTTCGTTTTGCTGCTAATTAGCGGTATCCAGTTCACTCTTTGTTGTCTGTTATGGCAGCTTTTGAGTAGTAAGTTGGTAATAGTAAAATTCATTAGTCCCGTAGGCTGCTTTGGAAATATGGAAAGTCACGGATGAGGCATTGAGGCTAATGGACTTAACCCAATCTCGGTTGGCGGAAACTCTTGCATCTCACTGATAGGTTAGGAGTTCGAATCCTTCCGCTTGAGTGTGGGTGTTTTCCTTATTTGGATTTTTTTTTTTCTCTCTTTGTTGAGGTAATGCCCACCGGTCCTACTTTTTGTAGTTCATGGCTTTGGGGATCTTTGTCCTATGAGTGCAGCGCTGCGTAGATCCTGTGAAATGTAATTTTACAATACAAATGCATCCAACTCCCGATATATCCAGTATTTGTCAAGTTTTGGTCTCACGGTTGTCACAAAGTAGCCGATTGTCACTCGTCGACAACAGAACATCACCATTTTTCCTAAATATCTGGTCCAGCAACTCCGTATTCTTTCATCACCCATATGCCACAAGAACCACCGAATATTTTCATGATCCAGTAATCTTGGACATCAAATAAAATGGTATGCAGAAGGCAAAACCTTGGTTTTCAATAGGTACATGCGATTTTTAAAATCTCAAGAGAAACCCTTTTTTTTCTTTTTCTGAACTCAGATTTCCATTTAAAGATATCACTTCCATGGATTTCGAAATCAGTGAAGGGATTCCAAATGAAAAACAAAGAAGTTAGAGAGAGAGAGAGAGAGAGAGAGAGAGAGAGTGCAACAGTTGTGCACAGAGAAGACTGGAAGTTTGTCCCACACCGAGTAGGAGATAAAAGAGGAGAGAGAGAGGTGAATAAAAGGGAAGGCCCAACAATGGAAGAAGCATACCTTTCTCGGCCTTTTGGCTAAGATCAAGTGTAGTATCTGTTCTTATCAGTTTAATATCTGATACGTGGGCCATCGGCTCACATGATATTAAATTAATTTTTTGAGGGGGAGAGCCCATCACAGTAGCTTGCTGCTGGGGTTTCTCGCGCGTCGCCTTGGCGTTGCACTATTGCCTCGGCCTGGCGCACCCCACCCAAATCTAGTCTTAATGTTTGATTCGCCTTGGCCCAAGGGTAGGCCAGCCTGCCATGTTTGGTTGGGCCAACACTCTCAAAATGGTCTTGTATCTGTTATATTCACCTTGGCCCAATGGCAGGCCGGCCTGCCTGTATGATTGGGCCAAAACTCTCAAAACTGTCTCATATCTGTTGAGCCTTTATTTTCCAGTACGTCATTTTAATTGATTAACGTAGTAGTAAATAATGGAAAAAATAATTTCAATATAAAGAAAAAATAATTCAAATGGAGTACTAATTTTGAATATTCTAATTCGAAAGAATGAAAAGCTAGAGCTTGTGTTACCCTCCTGAACAATTATAAACCCATAGAATTTTTATTTTGATCGACAATAAACCCATCAAATTTCTTGCAGAAATCAAGCTTCAACTACTGTCTGCAAAGGTATGTTCAGACTCTTACACACACACAGAGAGAGAGAGAGAGAGAGAGAGAGAGAGAGAGTGATGGAGAAAAGGTTTACTCATCATCCCCGACATGTCTTACATGAAGAGATTCAGAGGAAGACCCAATGAATTGAACTCTGATGCAAACTTCCTCACTGATGCCGACGAATTGAGGCCCGATTCGATAGCTTCAACTTTTGCAGTTGGGATTTCCTTAAGTGTAGTTTTTTTTTTTCTTTTCCCCACCTCTTCCCTGACGCCCGTCGCTACATGGACTGCACGCAACGCAAGTACACGCGCAGTTTCAGTGCTGATAGCACTTAATGCTCCAACATCATTCATGCCTTAGTACTCCAACGCAGCGCAGTCAGTGCAGAATATGAACGACAGATTGAATTGGGAAAACTCAAATGATCCAACTTCAGGGGCGTTCCGCAACAGATATTGTTCTTTATTACAAATGTTAGTTCTAGACGTTAGAGAGATTTGTTATCTGGTGGTTCCCGCTGTATTTCTCAACGGACAAGGACGACACCATCATACTTACTTATTATGAATACATACTTTTGGTCAATTGAGACAAAAAAAAAAAAAAAAGAAGGAAGATCTTTTCAAGTCCGAGCAAGCGAGTACAGACAAATGCTTGAAAAAATTTGGACAAGACTCGGGATATTATCCTCCTTTTTTGGTGAGTCAAAATCAAGATTGAAGACATAATTCTATTATTGAATGGTTCATACACTGCACCACATCAAGGCTTTAATCTCCCTTTTTTCTCTATGGTGTGAACATGAGTTTGAGGCTGTCCCCCTAAACTACCACTTCAACTGCTTAAAAAACTGCCAAGAAAAACTACTTTCTTCATGCATCTATTCTCCTTTAACAAATCAGATTTCATTAGGGATTAATCTGAGTTAAAAGATTTTCCCTTTTTTCCTCCTTGCATAATACGATACGCACATGCATCAAGCCTCGGTAAACACTCTTGCATTGCGCGTGCCCTGATGTCTAGTTTATTAGTATATAGAAGGGAAAATGGAAGTCCACACAGAAAGGTATATGATCCAATGGATGATTTCCAATCTGAAAGCAATCTTTTGCATTCTAATAAGAACCTAAAATCTCTAGCAAAAACCAGTACTCGCAACAGCTTGTAAAGTAATACAGTCAATATGTGACAAAACTTAATTGCCTCAATTTAAACATGCAGTGGAGTAGAAATTTCATGATCCGTTGAAGCATCCATATCAATCTCTTAGCGAGCTGTTTCCTAACCTTCAGGCAATAATCTTATCAATACGGATTAGGCAATGAAGAAAGATACATAAAGAGTGGAGCGAAGGGCATTCGTAAGAGGCTCAAACGTCGCGGTCTCACAGAGTTCAAGTAGTCCAGGCTCTCTCTCCCCCTTTTTATAGCAAAGTAGGTGCCACAATGCCAACTTCTAATCTTAATGAACTCCCCATTCCGATCAAGTGTTAGAAAGAGTAGGCGATCGAGGTGTAAAAAGGGTAGTCAACAAGTATTTTCACCCAAGGAGCTTAGCAATGGAGCAGTAAAGTAATTCAAGCAACTATCCCCATCTCTCCAAGGAGGTAGGTCTCGATCTAGGACTGTTTCAACCATATTCATTAGGGACTCTGCTACTAGAACTAAAGTCAAGCCTGATACAAGCATCATAACATCAAGCGACCATGAAAATCCCACATAAACGTTGTCATCAAAGAATGATAAAACTCAAGTGAGCAAATTCATCCAATGAAGTTAAACTTACTAATTTATGTAAGGTTTCTCTCTCAACAGACCAAGATACCATCATACTTACTATGATAACAACCTCCCTATCCATGGAGGCATGGTCTCAAGAAAGATGGTTGATGGTTCATATGGAATACATAAATGTTTGAAGCTAAAAAGGTTCCACAAAATATGAAGGCAAAACATGGTCCGAATTGTAAATGTCTGCTCTTGCTATAAAGAATAACTTCCATGCTCACATGGAGAACAATACAAATACAATTACTCATCACAAAGTTGGTACAAGATTTTTGTAAGTCCACTCAAGGATGGAGATAACAGAATCATGTAGCCTAACTTTGTAAGTCCACTCAAGGATGGAGATAACAGAATCATGGAGCCTAACTTCGTTCATGAATTTTCTCTGTCCGATTAAGTCACTTGGCAAGTGGCTTTGATTTAGGTTTTCAATAGTATGATGTTGAAGCAAAGACAATAAAGGGTGCTAACTCGTAGTAAACCAACAAGAAAATGAACTCAAGAAAAGAAAAGAACTTACAGGCTACTGGTATGTCGTTTTCGTACTAAAAATATAATTTATAAAACAGGGAATTAACAATTATCCCGAAGAATAGCAGTTAAGTCCGAGATCGTCCACGGAGAGTAAAAAGCTAAGTTACGGTACTTTCAATTAATTTCTAATTTAATTCTGAAACTAAAAGGAAGTTGGATTTTGATTTGGATTTGATTAAACTAAAATTGAACTAGAAAGCAAATTAAATGAGTTGTAAACTGATGAGAAAAGAGTCTAGGTTTTCCGATTCAGTCTCCCCTTGTAACGCAATTGTTTCAAAACCTAGGGTTCACATTCAACATTCAACCAGACTACCGTAGGGTAGCAATTCCTATCGATAATCCCTAAAAAGATAATCAAGATTCGTACTCCGTATAGGCTATCTCAACACGGCACGGATCGTCTCACTAGATTTAACCAACGGCACGATCCGTCTCACATCGTATAATCTATCTCAAAGCCTATCTTGAAATACTAAAAATCATTGTATGACAGTGCTTGAAGCCATGGATACAAACACATTCGAATATTGGAAAAATATAAAACTTCATAAAAAGTTATGAATCGATCAAGTCATACAATCAAGTTGAATATAAAACCCTAGAAATTTAACAACTACGCTACTTGGAGAGACCTCCTCATTACCCTAGTCAAGAAGTTTAGCCGCTCATGGAGTGAGAACAAACAATCGTGAAACAAATAAACTCCATTGAACAATAAACTAAAAGCTTTGCAGAGAATAAGAAGATTAAACCCTGAAGCTTGTTTTCTTCTTCCGTCATGTTGCTACTGCTCTGGCCAAGGCGTGATGAACAGCCGCACGACTCCGTTACTCTCTGTATGCATGAGAAAAAGCTCCTGATGACCGCCCCCTTTGATCTCTCGTGGGAATAATATATTATGGCAGCCCCGTTCTCGGTTTATGTTGTCAGAAGATCCCCCGAAACCCTTTTTCTCTTTCTTTTATAATATATCCCCGTAGTCGGTTCCCCAATCTCCTCCTATCAATTGTCCCGTGGGCCCACTTTTAATGTAAACGCTGAAGACAAATCTTGCTAGTTGCTACAATTATGGGTCAGTCCACAAGTTGCCAAATTACAATTCCCTGTTGCCGTTCTAGTGGGATTTGATCCAACAAATTTCCTTCGTACGTGCAACACATGGCTGGAATTTGATGCACCTTTCTCCCGAAATAAAGTCCAACTTTGCGTTTAAACTCCAAATGTTATCTTTTGGCTCCGAGAATCCTGAAACATAATTAACAAGTATCAAACCCCAAGTAACGCGCTAAATGGACATAACAAGCCTGAGTTAGGGGGCGTAAATAGGCATATTTACGCACCTATCAGCTACTTAATGTTGCGGAAAGAATTTAGCAGGGAGTGCATGTTTATTAATTAGCCAAAACAAGAAATCTTATTGCGTCATTATCAGGCTGTCCATTACTTGCAGCGAATGCTGCCACATATTCTTCAGCCTGTCTTAACATTAACCAGATTAAGAATAGTCAGACAATCATGCAGAACGTGTCACAAGCTTGAGATAGGAAAATCCACATGAAACATTTTCAGAGCAGGACAATAGGAAATAGCTAACTTAAGGTAACCTTACAAGCTTGAGCATTCATAATTTCTTCAGCAGTTTCTTTCTGGTAGCAGGCAATTTTTGGCTCAATAACTGGGACATCCATTCATTCAACCAAGTTAACTGCCGCAAAGGCAAAGCATCTTTGAAATGGATTAGAAAAATTTTGATGTTAACAGAAAGGGAAATTAAATGAGGCTCAAACTAAATCAACTGGAGGAAAAACTCACATCTCACAAAGGGATCACAAATCAGACCGAGAGATAATGCAACTAAGTCTAACTTTCTATCACAAGTTCACAACCCAAGAACAGGTGACTATCATACAGCCAGGAAAACACCTCAAGCCATAGATTTCCATTAGAATACCCAGTGCAAGCATTTGGAGAGAATATGGTTTAAAGACCCCAAATTGACGATCTGAATGAAAGATCGGGTAGACCGATTTTCTCTCTCTTCTTACCTTTTTCGTTCTTCTAGGACTCCTCTTCGCTAAATAAGAGCTCCTCAAACACTTCAATAGCTTGGCGGATCAGTTCCTGATAACCAGTAACTCATGCAACATGGAAACACTCGCAATAGAAAATCAGAGGCTTATGAATACCCAAATTCTTGCTATTTCCCTTCTTTTCTTCTGCAATTGAAGGTGAATAGGAACAAATCAGAATTGAGGTGCAAAAGCATACCAACGCTAGAAGCCATAAATCTAACAAAGCTGCCATTGCAAATGCAGAAAATACCAATTCTTACATCAGAATGCCCAAAGCATGCATCACCTGCACTCCTTGACCCACAAACCTGAGCATCTCTGATACATCCCATCGTAAACAATTATCACCTCTCCATCTCAGCAGAAAAACCCTCAATATGCCGACAAAATAACGACACGGAAAAAGACCTATTTGGAATACTCGAAAAGTCCAACAAGGGCAATTATGTAATCGGGCCAAGCGCCTATATTCACTGCAAGAAGACATAAGAGACCTGAAGGATAAACACGATTGGAGAAATAGAGGGAAACAATGCCTAATTACTCAAAGCAACGAAATCAACCAAGTGGTTCTATTACTACAGGTGTTCGGATCTGAAGAAAACTTTAAGGGTCAGAGATGCTGCCATGAGAATTGCGATAGTTTGAAAGCTAAAAACTACATGCCTGTTGTACATTGTAGCTTGGTGCTACGGAGCATTCCCCCTATCAACACAACAATCTAACAAAGCAACCAAATCCATCCTGCTACCAACAGACTTCAGAACAACCACACAATAGCAACAAGCAATACAGTAGCAACTAACAAAAGATGCACATGCATCAAGCCTCTGTGAACACTCTAGCTTGAAATTTGAATATGTGAGCCCCACTAAACACAAAGGATGCATATGCATCAAGGCATCAAGCCTCGGTAAACACTCTTGCATCGCGCGTGCCCGGACGTATAGGTAATTATATAGAAGGGACAATGGAAGTTCACAATATATGATCCAAGGGATGATTTCCAATCTGAAAGCAATCCTTTTTTCTTTTTTTTTGGGTAAATGTGAAAGCAATATTTTGCATTCTCAGAACCTGAAATCTCCAGCAAAAACCAGCGCTCGCAAAATCCTGTACTCTAATACAATAATCAAATACTTGAAAAAACTTAATCGCCTCAATTTAAACAGGCAATGGAGCAGCAATTTCATGATCCGTGAGTGATACAAGCATCATCCCATAAAGTGAATGGATATAGTGACAAATTCAAGTGACCACGAAAATTCCACGAAGGGCTGATAAAGATTAGAAGAGAGAGAGAGAGAGAGAGAGAGAGAGAGAGAGAGAGAGAGACCTGTTATGCAGTCTCAAGGCAGCAAATCCATTTTCTTTTCTTTCTTTTCCGGTACATCGGAAAGTCCGAGAACGGACTTGGCTCCTCTCCCTCCCTCGCCGTCGGACAATCGGAGTGAATTTAAGCCATTATTATTGGGTTTGATCCAGTGTGGCCAAATCTATTTTTACAAAAACAAATCCAAAAAAATCAACTCCGATTGGGTAGCATTATGTAGTCGATTAACGTGGTCATCGACAGGGTTTATCTACTTGACAAGCTCTACAATTTGAACAATTTCGATCGATAAAAAAACCTGTAATTAGTTTACAATTCCGATCAAACAATGCCGTGATGTCGTTTAAGAGACTTCCCATGTATTGGGTATGATCCAGTGTGGCCAAATTTATTTTTACAAAAATAATTTCACAAAAATAGTCTCCGATTACATCTTATCATGTACTTGATTAACATAGTTATAAACAGGGTTTATCTACTTTACAAGATCTACAATTTGAGCAGATTCGATCAACGAAAAAACCTGTAATAAGTTTACAATTCCGATCAAACTAGGCGTTGATGTCGTTTAAGAGACTTCTCGTGTTTAGGTTGCGAAGTATGTATGAAACCAGCCGACGTCGTTTCAAATAACATCCAGTGTTCAAAATGCGAGGTTAGTACGGCGACGTCGTTTGTGAAACCTTGCCTGTCAAACGCGAGTTTGTACTGGTGCCTCGGCCCAGACATCACACGCAGCCCGACCCGCCCAATGTCGGGATGAATGAACACCTCCAACGAGCTCAACCTCGCCTGTCAAATGCGAGTTTTCCTACGCCAATTGATTGGCTGGTGGATCTTTTGGCTGCGGGCAGCAGTGGTCGAATCATTTACAACATGGCTCCGTGAGGAAGAAAGAAAGCTTCGGTTTTTCTTATGAAGAAGAAAACCCAATTGGCAGTTTGGCAGCCATGGGTTCAACTGTAGTGAATTTTTTCACTGGACCACAAGCCGTTAATGGGTGTGCGTAAATTGCTACAGCCTTGCGCTCTTGGTAAAGATATGATTCAGTGTCTTTGTGGGTATTTTCTTAAATTTGTAGTACTGTTTATACTGCCAATTAACCTTGTTGATTCTTTGCATTGTTTTGGATGTCTTAATTCTTTTTTCGCCGAAAGGTTTGTAATAAGTATGATATGAAACTCTTAGTACAGTAGCTTTTAGAAGCGCTCTCTTTGTAATGTTTATCGATGTAGTATTTGAAAGGGAGAACGAAACATGCAAATGTAAGAATTTTGTCTTTTAAGTTGAATTTAAATGTCATTATTTCATGTCTCCTTAAAAGTAGGAACTCTAAGAAGGAATCCAGGCTTTATTTGGAACATGTGAAAAATAAAAGAAAATGAAAAAAAATTCCCAACCCATTATTTGGTTTGGAGAGAAAAATAACAAATTCAAGTTGTATGAATAGTAAAATTTTTCTTTCATTTTCCTCTCTTTTTTCTCTACTTTCTTTTCCTCCAATTCCCTCAAATTCCAAATAGAGGGTAAGATCATAAGATAAGAAAGTGGTTATTTATGTAAAATCTTACATCTCCATCATCATTCATAATCACCGGATGTAATTTCGCTATTTTTCATTTGAATGAAAAGCATTGAATTGTTTCTCAAATGCAATGGAGAACAGACTTGATGGGGTCTTTTCTTCGGTGACGACTGGCTTCGGCTCTCTCTCCGTCCCTCCCGGTCCGAAATTCATTCCATAACGTAATAGTATTGGGATTGATAAGTGTAGCCAAATCTATTTTCATAAAAACAAATTCACCAAAATTATCTCCGATTATGTATTAATTAGAATTTGATTAACATGATTTTCAACAGGATTTATCTTCTTTACAAGACGTACAACTTGAACAGTTTCGATCGAAGTCTGCCTAATTTAGATTTATATATACCTCGAAGCTGCAGCAGAACACTATATACATGCATGCATATGTTCGAAGCATGAGTAAGTATATCTGATGATTTACATATTTCTGGGAACTACTACTTCATAACAAAACAAAATGAATCTGCAGATTTTCTACCGTGGCTAAAATTCCACAATCGGCTAGAAGTTGCTGGTTCGAGTCACTCTTTTTTTTTTTTTTTGAACAGTTGGATGTTTGTGGGATGGCTCTACCCGCTCTTTCATGGTAATGTCGGGTTTAGGATGCACTCTCCAACAACGCAAAACAAATCTTCCTATGAAGTTACACTTCTTCCCCCCAAGCAGGTTGTGGTTTATCCCTGAAAGCAGTAAACCTGTTCCTCAAGCATTTTGCTGTAGTAATAAGTACTTGCTTTCCTCTTTTATTAAGCGTACCACTTGATTTTTTAAAATTCCATTAACTTAGGAATGGAAACAAGGACTTTCAAAGCTTCTCTGAAGCATGTCGAGGGCAGGAGAGAATGAGATACTGAGAAATTATAACCACAAGAGGTGTCAAGCTCTTTATCTTATAAACTGGTAATATGAAGGACAAAAAACACGAAACTCAATTAATTGATAATAAGAGGGCATTTGATAAAATAAATCTTGATAGTCATAGGTAACTACTGTTCTCACTTCAGAGAATCAAACAGAGGCATGGAATCAAACTCCTGACAAAGACTGTCTACACAATCAAACTAGTAATGAAGGCTTCTTCACGTGCACGTTTCTTGCTCAATTCTAAGCTCCAACCACCTACCCTTCCCCTTCTTTCTGCTCTAAGTTTGATCATTTTTTCGTCAGCAACACTGTACAATTGCATTTAAGGATCCGACCCAGTCGGAAAGGGATATGGACTTATGGAGCCATGCCTGTTGGCCACGGTAGAGCAATCGCACCCCCAGGAAGTGAAGGTGCATAACCATGTGCGCCAACACCAACCCCTTCTTTGAGAGCTCTGCCTCCAAAAGGAAATATAGTTTAGAACATGTGATATTTATTCATCAGAACAAAATGTATAGAAACAATCTTGAAAAGACTAGCTCAAAATCCACATCTCACGTCCTCTTACAACAATGTTGTTGTGTAATGATGGCAATACTAATTGACATAAGCCACTACACAGTGACTTATCTTTTCGAAGTTGCTAAATTCAAAATACTACAAAACTTGAAGGCATGGTATAACAACTTCCCTATCCATGGAGGCATGGTACTACACGGTCTCAAGAAAGATGGTTGAGAACTTGCAGTGCTACTTAGTGTTGCGGAAGAAAGACTTTTAGCAGGGAGTGCATGTTTATTAACTAGCCAAAACAAGAAATCTTATTGCGTCATTATCAGGTTGTCCATTACTTGCAGCGAATGCTGCCTCCACATATTCTTCAGTCTGTCTTAACATTAACCAGAATAAGAATAGTCAAAGACAATTATGCAGAAGGTGTCACAAGCTTGAGATAGGAAAATCCACATGAAACATTTTCAGAGCGTGACAACAGGAGTTTAGCTAACTTAAGGAAACCACACAATTTTTGGTAACATGCAATTTTTGCCTCAATAACTGGGACATCCATTCATTCAACCAAGTTAACTGCCGCAAAGGCAAAGCATTTTTGAAATGGATAAGAAATTTTTTGACGTTTAAAAAAAAGGAAAATTGAATGAAGCTCAAACTAAATCAACTGGAGCAAAAACTCACATCTCACGAAGGGATCACAAATTAGACCGAGAGATAACACAACCAAGTCTAACTTTCTATCACGAGTTCACAACCCAAGAACAGGTGACAATCATACAGCCAGGAAAACACCTCAAGCCATAGGATTTCCATTAGGATACCCGGTGCAAGCATTTGGAGAGAATATGGTTTAAAGACCCAAATTGACGATCCGAATGAAAGATTAGGTAGACTGATTTTCTCTCTCTTCTTACCTTTTTCGTTCCTCTTTGACTCCTCTTCGGTACATAAGAGCTCCTCAAACGCTTCAATGGCTTGGCAGATCAGTTCCTTATATCCAACAACTCGTGCAACATGGAAACACTCGCAATAGAAAATCAGAGGCTTATGAATACCCAAATTCTTGCCATTTCCCTTCTTTTCTTCTGCGATTGAAGGTGAAGAGGAACAAATCAGAATTGAGGTGTAAAAGCATACAAATGCGAGAAGCCATAAATCTAACAAAGCTGCCATTACAAACGTAGAAAATACCAATTCTTACATCAGATTGCCCAAATCTCGAACAAGAAACAAACTCACCCGATTTGCAGTGAGAAGGAGAGAGAATGAAAGAAATTGAGGGTCCGATGAAGGAAGACAGAGGCAATAAAAGCAGACTATGTGAAGACGTCGCCCAAATCATGTATCACCTGCACTCCTTGACACACAAGCCTGAGCATATCTGATACATCCCATCGTAAACAATTATCAGCTCTCCATCTCAGCAGAAAAACCCTCAATATGCCTACAAAATAACGACACGGAAAAGGACCCATTTGGAAAACACGAAAAGTCCAACAAGGGCAATTACATAATTGGGCCAAGCGCCTATATTCACTGCGAGAAGACATAAGAGCCCTGAAGGGTAAACACGATTGGTGAAATCAGAGGGAAACAATTGGAAAAAACATGCCAAATTACTCAAAGCAATGAAATCAACCAAGTGGTTTTCAAAGCAACGAAATCAACCAAGTGTTTGGATCTGAAGAAAAGTTTGAGCAAGGGTCAGAGATGCTGCCATGAGAATTGCGATAGTTTGAAAGCCAAAAACTAACATGCCTGTTGTACATTGTAGCATTTCCCCCTATCAACACAACATTCTAACAAAGCAACCAAATCCTTCCTGCTACCAACAGACTTCAGAACAACCACACAATAGCAACAACCAATACAATAACAACTAAAAAAAGGTACACATGCATGCTTGGGTCTCGGGTTAGGGGGATTGATGCCATCATTTCTTGTTCCTATTAATCTTTGTAATATTTTCAGAGATTAATGAAATTTTTTTGTCTTCCAAAAAAAAAAAAGATGCACATGCATCGAGCCTCTGTAAACACTCTAGCTTGAAATTTGAATACGCAAGCCCCGGTAAACACAAAGGATGCATACGCATCACGCCTCGGTAAACACACTTGCATCGCGCGTGCCCTGACATCTAGTTAATTATATAGAAGGAACAATGGAAGTTCACAATATATGATCCAAGGGAAGATTTCCAATCTGAGAGCAATCTTTTCTTCTTCTTTTTTGGGTAAATTTGAAAGCAATCTTTTGCATTCTAAGAACCTGAAATCTCCAGCAAAAACCAGCGCTCGCAAAAGCCTGTACTCTCATACAATAAACAAATACTTGACAAAACTTAATCGCCTCAATTTAAACAGGCAATGGAGCAGCAATTTCATGATCCGTGAGTGATACAAGCATCATCACATCAAGTGAATGAATAGTGACAAATTCAAGTGACCATGAAAATTCCACGAAGGGCTAATAAAAATTAGAAGAGAGAGAGAGAGAGAGACCTGTTATGCAGTCCCAAGGCAGCAAATCCATTTTCTTTTCTTTCTTTTCCGGAACATCGGAAAATCCGAGAACAGACTTGGCTCCTCCCCCTCCCCTGCCGTCGGGCCGTCGGAGTGAATTTATGCCATTATTACTGGGTTTGATCCAATGTGGCCAAATCTATTTTTACAAAATGAAATCCACAAAAATCATCTCCGATTGGGTAGCATTATGTACTCGATTAACATGGCAATCAACAGGGTATATCTATTTGAAAAGCTCTACAAATTGAGCAATTTCGATCGACGAAAAAACCTGTAATCAGTTTACAATTCCAATGAAACAATGCGTTGATGTCGTTTAAGTGACTTCGCATGTATTGTGTTTGATCCAGTGTGGCCAAATCTATTTTTACAAAAATAATTCCACAAAAATCATCTCCGATTACAGCGTATCATGTACTCGATTAACATGGTAATTAACAGGGTTTATCTACTTCACAATATCTACAATTTGAACAGATTCGATCGACGAAAAAACTTGTAATGAGTTTACAATTCCGATCAAACTAGGCGTGGATGTCGTTTAATAGACTTCTCAGGTTTAAGTTGCGAAGTCTGTATGAAACCAGCCGACGCCGTTTCAAATAACATCCAGTGTTCAAAATGCGAGGTTAGTACGGCGACGTCGTTTGTGAAACCTCGCCTGTCAAACGCGAGTTTGTACTGGTGCCTCGCCCCAGACATCACACGCAGCCCGAGCCGCCCAATGTTGGGATGAATGACCACCTCCAACGAGCTCAACCTCGCCTGTCAAATGCGAGTTTTTCTACACCAATTGATTGGCTGGTGGATCTTTGGCTGCAGGCAGCAGTGGTCGAATCTATCAGAACATGGCTCCATGAGGAAGAAAGAAAGCTTCGGTTTTTCTTATGAAGGAGAAAACCCACTTGCCAGTTTGGCAGCCATGGCTTCCACTGTAGTGAATTTGTTCACTGGACGGCAAGCCGTTAATGGGTGTGCGTAAATTGCTACAGCCTTGCGCTCTTGGTAAAGATATGATTCAGTGTTCATTGAATTCTTTGTAGGTATTTTGCTCCGCATGAATTCTTTGTGGTATTTTCTTCTACTGCCAACCTCAGGAATTGTTGATCCATCTTTGCATTTTTTGGATGTATTAATTATTTTTTCGTTGAAAGGTTTGTAACAAGGAGAGAAAGTTATTTATGACTCCGCGCAATCTCAGTCGTCCAAAACAGTTTTGGACGGACAAGATTGAGCATCGTAAACCTTATTCACGACTCCTCCGTGAATAAGATTTTTTCTTGTAATAAGTATGAAACTTATAGTAGCTTTTAGAAGTGGTCTCTTGGTAATGATTATCAATGTAGTATTTGAAAGGGAGAATGAAACATGCAATGTGGAAATTTTTTGTCTTTCAAGTTGAATTTAAATGTCATTATTTCATTTCATGTCTCCTTAAAAGTAGAAACTCTAATAAGGAACCAATGCTTTGTTTGGAACATGTGAAAAAGAAAAAAAAAAATTCTCTCATTGTTTGATTTGGAGAAAAAAATGAGATAAAAATAACAAATTTAGTTGTATGAATGGTAAATTTTTTCATTCATTTCTCTCTCATTTTTCTCTATTTTCTTTTCTTTTCCCCCAATTCCATCGAGTTCCAAACAGAGGGTAAAATTACAAAACAAGAGTGGTTATTTTTGTTAAATCTCACATCTCTATCATCATTCATATTATAAAAAATTAGTCTAGGGTCCATTATAAAGAACTTGTAACCCAGTTAGTCCACCTCTAATGTTTGTAACCCCTCTAGTCCACGAATATAGTTTGGTAAGGTCTTAAGTCCACTTCTTTTGAAAAAGAAATTAAACCAAGACAAAAATGCCCTCTTATATAAACTGTCATATAAAGAGAAACCCTAGACTACAAACAAATTTGGAGCACAACCGCCTCCTCCTCCTCTCTCTCTCTAACAACGGCAAAAGTGAGGCCACACCGTCACTTTCCTGATTGTTGGCAAATGCCATGGCGGTGCAGTGGAGCCCGTCGAGTTCGGTCCGTATCTCTTTGTGAAAGAACAAGAAGATGAGAATCGGCGATCTGATTGCGGAATTCTTCATATAATTACTATTTGTTGCTGTTCGTTGGTTCAGTGGGCCTACGATTACAGCCACCCCACCGATGCCGTCCCTGTGCTACAGCCCCGTCAATGGGCCCACCATTTTATCAATAAAAAAAGGTGGATCAGATTTTTTTGTTGTTGATTGCAGATTCATATTCAATTACAGTCTATTTCTTGTCAAAGATGGTCCGGCCCGTAAATCACCGTGAATCGATTCATCAAGCAGCGATGGAAGAACATATGCGAAGTCATGGAGAAAGTCATTCACCCAGACCTCGGAATCTCGGAATCGATAATCTCATCTTATACATATAATACCTATTCCTCATAGTAGTACTTGTTGTTCTGTATCTTGATCTCTTTGATATTTAAGGTTATAGTCTATTTCTTGCACTAATCTTGAACGAATTTGGATTTTCGATTTGTTATGTTTGTGAAATTTGTAGTTTCAGTCAATTATATAACGTTATTCCGCTTTTTCATAAACGTGCTTTAAAGTTGGTTTGTCTATCGTATTAAAAAGGTTGATCCGGTCTTTTATTTATTTTACTATAGAGAAATCTGGAGTAGTAAAAACAAAAAATATAATATTATAAGAAGGTTGATCCCGTCTTTTAATTGTCCCGTGTTTGGTTATCATCAGATTTGGAGGTTTTTGAATAAATACATAAGGTTATATGTGTGTTTTTCCTTGGGTTAGAGATCTGAAGTTTTTTGAATAAATATATAAGGTTATATTTGTGTTTTTCATCAATCACTTATTGATTTGGTCCGCACAACGGCCTCTCCGACTTGCTTCTGATATACTTGGAGTTTTTTGAATAAATATATAAGGTTATATGTGTGTTTTTTCTAGGATTAAACATGCAAGGTTGGAACAAATTGTGTTTTTCGGAAAAATATATAAGGTTATATGTGTGCATTTCGTGTCACACAAATAATATATTTTTTGTGTGTTTTTATTGTTATTTAATGTCATTTTTTTAAAAACATTCTTAGTTAGAGAGATATATAATAATATATAACGTTATAGTTATATATAACATTCTAAATTAGAAATATTCAATTTTATTTAATAAAGAAAACATATAACGTTATAATAAAAAAAAACATATAATGTTATATGAGAATATTTGGGACCATATGTGTGTGTATATATATATGAGCTTGTATTGATATAAAAAAAATATTTCAATTTGCATAGAGAACATATAATGTTGTATATGAGATTTTATCCTGTAAAACTTTAAAAAAAAAAAGAAGAGGAACTAATAACGTTATATGTTCTCTTATTGAATAGGTCCGCTCAGCGGCCTCTCAAAAGCAGATATGGATGTATCCATATATTATCAGAAGTAAGTCGAAGAGGCCGCTACGCGAACCAATTCAATAAGTGATGGATAACGAAGCATATAATGTTATATGTGAACTTCTGTCATGTGTAATATGTGTTTTTCCAAGGGTTAGACAGATAATATTATATCTCATTTTTAGATGTATTAATGTTGTTTATGTTGTTTTGAATATGTATATATGTAGATATAGAGGTTATGGAAATGCGTTCGGAGGCAAAAAACACAAATTTTGAAGGAATCGATGAAGGTTTTGATGAAGAAATGGTGAAAAAATGATGCTCGACCCCTTGTAGCCTCATCAACATTCAACTAGGGATTCAAGGCGCGACTGAAAATAAAGATAATGGTGGCATGATATGTGAACATATAATGTTGTTTTTTAAGATATATAATATTGTTTGAAAGATATGATGTTGTTTTGAGAATATATAATTTTATATATCATGTTTTGTGAGACTTAGAGTTACAGAAGCTCGGATATAATGTTATATATTCTGTTTTTTTGTGAGATTCAGAGTTGCAGAAGCTCAAATTAATATAATGTTATATGTTTTTTTTTTTGCGATGTTTAGATATTCAAAAACTCACATATAATGTTATATGTTTTGTATGGACCGGCATATAACGTTAAAGACTAAAAATAAGAAAAACCAAAAAGAAATGTTTCATGTTAGAAAAATTTTGCCACACACACAATTTTGTGTTAGGAAATTTTTATCACTCATGTAACATTAAAAAATTAATACAAGAAAAATAGGAAAAAATAAAAAGAGAAATTTATCACATATATAACGTTAAATGTTAAGTATAGCAAGTTTAATAAAAAAATCAAAAAAAATGAAAAAATACGTTTTTTGTTACACATATAACGTTATATGTGGCATAATGGCGGCGGCGACGGCGGCGGCGGTGGTGGTGGTGGTGGCCACGATAGCAGTGGTGGTGGCAGCGGCGGCGGTTTGATTGCAACAAAAACGAAAAAAAATGAAATATATATTTTTGTATTAGCCAAACAAGGCCCTTGTTTCTTAGGTGGGGTATTTTTGTCATTAAAATTATTAGTGGACTTAGTGGGTTATGAAACTTAGAAGTGGACTAGATAGGTTTGGAAAGTGCTATAGTGGACTTATGAAAAATTCTCCCTTCATATTACCAGATGTGATTTTGCTATTTTTCATTTGAATGAAAAGCATTGAATTGTTTCTCCAATGCAAAATTTGAATTCTTCATCCCCTTCTCTTGCACATTGATTCTGGTCATGTGACAATAGATGAGTATAGACAAATCTAACAATCAGTTTTTTCCTTTTCAATCTAATAATCTATATTGAATGACATTCTAATAAAATAAGTGAAAGTAGAGAGTATTTGTTAAAATTCATAAAGTGAATATTATTAAATGCACAATCACTTGCTAAAGTGGAGAGTGAGTTTCACCTACCAATAGAGCATTTGCTTTATGGAGAGTGACTTTCATTTTGTCATCATGGTTGTCCTTGATTAAGAGTATGTGGGGTTCAATAAATTTTGTTATTGTCAAAAGGTTACTAATTTTGATTATTCAAATATCAAAATTTGATGAGTTGGTAAGAGATTGCTAAAGTTTGATTATTCCAATATGATTTTTTTGAGCAAATATTGCTAACTTTAGTAACCTTTTGATTTTGATTGTTCCACTACGAATACTCTAAATAACGTATTTTACCACTTCAAGTAACTATCTTTTAAATGTATTTTCTCGCTATATGTTTTATCACACTCATCCCAACGTATTACTAGAAATGTACGTGAAATATTTTGGATTATATACTTTATAAGTTTATACAATCGCTACATAGAGAGACATAGCATGAAAGACAAAATCAACTAAAAAAAACGGACTAGGGGTGCTACGGTGCACCCTTCACATTACACGGATAGTGCGGCTGATTTGGTCATTCATCTTGGCAATGGGTGTCTTAGATTTTAATCCAAACAAACGATTAAGATTTGTATGAGCTTAGATTAAATCCAAACCGACTGTGCCGAGATGAGTGTCCAGATCTGCAAAACTACATGGTATAGTGCATCAACACCCTCTACTCCTCAAAAAAAAAAAAAACGAGGCTGTAATTGATGAAAAGAAAACTACAAGGGCTCCCTTTAGAAATCTACTAACGTACAGGGGTGTATACAACCATAAAACCCCCTAGGGTTACAAATTCAAAAATGCTCAAACCACCGAACTCCATGGCGCGGTTTTCCCACTCCTAACGCTCGAGCTTCGTCTCGAAGCGAAAACCCTAATTCAGCGACAGATCGAGACCAATCAATTTCTGAAGAAAAATTCGCTATCGAAATTGCAAATGGATAAGCACTGGCGAGTGGTGTGTGGGGAGAACCAACAGCTGGTGGAGTTCATGGGGAAGAAGAGGCAGGAGATGGCGGAGAGACCCAGAGGCATTTCGGAGAACATCGAGAAGACTCTTCAGAAAGCGTGTGCCAACGTGTGCAGTTCAAAGACTCCCGTCAAAACCCTAAAAGATTTCTCCCAAATCAAGTAAGTCAAAAAGCCTTGTAGAATCACAAAGAGTGTAGTTGAGTTACATGGGGTGCAGCCCCTTTGGATTTAGGGGTTTGATAAGAGAAGAAAAGAAAGGATTAAGAGTTTCTTGCCAAATCGCTCATGTATTCTAATACACTAGAGGAGTGTTTGCACATTTTTAGAATGGTTGCGGACAGTGGTAACTCCAGGAATTATCATATATAATATTATGTAATATTGCCTGTACGTATAGCTATGTATACCATCAATTTAGATTAATCTCGCTAATATGAAATTAGGAACCATAGGTTTTAGCTAAATGGATCCTAAATTAAGAACCTAGGCACCTAGCAATACTCTGAAAGGTTATATATTATGTGTATTTACATAGTATTATATTGTTTCAGGATAGTTATTTGTCCAAATTAAAAGCCATAAATCATTAATAACTCTACGAAGTTTACATGGTACCTTGTTCGAGTCATTTGGTGCTAGCGTGTCTCATGGGTTCATAGCCCATTTTTTACGGTGTCTACTATTGGTCCATCAAAAAAATAAAGCATGATGGAGGGAGATAATTTTCTGCCATTGGGTCAACCAATCCCACAGTTTATAACTTTATATGCTAGTGTCACCATTGGTTGTGGATAGTGGATTAGTGGTTTTAATAGATTACTATTTTGTCCATAACAGTTGTTTAATGGCACATTAAAAGTTGTTGTAAAAAACTTAATTTTTGAAGGGACAGTTATAAAAATCACTCTTGCGACACAGCTTCATAATTTTGGTCACACCAAAAACGCTGATAAAGGGAGAACACCAATTGGAATGAGCAGGTTTTTGAAGTCGTTTCACAAAATTGATTTTCAATATTATCTTAATAGAAGAAAAAACTTTACTACTACTTTTACGATAAAAAATTGTTTGGGCAAAGTAGAAAAATGATTTGAGCTCAACTAGTGTTCTAAATGGCGGCCGCCGGCGCTCAACGCTATGATTTCCCCCTCGGCGGGCTCATTCGGCAGATAGGGAGATTTGGTGGAACTTGGCGGCTAGGCGGCTAAGGGAGATTTGGCGGAGCTAGGTGGCCGTCTTGGTGGGCTTGGCGGAGCTTGATTGCCTTAAAAATATTTAAAAAAAATATTTTAGAAAAAAACGCTGAATCGCTCGGCGGTGCCTAGGCGGCGGGTCACCGCCCGACCAGCGCTGAGCGCCATTTAGAACACTGAGCTCAACTACCCACTAACACCCCATGTATTCACACAGAGTTTGTGCCGAGTCTCTAGTTTGGATTGAGTACTTTGATGAGAAATGGAGGGAAAAGTACAAAAAAAATGACAGTTTTTTGGTGGAATTTGGTGAGAAAGGGGAGAAATGGAGGGGAAAGTATGAGAAAGGGCTCCCCTTTCTTATCACTCCTTTCTCACAATCCAAAGGGGCAGGTAATATTTGGGTTATGATTTACATTTATGGAAGCTGCTTAACGCTTGTAGATGGTGGTTAAGGTTCAGGAAATGTGATGAAATGTGTAAATGTGTGTTGAAAATCCAAAAGTGTATCAAAATGTGTTGAAAATTTATAGAAATGCTACAACTTGAGGGAGCTGATAATAGCCTAAGAATGCGAGGTGCGGCGGATGTCAACCCCCCATGGTCCAATGTGCAATTGTTGGCAAGATTGTGTTTGTAGTTAGGGAAGGTGTTTTTCATTGTAAAACTTGCATTAAGTTCCCGAACTTACAAACTATGACTCTTGCTCATTTGTACTAGGTACAGGGTATTGCTACAAGATTATTTGCAACTAAAACGTCAGGTCCTAACTTATTTGCTCAAAATAGTGAGGTTCTGATATACATCTTAGACTTGACCCAAGTGTGTGATTTTTATCTGTTTTGCATTTGGGACGAGATGATGTTATTAACTCCTCACGGTGAGGAAACAGTCTACTGTGAATTCATTTTTCTCCTCCATTCAGCCAACAGATTTTGCTTCCCATGTGGTTATTATTTATCAGAGAATGGGTATAAGTAGCTCTACAATTATCTTGTTTTTTCATTGGGTTGTGTAACGTTTGTGGTTCAATCTGTTGTGTAACATTTGTGGTAGGGGTGTGGGAAAATGGATATTGAGGCTCATGCAGGAGTTTTTTGGGACTCAATCTGGTTCTTCTGAACAGGAGGAATCAACTAACAAAGGTAATTTTAATATTCTTCCATAGTTATCTCCATTAGTCTTTCCCTTAAGTGTCTATTTCTTCAATATCTCAGGGAAGAAATCTAAAGGAACTAAGCGCTATGTTCCGCAAAAGAATTCCGTGCCCTATGCGTTGTTGATCACTCTTTACAGGTAGACACCAAGTTATTAAATTAGATTGTATATTCACTTTTGGTTTCTTACACGTTGCAACTTGAACTGATTTCTCAAGGAATATTTGTTTTTCTTAATGTTAGGGGGTCTGCAACTGGTAGTGATTTTATGCGTAAACAGGAGCTGATAGATGCTGCTGAAGCAAGTGGGCTTTCTCGGGTGCCAATTAGGTATGTTGATTCTTGTCTCTATTTTTGCATTTGCTCTAAATTTGATTGTTGGTTGCGTTGAATAAGTCTGAATTATCATCTTGGTTATTCTATTCTGTTTTGGATGTTCTTAGGCCAGAACTAGGAAAAGGAAAACCTGGACAATTTGGAAGCTCACCAAGGGAGTGGTATAGTGGATGGAGCAGCATGAAGACGTTAGTCACAAAAGGATTGGTTGCAAAGTCTAGTAACCCTGCAAAGTAAATTGCCATTTCTTCTGTCTTTTCTTCAGCTTCTAGATGTACTCATCTTTTATGTGTTCATGTTTGAGAACCAATATCTTCTACATATCTCCATTAGAGTTATGTAGCTCATGCACTTATTGAGCGTGTGTCCATATCACATCTTTTTTATTGAGATTTTCCACTTCCAACTATTTCTCAGGCATGCAAAGGACACTTTGATATGGAACTCAATTAAATTTGTAGAAATGTTATTGGAGTCATAAGACAGCTTATTTTTTTAGTGTATGGATGTATAACTTGATGTCCTTGCTCATCAAATTTCAGTCTACAAAGAACCAAAGGTCGGTAATTACTCAGATATATTTACTTAGTAGGAAGGATTTACTGCAGATGCACGAGCTTAGCTCATTGTTTAAAAAAAATTCTTTGAGTTTATGCTGAAAATTGAAGTTCATTTCCAGGTAAACTATCTTGTACTCCACATAAGGTAGTTGTTGATGTAGGATGAGAGTGTGAGATGATAGTTTTTAGTTGTGTAAGTATCTTTTCAAGAACAAGTACTTGTCTTTAAGGGCTGTGGGAAAGATTTGGTTCTGTAATGCATTAATCTAGTTGTCTTGCAACTTTTGGAAATAATTAATATACAGATTTTCAAGAATAGGCTTCACCAAAGGGGTGTCGCCGTGGTGTCTTTATATAGGGGTATAGATCTTTAGATGTAATATGCAGTATTCATATAACAGAACAAATGAATTTGAATTGATTCGTGTCTTGTTGGTAAATTAAAGTTAGTTTATAACCACACATGTATCCCAGTAAGTTTAATTTCTAACCGTAAAATGTTGGTCGTAATGGCGCTAACTAGTATCACTGGTTTAAAGTGAACATGGATTACATCTGTTCTGGTGGAGATGATGGTTTATTGCAATTAGGAATTTGCTTATATAATAATGCTTCAGCTGATAATTTTTTCTTATTAATTGCCCTAGTAGATGATATCACTGTTTGTTATCATTGACTACCACATTTTTATGCTATAAAGTTGTATTCCTGTAAATGAATTAGTTGTTTCGGCTCTTTTTGAGTTTATTATGTTGCCTATTTCTAGAGCTATAAGCCATCAACATGATGTTATGTGCACAAACCTCTTTGTTTTTCAGATACATGCTGACTGAAGAAGGTCGAGAAGCAGCACAAGAATGTCTCTCAAAATCTGGTCTGGTTGATGCAATCGAGAGTTCGATTGTAACCGAAAGACTTCCCATTGTAACCGAAAGACTTCCCATTGTGGGCCTAAGCACCATTTCAGATTTAGAATGTGTTTCGTGCTGATGTCACTGGAGGAGCGACGATGGGATCAGTAAGTTCAAGTTCACAGAACAAATCAGTTGTCACTAAAGGAGTGATGTTCGGATCTGTTGGTTCAAGTTTGCAGAAGAAATCACTTGATGTTCCCATTGTGGACCTAAGCACCATTTCAGATTTAGAATGTGTTCGTGCTGATGTCACTGGAGGAGTGACAATGGGATCAGTAAGTTCAAGTTCACAGAATAAATCAGTAGTCACTAAAGGAGTGATGTTCGGATCTGTTGGTTCAAGTTTGCACAAGAAATCACTTGATGTTCCCCCTGAATCTCTTGATAGGGTAAATTTGCAGTTTACGTAAGGCTTCATTTATTGCCAGTTCTGCTTGTTTTCTTGCTGCTTATTTCCTTATTTTCAGGAAGAAAAACGAAATTTAATAGGAACAGAAGCAAAAAAGAAGAGAACTCAAGGCTAGATATTTCATTTGTTTAGCTTATGGAAAGAAACAAAATTAAGATTTGAATTCGGTCATACTCACATAAAGTAATTTTAATCTTCTTTGAAAAGTCGGTATTCAAAAATGTTCGACAATTAAGACGAATGCTGGTTGTATTTTCTTCTTGCTTCAATGATTTGTTTTTCTCCCGTGGGGTGGATTGTGATGTTGGTAATCAAGCATGTCTGAAACTCCTTGACACTTGAGCAATCAGGTTTAAAACCCTAACTTCTTACTTACCACAGTGGAGGAAAGGCAAAATTCCAATCAGCCAGTAGGCTGGCAACGAAGCCGCAAAGGTTGCTTGAATATGCTTGTATGTTTGAACTGGGTATTTTGTTTTCTTAACTGTTTTTATGGTACTATTTCTTGTGACGTTTTCTTGATCACTGTTGTTACTGACCTTTTATTTTGTAAAACTTAACTATTGGTCATAATTTTGTTCCAAACTGGAGTTGATCCAAAATTAGCCAGGATTTGTAATTATCATTGGCATTCCTTTTATTCTTGAAAGAGTATTATTTCATGCTTGTTTTGAGATCTTCATAAAAAATCTGTACTCTTCATTTGTGGAGTTTCAGTGCTTTTAACTGAAGGGGAAAACCCGGTTTGTTGTTATGGTGCTAAGTAAGTGTTTTTTTAAGAGGTTGAGTATGCCCTGTTGTCTTTAACGTGTAATGAGTAAGTGTTCATGTAGTGTTCATGTAGGATGCATTTTTGTTGTCAAATTGAGAACCCCACTTCCTTGCCTGCCCTTAGAAATATAGAGGTTGGAGTCTTGAGGTTTCTATCTTCAAGGAACTTTCGATCTGGAGCTGAACTTGTGACTTGCTCTGTGTTATAATAGAAACTGAAAGTCCGATACTGATGGATGAGATGAGAAGTTCTAATAGATTTCTACTAAGTTACTTTTCTTGGGCTTTTTTTTAATCTTCGCCTTTTGTGCATCCTTTGGTCTAAACAAGAAGGGATGGATGCATCAACTCGAATTGTATTTGCCAGCACTATGTGAGAAAATATTATGATGGTGAATTGGTTGTTGACAAGTGTAAGACTAACCTGTAATCACCAAAGTTGCAACTAAATGTTTGTTCCTTAAAGCGACAATATGTATGAGTATGAATGTGATGAGAATTGGAACAGATTTGTATAAAGGGTCGCTGCTTATCTTGTTAATCTTTTAAAATCAGTTGAAGGCACAGGTTACTTTTCTTGGGCATTTTTTTAATCTTCACCCTTTGTGAATCGTTTGGTCTAAACAAGAATGGATGGATGCATCAACTCAAATGCCGGCAATATGGAAAAAATTGTTATGATTACAAGAGTGTAGGAAACATGCGTGTATAGGTTAACAAACTAATGTGGAATCACTAATGTTGCTACTACATGTGTGCCTTCACACAACAATAGATATGAGTTATTTATGTTCATCTGTTCTTTCGTTTTGTTCATTTCCCTTGGTAAGTCTACTTATATCTGTAATATGGTTGTCTAGAATTTATAGCATAATCTGTCGATTCTGCCCATGTATTTGTTTTTGTGGGATTACAGAGAAGGTATTTGTATACACACTTCGTTTTTTGGGATTACACCAACGAATTGTGGTTACTTTGTGCAGTTTTTGCGCATGGGGTACACAAAGGAACAAACTCTTTGTGCTTTCGCTGAAGTGTCAGAAACATCGCAGAACAAGGAGATCGCTTCCCTTTGGCCGGAGGTTCTGTGTCATCTTCGAGAAGAGCAAGTTTATAATTTGCCTTTGGAGTCTCAGAAGAGTCAAAAAGAGGATTTTCTTGCATTATCATATACTTCCAAATCCAGAGATGGTAATTAGCTTTGCTCAACTGTATTATGCTATATATCAGGGATGGGACTACGGATTTGAGTTTCACCTAAATTGTCTTACCTGAGTATATTGTCCTTGTCCAGGCCATTTAGATCTTGTAATGACGGAGAATACTCGGATGGAATCAGGTTGTAGTGGTGCATTACGTATTACGAAGTCTTCATGTCTTACTGCGGATAGCTCCTTTACTTTGGAAGCTTGCTCCTCAAATGCTCAGATGGAATTGGATTGTAGGGGTGCATTACATATTGCAAAGTCTTCATGTCTTTGTGCGGATAGCTCCTTGGAACCTTGCTCCTCAACTGTAAGTGGCGTGGAGGGTTCTAATTTTTCACTGAGAGCATCATTATTCAGAGTGTTCCCTTTAAATCATCCCCTTTTGCAACGTTACGTTGATGCATAGCACATGATCACTGGTGCATGTCTTTTTTACATTGTCTGCTAACAGGAGTAACATCAAGAACCTAAAGCAGTCTGTTTGCAGTTCGTGTGTGGCAACTTTAATGAGCTTTCCATCCCTTCGTATACGACAAAGAATGGATTTTAAAAAGCCTTAGAAATTCACCATATGTGTAATCAAGGTGAACTTTGTTCATTTTGGGTGCATATATTGTTTGTGATCCAATTGTAAAACACACAGGGTGTTTGAGTTATAAGTCCTAATCTCTCTCTTCTTGCATAAATATGCTACATGATTTGCATATCTTTAGATTTCATAAGCATTCTTAACAATTATGGTTCCTCGTGCTACTGGATGTTGTAGGGGTACCCAGTGTATAAACGAGGCCTAGATGGATCAGAACCGAATATGAATTTTTATGAGGGAGGCCTAGATGGATCAGAACCAAATATGAATGCTTATAAGGGAGGCCTAGATGGATCAGAAACAAATATGAATAATTTTACAATGCCGCCGCTAAGATTCGGGGAGAGGTTTGAGGAAGCATACGAAGTAATTTTGGTATTGGATGATCGGGAGCATTTTGCTTCTCATGGGTCAGTAACTTTTGATTACTTGTTTTTTTTAAAAATTTTTTTTTATCGTCAAATCTTAGTTGTAATGAAAGTTGTGGTCTGTATATATATATTTTTTGAAGTTTGTTATTGGTTCTCTCAGGTCTAATCTTTCTAAACGTAACTTGTCTTCTAAGTAGCAGTCATGCATATGATATGCTGCGAAGCATCAAGTATCATAAGCTGTCATTCTCATAGCTCAGATAGCTCGGCCAGGCAGTGAAGAACTAAAAAGAGAATTACATAGTTGGTGAACAAAAATGTAAATAGCATTGTTTGCAAAGTGTATATTAGACTCGAGGCTCACATCAATGTCAAGCATCCAAAAAAATGCCTCTAGGCTTTGGAAAGTTCGGTTTTCTCTGGTAATGCCTTACGGTTTCAAAGCCTTGGATTGCTATGTTGCAAAGCCTGGGGTAGATGCTGTGTTCTAGTTATTGTTGCGACAATTCAGTATGCTTTTGTAATATTGCTCTCAAAGTGGCTGATCAAAAAAAAAAAAAAAGAAGCTCTCGAAGTGAACATTTTTTCATGGAAGCTTGTATCCATTTATTTTTCTGGTGGCATAGATGTTATTGCTCTCCATTTATGCAGCATTGTTTTCACTGGTACTTGGCACAGCTCAGATTAAGTGTGTAATAAATTCTTCATAATTTCAGGTCTCGGGCTGGGAAAATTATTGAGAACATTCGCTCTCAGTTCAAAATTCAAATTGAGGTGAGCTTGATTTTCAGTGGTCACCGTGATATAGCCCACTCTGATCCTAGTCATCGCAATGATGGCAAGTTGGCAACTATAACTATTTCTGTAGTTAAGTCAGAAATGTTTATATCTGGACTCGGGTAGACATTTGTTCCTAATAGTCAAAACGTAAGCTGTCCAATCCTGATGGAGGCCTTCTTCCATTTTAGGTGGAAATATTTTCTCGTGTTCTAAATCTATTAATCGTCATCATTAAGGTTCATCCAAGTCCTTGTTTGATCGCTGTCTAGGAGGGCTGGGAATTTAAGGGAATAAAATTTGATGAGGATGGAAAGGGTCATCAGGGAGTTAAGTAGAATAAGTGTTGTTAAGCATCAAGGGTTGGAGCAATGTAGGATAAGGCTGTTGCTTGATTTTCCTATTTGGACAAAAGGTCGGTGGACAAAAGTCACAATACTGTCTTTCTCCTCCATTGTTCCTGTTGGTAATTAGTGACGAAAACTCTCTTCATCTCTTCCCTTTTGCTTTCCAAACCACCATTCCTCCTACTCTTTTTCTAATCATATGGGGCGTTAGATTCTTCGCGTGAACTTCGTAAAACTGGTTCATGCTACTGCTTTTGTTTAGTATGCATTAAGACAGTAGAATCATGCAAGACAAACACCATAGTCACCAACAGCGTGTCTCTTTTAGATTTTCTTCTACTGATCTCTTAGTAGCTTGTAATGTACCTTTTTACAGGTTAGACGATTGCCCGTGGGAGATGGAATCTGGATAGCTAGGGACAAACAACTATGTAATGAATATGTTCTCGATTTTATTGTTGAGAGGAAGAACGTTGATGATTTACGCTACTCAATCAGGGACAATCGCTATAGGGATCAAAAACTACGACTTACGGTATTGATTGTTGTTCAATGATAATACATTTTATTAGATGGTGACAAAACTATTGTCCTTTGCATGATTTCTTCATTATTTTTCTCAATGTTCTAAAAGTCGTTGGGCACTAGTCGGGCGGTTGGCCTTCTTTGAGCTTCTAGGCCTAGTAATCGGCGATTAATCGGCCTATATCAATTAGTAATCGGCGCATAGCAATTAGTCGGATCTAGTCGGATAGGCCCCACCAACTATTAATCGCCGATTAATTCCTTTTTTTGGAACACTGATTTTTCTTTTCTAATAGTCGAACTCCTGGAGTAACACTCGGTCTTCAAAACATCAGCCACAAGTATTAAGCATAAAGGATAGAATTCTATTTACCAAATGTTGTTGTATCAATATTTGCCTATATTACCTCCGATTCTTAAGCCAGGGGTAAATTTATGCTACTGATAATAGAGTAGGTTGAGGAAAGCACTTTTACGTGCTTTGAGACTTACCTGTGTTTTGGACCTTCCTCTAACTGCTTAAATGTAAGTTGGAAGCGTATGTAACTATGTATGCTTGCATAGTGCTCTCTGATGGACCATTTTTATTGTTTCTGACATCTCCAAAAGTTGCCTGTATATACTACTTTGTTCCTATTTACATGAATTTGAAAATTAGTCTGAAAAAGCTAATTTAGATCTTTTGATTGATTTAAAAAAAAGTTTACTCCATTTGTTGACCTGATTAAATGGCACAACTGCCAAGAAAAGGACTACCGAAGTGGGATGGAGGGAGTATATTACACTTGAGCAAAGTTGAGCTCCTAGTTGAAGTTGGCTTCATGTGCTACTGGATTTGCTACAAAGTCGACGTATTGCAGTGTCGGACACGGGGACACGTATGGGACACGCCACGTGGCGTGTCCCATCATTTAATTTAAATTTTTGAGAGGGACACGGCGGAGGGTCAAAGTGTATTTTTTTTAATTTTGGGAGTCAAACTGTGTTTTTTTAAAATTTTAGGGGTCAAACTATAATTTTTCAATAGGGTTGTATTGAACTTATGGATTTCTTGTTTAGTTTGAATGGTATTGGAACTATGAATTTTTCGTCTTGTCCACATTTTGCCATTTGACCTAGGAAAAAAATTGAATATATATATATATACACACACACACACACACACACACGGGGCGTGTCCCCCGCCATGTCTGTGTCCCCATTTTTTAAGAATTCCTGTGTCAGTATCCGTGTCCGTGCATCATAGCTCATAAGACAAGTGTTTATGCCTATCGTTGTTTGTTGGTTGAAACTTGAAAGCTCTATGGCTGTAAGAATGTTAACAAATTGCTAGCCCTTGTTATGTGGACAGTTGAATATAAATCAAGGTGCTTTTCTCAGAACTTGACACCTGAAGAATAGTGTGGGATGTGTCCAGTTCTTCCCATTGGACATTTTGAAAATTGATTGTATCCCTCGTCATCAGTTTATGAATATTTCGTGGCATATTCCTTTAGAACGAGTGAAGTAGCTTAATTGAGACTTTATTTACACAAAACAATATTTTTCCCACAAAATAGATTTGACATATGATATGACATACATCATTCTTGTTTTTTCCCAAGCCTGCTGTTTTTACTTACTCTTCAGTCTTCAGTCATGAGTGTTGATGGAGCTGATCCGTATATCTGCACCCACACCAGATACTTGTACTCGAGTCCAATCTGATATGGTAATGCTTGTAGAACTTTAGTTTATATGCCAGGCTCAAGGTGTGTGGTAAAATTTCTGTTGTTGGAGTTGTGAGACTATGAGTCAAGTTTTTAGAGGACACTTCGAAGTATGTGAAAATACGTAGGTAGTTTGAAGATCTCTTCTTTATTATATGGGAAAGTAGAAGTCTAGATAATATCTTTACTCCACACTATAAAGGTAACATGTTATGTGCAGCATCTAGCACTTCTGCTAAAATCATCAGCATTCATCTGTAAAATGATACTTTTGCATTTTGAGAAAACCTCAAAGAGTACCTTAGCGAAAATTTTATTCTGAAAAAGTATTCTGTCTTGACTCATATTAGTGGCTGAATTATTAATATCTTGTCCTGATCATTTTCGGTGTTGATTGCTCTTTTCAAGAGATGTGGACTCAAGAAGCTTATATATATGGTGGAGGGTGACCCAAATTCATCTGAAGCTGCTGAAAGCATCAAAACAGCGTTAAGTATTTCTTTTACTGATATTCTTGAAGCCCTTTTTCTCTTTGGGTTATCTATATTTAGTTTGTATTATAAAAAGGCAATATAACAATTAATTGTAGGAAAATGAACTGGCATAAAGATCCCTAGTAACTGAACAAATAGAGTAAATATGTCATTAGTCCTTAGATGTACACTCCTCAATAGAGTAGTTCGTATACATGTATTTCCGCATGTGGGAGCTTTTGTAACGTTCTAGCTTAATATACCATTCGCATCTAAGAATACCCCATAGTTATTACATATACTTCCTCTCTGAATAAGTAAATCCATTAACTGTGAATTTCACTTCAAGCAACGTTATGTGGGCTCTGGAGTCTGTAAGTATCCATGTCCACACTGTGTGCGTTAGTAAGGATACACGATATGACAAGCATGACCAGTTGGTCTTTCACCCGGGGTGTTTGCATAATGATTGAGTTTAACCTGCCAGAAATTAGACTTCCATTTTATGCATAAAGTACATGATGCTGATTTGTAACCACATTTTGCCCATAAACACATCAAAGTAGTTTGGGAATATGATATCTAACGTCCTTGGACATGAGAATTACATAAATCTGATGCTGAAACTACATGCACTAGACACGCATGCTTGAGCCCTTGGAAGCTAGCCTTAAAGAAATCTATGGCCCAATTTAAAAATGAATTCGTAGTGTTCCATTCCCTCGTGGTCCACAAAGAAGCTCGCTTGAAAGACGGGAGATTGATCTCTAGTCCATGTTGCTTTTTTTTTTTTTTTTGTGTTCTTGTCTTAACTCTTGTAAAAAAATATTTTAAGTTTATTTTATCACGTGCAGTTGTTTCACAACAGAGATTTTGGAAGGATTTGATGTGCAGAGAACAAGTGGCTTGGGTGATACACTAAGAAAATACGGTTATCTTACTCAGGCGATTACTCAACACTGCAAATTACAGTCTGCTAAAGGCCAACAGAATAGCTTGGGGGTCTGTCCCACATTTGGAGACTTCATTAGAAGGTGCCAAAACTTGGATAAGATGACAGTCAGTGATGTATTTGCCATCCAACTTATGCAGGTATTAACTTTACTAGCACGTACGATTTCTTGGCTACTAAGTAAAATATGATGTCGATAAATTAGCTCCAAAAGGTTTCCTAAATGGACTTCTTCATTTTTTCTTCTTTTTTGTAATTATCTAGGACAACTTTGTGTGCTGTAACTTGTAACTAAAGTCTAAATTGAAGCATGTTTAAGGAAATTGTAAATCCTCTGATTGATTATACGTTCCAGGTCTGGCTATTTTATTTAGTTTCATCACATGTTTAATTGCTTCTATGGTTTTCAAAATGGAATATGGTTTCAATGCTAGGGATGTTGACGTTAGAGGTTCTGACTCTTGCCTCCCTATGTGGCTCTTCCACCTTCATTACGTCTTCTTGTAACCTTAAACCTTTCTATTTTTTATGATACCCTGCAATTGGTTGTCTAATTTCTAAATGAATTGAGTATGGATCTCCCACGTATTTGGTTATAGTATTAGTCTATTGATTTTCCATTCCAGTTACCTTTCATGACAATGTTCTATATTTGGAGGGTTAATGAATGCAGGTTCCACAGGTAACAGAGGAGCTTGCCATTGCTGTTCTTGATTTGTACCCTACTCTGATCTCTCTTGCTCGTGCATACTCTCTTCTTGTGAGATTCCTTTCCTGTTATGAGTCTTCCATTGTGGGGCTAGTTCTGAAAGATTATACTTGCCAAAAAGTAGAAAACTTACAAATTTCGGACAAAGGAATGAATTGTCTAACCAGCAAGTGAATGGATTGGGTGCTCCTTAAAAGCAGTCTGGTCATTTATCCGTAAAGGGACCAGACATACTTGTGTTAATCGGTGCAAATTTGTATGTTTTTTTTTTGGACAAGGTTTTGGGGCTAAAGTTGGTTTGAATTGTTAATCAATGAGCAAATGCTTTTGATCGATAACTTGAAGTTACTTTTGCCAACAATGTTTGGTTTCAATGTAAACGATGAGTTTTCTAAAAAAAAACTTTTGACTATCTATGGTTCATTTTCATTGGTTTTGAACAGGAAGGTGACCTTTGTGCACAAGAAGAAATGCTGAAGAAGCAGAGTAACAACATTATTAGTGGTGCTGCCAGCAAAAATATCTTCCAACTAGTCTGGGGGAGCTGACTCTAAATATTCATCTTCCGTAAAGTTTTTTTTTTTTTGTTTCGGTGAAGTGCAGGTGACTGCAGGCAGCTTGTATAGGAATGAATTGTAATAGAGCATGCCATGCCAAGGCAAAATGCTTAAAATCAGGTAAATAGCAGACGTAATTGTACCTTTTTCGAACCTGTTCTTTACTATGAAACAGCGCTCAAGTTGCATCTGCGTATTAACAACCTGGAGTCAGTTTCACTCCAGTCTCATGTGGAATGAAGGGTTCCGTCTTGACCTGTGGTTCAAATCTGTGTGTTGCACCCACCATGAGCTTCTCTTCGATGGTCCAAGTCATTTAATAATACCGCCGAACTGTTTTGAAACAGTTTGATTCCATGATCTCTAAACCCACACTCAAACAGGCATGGTGCCTGGGCTCGTAGTTTTGTTTCTTTTTTTCCATTATAGAACAAGGGACTTGGAGTCTTCAACATCGATAGTCCAGTTTTGCATCAGTTTGAATCTCCCTGAAGTTTCTTAACTCTTTTGTATGTTCAGAAAGAGATCGATTATGAATCTAATCGAATAAAGTCAATATTGATAGTCCAATATTTCTGTTTTTTTTTTTTTTTTCCCTTCAAACGATAGGTTGGTAATGGTAAGTTGTTAATAGTTACAATGGGAATGGAACACTTCCTCCATGAGAATTTGAACTCAGACCTTTCCCTTAAGAGAGAATAATTAAGGAACCCACCACACAAGGTGGCGTTCCTCTCTACCATTTCAACCTACCAAGAAACTGGGAACAATTAGAAACGAAATGAATTAGAATGGCTTCATAGCAGTAGATGTTTTTTTTTTTAAATTTATTTATTGCCATTCGTTAATTTTAATCTACTCTATCGTAGGGGACTTGGGGAGGGGAGGGGTGCTTACGGCCTACGGGAATCGAACATTGTCCATGTGCATGAGAGTATAAAGGAGACACTAATTGCACTCTACTTCACTTGCTAGTAGTAGATGTTTAAAATGCAAAATACCTTTGCCCACAAAAAGGTCGTAAAAATAAGTAAACGTAATATCTAATGCAAAAGACTCTCACTTATTACGAGTTAATAAAATTGATAGTACATACAGTAACCAATCGAATAGTTGGGACTGATCAAAGGCAAATACGTACCACAAAAGTTATGAAAAAAAATGAAATGATAGAAAGGAAAAGAAAGTAACCAACCTTAGCTAAAAGAACTTGTACCCGCGAGAACTAGCACAATGACCAGAATAAATTCTTATTTTTTCTCCAAGAAATCTCAGTTTTGAATTTCAAAGTGTCGGCCAATTTAACTGCTTTTCATCAAGGTTGATAATATCAACTGAAACTGTTTGGATATTTTAATATTAACTTTCCCTCACATTATTGGTGCTAGACTTATAATAGGCAAATGTATGTCTATGTGGGAGGCTATTTTCTTCTGTTTCTTATATTGTTTGAATGACTTATGACATAAGATTTAATTGGGTATCCATTTGCGGGATCAAATCTGATTTTGATATCACAACATTTGCTTGGGTATCCACTTGCAGGATCAAATCTTTTAATTGGATGTTTGGATATCAAAGAGCAAATCTAGCAAATCTTGAAAAAAATCAAGGAGCAAATCTAGCATATATATCTAGTTATATATGTTAGGGTTTTGGTTATAAATGAATAATTAATGTTTGGATTCCTTCCTTCTTATTTTGCCTCTATATATACATGTGTTCGGCATGAATTGGGAGATGGTGCTATGTAGTGGTGTGTGTAGCACCGTGCTGCGCACCTTCGAGCCATTGGATAATGCATCCGATGGCTCAAATTTTATCTTGGCAATGAACGGCTCTCGATCGTTAGTTGCCAAGATGAGATCCGAGCCGTCGGATGCACGATCCGACGGCTCGGCGGTAAGGTGCACAGCACCAACCCAAATCTGACATCCTAGCTAAGGGGAAAAAAACAAAAGCAAATTTCTTCTAAACACTAGAGTATTTTCCCCCAGCTTTGTCCTCCATCTTTGTTTAAATAAAAAATCTGTAAGTTAAATATGTACATAAGAGTTTTGGGCAAAGTAGGAGCGTGTTATTTTGTGGAGCTTTGGGTTTTCCTAATTATGTAGAGTAGGTCTAAATCATATGATAAATTATCAGGCTGTTTTATCCTGAAGGAAACAAGTCAAAGATTTTCTACTGCATCGGTTTTGTAACCATAAAGGGCTTGAATCTCCTTAAATCGAGTGAGATTTCCGTGACTCAGTCTGTTAATTTGTCCATTGTAATTTTGTCTTTGGTGTACATCATTGAAATATCACCAACATAAACTATATTTGCCTTTTTCTCTTTGAATTTTTGTTACTTATTTGGGCCTACATTATTGATTGTTGAATTCTTGTAAATACTCGTAAGTCAATGTTTCCGTACATATATTCATAAAAAATTAAAAATAATATATTATGAGAGAATATCCTGTCTTGCTGTTAAAAAAAAAAAAAAAGAAGAATGCCTTATCTTATGAAAAGAGAAATATGTACTTAAAAAATAAAAAATTTAACAGAGGGACCTTAATGCGCAAGCCGTCTCTTATAGCAAGAGTGTGACATTTCGTCCAAACTCCAAAGAAATGCGTGCAAAAGTATAAAACATCCCGTCACAAGCAAAGGACGACTCAGCACTACCCTTTTTAGCATTTCTCCATTATTTGGTGGTTCTGTCTCCACTTTAGTAATTCAGTTGTACACTCAACAAACTTTAAAGAGTAAATTACAGTAAACCCCCCTCAACTAATCCAAATTTTCACTTAACCCCCTCCGACTACAAAACCCAACAGTGTGCACCCTCTAACTATCCAGAATTGACACTTAACCCCCTTTTGTTAGGTCTCCGTAGGAAAAATGCACCGACGGCCGTCTCCGGCCACCGGGCGGCCGATCCGAGCCGTCCAAAAATTTAAAAAAAAAAAAACCGAGTGGGCCAACGCGGGAATCAATGGCATCCGACGTGCGTAAGTGCTCAATCTAAACACCCCATTTAAATTCTTGGGATGTTTGGATCGAGCACCTACGCATGTCGGATGCCGTTGATTCCCACGTTAGCCCACTCGGTTTATTTTTTTAAAATTTTTGGACGGCTCGGATCGGCCGCCCGGTGGCCGGAGACGGCCGTCGGTGCATTTTTCCTACGGAGACCTAACAAAAGGGGGTTAAGTGTCAATTCTGGATAGTTAGAGGGTGCACACTGTTGGATTTTGTAGTCGGAGGGGGTTAAGTGAAAATTTGAGTTAGTTGAGGGGGGTTTACTGTAATTTACTCAACTTTAAAAGGTTCCCAGAGGTCGGTCAAGTTGTCTTATTCTGAAATTTGGGATTTGCTCCCTCTTAATTTTTAGGTTGATTCTCTTTACCAGCAAATTTTGAGCCAATTCATTTGTACGCGTGAGGGTGAAAAATAGTAGGGAGAAGCGTTTGTGGAGATTAATTTGAGGTGCAAGCAAACTGATCAAGGACACTAGCGACTCTTGAGTCATCTCACCTCTATGCATAAGCTTGAGAAACGATTGCAAGAAGGGTTGTAGGGATTAGTCTGAGATGCGAATAAGCTGGCCAAGGGCATTCTGTATTCCAAAAAAAAAAAAAACTTTAAAAGGTCCCATCTATACATGACAAGATGATGAAAAGGTGGCCTATAATAAGGAGCTTATGTTTGCTGATACGGAGGTGATTTGTGAGAGATGTGTTGTGTCATAAGTGTTTGTCCACTAATTGTTCACCAACGTAGGTGGAATGCAATTAAGGATTCTTTTCGAGTCTGCCAAAAATCAAGATTTTGTTGGCAAAGTGGAGGATTATTTGCACAAATGTCTTGGAAATTGCCATCATGCATCCACTAAATAAACGTAATGATCCACTTGATCTGCCTAGTGCCTACCTATGATAATCACTAATCTGCCAACTAATTGGCTTCACAACAATACTGTCGGATCTATATATCAGTGAAGGACGGGACGGACACGATACGTTACACGATTCAAAGTTGGAGGGTTTTTGATCAACCACTTCTTGACACGAAATAATATGACACGACTCGACAATGCTAACATGAAAATTAATCGGAACGAATATAGATTAGACTCACATACTCGATAAGGACACGGAAAGATGTTCAAAGAGACTATAAGCAATGCATTGAAGGACAAAGTGCTAAGCAAAATGTACCCTAATTTCGAAAAGGAAGGACTTAGAAAACACGTACTATACATATCATAAACTGATAAAAGTTATAAGAAAAACAAAATGAAAAAATAAAAAGAAAACAATAGTCAACCTAAACTAAAAGAACTTGTACCCACTAGAACTAGCACAATGACCAGAATACACAAAAATGTTTTTCAAAAAATCACAGTTTTGAATTTCAAAGAGTCGGCCAATTTAACTTGCTTTTCATTCCCCACTCTTTCACAAGGTTGATATCCCCAGAGCTTAAGCACGATGGTTTCAGATATGTAGAACTGAACCTAGATTTATTTAGGCCCCGTTTCGTTAAGAGAGATAAATACTTATTTGAAATATTTATTTTTTTGAATTAAATGTGATGCATTGTGAGAAAATGATCTGTCACAGAAAACAGAAAAAGAAGTACTTGAAAACTAAGAATTTTAGCAAAACGGACCTTAAACAATTAATCTGGAGCACTTAATAACATCTGGGACCTCTCCACTCATTGTCAATTTGTTTTGAAATGGATATAAAGTTTCTACATGGTATCAGAGCGGGGCCCGTTCCACCCCACATTTTATAAATATTCACAATCCACATCCCGCGATGACAGACCAGCGAAAAGACTGCACGATGATAGGACCCAAAAGTGGCCACACATGACAGACCTCAAATGCGGCTGCATGCGAGGGGGATGTTAAGGAAATGAATCCCACATTGCTTGGGAGTGGAATGAGTGATCACTTAATAACATCTGGAACCTCTCCACTTATTGCCAATTGGTTTTGGAATGAATATAAACTTTCTACAAAAGTATCAGATTACATAGTTAGTAATACTTAGTATAAAGATAAGAGAAAACCGATGTAACAAAGGCATGAAAGGTGTGACACACACATGAATATGCACAGCATAAATTATTGGTTCTTGGACATCAACAGTAATGTGAAAATCAATTTTGTCAATTGGGAAAACTTCAAGGCATGGAAGTTTAGGATAATTCCAAGAGCGCTCTCACCCAAAAACTCCACACCTAAAGTTAAATTTTCCACCCACTTTTTGGCTTTTCCTCTCCACCTCCTTTGTCTCTTGGTCCAAATGTCAGAAGAAAGCACCAAGTGGATGGTCTATGCCTTTGAAAACAAGACAAATATGCTGTTTTGGAGGCACCTGGGAGCCTTCCCTTGCTATCCAACAATCAAGGTTTGTTTTGTTGATACATTCTTGTCTTTTTGCGGTGATGGAGAATAAATCTATAACTTGGCCAGCTCTTATTCCCATCCACTTGGCACAGAGACAAAATCATTTTTCAAAGAGAGGCTCTTTCTTTTCACAAATTCCATATTCCTCTGATCCCCTCAAGGGACAACAAATCAATGTGGACAAAAACCGAACACCCCCTCGATTTGTCACCAGAGCAGCCATGGAAAAGTCCTTCAAGACAAAGGAGCCTTTAAATTCCAATTGACCCTTTCCAAAGAACAAAAAACCAACAAACAGAGAAACCCTATTCACAACACTTCCACAAATAAGGAGAGTATCTGAGAGCAACAGCCTGGACATTTGCATATGGGTTTTTTTGGGTTTTTGATCAGTTAGAGAACCCATCAAGGAATTTGAATTTCGGGGTGTTTTTTGTTGCTTACTCAAGGTGTTCACTTCTGAAATTGGAACAGGTAATTTTCTTCTTCTTGTTTTATTTATGTTTCATGGAGATAAGATAATTGAATGGCTTTCTTCATGAATTTTCCCTGACTTCTTTAAAACTGGTTCAAAAAATGATCTTGTTATTCGTAGTAGTAGTGGATTGATATTGCCTGGCCTTAGGCCTTGTAGCCATGTTTGATTGTGGGTGCAAAAAACTATTAAAGGAACCAGCAATACACAGGATAAGTGCTCTCACAGGACTAATATTAACCAACATCACATCCACAAGGTATTGTATGCTCCATATTCTGTAGAATTGGTTGTTCAATTGTCTGCCAATTGTCACATTCAAATGTCAAAAATGTGGTCTTACGGGATTTGTAGTCTAATCACGGGTCTAATATGACCAATCGAACAAGGCCTGAGACAACAGGATTTGAATGTCCATGAGGTTTCAATCCCCTAGCAAATTGGTGTGTTATGTTGGAAACTGAAACGAAGGGAAAGTTTGAGATGGAATTTAGACCCTCTAGAACCTGTACAAACTAAAAGCTCTACTTTACTAAGTCTGGTATATTGATTTGGTTTTGTAAAAAGAATTTTTTAGTTTCCTGTTGTTTCGTTGCTGGGAAAACATACCACGATGAAAGAAATGGAAATTTTAACCCCACAAATCTTTGTCGTTTTTGGGTTGAGAGTCCTGTACCCATGTAAGCTATATTCAAGTAGTTGGTATGTATGTTTGACTTCATTTGGAACATACAAACAAAGAATGAGTGAAGTTGTGTAGTTTTTCTTTTCATTTTTCTTGGTATTATCAGCAATCAGAACATGAGCTTTGAAGTTTTCTTCTTTTCTAGTATTTATCAGTTTATGTGTTGGTGTAATAATTGTGACTTGCAAGTTGTGATTTTGCTAATGGTCTGATTACAACTACACCATACATTTCAGATCCCACTTTTTGGCACCAAGAGTCCAATCTCTCTGTTATGGCAGGTATGGTTCAAGAGGAGGAATCATCGTCTGTAACTTCGTCTCCCCTACAGCTGTTTTCCCTGATGTCACTTTCGCCAGGTTTAGGTTCTCCATATCCCTGGCTCAGGGAGTTGAAATCTGAGGAGAGAGGTTTATGCCTCATCCAGCTTCTGGTCACCTGTGCTAACCAAGTTGCTGCCGGTAGTATTGAGAATGCCAATATTGGCCTTGAACACATTTCCTATCTCGCCTCACCTGATGGAGACACAATGCAGAGAATCGCTGCTTACTTCACAGAAGCACTTGCCAATAGAATGCTCAAAGGTTGGCCTGGTTTACATAAGGCCCTTAATTCGACAAAAATATCATCTGTCTCTGAAGAAATCCTTGTTCAGAGATTGTTTTTTGAACTATGCCCCTTTTTAAGGCTCTCGTATGTGATCACAAATTTGGCAATTATCGAAGCCATGGAAGGGGAAAAAATGGTCCATATTATTGATCTCCATGCCTCTGAGCCTGCGCAGTGGATTGATCTTCTTCAAGCATTAAGAGCTCGTCCTGAGGGCCCGCCTCACTTGAGAATTACAGGCATTCATGAACAAAAAGAGGTGTTGGAACTAATGGCTCATCAGTTGAATCAAGAGGCGGAAAAGTTGGACATTGGATTTCAATTCAATCCGATAGTTAGTAAGTTGGAGAATCTTGATATTGAAAGTTTGCGTGTTAAGACAGGAGAAGCTCTTGCAATCAGCTCTGTACTTCAGTTGCATTCCCTCTTGGCATTTGATGATGGGATGTTAAGAAGGAACTCCCCATTGGCATTAAAGAGTTTGAATCCAATTCACTTGCAAATGAACCCACTCACTTATGGAGATTTTCTTGAAAAAGATGTTAATTTCTATAGCCAATGTCCAGATTCAGCATCATCATCCTCACCAGTGTCTTTTGCCTCTTCCGCAAAAATGGGAAGCTTTCTAAATGCCCTTAGGGGCCTTTCGCCAAAGCTGATGGTGGTGACTGAGCAAGAATCAAACCATAACACTCAGAGTCTTATGGAGAGAATCACAGAGGCGTTGAACTTTTACGCAGCCTTATTTGATTGCTTGGAATCAACCGTGTCAAGGGCATCAATGGAACGCCAAAAGGTGGAGAAAATGCTTTTCGGAGAGCAAATAAAGAACATCATAGCATGTGAGGGACTTGAAAGAAAAGAGAGACACGAAAAACTTGAGAAATGGATTCCAAGGCTAGAGTTGGCTGGATTTGGGAGAGTCCCTTTGAGCTACCATGCGATGTTACAGGCAACTAGGTTGTTGCAGAGCTATGGGTATGATGGGTATAAGATAAAAGACGAGAAAGGGTGTTTGGTTATATGCTGGCAAAACACTCCCCTTTTTTCGATATCAGCATGGAGGTTTAGAAGGTATATCTAAAACCATGGATCATGCTGGAAACCGGTTTTTCCTGTTGTATGTATGAAGGACCTTAACTTTCTTTGCCTACCGCTGCAAATGCGAAGTGTTCTCCCGACAGGTTTAAGAAGGGTTTTGTAATGTCTTTTGTATGCTTAATCTTCAGTTTTTTTGCAAGATTATTAGTTTGCTATTTCGCTCTCTCACTCACGCAGGTGCGTGCACATACACACGAGTGTTGAGTAGACAGTTGCTTCAAAAAAAAATTTGTTTTGCTTTCTTGAACCTGTATTGTTTAGGATGCTGGTGTATACTACAGTATGGTCCTGTTAGATGACTTGCAGTAAGAAGTCTTGTCCATGGGATGCCGTAGTTTCTGAATAAGAAGCAAGTGTATGCTATTTTTCCAAGTTTCTTGCTGCGTGAATGGGATTATCGGATATCAGGATTTCCACTCTGTTTTCTGCGGCTGTCTTGCTGTTTCGCCTCCCGCGTGTAAATCAACCTTGTTGTACATACCAAAATAAACTATACAAATGGTTTTCTGCCTCTGTCTTACAAGGGTATGCTTCTTTTGACTAGGACACGGCTCTCATTAAGGCGCGTCCATTTTTGTACTGGAGTATTTAGCAATTCAGAGAGAGAAGGATTTACCATTCTCTCGCGACATATGTTCTCTTCCAGTTAGATAATCAACAGGAGCCGAAGGCCCAAAACACACAAAATACGTTTCGAAGTCGAAACTTTCTACCCATGCATTACACAAAGTATTCAACAACTGCATCTCCAGTTTTCAGACTATACCAAACCGTCCTTGGCATTGCATATCCACGAGCACACCTGAACAGCACACTGCCTCCAGCAATCGGCATTTCCCTCACTGGATCGAGCACTCAGTTTCTTCCAAGAATACTAAGTGTACGTCCATTAAACCCACCCTCTAGAAATGCAAAATTCATCACCATAAGCAAACCAGAATCACGTTGGGAAGCCAACGCATACATTCCCTGAGCTCTCCCCACAACCTTTGCACCGGGTTCCAGCTCTTCAGTCAAGGGGTCATCCGCCATTGCAGTGGCCCCAAATGCATTTTTTGGCCCAGCAACTGTTACAGCAGTCAGGGTTTTGGCCACTAATGATATCGCTGAAGTACAAATGAAGGTGGGTGATCTTTCCCTCATGGGTTTTGGCCACTAATGATGTCGCGGAAGTACAAATGAAAGGTGGGTGATCTTTCCCTCATGGGTTTTGGCCTGCTTTGAGACACGCGAATCGATCCATCTTTCCAGATGTGACCGGGAAAGCGTCAAAATGTTAACGTAAGTTGGAGTCTTGTCTCTTCCAGTTGAAAGGTCCACGTTTGTACTCATTGCAATCATATATACAACTTCAATTGCCATCCCAATTATTAGCTGCAGTTTTGTGGCACTTAACTGAAGAGTGCCCAGAACACTCCCCGTACAAAGTGTTGATCCAAGAGTGCAAGGCCCTACTAGCAGCAACGGGATGTCTTCTCAAGCATGCTTTCCGTGAGGAAAATCAAGTGGCAGATAGACTCGCCAATATAGGTGTCAACCAAGAAAATAAGATGGTGTCGCATGTTCTCCCGCCCGACAACATTATTCCGCTGCTTGAGGTGGACATGCCAAGCGTGGCTTTTGAGCGTTTCTAGTTTTATTTTTGTTTTTCCTTTTCTAGTGTACCAAAAACAAAAAGTTTATGTAACTGATACTTATTTTGTTTATACTTCCTTTTTATGAGGGTATGGATAAATTCAATCAATTTCTATAAAATGCAAAGTCCACTTTTACCCCATATGGTTTGAGTCATGTGCGGATACACCTTCTATGGTTCAAAAGTGTAAACATAACACCCATGTGGTTTGTGAAATGTACACGTAACACGTGTCTACTTCAACAGAGGTGTATCTCACACGCTTCTGGATTCTAGTCAAAATCTAATCTGAGCCGTTCATAATGTATTAATCAAATAATAGAGCCTCTCTGTAAAAAATCAATTCGATCATATATCAATAACTCAGTGATCTAATTCTTGTTAAAATGAATGGTAAATTTAAATTCGAAAATTTACTTCATAATAAATTTGATTTGACAATGAGGTTTTTATTTTTTGATCAACTTAAACTTTAGTGTGGATGTAGTACTCGTCAATCTCTATGATATCAACGGTCCAGATCCAATATTTGGTATAAGGGATGGATTGGTTAGATTCAAGGGAGAAGATGAACCAAGGGAGAAAATGAGGGCATATTAGACTTTTAATACGCTTCCGTCACACTTAACGTTAATATGGACGAAATTGAGTGGGTGCACACATCACAAACTACAGGGATGTTATGTGCGCGTTTTAGAACCATAGGAGCCCTCCAGAAATATAACTCGCCCCCTACAATCTTTTTTAGTTAAAAAAGAGAGAGTATGTGTTTATCATTTTGCGATCTATATATAGCCATAATTCATTCGGAGTAATCTCTCTCTCATCTTGCGTTTTCCTTTTCTTCCCCCAAGGTTTTGCCCTAACGAAGCTAGCGGTTGCTGATGGAGGACAAGTGACAACTAGCACCACAAGGGCACCGTCGAACACCACGCTGTTGCTACTACCACGTGATTCCACCATCGGTACGTTCAAAGATATCTTTACGAATTTTTTCCTACAGAGTATTAAACTTTTGTTGTTGTGATTCCACCAGACGGGAGCTTTAGTGGTTTTTATTCGGGACGAATTGATTATTTCACCGCACGTTTTGGATGATATATCTTGAATGATTATTTAACTGAGCGAGATAAATACCACTTGAAATCGCAATTGCAAATTTATAAGCTTGAAGTGTCTAAGCATCCTGAGTTTGCAAAATTTTCGCTCTTGCTACGCGAAAATCCTGGCTCTGTCCCTGCCAGTGCACAAGGCTCTCGTTTATAATATGGTCACAAGTGGTACATCAAAGCAGAACAAACTAAACAAAATTGCAAATTGCATCATCGACTACAGTTCAAAACCAACTTGATGCCAACCAAAGCAGACCTTATCACTAACATGAAATAATCCTAAGGCATTACATGATTAATTTTCAAGATCAGTGCATAACATAAACATTGTACTCAACGGTGGCATCTCCTGTCTTGAAATCAAACATGATAGTATGGGCCAATGCGTACCCACGAGCTAGCCGGAAAAGCCCACTGCCGCCGACAACTGGAAATTCCCTCACGTCATTCAGTACCGGGTTCTGCCCAAGCACACTTATGCTGCTCCCGTTGTATGGTCCCTCCCCAAATTTATAAGTTACGACCATAAGCAACTCCGGGTTGTCTTCTTGCGACACAAACACGTACATACCCTGGGCCCGTCCAACGAGCTTCGAAGTGAGTTTTGGGCCTTCAGTTAGTGCATCATCAATAACGAAAGTACTTCCGAAAACAAAGCCCGGGGGCCCGGCAATTTTCACTGCGGTTGGGTTTTTGCCACTAAGGATGTCGTGGAAGTAGAAATGGAGATGAGTTGTTTTTTCGATTCGCTTTAGAGTTATGGCTTCTGATACCTCGTCGGAGAAAGTTCCATAGGTGGTGGTGATTGAGGTTGTGAGGAGGGTTGCTAGGAGGAAGGTGAAGAAGAGAGGGAAGTTGAGAGAAGAAGCCATTAGGAGATCTAATTCTCGTGTTGTTTAGTTATTGAATTTGGGTCATTTAAAGGGGTTTAAGCTAGGGGAAGGATTAATGTGCACTTGGGTTGGCATGGGGTGAAGAAATCATTGTTTGTGCTTTGCCTTTTTTTGAGTACTTTCATTATAACATTTGAGTAGCTTGCTTACTTTCCAAGTTGAAGTAATGTTTTGGCAAAGGCATGTGTCTCCACTAGAATGCCTTTCAAGTGTCTAGCATTTGGAAGAATTACCCATTTGTCATATTTATCAGGAGATTCGAAGATTTGGACTAATCTACACAATGGACTTGTGCAAGCGTAAATGCGAGCATGAAAGCATTTCGAAAACATTTTAAACTAGCAATATTGGTCAACCACCCCAAATCCCATTTTGTTGATCGAATCCGTCCCTGTTATAAGGCTTGATTTGTTAACACCAGTTACCGAAAGCACATTGTGTTCAACAACTGCATCTCCAGTTTTCAGATTGTTCATAATCGTCCTTGCTAATGCATATCCACGAGCAAACCTGTACAGCCCACTGCCTCCAACAATCGGCATGTCCCTCACCGGATCGAGCACTCGGTTTCTTCCAAGAATACTAAGTGTACTTCCATTGAACCCATCCTCTAGAAATGCAAAATTTATCACCATAATATAAGCAAACTGGAATCACGTTGGGAAGCCAACGCCGCATGCATTCCCTGGGCTCTCTGCCCACAACCTTTGAACCTGGTTCCAGACCTTCAGTCAAGGGGTCATCCGCTATTGCAGTGGGCCCCAAATGCATTTTTTTGGCCCAGCAACTGTTACAGCAGTTGGGTTTTCGCCACTAACGATATCGTACGTGGAAGTAGAAATCAAGGTGGGTGATCTTTCCCTCATGGGTTTCGGCCTTGGTTTCGACGAATTGATCTGAGAAAATACCATCAGTGGTGGTGAAGAAGGTTTGGATGAGGAAGAGGGAAAAGGTGAAGGGTAATTTTAGAGAGAAGTGTAGTGTAGCCATTTTGGGACTGTTTTTGAGATGTCTTGGTTTAGTGATAGAACTGGTTGTTTTATATATGGGGTGAGAGAGGGAACTGATGGTTATGTGGCCTATTGATCCTCTGGGAAGAAATCATTGCTTCTGCTTGTTTTGCATTAGCAGGTTTGTACTCATTGATACTTAATAATTTCAATCGGGCCTATTACGAGAAGTAATAGATTTATTTTTATGTGTCAACTCGAATTCCTAGTTAGTTAAAACACTAACGAGCTTCAAAATGTGTTCAAACGAAAGAAATTAAGATAGCTACTTCCTTATTCCACCGGTCGGTTCTCGTTTATTCATACAATCTGGAGGGAGCGATGCTTGGCAAAAGCGACGGGGAAATTGAAAGGAAGGAGCGCAAAAGCACCCGGCAAACAAAGGGTTCTTCCTTTAGAAGGGCTTTCGTTTATGGAAAGAAGGTTTCCCTCCTTGGCCCCGTATCAGTTAGGTCCTTGGCTAACTTCATGTATTCTAACAAGAACAAGAACAAGGATTTTCGCTTTTAGTTGCAAGAAAGAGCAAACCGAGACCAAAGGCTACCGAGCCAAAAAGCCAATCTGTAATTAAATAAAAGATGAAAGAAACTTCGCATTGAAAAAAGTATATCAACCAGTGCACAAGGCTCTCATTCATATATAACATGTTCTATTAAACGAGAACAAACAAAATTGAAAATCCATAATCGACTACAGTTCCAAATCAACTTCATGCATAACATAAACATTGTACTCAACAGTGACATCTCCTGTCGTGATATCAAGCATGATAGTATGGGCCAATGCATACCCGCGAGCTAGCCGGAAAAGCCCACTGCCGCCAACAACGGGAAATTCCCTCACATCGTTCATTACCGGGTTCCGCCCAAGCACACTTATGCTACTCCCGTTGTATGGTCCCTCCTCGAATTTATAAATTACGACCATAAGCAACTCTGGGTTGTTGTTCTGCGATGCAAGCGCGTACGTACCCTGGGCCCTTCCAACGAGCTTCGAAGTGAGCTCCGGGCCTTCGGTTAGCGCATCATCAATAATGAAAGTACTTCCGAAACCAAAACCCGGGGGCCCGGCAGTTTTTATTGCGGTTGGGTTTTTGCCACTAAGGATGTCGTGGAAGTAAAAATGGAGATGAGTTGTTTTTTCTGCTCGCTTTAGAGTTATGGTGTTGGAGACCTCGTTAGAGAAAGTTCCATAGGTGGTGGTGATTGAGGTTGTAAGGAGGGTTACTAAGGAGAAGGTGAAGAGAGGGAAGTTGAGAGAAGAAGCCATTTGGTGATCTAGCTCATGAGTTGGTTAGTTATCGAATTTGGGGCATTTAAAGGGGTTTGGGCTAGGGGGAAGGATTTTTTTTTTTTTTTTTTTTGGGTCAAGCGGAAAATGCTAGGGGGAAGGATTGCACATCAATCCTTCCCCCATCAATCCATCCTTGCTAGGGGGAAGGATTGATGTGCAATATTGCCATTTTCTTGAGTTGGCGTGGGGTGAAGAAATCATTGTTTTGTGCTTTGCCTTTTTTTTTTTTTTCTTTTTTCTTTTTGTGTAGTATCATTATCACATTTGAGCAGCTGTAGCATGCTTCCTTGCTGTTTACTCCTGCTTTTGACACCAAACTTTGAATTAACGCTGGAGGATCATTTATTTAGTATTTGATTAAATTGAGCCAAAAAAATAGAGATATATTGAGTTAAAATTAATGGGGTAAAATAATATTAATTGGGCCCGATTAATTTTAACTTAATCCGGTTACGGGCTAAAGATATTATGGGCTTAATGATTGAAAAGAGCCCATAACCCGTGTTGATTGTTTGGTCTTTCCAGTTATTGGACAAAGGCTATTCGACTTGGGGTTAGTCAAAATGGCCCATTTTTCTTTTAATTCCCACGAGAAAAGGGAAAAGGGGAAGCCCATTATTTTGATAATTACTACTATTGACTGCCCATGACCGAAAGATGCTGGAGAATAGCTTGATTTCATGAGACTTTCCAGACGCATGGCAGCTCATGGGAATGCATTAGCCCCTGATCTCAAACTGCTGCAAACCGCCATGCATGGCCAACGTGGGACACTTGGCAGTTGATTTTCATGGTTTTTACAGAGTGAAATCTCGCCTATAAATAGTAGAATTCAAGACAGAAAAAGAGTTCAACATCTCAAAGCCTAACGCTTAAATCAAAATCTTCTCAGCGAAGCACCCATTTTACTTTTTCTGTACCCAACTCAATTACTTTGTCAAGTAATTCGAGTTTTTACTTTTCCTTGTACCCAACTTTATTATTCCGACTTAATAAAGTTAGTCTTTATTTTACGATGTCCTCTACTTTTTCTCACACGGTTGGAAAATTCTAAGTCCACCTCGTTGTGGCAAACCACGAATCTCACCCTTTGGGTCACACACAATCGCAATACATACGAAGTTAGATCGAGGCGCTCATGCCTTTCATATGTTGGACGACGAAAAGTCCTGGCACATCTGCACTCATACTGTACACGCCATTGATTTTCCGCTCACGCCTACGCTGCGGAAAAGTGGGAAACACTTTCCAACTTGAAGTAATGTTTTAGCAAAGGCATGTGTCCACTTGTTTGTTTTGGGACCTCATAATCATTGGCATGGTCTCCAATAAATTTCTTCTATATATCTATCTCTCTCCACTCAAATAAGTGTCTAGCATTTGGAAGAATCACCCGTTTGTCATGTCTATCAGTAGATTTGAAGACTTGGACTAATAATTTTAGGACGAGGTCAGAGAAGGAGGAACCTAATCTACACAATGGTACTTACCCAAATAATAATAATAATAATAATCTACACAATAATGGACATGTGTGAGTGTAAATGCGAGCGTGAAATTGTGAAAGCATTTTGAAAACCTACTAAACTAGCAAGTTTGTGTGAGAGTGAGAATTGCGAGTGAAAAAGTTGGAGATTATGTGAGCTAAGGACAAACGCTTTGTGAGATAAACCTATGGCCCCAATGCCGAGAGCAATTTCGGTCCTCCATCCCAAGTCCCATTTTGTTGATCGGATCCGTCCATGTTATAAGGCTTGATTTTTTAACTCTAGTCATCAAAATTCAATTCAATTGGATGTTTCTTTTTTAATAAGTAAATAAGTAACTAGTAAAATTTTATTGAAAAAGGCGTCAAAGAGATGCCACCCCTGTACGGAAAAAAGAGGAATAAAAAAGAAAAGGTGAAATAATAGAAGGCCCTATACATCCCTCCATACGTCAAAAATATCTAACTTGCCAAAGAATTGGATGTTAAGGGGCATTTTCACTAAGTAATAAGTTGTGGATCACATTTTTTTGGTTTTGCTCTTATTCAATTTTTTTTTTTTTTGCGTATAATAGTTTTGCGCCAAACTTTTATGTATTAAATGTTCGTCTCGACGAGAGGAAAATCATGACTTTACACAAGTATTTTAGGAAATATCCAAGAAAATTTAAAAAAAAAAAAAAAATCAGTTACCATGCGATTTGGGAGAGTCCCTTTGAGCTCCATTAAACCCACCCTCTAGAAATGCAAAATTCATCACCATTAGCAAACCGGAATCACGTGGAAGTAGAGATGAAGGTGGGTGATCTTTCCCTCATGCGTTTCGGCCTCGGCTTCGACGAAGTGTTCTGCGAAAATACCACCATAAGTGGCGATGAAGAAGGTTTGGGTGAGGAAGAGGGAAAGGAAATTTTAGAGAGAAGTGTAGCCATTTTTGGAAACAACCCCCAACCCCCCCCCCCCCCCCCCCCCCCCCCCCCCCCCCCCCCCCCCCTTTTTAGGGATGTCTTGGTTTTGGTTATAGAAATTAGGAGTGTTCCCGGTAGTAAAAATTTTGTAGATTTTTATTTGTGGTTGAGAAGTTGTTAGGTGGTTTCGGTAGTGAATAAGTTGTTGAAAAATGTCAAGTTAGATCTAGTAGTGAAATTTTTTGGGTGTGTGAGTAGAGTTACTGTAGCAAAAACAATTTTTGTTGACAACTTTTTTTGTTAGTGAAAATGAGATGGTAAAATGCTGATACTTTTTTGTTAGTGAAAACGAGATGGTAAAATGAATTAAATTTTTAGTGTTTTTTATTAGTGGAAACGGGGCTTGATTGTTTGAATTGGGAAACGTTGTAGTGCGTTGTGTGTAGTGCGGCATTATAAACATCCAAAAATATTTTTAACGATTCAGATTAAAAACAAACTCTTCCCTAGAAAAGTTTGTTTTTAATCTGAATCGTTAGTTGATGAGATCGACAGCCGTGGGCTGCCCTAAAAGCGCACTACACGGGATGCACTACAGTGAGAGAGGCAGAGGCCATCGATGGTTTCTAATTTGGAGTTGGCTTTTGGAGTGGTAAGAATCATTGCTTATGCTTGTCCTTGAGAGCATCCGCTTCAAACTCGTTAAATTTTAGACCAAATTACACCTTAAAAAGCCATTTTATTATTTTAGCTATCCATTTTTAAAATACAAACTGCATCAGACTCTCTATTTTAATATGTCATCTATTACTATATTATTTTTTTCCTTCTTTCAATATAATGCTATTGAGGTGGGGTTAGAGTTATATGAGGAAAAGAAGACAAACACCTTAAAATATAATAAAAAATTGGCTAACCTATGAATAGTTGCTCACTACAAGAGCCGAGCAACTGTAGCATTTGTTTCTTTAATCCATGAACGAGCAAGATTGATGCACCACTTTTTTTCTCCTTTTACTCGTTATTATAGTTTTACAGGAGCAGAAACGGGCATAGTGTGGATGCCCTGAGAACTTGACTTCGTTGTCCAGTATAGCTTGTTTGTTTATTCCTAGTACACGCCAATCCGAAATGATTTCAATGGAGCCTGTTGCGAGAAGTACTAGCTTTGTTTTTATGTGGCAACTCGAATTCTAGTTAGTACTTATAAAACACTAACAAGCTTTAAAATGTGTTCAAGTGAAAGAAAGATAGCTACATCCTTATTCTACCTGTCGGTTCTCGTTTATTCATACAATTTGGAAGGAGCGATCGATGCTTGGCAAAAGCGACGGGGAAATTGAAAGGAAGGAGCGCAAAAGCACCAGGCAAACAAAGGGGTTCTTCCTTTAGAAGAGCTTTCATTAATAGAAGGTTCGCCCGCTTGGACCCGTAACAGTTAGGTCATTGGCTAACTTCATCTATTCTAACAAGAACAAGGATTTCTCTTTTAGTTGCAAGAAAAAGCAAAGCGAGACCATGCCAAAAAGTCAATTTGTAATTGAATAAAAGATGAAAGAAACTTCGCATTCTCTAGCTGGAGAAAGAAAAAAGTATATCAACCAGTGCACAAGGCTCTCGTTTATAATACGGTCACAAGTGGTATATTAAAGGAGAACAAACAAAATTGCAAATGTATCATCGACTAACAGTTCGAAATCAACTTCATGCCAACCAAAGCAGACCTTATCACTAACAGAAATTAGTCGAGGTGCGTGTAAACTGGCCCGGACATCCGGTTATAAAAAAAAAAAAAGGAAATCCAAAGGCATCACATGATTAGTTTTCAAGATCAGTGCATAACATAGACATTGTATTCGACAGTGGCATCTCCTGTCGCGATGTCGAACATGACAGTATGGGCCAATGCATACCCACGAGCTAGCCGGAAAAGCCCACTGCCGCCAACAACCGGAAATTCCCTCACATCATTCATTACCGGGTTTCGCCCAAGCACACTTATGCTGCTTCCATTGTATGGTCCCACCACAAATTTGTAAGTTACAACCATAAGCAACTCCGGTATTGCAAGGTGTGCTATTAAAATAGACTTAATGAAGGCATACGACTCAGTTGATTGGGATTTCTTGTTTGAGGTTATGAGTGCCATGGACTTTCCTCCCCTGTTTATCACTTGGATTAGGACATGTATAACCTCTACTATGTTCTCTGTGGTTATTAATGGGGAGTTACAGGGATACTTTAAGGGAGAAAAAGGGCTTCGACAGGGAGATCCCATCTCTCCCTATCTATTCCTTATGGTAATGGAGGGTTTGTATGCCATTCTTCAAAAGAAAATCTCTCAAGGTCAGTTTACATTCCACCCCAAGTGTAGCAATTTGAGCATATCATATTTAGCCTTTGCTGATGATCTTTTTCTGCTGACCGGGGCTGATATCTCTTCTATTGGGGTTATAAAATCTACTTTGGAGGAATTTTATCATTCTTCTGGTTTACAACCTAATCTTCAGAAAAGTCAGATATTTTTTTCTGGGGTTAAGGAATCTGTCAAGGCTGCCATTCTGAATCTTCTTCCAATTCCTGAGGGTACTTTACCAGTTCGTTATTTGGGTGTGCCCCTTATTTCCACTAGGCTTCGATATGAGGATTGTGTTCAGTTGAAGGACAGAACCCATCAGAGAATTGCTAGCTGGAATAATAGTCGTTTATCTTATGGTGGCAGAGCTCTCTTGATACAATCCGTTCTTTTAAGTATGCAGACTTATTGGTGTTCATTGTTTATTCTACCACAGAAAATTATTAAGGAAATTGAGGCTATACTGAGAGCCTTTTTGTGGTCTGGTATTCATCTGAAAAAAATTGGGGCTAAAGTTAGTTGGTTAGAAGTTTGCTCTCCCAAAGCTGAGGGTGGTTTGGGCTTGAAGTCCCTGCAGGTCTGGAACAAGGCCACCATGTTGAGACACTTGTGGGCTTTGTGCAAGAAAGAGGACACCTTGTGGGTCAAGTGGGTTCACAGTTATATGATAAGAGATCAAAATATATGGGCTATGAAGGTGCCTCAAGACTGTTCATGGACTATTCGAAAATTGTTGAAACTTCGACGTGTGGGTCAGCCTTTTGTGAAGCATATTATAGGAGATGGTCGCAATACTTTTATATGGTTTGAGAATTGGCATCCCAAAGGCCCCTTGTACAAACTTCTTGATGATCGCTCAATTGCTACCATGGGAAGATCTTTATTTGCAAAAGTGAGTTCTGTTATTCTTAATGGTGAATGGCACTGGCCTAGGCCTAGATCCAATTTGTTGCAACAGATTCAGCTTTCAATTCCAGACTCTTTGAAGCCTCAAAGGGACAGCTGTGATGAAGTGGTGTGGACTATCTCTCCGACTGGTGCTTATACTACAAAACACACGTGGGAGTCTATTAGACACAAAGGTCCAAAGGTTCCATGGGCCTCTCTTGTTTGGTCTTCTAATAATGTTTCTAAATGGTCTTTTATTTATGGTTAGCATGTTTGAAGCGGTTGGCAACTAAGGAAAGGCTTCGCAAATGGGGCATGGAGATTGAACCTGGTTGTGTTTTGTGTTCCCAATGCGATGAGACTTTGCAACATTTATTTTTTGAGTGTGGTTTCTCTAGCTCTATTTGGGAAGTGATTTTACATAGATTCCAGATTCACCGAGGAGCTGAGGCTTGAAACAGGGAAGTGACTTGGGCCATTAGTTTCTGTCAAGGCAAAAGTTTCCGTTCCATGCTGTTCAAAATAGCTTTTGCTGTAGGAGTGTATTTCATCTGGGCTGAAAGGAATTCCATAGTTTTTGGGGGAAGGCCTAGAAGTGCCAATGACGTGCTAGCTCATCTTGATGAAAATATAAGGCTTCGGGTCTGTACTTGGAAGCACTTCCCAAATTCACTTGAGAATCAAAGGCTTTGTAGCCAATGGAATATCTCAAGTAGAGTCCTTGGGAATGCTACTCCGTAATTTTGTTTTCTCTTTGTGTCTACAAATGTAGATTGTAGTGAGGTTATACTCCTGTGTATAGGTACTTGTATTGGGATTTATTCCCTTTGATTTCTGGTTTGGTTGGTTATAAAATTGTACACTTACCAAAAAAAAAAAAAAAACCATAAGCAACTCCGGGTTGTTTTTTTGTGACGCAAGCGCGTACATACCCTGGGCCCTACCAACGAGCTTCGAAGTGAGCTCTGGGCCTTCGGTTAGTGCATCATCAATAATGAAAGTACTTCCAAAACCAACGCCCAGGGAATCTTCGGGCCCGGCAATTTTTACTGCAGTTGGGTTTTTGCCACCAGTGATGTCGTGGAAGTAGAAATGGAGATGAGTTGTCTTTTTGATTCGCTTTAGAAAAATAGCTTCGGAGACCTCGTCGGAGAAAGTTCCATAGGCGGTGGTGGTGATTGAGGTTGTGAGGAGGGTAACTAAGAAGAAGGTGAAGAGAGGGAAGTTAAGAGAATTAGAAGCCATTTGGTGATCTAGTTGATCATGTGTTGGTTACAATGGTTAGGTACCGATTCTACAGAATTTGGGTCATTTAAAGGGGTTTGGGCTAGGGGGAAGAATTGATGTGCATTGCAATTTTCTTGGGTTGGCGTGGGGTGAAGAAATCATTGTGTTGTGTACTTTCATTATAACATTTGAGTAGCTTGCTTCCTTTCCAAGTTGAAGTAATGTTTTAGTAAAGGCATGTGTGCACTTGTTTGTTTTGGTTTGGGGTCTGAAAACCTCTGGGTACGGTCTCTAACAAATTTTCTCTATCTATTTCTCTCCATTCATTACTCTAAAAAACCTCCCTCAAAATCCAGACCGATTGAACAGATAAGTGTCTAGCATTTGAAAGAATCACTCGTTTGTCATATCTATCAGTAGATTTAAAGAATTGGACTAATAATTTTAGGACGAGGTCAGAGAAGGAGAAACCTAATCTACACAATGGTACTTATCCAAATAATAATAATAATAATAATCTACAAAAACCTACTAAACCGTATTATGAAAGCATCCAAGTATAATAATCTATTACGAAAGCTTATTATAACCTTATTATGAAAGCTAGTACTTCTCGTAATAAACTCGAGCATGAAATTATGAAAGCATTTCAAAAACCTACTAAACTAGCAAGTCTGTGTGAGAGTGAGAATTCAGAGTGAAAAAAGTTACTACTATCTAACTGGGAAATTATGTGAGCTAGGGACAAAAGCTTTGTGAGGAGCTAAACCTATGGCCCCAATGAGGAGAGCAATTTCAGTCGTCCACCCTAAATTCCATTTTGTTGATCGAATTCGTCCATGTTATAAGGCTTTTCTTAACTCTAGTTACCAAAATTTAAATCAATTGGATGTTTTTTTTTTTTTAAATGAGTAATAGTAAAATTTTATTTAAAAAAAACATCAAGAAGATGGCACCCATGTTAAAAAAGTTGCGAGGAATAAAAAAGAAAAGGTCAAATAATAAGTGTTTTAATTCTTTGCCTATCTATCTAAACCAAAACAAATGCTATTGGGTCAAAAAACGCTTAACAATATACGATTCCGTGGCCTACACCCAATTCAGGGAAGATTAGAATGCGTGCGCGCCTAGGCATTCCGTTGGGAGTTCGACTATGCCATTTGTTGGGGAGTGTCCACGGAGTCCACACATGAACGCCTAGGCCATCCGTTGGGAGTTCGATCTGCCTGAGGTCCTTCCGTGTGCAACTATTTCATCCGTTGGGAGTGTCCACACCACATCACATGGACCCAATATACATTAAATGACCCATATCCACTTAAAATGCTAAGCCTTGTAAGTGATGAGTCATCTAATTATATATTAAGGTCCAATTCATTTTCTATTTATCCGATGTGGGACTCAACATTTCACACATGTTCCTAACATTGTTCGAAAGGGTATGACTTCCTTCCTCATGGAAGTGGTGTTGAAAAAATCTGACAGGGACACCTTCGTCAGCGCTTCCATCGTTGGCAAACATTGACATCAAATCCATCGCAGATTGGTGGTGATAATCAATCCAAAGATGTAAGTAATTAGATAGGGAGATTTTCTTTTCTTTTTTTATGTTAGGTATGAATTTTCACCTTGAGAAGGGGGCAATTTCGGTTTCATTCTTCTTCTTTTTTTTTATCTTCTTTGTTTTGTGTGTTTTGTTCTTGTTTTTTATATTTGCCTTAGATTTTTTGGACGAGTCTAGACTTATGATTATCTTCCAAATTTACGACAAAAAACAAAATCAAAAGTAAGGGTATGTCGGCAAAATGGGTTTTGGGATATCCCCGTGGGCTTTCCTACCAAGCCCGCCCGAGATATATCAGGCTCAAACCCAGACCACTCGTTTCTGGGCCACGAATCTACTTCGGGGCGGGGCTCTAGATACATAAGTTCTCTCTCTCTCTCTCTCTCTCTCTCTCTCTCTCTCGGTCTGAAAAAAGTTTAAAAAAACCAAAAATCAAACAGCTCTTCTCGGAGAATTTCCGGTAGGTCTCTCTATCCCTTGTTCGCTTTCTCTCTCTTCGAACATTATGTTTAAGCTTTTTTAGGTCTGTATAGATTGGGATTAGGATTTAGGATTCTTAATGAGAATTTGACAATATTCTGATCGAGGCATAATAATCTAGACTAGATGTAGCATATATTTCCACTATTTATGTATGAATCTTATCTGCATCTGTGTAGTTACTGATCCTTAAAAAAATCACTGTTTAAGTTAATGAGATGATATACAGGATGATCAAAAAGAAAAAAGATGATAGTATATACTCCCATCCCAAAAATATTAAGTACAGTTTTATCATGGACAATTCTAATTTTTTTGGTAGATTTAAAGATCTCGTTGATATTCAAGCGGCAAAAAGTTTGAATTTTTTTCGACAATGACGCATTAGCTTTAAATTCTCGTTTTGCGGATTGGACAATCTTTTATGGGATGGAGGTAGTAGTTACTGTGATTCTAATTTTCTCAGTCATTAGCTGCAAAATGGTGTTGGTAGAGCTCTAGCTTTGTTCCAGTCTTCTTGTATTCCATGTCCTAGTTTCTCGCTCTAGAATTACAAATTAAGCCTTCAGCCTCTGGAAGAGGTGGTTGTGCGCCTTCACCTATTGTTTAAAGTTTACCGGTCTGATTTTACCAGTGTAGTTTGTGGATTTCTTGATTATATTTTGACTGCTTCGGAATTTTCCAAAATGGTGTTACAGACGGCTCTCGTATAGAAATTTTAGGATTATGTCATAGGATGAAATCAACACTTCTAAAAGACTTAGCTGTTATGGAAACCTCGGTTCCTTCATTGTGATTTATACTTGTGCAATAGCAGATAGGGTATTTGGTGGCATTTAATTGGGATAATGAGTCTGTTTATCGATTGGGACAGAAGGCTCGGTTTGGTTAGGTTAGTAAGGCCGATTATCAAGAGCCGGTTAGGTTTCTATTCTTATCATTATCCACTTTTGTCATTCTAAATCTCGGAGGTTGGTATGTCACTGGTTTGATTTGCGTTATGCTGAGGACCAATTTCTATTTACTTTTGTTTCTAAAAAGTGTTGTTTTCTACTGATCCTTCTATTAGGACTCATTAGGATACATGTAGGTATATGGATACATATTTACCATTATCGGAGGGGGGGAAAAAGGCATCTAAATTAGGCTTAGGGAGAAATACAAATGTACTTGCTTAGTACAGCATTTAGTTATTCGGTGCTTAGCACCACAAATAACAAAAGTAGAGTTGTGGGTCTTGTGAGTTGTGACTTGTGAGAGCAAAAAAATGCACATGAAACTTAAACCTCAGCAGGGAAGGCATAGAAAGGCCCAAGAATGGGCATTTTTAACTATGTTTTGTCTTGCCCTCACGTACACATTGCATCCTTTAGGTTGTTTTAGAAACACATTACCTGAGCGGAGCCTCATATGAACTCATAAGGCTTTTGATGCTATATAAGCCAACTTCAACCATTGTTGGACTTGGGACTATGTTGTCCCTTCTAAGGAGCTCTCTACTTTAAACTTGTACTGGCTTCAGTTCATGCTTTCGAAACCATTTTTGGCTTCAGTGTTGATTACTTTTAGGTTTCTTTTCATTTTCTTTTAGTTACAATTTGCACATCATTTTAGTCATGTTTGTGTGAGAGTATGGTTAACCTCAAATTCCCAGGCTGATTCCTACTTGGACCAGCCCCTGTATATGTGGTATGCTGACTAAAATTCGAATCTCAAGTTGCATGATTTTTTTTTTGTGCGACTTAGGACTAACAACTCTTAGCTATAGATGGATCGCAACTTTGCTGATGAACTGTACTCTGAAATCGTAAAGATTCCAAGTGGAGAATTGGGTCCAATATCCCGCGGGAATTATGAGGATAGCAACTCTCATGGTATAAATTTCATATATGTCGCTTCATAACGTTTGGGACTTGGGTGTATGTGCCGATACGGAAACTGTGTTTTAAAGTTATCTGTGGTGTGAAACCGTGTTGGTAACTTTTTCTGGTTCGTGTTTTGGAATTTTTTTATTTCTTTTCTCTGTAGAAGCCATATTGGGCAAGTAACTTAATAGTTCTTGATAGTGTCACTGGTCAATAAGGGAATTTCTGTTTCCTAAACTGCCCATCCTGGATCTGAACAGTTTTTTGGTCGTCTGTCAACTTAGACTCAGGCTTCTTCCTCTATTTACTTTTGAACTTTGGTTAAAGGTTGCAAGTGAGTTCGTGTTGAGCCAAGGATAACTTGAAGTCAGGCTTTAGTAGGTTTCACAAGCTTGAGTTTGAGCTCGGGCTGATGCTGAACAGTAAACACTAATAGTGTTGAACAAACAAAAGGCTAACAGTCTAACACTCAGGTTGGCATAGTTTGCTTCCAAACCCTTTTGAGTATCTTTTGTTCCTCCTCTTATCCAAATGAGCCACTGTTCCCTATGTGTTACTTGAAGTTGCGTCTTAGTTCTTGTAGTTGTCTGCTCTAGTATTTTTAGTAGGTATTTACATGTTTCCAGAGGTGATTTTAGTGGAATCTTGAAGCAAGGAGATTTGATCAATCTTTTGTGTCAGATCACGAGTTGAATCATTTTCCGCGTGACGATGAATCCTTATGGGGGAGCTCTCCTGAAAGAGGGACGAGTCTGACTGATTTGGATAGGGAGTGGCAAAGAAGGCATGACCAATTTCATACAGTATCCTTCCAAAACAAAGCTGATTACTTGCCCATAAATCTTATTTTCTGTAATTAATGTAGGCTTTATGTTAAGCCAATGGGTCTTTTGTGAGTCTTCATTACTTTCTAGATTGGATATCGTGATGGCGTGACAGCTGGAAAAGAAGCTTCTGCACAAGAGGGTTTCAACATGGGCTTTAAGGAATCAGTGCGTGTTGGATACAACTGGGGCCTTATTAGAGGTGTTACTAGGTAAGAAACAATTACAACTTACTAATCTCTCCCATGCTGATTTATTCTTTATTTCTCCAATCTCTTTTCATTTTGTCCATACTGTTCTTGGTTTTTAAATGCCTTGTGGATTTCTGTGATCCCGGTGAAGTGCGCTGATTTGCCTTCCGGACGGAATGAAAGAGAAATTGGTTGAGACACAAGAAGAGAAAGACAAGTTCCAGTCCTTATTCGAATCAGTGCATTCTCTTTCAACTACAGATGCACTCAAGTTGTTTCATGATGATATCTTGACAAATAGATCGGTGGAACACAGTGAGAGCACTGAGGCCAGTCCCAATGAGGCAGGTTTGCAAGATCCAAGTTCCAATCTTCTGCAAAATTACTTTGGGGAGCTTAAATCACTCGTTCTCACGTCTCCTGCAATTGAAGTAAATTTAGTGTTGGACAACTAGGTAGACTTATTTACTTTTCCTCTGTTGTATATCACAATGGTGATCTGTTGGTTGGGGAAATTTTTGGCCACCCCTAATGGAAATTATTGCAAGACTTAAGTCTATAAACAATCAATGTATTTACCACAGTTGTTGATTCAGTACCCTCTCCATACATTAACTTAATTTGTAATGACTTCTCTGTATTGAAGCTTGATTCTTAGTGCTTAGAGCCCTTTCTATGAATGCTGTAGATTTCGGAATCTTTCTTCTTTTTTTAGTTTTCCCACTTTCTGGGTTAAGGGGATACATTTGATGATGAAGCTTCTAGATTACAATCATTCAACATGTTTGATTGTTTTGACTCGGTATTACCTGTATAGGAGAAAGGATTTTAATTGTGATGCATAGAGTCCATTGATCCACTTGTACAGCATGCAAAAAAATTTAGGGTGACAACTTGACGCGTAACAGTCAAGTGGGAAAAGTTTGAAGTTCATTTTTTTCATTCCAATTTATGAATTCTGTAGTGCTTGCTGATGATGGTTATAAGAACTTATGACCTGCTTCTGATTTATGGACTTATGCGGGTGAATGTTTTTCCAATGCTTGAGATTTAAAGTCTGGGCATGTCCTCTTGCCTGTTCATGTCTCACTTCTGTGTGTGCATGATTTCATGAATTTGGTGCATAACCTTTTTTATAGTAGATTATGTGATCCTGGAACCAGATATGCTATCACAACGCTCTAATTACTGAGCACAAAAAAGAAGAAGAATACAGTAATACAGAAAAGTCACAATACTTAACCAACATTAACCATAATAAGTTACACGCATCTAGATGTTTAACTACCCTTGACAACAAGGAAGGATAGATAGATAGTCTCATGGAGAATCTAAACGGCACAACATAATTTGTAGTACATAAACATTAAACTGAAAGTTCTCGACACTTCAACAGTAGAGCATAGGCGAAACCAGAACCCCGCATGTAAGTGATCACTATTTCCACCACCCCTTCAGGGATCCTTTTTCCTCCAGGAGTTGTGAAGAAAGATGAAGAACAAGTTAGTTGTACGAGGAGAATTTCCCTCCTAAAACATCGGCCGTGGAAGAACAAGTATCTTCTCTTGATCTCACCTAAAAAATATGAGACAACATATCAATTGGATTGTAGCTGTTTCTGTAAAATTGTAAACATGTACTCGGTATACGAAATCGGCATCAAACACAGGAGGAAATGCTCTCTCTCCCTCTCTCTCTCTGTCTATCTATATGTACCTTACAGATATCTAAGAATGCTAGTGTTAGAGAATGGAGCACTTTGTATTTACCTCAACAGTGGGCATCAGCTACAAGCTTGAATGGGTCTTGCATGAGCAAGCACCGGTGATTTTTCCCCCAGATGAGCTTCATATTTGGGTGTGGGTATGACTTTCTCAAAAGCTTCCACAAGCAGTGCCACTTTCCTCTTCCGTGCTGGAGCAAGTTTGAAAACGGTCTGTCGAAGTGCATAATCAAGCATCCATTCTTCTGAGTTTTTCCTTTCGTCCATCATTTGATGCCTGAGATCAACCTTTTCTGCTTCTGGTTCTGGCTCAACGGTCAAGTAATTTGGGTCCCGCGGGTTGAACTCCCTTGGTTCCACCAACTCCTCATCAGATCTCTTGCATCTGATTATCTTGAGATTGTTTGGGGCCTCGGGCATTTCTTCACTTGTATACCTTCCACCTCGGATGAATGCAGGTTTTTCTCTTATGGTGGCTGCATTTTTCGATGATGGGTGGGTTTCTTTTGGATCTGATATGGTTGAGTACTCCACTTCCATTTCGTCAACTTCTTCAGTGATGTTTTCTGCAAAGTTGACTTTATTAAGCCCTGAATGAGTCTGATCTTCAGAATTCATGGAATGTGAGATTTTGAGGCTCCCAGCTTCATGGTGATCTTTCTCTGATTTGTTCTGGCATTCATCATCGTTATTGTTCCGAAGAGCTTCATTTATGAAAATCTGATTTACTTCACCTTCTTTGGCTGCTGCACGAAACTGGATCTCGTTAGTGTCTTCCTTGGTCATATCTTTGTCAGCTCCGAAAAAATCCTGCGACAAGTCAAAAGATGGAATTCTGATCTGTGATTTGGCAGCATCCTCTTGGTCTTCCTCCTCATTTGCATCTCCAGCATCAGCAGCAAGGAGTTCTTGTTTTAGGCTTTGCTTTGTTTCTGGATCCTCGGTCTTGGGGAGAAGGCTCTCAACAACCATCTCTTCTCTACGGTAATTTTCAATGTGGTCACTTGGACTGTAATCCTGGTGCGTCTCCTCTTCTCTAGCTTCCTTTGCTTCCTCAATTGGCCCTCTTCCTTCCGTGGTTGAGTCCCCTTCCACACCATTTGTACGAGAAAGTAGATAGTTCTGATTATTGAACCCTTCTAAGGAATCGTCACTACCCAGATTGTCATTTGAACCATCAGAATCAGAACTTTCTCCCTCAAAGTACCCCTCCAGCCCTTCACCGGCAGGAATTTCATCAAAGTACAGGCTAACAATGCTGTCAGACTTGAAAACAGATTCTTTGCAGAAACTGGCAATATCATGACCAGACAGAGAACCAGTTTCCAAATCATATTCATTGTTTGTTTGAGATGAATTGCCCATTTCATCATCCGGAGACAGGGTGGAAGAGTGTTGGCCCTCCTCCCACTCCATGTCAGAATCTGTTCCATAGCTCATACTTTCTGGTGCTTTCTCTTCTTGAGTGGGGGAAGCTAAATATACTTCCTCTGCTGCTCCTAGTTCTGGTAAAACAACTTCACCACTGTTACAAAGACTGTCTTCAGAATTGATCTCATAGCACCATTCCTCATTTGAACACATCTCAACAACTTTCCCTCCAACATCTTCATCAATATCAACATCAAAATCAACGTCCTCCATGTCATCTCCATTTTCTTCTCTTACACCAATTTTTCCAGCAGCATCTTTCCTATTTTCAGTATAGATTTGAATAAAGAAATCCACTTGATCCTCTGGCACCATCTGAATGATTTCTGGCCCATTTGAATCTGTTCCTTGAATTGCAGGTACATCGGCAACAATCTGCTCAGAAATCTCTTTCACTCCACCACCAGATGACTTGACTTGGCGTGGCGATAGACATCCAAGTTTCATACTCTTCTGGGCCTTCAACAAACGCCTCCTTGCCTTTAAGAAGCACTTAAGCGGCGGCGAAGGAGCGTGTTGATGACCGTTAAGTGAACAGTAAGTATACGGGCATACTTTCATGGCCGAGGTTCCTTCTGATTCAGTTGCCCCAGGATTCAGGGTGAGGTAAGTTGGAAACTTTGAATCTTTTAAAGTTGAAGAGCATGTTGCTCTCTGTACTTCTAGATTTTCACAGAGAACAACTTGTGAGCGCTTCTTTGTTGAAACCCTTACTGGTTTAAAACTGGGGGACTTCGTTAAAGTCCTCACCAGTTCCAAACTAGATATCCTGGCTAGTGGCTTTCCCGGCTTATGACCGGAAACTGAGCTAAGTCTTGAGTTGTTTGGGATCTTTTTGGGATTCTTACTTTCCATAGAAGTTTGAGAGCTATTGGAACTTACTTGAGACCGCTCCTTTCTTGCTTCAAAACTGCTTGTTGACTTCATGTAATTCGGTGATGCTTCTGATCCTTTGGTAGGTGATTGCTTCTGTGGTGTTGACACAGCAAGAGGCGGCGGCGGCTTTCCGGGTTGTGATACTTCCCTTATGGAAGTATGTGATTTTAAGCTCTCAAAATCTGTATGCTTGATTGACCTTGATTTCTTCATCTTCTTCTTTAGATCACTTCCTTTGTTTTTGCCATCTTGGTATTTAGGAGAAGATGGCCTGAGGTTCCCCAACCGCTTTTCAGGTTTAACATGAAGATCAGCTTGGATACAAAGCTTGTTGGGTACCTTTCTTTGGACCATCTTCAAAGGAAAACCAGAGGCAGAATCAAAGGGTGATGAAAATCTCAGGTGGGTTTTCTTCCCTTTGGTATGGGGAAATGGTTTTCTTGAGGTTTTGTCTTGGCTGAAAACTTCAATGAGAAAGAAGAGAAATATTCAAAACCCAACTTCCAGAGATTCCAAGTTTTCTACATTGAATGGCCTTATTTTGGTTTTGGTTAGCTGAATGGTGTGGCATGTTGAATTTGAACAAGGTTTGAGATATTGGAGGTTGATGATGCTGACCTTAACGAAGGGTAGCTTGTGGGGCCCTTTGCTTTTTGGTATTTTCTAAACTGAATCATTATAATCTGTGACATGGAAATGCACAGGGCACTATCTTGTTTCTTATTCCTGAGTTTATTGTATTTGTGCTAAAACCTCATTGGCCATGCTTTTTGTGCAATTACTGGATTAGATTGGTAGTTGAGGTGACAAGATAATGATGTGGTGACAAGATAATGATGTTTATGACACTTGCTCACTTTCTTTTGTGGCAATTAGCCATTGGAAGCAATAATGGGGAAGAATTAACTAATCATATCAAATATTTTTCCTGCCTACAAGTTAATGCATTAGGTATTAAACCATCTGTTTTTCAGTGAATATCATTTCACCTAGGTGATGCTCAAGTTTGAAACCCGAAAACAGTTTTTTTCATAACTCATATGTTTGAACCAGCTTACACGCAACTCAATTTTATGTGCATTTCGGAAAATAGATTGTACGACTATTTGTAGACTATCTTTTCGAAATCATTTGAAGTTAAAAGCTATAAATTTCATAATTCCACCAGGTTTTTGTGTATTTGATGTGTGTGTACATCTGATATGTTACCAAATATGTGAACATGAATATTTATACTTGTTTCGTTTTCAAAAAAAAAAAAAGAATATTTATACTTGTTTTGTGCTATCCTAAAATGCACGTGTGCACCTCACGTGTCGTGGGTTTCCTTACCTGCAATCTTATGCCATAATGCAATATGTTTATCATTATATGGCTTAATTATGTGGTAAAAGGGCTTTTAGGTGCCTCGTCAGGAAGCTATTATTGATTTTGTTTCTCATCATTCTTGCTTTTGTGGGGTTGCAATTTTCTTCTCCTTGGTAATGGTAGCATATTATCAAGTATCAAGGAAATAAAAAGCGAAATAGTAAAACGAAAAAACAGAGAGGGACGTCCACCGCTCTGTTTCACTGCTTATTATTTCAACTTTCGTTTCGGCAATCAATAGTTCGGATTTAAAAAAAATCATTTTCTGGATGAGTTTTTTTAAACTTGGAACCGCCCAAAACATGATTGGAAGCGATGGGAGAGCAGTAGAAGTTGAGCTGTGGGCGAAGACTTCCTGGAGGGATAATGGGGTACTTTTGCAGATATTAAAGGATAGGATTGGAATATGCATTTAGGACCAGGCAACGGGAAAGGGCGGTGGAGCTTTGCTAAAAAAGTGAAGTGGTCGGCAACGGGTCGGCCCGTGGGGCCCATAAGGAGCGTAAGGGTTCAGCAGGCAGACGCTCCCCTTTGCTTGCAGAGCAATCCCTTCAAGAAAACCGGCCAGGCCCAGGTGGGCCAAATCCCTTTCCTCCAATTTTAATGAACTTTTAAGGTAGTGGGCAGTGTTTTTGAAACACACAAGTCGAAGAAATCGTGCCTTTTGTTTGGTTCTCGTCTTTGAAAAATATTTTTGATGTAATAAGGGAAAAGAAATAGATAAAAAAAAATTATTGAGAAATGTGTATAGAGAAAAATGAATTTCTCAATGTCGATCCACCTCATATCTGGCGTCCAACGGCTTCCTAGAGGCGGTGGCAGTGGAGTTTTGCCGGTAATGGTAACAGCGGCGAATTTGGTGCTTTTCGCTTGATGCAGATCGGGTTCTTACAAAATGATGTCGTTTGTTTTTTATTGTTATGCTTTTTTATTATGACCCCAAAAATGATGTCATTTTGTTTTCGATTATTATGCCTTTTCATTATGTCCACTTTAAAAGGGGAATTCACCGTGATCATGACAAGCATCCCAAAACGACTTCGTTTTGGAGGGCTGCAAATTGAAACCATTTTGGCTCACTGCAGGACCCAGCTCCAAGAGAGTTCAAAATTTTGTCAAAAAGCTCAGTTATAAATAGGCTTTATTGGCTAAAGACCTTTTAGAACTAAAATTTACGTTTGTCCAAGAAATAAGATGAAAAATCAGTGTCCAAATCCCTAGCTGTTGGCTGTTTGTTTGATCTTAAAAAAAAAAAGCAGCCAAAAGAAAAATTTATGTATTTGCAAAAATTTGGGTATGAATGCCTTTTTTTGTGTCATCTCCACGTCCACATAAACTAAACATAATCAAGAAATGTTAATTGCTCATTTGAGGGAATCCCAAGGCTTATCATTGGACAATTAGGACACAAAGCTAAGTGGTTCCACAATTTCCTATTAGCAGAAAGGAAAAGTGTTATGATTACCTTCTCACGATTCAGTGGCATCTTAGATTCTTTATTATTATCTATTGCTAATCAGCTGCTTAAATTTAAGTTAGCAAAAGGATACTTTTGGGAACCAGCTTTCTTTTCCTTTGATTTTCTTCTTTCCACAATTGTCGACTATAGTGTGAAAATTTGCAGTAAAAATGAAAAACAAATAAAAATAAACTAAATCCTCAAGAAAATAGCTAGTGGTTAAACTCATTCCAAACACTGCCCTATTTGGCATTGCTTTCAAAAAAAAAATATTCAATTTCGTCGTTTTCCATATGATGGTTTTCTTCTCCACAAGGGGAAGAGAAAAAAAAAAAAACAGAGATGCATATGCATTGTTTCATAGTCAACTCTGTAAATTAAACATATATGTCGTGTGCATGTTAAAAATAAACATATTTGGGCAACATTTCACACTCAACCAAAATGTCAAAAGTAAATTAGAACTAAAACAAATTTCTGATTATGACTGGAGGCACAAATATGATTATGAGATTAAAGAAAGCTTATTGGGAGTGTGCAACTATTTTTTGATGAGCATGGGCAACTGAATAAAAATCAGAGCCGGTGAACCTAAAAGGATTCGCCTAGTGGTCAAGGCCTGAGACTTAGGAATTTGTTCTCTCCTCAGTTTGCAAGTTCAAAACCTGCCAAGTATATCAACTTCTTTGAGGCTGGTCCATATTGTACATAGCTTTGCTTCGGCTTTTAATTGAGCTCCCCGCAAGTAGACAGTGGTATTGGGTCCCAGGGTTACTCGAGGTGGGCGTTAGCTCGCCCAGACACTTGAGTTAAAAACCAAAAAAAAATTCAAAGTTGGTGGTAGACCAGTCATGATTCAGTTGCAAATCATGTAATGAAACTACTTGGGGGCATGAACGTCAGTTTGAAAAAGGACAGCAGAGTTTTAGATAAGTGTGTATCATCCAATTAAGTACCTGTCTCCTTTGTTAGATAACCAATTATAGGGACTAGTTGTACCAAACCCAGCTTCAAAATGTTGGGGAGCTGGTACAACCAAAACATGGTACTGACATCCTGGAAAAAACCTTTGCCAATTAGCAGAATTAGTGGGGCATCAAATGACTTCAAATCAAACTAGCATCCACATACTGCAAGTGCACAAGGCTCCCGCTTCCAGTGAGCTCTGTAGGCAATAGTAGGTAAACGACATTTCCCATTTGTTCATGCAGAGAGGCTGTTGTCGTAACTCAAAGCGTGCCACAATTAGAAAAGTAGGACTGCATAACACTAGGCGTCACTCCAAGTCACTGGTAGATCACCACTTGACGCAAAAATGTTACGAGAAATAAGCCCAACAGTATATATCAAACTATCCTTTACCATTTAACCCATAATTTGGAGTACTAGAAAATGGATCCAACCATTTATGTCAAGCTGTTTTATACCTCCTTCACATGAAACCCCGTCTTGAACGTGCAGAAACAAACAACTAGGCAGATAAGAAAACAGGACGCAAAGGGGAGAGAAAATGCGAATGTGAAACTGGAACTCAAGATCTCTCAAAAACAAAAGCTATGACTCCATGTTAAAGTCATTGTTTGTCCTCGAGAGAAAATTGTTGACAAATAAGCCCAACAACGTAGATCAAGTTATGCAACAAACACTGCCTATCATACAAACAAACATACTGATGCATTTGGACCTTTTCATCATCAGAACCAGAACATTAACCCATTTGCTAGGTAGATGCCCACAAACATCCAATGTGACAAACAAGCAACCCATATTAGGATGCATAATCTGGTATTCATCTACATAGGTCCATTACACAGGAGTAGGCCTGCCACCTGCCATTTTTTTCCAACAGCCGGCACTCAACCAAAGTATTAGTCACCCGTATCGTTTCATTTCTTGATGCCGATATCAATCCTCATCTCATCAAATGAACAAGTCTTGTTTTGGCTAAAGATGCCCAAGCTTTTCTGCCACAGAGCATAAAATATTCTCAGGCTGTCCAACGAAATTTCTTTCCAAATTGACTGTCATGGTTTTGCTCCCCATGAACACATCTCACTTCAGCTGCCCACATCCCATTAGATTTAGGTCATCTCTTGGATACGCCATTTTCCTACTCAGTTATCCGGCTCAACCATATCATTGCATGACAATGATATTGATTGCTTAAACCATTTCTGGCCTAGTTGGGGCTATATTTGTTTCTCTGTCGACATCTCTAACACGCTCTGTTCCTCATCAAGTGTACTACAAGTCTACAATTATGGCAGACCACAGGATTTCACGACTTATTTGGTGTAATAACATATGTAAGTACAAGCAGAAGTCTTTTAGCTACCAAAAGATTCATAGTGAAGCTAATATGCATTCAATCTGCCCTTTAATAAAGAATGGCATGTTACAAAAGCGTAAGGACCAATATACATTTTGAAGGAACTAAAATTTCAATTTCTCCAACTGCAGTGTTTGATTTTTGAATTATATATTTATATCCTCTTTTGCAAAGCGATAAGTAGGACAATAAAGATAGGAGAAACAAGAAAAAACATGTAGGGGAGGACTTGGTTCAGTGCACCGTCTTCAACTTCAGCATCTTTTGGAGAATAGTTGGCTTTATCTTCGGCAAACGCTTCAAAATAATTTTGGTAACCCAGGTTTATTGGAGCCAGAGTGGTGCTCTTAACGTTCATCATTGCCATGGCCTGCAGTCAACGAACCGCTTTTCAGCTGGACGTGTTGCCAAGATGGCTATACAGAAAGAAAGAGATACACATAATAATGCAAAACCAGAATGTATAAGGGCCCTAAAAGGCGTGTCGAAAGAATTCTCGAACTTCAGAATTTGAAAACTATCATCAAAACGTGGAAATCAGTAGCAAGTAACACCGTAAATGTTTACTTTCTTCAAAGTAGCAGTACATGTAATGCTGCCCACTTGGGCAATTGAATACAATCATTATTACAAAGCTCAAGTATTCGTAAGCATTTCTTCATCGAATTTATTTAGTATTCATAATGTCATGAACTGGTAACGAAAATCACCATCCAGCCGATTACCTTTCAGACACAGAACAACGCAGACTTAAGCAAATTGCTACCCAATTACGTACCTCGAAGCTAAATGAGAAATGCTTGGCCGTCCTTTTCACATTTACATTAGAGTGGGACTTAAGCTTCAAATACATGATCCTAGCCTCTTTGTGCCTGCAGAAAATTTCCACTGTTGAATATATAGTCCAGCATTGCAAGTGAATATCATTGATAAATAAATAAAAAGAGACAAAGTCCCCAGCTGTTGTGCTTTCCGATGCTCTGGACTATGACTGAAGGAAGCATGGCAATGTGCACAGAAATTGATTAGTGTCTCCACACGTGCCCTTTCGGCTTTCATTTGGGGGCATGGTTCCGCAACAAAATGTCCCTTTAGCTCCTCGGTTTTTGAAGGTATAGGGAGGCCACTGTTTCAGTGGTATTCTGACAGCAGCCTCTTTGTGTATATGTTGCCAAAGGTTAGGTCTGTCTCGAATCCTTCCTCGCTCATACCAAGGACTAGATGGGTTCTGTTATTATTGTTGTTGTAGACTAAGTCCCCAAGTTGTGCTTAATTTTTTCATCCACATGTATCATTTTGTCTGATTTGTCATTCTTGGTGTATTATTTATATTCTTCTGTAAGTATCTATCTGTCATCTAAGCCCCATACAATAAATCATCCATAGGAGAACTGATTATCCAAACCTAAATATCTGTGTAGATTGAAGACAACCAGCGTACGGCCAAATACAAGAGCAGATTTGTTCTTCCAGACCAAAAGCATGAGAAATGTATAGAAATTTCTTTGTGAACGCCCACAAATTGGAAAACTTGCTTGCCAATTAGGAGCTTTATCTTGCTAATGCCATTTGTTCATTTCTCAAGAACTATTTCAAAATTTGCATGCCAAGAAAAATGATACTTTCTGAAAGGGAAACTGAAGGAGTCTCAGAACTCTACACATTTCATGTCAACTACCGCAATTGCTTGACAATGAAACCACAATTTTTTTTATCAGCGACCATAGAAACAATATTATTCAGTGACAACTTAGTTTGACACAAGAAATGGAATACAATGTTGTCACCATCAAGGTTTCCTTCAGTGCAAGAGTAAGATATGAAAACGAAAACATCTAACGATTTGTTTCCTGAAAGTATGGTAAGGACATATGAGTTTTAGACTCTTAGGTATCTATATTCTCTTAGACTCTAACTTGAGTTTCTTCGGCAATGCAGTCCACTGCCAAGAACCCAGATTCCCAGAAAAGGAGGAAAAGCTTGGAGTCAACCAATAGCACTTCACGTTCAATCAGTGTTTCAAGGTTTCTACATTCCAATTTTGCTTCCTATGAGGTCTAAGAAATCAAAGAGAGCGTACACAGTTTAGGCCATTTCTTATGAGAAGCAAAAGCATTGGACATCATAAATGGCATGGTTAATCAGAGCCTTATGGTCCTATGATTCCAAGTATTCTTCATTGAAATTTCAGCGAAGAATACCATGATACTTGCTTTCAACGAACAACACATGGATGACTACGTTGCAGCTGATGCACCGTAAGACGACTTCTTCAGTTTTTCCATTAAAATTGTTCTGGAATGAAGCAAACTGGAAGCATCAAAAAAGTGGAACGAAGACCCCCAGTGGCCATTAAAGCAGGTAAAAACACAACATTTTAATATGAATAGTATTCTAAAGAAGGTGGCAATTTTAGCACATACTCGGTGCTTTCACAGGAGATTCTTTCCGTTAACACAAGAAATATAAGAGGGGGAGGGAGGGGTGTTAGCATACATTTCTGTCATTTGCATCTCATCGATGGACAAGAAGAAGCAGCATTTGCGTTCTGAAGAACATACATTAATAGGTCAAGTTCGAATTTGTTTCCAGAAAATTGATCCAAACAAATTTTGCCATAGTTTCTCTGCCTGAATTTATGAAATAGAGATTTTTTTTTTTAATGCATAAACACACCAGACATTATCTAAATTTATGGCAAAGATTTACAGATACAACAAGAATTGTTAGAGGAAGTAAACTGGATGTTCGAACATATATACCTAGTGAGTGAATCCTGACAAATAGCCCAGTGCAAAGCAGCTAACCCATGAAGTTCAGTCTGCGCAAACCATAGAAGTGAGATGAAATATAGAAAATCCAGAGGAAACAGAATATAACTCTAGCTGCCCTCTGCAGTTGAGGATAACAACTTCAGCTAATACAAGGCAAGCTGTCACCAGCTGCACTCCAGCACTCAAGACTATACAACTTCAATAAAAATTGGACCTTGACTGGCATAAAGTCAAATTTTATACGTGCCCCATACCCAGACATATGACACAAATTTTTCAGGATTCTCGCATTTCTCTCTTAAAGAAGGAAATGTAAGAGAATAATCCTGTCATTTCTGTGTAAAAGAGTAAAGCAAATGAGTACTAAAATGCAGGCAGCTCAGATAACTATAGTATCATAAGCAGGTCACCTGAAACGTTATCTTATCCATGACTGCTTCGTAAAATGGTAAGGCTTCCTTGAGCTTTCCAATATCCATCAACGAGTCACCATCCTTCAAAGCCTATCATTTAACAAACGTCCATATGAATACTGTGTGACAAAGGCGTCCATAAAATTGAGAGGGAATTTCTTTTTTTATGAGGAAGTCTCGGAGTCGTCAAGTGGCAGCCAGAATTTTGAAAGCAAAAAGAGGTTTTAGCATTCATGATCCAGAACAAACCTATATAGAACTCTATACACAAAAGTAGGATAGTGTTGCCACACAGCTTCCTCTGCTTCTATTTTTCTAGTACTCTTTCACTTCCCAGTAACTCATACAACTCTTTCACAATTAAGTCGTGAGTAATAAGTAACTAATGCAAGCAATGACTCCTTTTGTTAAATCCTTCTAAATTCAGCGAGAAATCCAATCATTAACTTTCTTCTTGGCTTCTTTAACAATTAACTCAAATCCATCAACCTTTAGTAACGAATGTTCATTGCACATGAAATGTGGATTTCATTTTCACCATCACATTAGTTCTCAAAATAAAATTAGATCTATCAATCATTGACAATCCTAATACTTTTGCATCCTCATTGAACTTTACATTGGTTAGCCTCCCTTCATCACTTTATTTGTCACAGCAATCCATTACCATCTCTTGAAAACCTTAATTCTACAATTGTCTTCACACAATCACATAAAATATTTGAAAATACAACATAAATAACTACATTATTTATAACCAGTAAAAACTGTGCAGGTGTTCCTAAATGGCCCAAAAACAGTAAAAATCCTAATATAAAATTTGGCATGTGAGCCTGTTTTATAGGTTTTAGTCTTTGGATGATTGGCTTCCTGCCTTCTTCAACTTTTATGAAGTATGAATCATACCTCCTCGCATTCTGATTTTAACTTAGGATCAATGCTTGAATCCCTTTTTCTCCTGTATGCAGCAACTAGTTCTCTTGTACGTGCATCTTTAGCAGCTTGAACTTCTGCTGTTTCCAGCACCTCTCCTGGGCGAATAGTTCTTCCACCACCATACTAAGGACAAATGATGAGAAGTTGAGTGTAAATAGCTTTTGAGTAAGAATTGACTGGGCAGGTACATGCTAAATATGAACCAAAATCCAGCACAAAGAGAAGTGTGCACATTGGCTTTTCTATCTTCATGCCTTAAAAGCATTACGAATAAAGTGTTTGGCCATCATAAGCAAGTAACTGAAGGTTATGTAATGGTCACCTAACCAAATAATGAAGAAAATAAGAATCCTATCCATTAGTCATAGGGTTACCCTCAAACTACAGAGGGAACTATCCATGAGAAATAAATGGCCACCATACTGTAAAATTGGTCGATTTTGTCTTAAAGCCTATTCATTAAGGCTGTAGGCCAAGAGAACCATAGCTTATCAGGTGGAGGAACTTATAAGGTTCCCATAGAGGTGAAGACTTGAAGCTCATGCTCAAGAATGTGTTCTTTCTCTCCCTCGCTTTCTTTTCTTTGCGAGGGAAAGAAGGGTGTTGGAGATTGTTGAGGGTCTCAAAAGAAGCTCAACCTCTTCTCTAAGGTTAGAAATTGACTACCTGCATCTTTTTTAGCAATACATACTCGTCACTAGTCTTTTTCTTACACTATCATTGTATGCTTCTATTCGATAAATCGATACACATTGTAGGGGCCATTTTCTAAAAACTTCAGCTTCAGGGACAACAGCTGACTTAACATGGACTTAAAGCTTCAGTTTCTAAGATGTCTGGAGTACAAGTGTATGCTTTTGGTATTTTTCCCCGTTTGCATTCTTCTGTTTGCATTATACTAATCCAATATATGGGAGTTTGCATCTTCACATGTAATGTGGGATTGCACAATGGAGGAGGGTGTCGGATAACACACCCTATAGGACCATTTCCTAACATATTAACATTTGGGACCATTGGTAAATCACCAATGCAGATTCCGTCATAGTAAGATATATGTCAGCATTCCTGCATCATGAAATTACTCACATGTTGCAGAGGGGGGACCAAGACAATTCGTAAATGAGATTCCAAAGTCATTTCGCACCTCGTTTGCCTTGATTTTGTCCTTGAGATGAATAATAAAAGTCATTATAAAAACTTTGCGTTTCCGCAATCCAAAGAATTAAGTCGACAATCACTTCCAAATTCATGTTCTTTAACCAAAAAAAAAAAAACTTATTAGCAAACATCTTCTTCTTATCTGTACATGACCAGGTCATTTTCGGATCAGCTCCTTCAAATGATTAGGTCGACTCTAAAAGGTTACACCTATAATAATTAGCATCACCATATGTCCTTGCTAATGCTAGGGATGGCCTCAAATCTGGACAGAAGGAGACAGGTTCCAAGAAGCACAAACACGCTCATTCTCTGGCCTTCATATCATTGTTTATAAGACGACAACGATACTTCTCCATTGTCACTAGTCACTCAATGCCACATCAAAAACAACCAAAACATCCCAAAGCTATCCAAGTCCTCCTCACAGACCAAACTCCAAAGTTCTAGTAAATCAAGGCAAAATCTTAGGAAAAGTAGCAAGTTATCAGTCCAGCCTAATGACGGTCTTGCTTATAGGGTCTTCAAAAGCACTTGCCTTCCCTATCGCAGAATCAACAATTAATAACACCCAGAAAGATGAGCATGATAGAGCTATGCCAATTCACATCAATGCATTGTGTACAATTTACATGATTATGTGTATATACAAGCATATCTATAAGCAAGAATAACATATACACATATGAATGAGTAAAAAGGAAAAAGGAGGCAGGAGGAATTTATAGCTAGATATATTTAGGAGAACAAAAGAAAGTTAAAAAATTATTGGACTGTATTTTAACTCAAAAAATAGTTTTCTCATGATTGTTGCACTTAGCAAACTTGGCTCCTCAAAATTTGTTTGCCACTAGTAAATTAGCAATCAAGTACAAATCTGCATTTTATCACTCAAACGAATAATAAATGACACTCCCATTTCCAACAATGAAATTAGCTACCTCAAAATGAAAAGATTAAGATTTACCTTCTACTTTGATAAAATTACAGGATATCTGAGGGAAAAGAAAACGTACTGCTTTTGAAATGTTTCTAGGTCTAGGGAAGACTCCCCATGAAGAAACCTTTGGAATGTAAATATCCGGATCGTCTTCCTCAGTTGTTTTTGGCTCGGACACTGTCACTGTTCCAAATTTAGTAGGGCTCCCAGCAAGTATCTCTGCGTCAGGAAAGTCCCCTTTTGTTTTCAAAATGTTTGTAGGACTAGGGGAAGCTCCCAATGTCGGAACCTTTGGCTTGTAAACCTCATAATCATCTTCCTCAGTTGTCTTTGGCTTGGACACCTTAGATTTTCCACATCTACTAGGATCCCCAACAAGTATCTCTACATCAGGAAAATCCCCTTCTATTTTCGAAATGTTTCTAGTACTAGGGGAAGCTCCCCATGTCGAATACTTTGGCTCGTAAACATCCGGATCATCTTCCTCGGTTGGCTTTGACTCGGACAACGTTGTTGATCCAAATTTGCTAGGATCACCAACAAGTATCTCTACCTCGGGAAAATCCCTTTCTGTTTTTGAAATGTTCCTATGACTAGGGGAACCTCCCCATGTAGAAACTTTTGGCTTGTAAACATCCGGATTGTCTTCCTCAGTTGTCTTTGGATGGGACCCCCTGATCGCTCCAAATTTGCTAGGATCCCCAACAAGTATCTCCACCTCAGGAAAATTTTCCTCTGTTTCCGAAATGTTTCTAGGACTAGGAGAAGCTCCCCATGTAGAAACCTTCGGCTTGTAAACCACATGATTGTCTTCCTCAGCTGACTTTGGCTGGGACGCCCTACGCGTTCCAAATTTGCTAGGATCCCCAACAAGTATCTCTACCTCGGGAAAATCGCCTTTTGTTTTTGAAATGTTACTATGACTAGGAGAACCTCCCCATGTAGAAACTTTTGGCTTGTAAACATCAGGATCGTCTTCCTTAGTTGTCTTTGGATTGGACCCCCTGACTGCTCCAAATTTGCTAGGATCCCCAACAAGTATTTCCACCTCAGGAAAATTTTCTTTTGTTTCCGAAATGTTTCCAGGACTAGGAGAAGCTCCCCATGTAGAAACCTTCGGCTTGTAAACCACATGATTGTCTTCCTCAGCTGACTTTGGCTGGGACACCCTACGTGTTCCAAATTTGCTAGGATCCCCAACAAGTATCTCTACCTCAGGAAAATCCCCTTCTGTTTTTGAAATGTTCTTATAACTAGGAGAACCTCCCCATGTAGAAACTTTTGGCTGATAAATATCAGGATCGTCTTCCTCAGTTGTCTTCAGAGAAGCTCCCCACGTAGAAAGCTTCGGCTCATAAACCACTGGATTGTCGTCCTCAACTGACTTTGGCTGGGACACTGTAGTTGTTCCAAATTTGCTAGGATCCCCAACAAGTATCTCTACCTCAGGAAAATCCCCTTCTTGAAAAGGATCAGCGACTGGATTCAACCTAGCTGGAAGTCCTCTACTCTTCTTCTTGTCCGCGAAATCAAGCCCTATAAAATCAATGCTTGAAATTTTCGGATCTTCCTTTTTAGCAACTATCTTCTCAGACCCATCTCCTCCCTTCAATCCTACAACCAATGCACACACACTTTGTAATGCAACAATTAATAAAAATGTCATTCCCAATCACCTTCCCAAATAATAATATTGCACAAATATCAAACCTAATTCAACATTGTGTTAAAGAACAAGTAAGGTGAGGGTCTATCTCGAAGAATTCAATCATTCAAGAATACTAAACAAAAGGCATATGGGTGTTCCATTTCCCTCTTGTCCATTTGTGTATGCATTGCATTTAAAGGTGCACTGAATGACCCAAGTTGGTTAACTAACCAATCTCAAGAAGGTCCAATGGATAGCATTTGCATAAAGGTTGCTGAAAAACTCCTTCCCATACAACTGATAAAGTCCTCCTGATGCTACTTCTGAGTTATGCAACATTTTTATGTTGACCCATTGAACAACAGTAAGTCTATCTATCAAATACAAAAGCAAATATCTCAAACAAAGATGAACGAGAAACTCACATTTTTCAGACAATACCTGAAATTGTTTGACTATCTTCCACAAGTTTGCCACTACCCGTAACTCCTTTGTTCTTCTTATACTCTTTTGCTTTCTCCATTGCCAGTTTTAGAGAAGGTGTTACCTCTTGATTGTTAACTGGCGTAAATTCTGAAACGAATCCATCTTTTCTAGTACCTAAATGCAGCAGATTTTCCAACACTGGGTTTCAGTTTGCAAGCTCCATTAGAATGAGTACAGGAAATCAAAAAAAGCATAACCAATCCAGAATCAGCTAAAATGTCAAACACCAATAAGAATCATGGATATGGATTTCACATGAAGGGATATAGTATTAGTATTCTATAAAAAGAAATCAAAACAACTCAAATTTAGACTTGACAGTTCAGTATGGATTTCAATATTTGAGTTTGAAAGCAATGATATGATGGATTTGTAATGACTATTGACATAAGTAGTTGAATTTCACCATGTTGGGAGTTTGTACGAGGCATTGATCCGCCATTGGATGCACAAGGCGCAATCCATTGAGAGTGTCCGCCACATCACTTGGGCCCAATATTCTTTGAATGAACTCAAACGGTCAAACCCACTTAGGACTCAAACTTTATTCTGTTTGTAAGTATAGAGTCCTCCAATGTTACATCAGCCTCAACTTTATTCTGTTTATCCAACGTGCGACCCAACATTCGCATAAGTCCTAACACACCATGTTAAGGATTGTAGGATTCCAACAAGAACACATCTCTTACTACCTCTAATCCATCCTGTACTCGGCTTCACAAGCCAAATATAGCTAAACCTCATACATTTTGTCAGAAACTGAACAACAAATCTCTTCATTTGAAATTTGCATCTGTCCAAAAAACCATGAGTAGAGGAAATCCACAATTTTCCCAAAAGAAAAGTACCTGAAAAAGCTTCACTCTTTTCACCTATACCATCAGCACCGACAGAGACATCTTGGTTTATCTCATACTCCTTTGCTTTCTCCATCAAAATCCTAACAGAAAGAGGCACCTCCTCACTCAACCCACCATTTCCACTTCTTGTATCATCACATTCAGAAACTGGGATTTGAACAATTTTCGGAGTCGGGTTCGATTTCACCGATTCTTTATACGCCTTGGCTTTGGAAAAAGCGAGCTTTATTCGGGCTTCTGCTTCAGAAGAGTTTTCAGGTGGATTTGATGAGTTGGGTGCTGAGGGTTCTGAGTTGGAAGAAGAAGATGAGGAGACTTTGAGGGTCTTGTATGAGAGACTTCTGGGTTTTGATTTGGTTGGAGAGAGATTAAAGTTGGTGGGTCGTGCAGTGCAAAACCATGGGGATTGTGAAACAGAGGCCATGGTTTGAATTGGGAAGGAGAGATGGTGGAGATAGTGGTTGAGACTGAGAGGGTGCTTGCTCTCTTTGAGACCAGTGAATTTTGCAAAATAATCCAACGCCGTGTTTGCGAACAAAGAATACAAAATGAGAGTAAATTCTGTCGGCCATAAGTGAAAATCATGGGGTTTCCACCACTGCATATGGGCCCTATAAGTCTTTTTTTTTTTTTTTTTTACACGTTCATATTGTAGAACACATAGACTAGTATATCTCTGTAAAAAATCAACTTAATTGGATATCGGTAGATAGATCAAAACTTAAATTTTGGTTTACAGAATAGGGAGTCATAGATTTTGAAGTTAAATTGTTTATGACTGTTCATTTTCTTAACTAAAATTCAATTTTTAATATACCTATTGATGCCCAAACAAACTCATTTTTTGAGTGCATATTTGCGGACTCTACAAGATGAATGATTCAAATTATAACAAGAAATGCTTGGTGGGGCCCGTAACGGGCTGTGGTGAAAAACCAAAGGTTTCCAACACATGTGGAAAGAATTTAACTCTACTACGAGCTTCAAAAGTTTATTTTCCAAATCAATCATTCAGCTAAGATATTTCAGTAAAATATCTACATGATAAGGGGAATGATTTTTGAATCTTATTTCCCTATAAATTCTAACCATTAATTTGCTCTATAAATTTTAAGGCTTTCTCTCTCCCTCTCTCTCTCAAAATAGTGGTAATTACACAATTATCACTATTTAGATCTTATGTTGTGCCGTGCCTGGCAAACCCTAATAAAAATATAGGCTGAAACTGAAAAAGGCTCAGATAAGACGATACTAAGGTTGCGTTCTTTTGGTCTTAACTTAAACTTACCTTCTTCTTCTTTTTAATCTGTGGTGAGATTTTTTTCTATTTTTGGTGGGTTTTTTTTTTACATTTTAAACCTCCCGTCGAGAAGAATGATTAATTCTAAATATTTGACGTAAATCTAACAAAAATTCTGAAAAAATAACAAATTAAACTTTTTTGGGGGTACATTGGAATAATTTGCAATGATGTTTGGTGCTTTTCCAAATAATACAACCGGTTCGGCAAAAGCCCAGGGAACTGGTCCAATCTTCATTTTGCCCATGTACATCCACTTTGATGAACATTTCCCATGATAAAATGGTTGGATCTCAATTTTAGAATCTTTAATTTGATTCAAATTTGATGAAATAGTTGATGAAGATTGAAGATTATCTAAATACCCCACGATTCAAAATAGCAATGCTTTAGCAGGTACTTGACTTCCGTCCAGGCTTCATTCCCCTCCCCAAATAATCTAAGGAAGTTCTTATTACTTTGTCAGAAAAAAAAAAAACAAAAAACAAAAAACCAGAACATATAGTTTTTCACCTCACCCCACCTCTCATGTCAACTTGTATTTGAACGGAAATGGTAGGATACATGAAACCCATTCATAAAAGTGTACATGAAAGGAAAATGAACAGTTCAGATTTACATAGTTCAAATTTACACGCCTCTTTGTTGAATCAACATATAGATATTTTCATATGTAAATCTATTGGCTATTAACACTGTTCCTCATCGTCAAAGACTCAAAGTCGTGATTTTTATGGATGTTGAGGCATAACTCAGTGGCTAAGTTTGCTCCCTTGGAGCTCCTCCGTCTACGAAGTTGGGAGTTCAACTCCCACAAACCCGAAATAACATAGATGTAGAATTTGCCTTGCCACAAAAAGGAGTGTACAGTAAAGGAGTATGGTTCACTGCTAGTTGGAAGTCAAAATCCAGTGGATGCTTTAGCAGGGCTGTGCTCAGATATGTGAAAGGGATATCATTTAGGGAAACAGGTCAACAACAGATGACAGGAAACCAAAGAGTTAAATTTGGTTTCAGTCCAAGTTTGGGCACAAAAGTCAACAGAAGAAGATGAATATTCATGCTTTAACAGATACAGCCATTCTAGTACATATCCAATCAATTGGAAACTTGTTTCTATACCTATTGCAAGGATGCAAAATTGGACATATTTGATCTTTACGAGTAACGAAAACAAGATGCATGAAACCTAATACAGAGACGATGAAAACCAAAGTAAGTCCGACATTCCAATCAATCGGGGCCAGTGACATGAATCATTTTAAGGCATGTTCTCGGTCAACGGATATGGCGCTCCGCTCTGTCAAGAGATATAAGAATTCTGATACGTATTCAATGTATTTCAAGCTTGTTTGTATCCATTGAACACACCCATTGCAGCCGGCAACTTTTGCAGAATAACAAGAACAAAATAAATCACCAGATGATAGCACTAACACCAACCTGCCCCACTAAAACCACCCATGCAAAGGATATTGTACTTTTAGCGGAATACACGCAGTGCGTGATTTGTGCAAGTGAAACCACCATCAATCATCATATTAGTCCCGCTTATATACCTTGATTCCTCACTAGCTAAGAAAAGCACAGCGTTAGCCACGTCATCAGTAGTCAGTTCCACCCCTTGCAGGTTTGCGTTCCTGCCAACAAAGTCACGGAAACCGACCATGGCATCCTCAGTTCTTTCCTCCTCTGGCAAGTGAGCCAAGGCCATGGTTGTTGCAACTGCATAAGGAGAAACGCAGTTGACCCGTATCCCATACTTTCCCAGCTCGGCAGCAACACTCTTAGTCAGTCCAGAAACAGCATGCTTGGAACCCGTGTATGCGTGTGGACCTAAGCCCCCAATGGCACTTGAAACACTACAAAGGGAAATTATTGAGCCTTTCATCAATGGGATCATTATACGAGCTGCATGTTTCATTCCAAGAAAAACTCCCTTCACATTCACATTAAATACTTTCTCAAACTCTGATAGGTCCACATTGCGGATGTCTGGAGAAGGGCCACCTGCTAAGCCTGCATTGTTAACCATGATGTCAAGTGTGCCAAATTTATCCACTGCAAAGTCAACTGCATGGTGGACATTATCCTCTACCGTAACGTCACAGTGGAAGAAGCACGTGCTTTGGTCACCCCCGAGGGTTTCACAGAGATGCCGGCCAAGATTGTCTTGAATATCAACAATACAAACTTTTGCACCGTTGTCGTGGAAGAGACGTACAATGCTCTCTCCAATCCCAGTTGCACCACCAGTTACTAATGCTACTTTCCCTAATAATCTGAAAAAGAAAAGGAAATAAACAAGATCAATGCAGATAAAGTTTAATCTAATGCCCGTTTTTTACTCCGATACTACCATTGAAGGTCTATCACCACAAAAAGTACAAGGTCTTGAGCTATGCAGGTCTGCTGGATGGGAACCTCAAGTTGTCCCTCTCATGGAGCGAAGAGATCTTACCACCAACTAAGTAGGATCTTGAACCTCCATAACACAAGCCTTTTCCTAAGAAACTTGGGGATAACACAACTGCATATTCGTCACATGGACAAACTTGGAATGGCTTGTAAGTTGCATGTGGCGAGGAAAAAAAGACAAAATTATATTGGTCCGGGTCAGATTGTAAAAATGGTATCAGAGCCACCCTCCTTGCAATTCCCTTATGTGGTCCATGGAGTAATGGGGAAGTGACACTCTTGGTTGGTGTGATTGAGAGGTCTTCAGCCACCCAATGTATGTGGTTTATGGGGGATGAGAGCCTCAATTTGTCCTGCATCTCTCAAAAGACTTAATCTTACCATTATATGAGCAAGATCTTAAGTTCTTAACCTTCTAAATATGTGGCATTCTCAAAGGAGACTTCGGGAGATCACAACCGGGTGCTTGCCACATGAACATACATGTACAGGCATAGTGCTTGTGTTGCGTTTGGTGGGCAGGGGGAAAATTGGTATTGGGCTGGGTAATGGTTATTGGGCTGGGGACAAGTTTGGTGATAAAGTGTCAGCACTTGTGTCTACCGTGGCTTTCAGCCCAAATTTGCCATGGCTATCAAATATAGATTTAGTTTACCAATCCTCAAAAGGGTAAGAAAACACAAAAAAGGAAGAAAAAAAAAAAGATAATTCAAGGATTTGATTTAGACCTCAATGATACATAGAAAATGGTTAACCAGGCAATCCAGGCTTCTTGGAATATTAGTTCCAAACACTAATCCAAAAGACCAGCCCATATTAAGTTATGTGTATATTTCATAGCTCACTACATTCTGTAAAAGTCAACCAACCATGCCGCTGGTCTTTGCTCTCAACTACTATTGCTTTGTTCTGCATCCATGCCCTACATTTTATCTATCTGAATATCAAAGGTACTCAAAGTGATGCATCAACTAGTACAATAATCTATAGGATATTCATAGTGTTTAAAACAGCTACTAATTGTAGTATTAGGTTAGAACAGCTACTAGTTAACTTTGAGACATGGGTTATGAATTGACCACTTGAGCAAACTAATTCCATTCAAATGGAAACACTGAAATAGGTCATAACCGAACTCTGGGTGGAAATACACAAGTGCAATGTATGTTTGAATAATAAACTCAACTTTATAGAAATAACTTAATCAGAACAGCAATGAAACATCTAAATTTCTGTAAGTAGGCCATTGGTTAGAAAAATGCTTGACTTCAGGATAACCAAATTCGATATCTCAAAAAACTAGATATACTCACCATGTCAAACACAAGAATAGAGTAGTCATCAAACAACCTCATTCACATGTAATGACTTGGAACAGTGAAGTGTACTCTGATACTATCTCACTACCTCAGCTGGAATAAGTCCATGAGGGAACTTCCCGTAGCCGTTCGGCTGGAATCCCAAATGAAAGACTCTGGCATGAGATCCATCTCTCTGTCTTTCATGAAAATATACCAATAACTTGAACAAAAAGAATTAACACCTTTTGTTTTCTGTCTATTAAGAAAGTAAGAACTCCAATTTTTCTAACTTTTTCGGAACCATTTATTATATACTTATTATTTTGCTATTCCTAATATAGGCACCCAATTCCATAATCTCGGGCCAGGAATATTTCCAGAGTAATCATCAAAAGTTATACACCAAAGATACGGAGAGTGACTACGAATCACTCCCAATTGGATTCAATCACTTTGATCTGAAAAACCCATCAACCAAGTGATTCAAGCGAAACTCTTTTTCATTTGCTTTTTCATTTTTTTTTTTTTTTTTTGTTTCGGCGAAAAGTCAACCACAAGCTTAAACCCCAAGAATTGGGCCAAGATACACATAACTGAAACTAAACAGCAAAAACCCACTTCGAAACCACTGTGTGTGCATCTGTGCAACAAAGAAAAAAGACGACCCACAAAGTTTTATGAGGTGGATATACCGTTGGTGGGGCCGAGAAGGGTCGCTGGAGCTTTTGGTTGCCATGGCTGAAGCTGCTGCTGCTGCTTCTTCTTCTTCTTCTTCTTCTCCTCTCTCTCTCTCTCTCTCTCTCTCTCTAGATCATTATTGATCAGGAGCTCCTTCTGTAGAAGAGAACTCGTGTGCAGTCCCGCATTGTCGCTAACAGTCCACTCTATGGGCACATGGTTTGAGATGCGGAATGACCGGACAAGCCACGTGTAGTCACTAGTGGGTTCAAACTTTGGGCAAAAGATTCTTTTATTAGGTTGCTTTTTCCCTAGAATGAAAACTTCCAATTTTTATTGGGTTGCTTCTAAGTTCTAACTTTTGGGGAAAGATTCTTTTTAAGGATATCGCTTGTCCGCCGTCCGTCTTTTGATCTCAGAGAATAATCTGGATTATCTCAGTCTTCCAAACGGTGTTAATGGTAAAATCTGAACCATTCATCGCTAAAATGAACGATGAAGATGGCTACTCTGTGGTCCAATTGGAGAGATCTTAAGAAATAAGGTTATTTCACATTTTTAAATTTAAAAATAATATAAATGAAAAACAATTTTTTAATTTTTTTTTGCACCGTATAAAAGATCTTGATAGTATCTATTAAGCAAGATCCATATTTGTAGAAAAATTATTTGTGTAAACACATTATTTTTGAGCTTGAAATTGCCTTCTTAAAAAATAAGTACTTATTTTGAGTTGCGAAACAGTCCTTTGTCCTAATTTTTTGGCAATTTTTTGCACATTATTTTTTTCCTATTTTTTTGTTAATTGTTTTAATAAACATGTCCATATTTTTACGTCAAATTATTCGTCTCAATAATAGAAATCAAAAAAATTTAAAAATATAAACTAAAGTTAAAAAATTCATGCTAGATGATGAAAAGACTAAAATAATCAATCTTTTTGGGCATTTTTTGTGATCTTAGTATGAACCTTTTTTAATTTTTGTCTATATTTTTATACCTTTTTTAATTCATCTCAGCGAGGCGAATAATGTTATATAAAATTTTGACTAAAATCTGTACAATTTGAGATATATACAATCCAAAAGATCGCACCAAAAAGTCATAAAAAAAAATTAGGGAAAGGGGATTATTCAACACTACTTGATATTGAAATCGCGTACCCCCTCAGCAAATCAAGTAGTAGTGATAATAATAGAATTTCAGGCCACTTTTACTAGGATGATTAATTGGGTTGTTATACTTAACAAATAGAAATGGTACGCATGCAGACTGAAAGTTTCTAGAGAGAGAAAAATAGAGGTGTGGTTCAGAAGAAGGTAGTGCAGGGCTGCACTACATGGTCGCATGCGGCATTTCAGCCGTTCATCTTAGTACGTAATGGTGCAAATTTTATCTCGGCAATAAACTGTTCAAATCGACAAAGGTTGAGATGAAATTCGGACCATGGATTCAGGGACGGAACCAGGATTTTGTAAATGCGGGAGCTGAACAATGAAGAACAAGATTTTGAAATTTCAAGATTCGAGAATCGAATAGTTTGTTCGGTTTAGATTTTGAGGTTTTTTGGATAATGAGTGAAAAGAGCTAGAAAAAGATACGGAATATGAGATTAATAATTAAAGAAAAAAACTTATAGGAGACCATGTGCAGATAGAAAAATTGGATTTTTGGGACTCAAAATGAAAACATTCTTAAACAATTTGAATGTTGCTCAATACAAACTACAATATTTAGGTGTTTTTAACAAATAAAAAAATAACTAATATTTATTAAATCTTAAAAAAAAAAAAAAAAAACCTAAACCACGCAAGGACCGTGGCTGCCATTTGCCCTAGCCTAAACTCTCTCTCTCTGTATTTCAAAAAAAAAAAACCTCTCTCTCTCTGCAATGTCTGCATCGATGTGCACCATTGCACTACAAAGTCCCTGGTCCCAAAAGAAAGGGTTTCTCTCTCCCTTTCTTTATGGTTTTTTCATGGGAAGACTTTCTCTACTTTGCTTTTTCCCAGGTAGAGAGAGAGAGTTTCGAGATAATTAATTCTTCCTAATTTTTACAAAGGCGTAGAGATCATACAAACACAAGTGAAATGAGAGCTGAGATTCATTTGATCCAAGGACTGATATGTGCTCTCCAATTCTTTTAAGAAAACACCCACATTTTTACAAAATTACAAATATATTACAAAAATGTGATCGATTTTTTTTACCTAAATCAGATTCTATCGGAAGCATAAAAAAAAAACCCTGCTTGTGTTGGCATTTGGGTTGAGAGAGAGAGACAGACAGACAGAGAGTGAGTTTGTTTATTTCTCTCTCGACACCACTCTTTCGAATCTCCGGCAAAAATCTTTCAAATCTGGGCCAATAAAATTGGGTAGAATGTTCCTTAGCCGGCGATATCTTTCAAAACTGTCGAGTTTCGTGGACAGTAGGAGTTGGGCCAAGAAAGTTTCGTGAAAGCAAATATATTTGGAATTTTTTGGAGTTTATTGGAATTTTTTTTTGAATTTTTGGCGTCAGCAAATGGGGTCTAACAAATAAACCATATCCATTTGGAAGAAAGCCTGCAAACTGCGTGGACGGTGGGCCAAGAAAACTCCCTGAAAGCAAAGGTATTTGAAAATTTTTGGAGTTTACTGGGATTTTTTTGGATTTTCCGTCTCTGTTTTTTTGGAGTTTTGGTGTCTGAAAGCGAAGGCAATGCTTTATTGGGATCATTGTTGGCAGTTTTTGGTGTTAGAAATGATCTTGTAGCTAGCTTAAAATTTTAGTTGGGAGAGTACCGTAAGCATGGGTAATTCTCTTTCATGCCACTAAGAAAAGGATCACATATTACACACTAATGAATCGATTTAGTATTTGAGCCACTAATTAGCAAGTGCCGTAGGCACAGACAATTTCAACCGGGATGCAAAGTGCCATAGGCACGAGCAAGCACCAATTAATTAATACACTAGAGAGAATCAACTGTACTATAATGGGCCTTCATGCGAATTCAACCAAAGAATGACTCATGGTTATGTCACGGACTAGAAGATGAGTAGCGACAGGATTTAAGATGAATCTTTAATTTTTCTCTAACCTATATTGAGTTCACTCATTAGCTATGAGTACCGATATCAATAATTCGTTGATTAAATGTTTAGCCGTTTAGGCAATAACAGGCCCTGAAAATTACATTCGAACACATGTTAGGCAAGGAAAAGAAATAAAAATTAGTGGTTCAGATTTGCTAATGCACAGACTCGGAATAGAACTTCGCAGTGAATAAAATTCACAGTGGTGTTATTAATCCTTTCTTCATGTTTATTTTGCTGGGGAAAATTTTTTATGAACTCAGGGATTACCGAGGGACTGGTAGAATAATGTGGCCCCAACACAATGTTTTACCATCATGGCACATGTGAGAATTCTGCTGCTGCTTCTTTTTTTCCCCCTCGGATGGTCAAGATGTCTTACGCACATTCCTCTCCGATCCAATCAAAGGTAGGCCATCCACGCCAAAATTAGAGGATTCATAAGAGATTTTCTATTACATCCTAACCCCAAGAAATTGCCAAAGTTTCAAATTCAAGATGTCTAGATTTACAGCATCCTGTGGCTTTTGCTTTTTAGTATTGTATGGTTTCAATATACTAACATACACCCACTAATTCACTGTGAGGTCCGAGGAGGGGGGAGGAGGATTACCTTAGGAAATAAATCCTATTCATAATATTACTGAAACCAAATGAAACAAAATTGCGCCACTTTTTTCAACTTATAAGCACATACAGAATTTGGAACAAAATCGCGCCAGTTGCTTCGAACAAATTTCGAAACGAAAGAAAAATTCTACGAGATGTATCAATCCCCGAGAATCTTCTGTTTTTTTGATGTGTTCATGTATGGTCTGATGACCCATTCAGTTTGAGCTTCACTCTGATCCATCGTTCCCAGCTTGACCTGCAATGGGAAATAAATGAAACATTACAAAACCACCCAAAGACGTTCAACCAAGAAATAAACAATGGATCAGAATAAAACATGTCCAGAAAAGTTGGTTATTAACTCAAAGAGGCATCAACCACCCAAGAATCACAGAAAATAAAATCAAAGGCTCCCATAATACCACGCTTGTTTTACTAGGGATGGTGCTTGGGGTAATGGTTCAACCTCAATTGTCATGCATGACAACACTAAATGCGAATTGACAACAGAAACAGCACCAATGATGTCAACTCCAGTGCCGTTTGTGTCAAGGGCTTGGGTACTGGAAAAGGTCAAGGGTTAGTGGTAAAATAGGAATAAAGGATCATGCAAAAGATGGAGGAAAGTCCCACCTCGACATACAGTAGTCCACTACATCAGTGACTCAAGAATCAAGAATCTGTCAATCCTTTTGACAGTCTTAGGTGATAATAAGATTCGTAAAAATGTCTATGCGTGTATGACACAGGTTATGGGTAGAAGGTAAGTCCTCAATAACCAATGACTAGAAAAGGAAAATAAAATGTCCAGAATGACGTAATGAGTAATGACTATGAACAAAAACAAAAGGCTCCGTCCCTTGCTCCTCTCTATGTTGTGTGGCGTGAAAGAAATCTTTCTTATAAAACTCAACTAACAACAATAATCCAAATGTAAGAACGAATGACGAAGAAGGACCGTGAAGCCGACCCAAGTGCTTGGCACAAAAGGTTTGTTTGGTTTGCTATTTGAATTAGAAAGAGTAAAAGAAGGATGTTAAATAACTTCGGAATATCATGAAAATAGCTTTTATTTTAAACATGGAAATCTCCTCACAAACATAACATATTGGCGTGCCCTGCAAATTTAGTGCAAGTCTGCAATTACAGGGCACAATTACCTGATACAGCCGTAATTCAAATCGAGGACCAATCTCTTTCAGCTCAATTGATTTAGGCCCTCCTCGTTTCTCGTAGATATGATGCCTGGATGATAAGTCCCATATTAAAATGCAGTACAATGGCAAAGTAGATTTACCATTGGGAATAGCAAAATTCACGAGGATACATGTAACACTTTGCTAGTTTGCTTAGCAGCTTAAAACAAGATACATGTCATGCTTTCTCAAAAGAAACATGCCAAATCAGAAGGGAATGCAAAAAACTGACAGGATCGAAAAATCATAGTAATAGATGCAGACGTGCAGTCAGAAAAGGGAAGAGAAGAGGGCATCCAGAATTAAACACTAAGGTACATTTGTACCTTTTTCTTCACAGAGTTATTCCAACACCAGACATATATTTATTCATATTGTGTTAAATTTACCGGAAATGTACCTTTTTCTTCACAGGGTTACTCCAACACTAGACAAATATTTATTCATATTGTGTTAAATTTACCACATGCGCGGTAAAGATTATATAAGAGAGGGCCCCAGATATGCGAAATGTGGGGTTACCACCAGAGGTCACAATAACAATTGTAATTTAAGAAATAGAGCAAGGTCTACATAAACGATATGGACAGCTTTGTTGTATGGTGTAAACTTTTCTCAGTACATTTTCCTTGGGCATGGCTGAAGACGGAGAGAATGATTACCTTGGCACTAAATAACAAACTGTTCTGGACCTAACCCCCATTTGAGAATTCAATTAGATACTTGCCTAAGCTAGCCGCAATGAGTTGCTTTTGGAAACATGTACTGATCTTTTATGAGACAGAGATCAAATGTGTCATATCAAGAAGTAACCGCTACAAAATACAGTTTAATTCAGAAAGTCAGAAAGTTTAAAATCAAGGGTTTCAGGGAACCCGAATTTCATTTATAAGGTGGTCTTAGCAAAAGAACCCTCCCTTAAGCAAGTCTTTTCTACTTTTCTCTGCCTCCTAAACTAAATTACACCACTTTTTGAGGGTAGGACCAAAATTTTGAGCTTTTAGAATAGAACACGTTCAAGGGTCCTACCGGCTTACCCGCTTTATCATCTTAACCTGCAATATTTAAGTTCCTACCACTCAATTATCTTAGCCTTCATTCTACTATCCCCCAACAACTCCATGGAGTGGTAAGCATCATGCACAAAAAATATTCTAACAAAAATTAAAAACCATTGTAGACTATTACTTACATAGTAATCGGGAAAAGAAATACTAACAAGACCAAGTCTTACACATTAACATGATGTAGAAAAACTGTGCAGTCATGCAGATCAGAGATCCAAGAAGGACACGTTAGTGTAGTAACCAGAGGATTAGTACAGGACTAGGGAATATGACATCCATGGATGTTGCACCTCCTGCCAATTAAATAAAAAACAGAAACGTCTGCGAGAATATACAAAAGAAACAAACCTGAAAGAAATATAGTCAGCCTGATTGGCAAAGGTGATGATACGTTTTGTGTCAGGCTTCGGCACTGGAAACAGATGCTTTAAAATGTTTGCTGTCCTTTGGCCAAGCTATCACCAATCAATCCAGAAAGAGTTAGAGCAAAATAAAAACACAAATGTGGAGCCAAAATATACATACATTTAGAGCCAACACTGGCAACACATCCTGTGTATAAGTTATAACAATAAGCTCAGCAGACAAAAAGGTAATTGAAAAAAACTACCACAGGAAAAGGTGAAAAAAGAAAAGAAAAGAAAAGGGGGTTACCAGATACTAAAAAATGAAGGCAAGCATAAATAAACACCAATTACTTCTCAAAAATATTATAGCCATTAAAAGCTCAGTATGATACAGTGAAACCCACTTTTTATTCATATAAAACCTATGGTGTTCAAACATAATGGTATACAAAACATCGCAGGCGCAGAAACTCCAGTCCTCTATGCACATCAAACCACGCAACTAAAACATACACCTAATCGAAATGCATTAACTGCTGCAATAAGCTTCATTGAAATCATAAGACAATCATCTAATAGTCTGTGAACCCTCTCAGGAGAAAATCAATGTACTTCTGCCTGGGAAAACCTGTAAATTTGTACCTTGGTAGAGAAATTGTTAAGAATCAAATGTGGATAGGCCTCGGGCATTGTTCCAATGGCTTTTTTGTCCTTAATGTCGTGTCTTGTAACCTACAGGAAAGTACTAGATTAGAACATTGTAACCAAAATTCAAAAGAGAAGGTGGTTTAACAGGCACTATATGGAGTAGAAACACATACCACATTGAGTAATCCAAAGTACGCAGTTGGACCAAAAGGTAAATGGCTTATAATTATGCCATCTGGCACACCCCGATGCTCATGAACCAAAACAACATCCGTGAAGTCATGTGCACGGCAAGTTTCAATAATTTCAGAAATAACCTGCAAATAAGGGGAAAATTAGTTACATAATTTCAAGGAGCAGAGGTGCATGTTTGTAAGCTAAAAGAGTACACTTTACCTGTTTTGTCAATATATAGTTTTCAAGTACATATTATTTTCTAAATCAGATGACATGAAGTGAAGTTGTGATTCATAATTTATATGACTCACGATCCAATATTAAGGACAAGAATTTTAGTACAATTCACGTTTGACAACCATGACCATAACATAGACCTTAGACCTAAGATCACAATGGCACAGGTAAAGCTAATAGATTTTGACAAGTGATACATCACATGGAAGATGTCAGAAACTAGAAAATGGAACAATCTCTGGTGACGTCACATGATGATGTCCAAAATCACTTGAAAGAATAAGAACAGATAAATTTAGTTTTCAAGTGAAGCTTAAATGTCATTCTTGATGTCTTGTGGCACTCAAACTAATGTCTAAGTCGGACAAGCTAACAAAACAATAAAATAAGATGACAAAACAAAATGAAACACCAGGCTGAAGGCATGTACACTGAGTAACCACGCCATTGGAAATATAGAGCGTGAGAGAAAAAAATGGAACAATCATAAGCCAACCTGACCACCACGATTCATCCGTTGTGCATTAGGAAATACAATCTTCAATTCCTGCAAAAATAATTATGTGATAACCATTCAATGTTCGACAAATCAATAGCAACTAAACAGCACGTGCATGAAGCACAGAAAGGCAACAAAATTCATTGCAAAATGGACAAAATCATAACTTTTCAGACAAAAATAGACTGACCAACCTTTACGAACTGTGTAAGAGGAGCACTTGGGTTGCGGGATGTGGTGAGCAGGATTTTAGGATCTTTTTCAGATGCACTAGCATACTCATCGTCGATATTTGTCTTTGGAACTAGATTAGAGAGAAGAAGCAAGATGTTATATTGCAATGTCAAAAAAGAACTTCCACATGTAAAAAGAAAAAATTCAAACCAATAGCTAAATCACTAGAAGCAGATTATGGATGGCTAATGGATGATAGTGCGATACAAATGAGTGAGTCAGGCTCCAATGGACTTCACACAGACATCAGAATCTGTAACTTATTGCCCAATGATGTGTGCACGTTAATATTGCCTTGTGAAAGTAAAAATCCAGGGAACCAAAGTAGTGGAGCTTATGCTCAAGGGTCTAAGTTCTAAGTTCACACCACTGCCCATGCCAGTATATTCCTTTACCAGATAAGATATGGGTATGCAGGGCAAGGTGTCACCCAATGCACAAGCCGGCCAGTTTACAGCAAGGTCAGGGAGATGTAACAGATAGGCAACCTTTAACCCATTTTTCATGAAGGTTGCCCCATTTTTGGAGGTGGAGAAGCTTTTCTTGGGGACACATATCCACACCACACTACTGCAACAATAGTGCTGCCATCGTATTAGGTCACGAGTTACCGCTCCCAACAAACTCCTTCCCTTGGGTGCAAGAATCAATGACAGAACTAAAGATTAGAACTCCTATAGTTCTATGTCCTACTTTTAATAACAGAGACTTTTGTTTTCTTGTCCCACGCAAATTAAAATCTGCAAATTCAGTATTTCCTTCATTATTGAATTTTCTCAGCAAGCAAGTGAAGCCTTTAACGTAACACCCCATAAACAAATTGCATCTTCACCAATTGAAGCAAATGTGCACAACTTAAACAACGTATAAAAGAGATACATACTGGCAGTGTTTTCGTCCTCTAAGTCGATTTCTCGGCGTAGTTCGGCCTCTTCGTTTCTGAGCTCGGTAGGGATTGGTTTTCCCTCTGCAAACAGAAAACACAAGCATAAGCAATGAATCAAAATAAAGTATCCAATTAGAATACACCAATTTTCGAAAAACAATCATCTGTTTTTCAGCTGTTTGATCATGGGATAAGAGTTACCTTCGAGGGCTTCTTTGATCTTTCGCTTCTTCTCGTAGAGCAAACGCTCTTTGCCCTCCAAGCTCTTCCTGTAAATGTACTCTCTCCTCAGCCGTACGTTCCTTCGCAACATATCTACAGCTTCACAAACCCTAGCTCAGCTCCTACCTCGTGCGTATATCTATAGTATATGTATGTGGAGAGAGAGAGAGAGAGAGAGAGAGAGAGAAAGAGGTGCAAGGTCAGGTACAAGCAGGGGCTAGGGTTTACAGGTTTAACAGTGATGCCTGAAGAGAAACAAGAAACGACGGCGTAAAAGCAATTTATTAATTACAATTCACCGCAGGTCCTTACAGTTTCAGTGACCTTTCCAATTTGGACCCTCCATAGACTTTCTTTGTTCATTTTTTTTTTTTTTTGACATGATCTCATAACTAGGGAGATCCCTAACCAGCAAATCATGAAGTCTAGGCAGAATACAACCTCGTAAAGACAAAACTTTTCTACCAAGGCAGTTGAATGCTAGCCAGTGAGCCACCAAGTTTAAATCTCTAGAGCACCAAACAAAAGACCAATTTGTCAGATGTTTGAGCATCTACATTTGGTCTTTCAGAGCCCATTTAATGTTCAAATTATCAAGTAAGAAAACAACTATTTTTAGATTTTGCACTCTATTTGACCACTTTAGTAACTTCATTAGATAGAAAACCCAATCTCAATTTTAGCACTTGTGTTACGTGTGGCAATACAGAGAGAGAAGGGACCGTAGAAATTTTCAGAAACTACGGTGAGAGGAGAGTTAGAGGAATGATAAGAAAGTCCGAGGTCACCGCACCAAACCACTGCAAAAGGCCACCACATGCCATGTGGGGCCTACTTCAGGCCCAAAAATACCCATAAATTTCAACATATTTATTTACAGAATTATGTAAAAAGTCAGCTCCAATAAATATGTATGTGTTCTAAATTCATAATTTTTCTGTATTATTGTGGGGCTTGAAGTAAGCCTCACATGGCGTGCGGTGCCCTTATGTGGTGGTTTGATGCCGTTGCCCGTTTGAGGAATGATCTATGCATAGCTTTTGTTCTTTTCTCATTTCTTTACACACTAACCAGCACTATAAAAGTACCTAAAAATGTCAAATGTAGCACTTTGGCATTCTCTGCCTAACAATTCTTTCACACACAATTTTGGGTCGCACTTTTTACTTTTTTTTTTTTTTTTTGTAATATAACACACCATTAACAAAAAGAAATTTACAGAGCCAAGTGAAAATGCTCTTAGTGAGTTAAAATGGTGCTAGAGATGTCAAATGTGATACTGTTGCATTAGCTCGAGTTCCGTGGCACACCTAAATCATACACCTTAGACTAATTTTTGTTTTTTAATTATAGTATCATAAATTGAAAAAGTGAACTGTTAGGACAGCTTGAAGGCAACTTTTTATGTTCTAAGTTACATATTAGATTCATAAACACAAACAAAACTGCAGGATTATGCTAATTCAGTTCTTAAAGGGTTGTAGAAAATAGCGACTTCTAGAAACCATATTTTGTTTTTGCAAAATGGACAGAAATGAGTAGCTTCCATGTCTTTGCTTCCCAGTCATATTTGGGAATGAAACACGGCCTTTCTAAGGTAAAAGCTTGAGATGGAACTTCCGATAACGTTGCGCATAGCGAAAAAGTACACTAGTTTCGGCCAACAGTTCATTTTGGTGCTCGATTAGGCGTATGAAAGCTTTTTGCCAAAACTACGAGCGTGAATCCTTGTACCTGCTCCTCCCTTAGCCTACGACCTCTCCGGAAAAGGTCGTAATACAAATCAAAAAGTCAAGAAGACCCCGGAAACAATACGATAAGCTAATTAATGTTGTGTGCAACTCTGTGCAAAAGTACGAGTCTGTTTGGAAGATTTGCATGAACTGTTGAGAAAATATCGACCGTTCTGGAGTGGAAATAGACTAATAAGTCCTATAGCTCGAGTGCTTTTGTATTACCAAAATCTGTCTCTCCTCCGTCTTTCCTCTTCCCCTCCGTGCGAAAATGTCACTTCTTTAACCACGAGACTGGCATACCCGTTGGAACTAAGACGTTCAATACCCCTTGATTCAGGATTACATCGAGTATAATTTTTTTCGAAAAATGCAAAAAAGCTTATGCATCTGAACTACATATGCTGCAAAACATTGCATAAGGTGGAGCAACGATTCGTAACAAAAGGTTAGATGCCAAATGGAAACAATAGGACGGGCGAGCCGCATGACCATCCATTCATGCAAATCAAAAGAACAAAGCACAAAGTTAAAGGATGAAAGCCAAAAAGCAACCTGTGAGGACACTGATACTTGCAATTAAAAACCAAAAAAGAAAACCTTAGAGAAAGGAAAAACACAATAACAGTCCCTTTTGCTTTTGCTTTCCTTCTCTTTTGCTTTCTTCCTCAAATGACAAAGATTGCACCATAATAGAGGGCATGAAATTGAACATTTGGAACTGGTGAAAGAACAAGGACAGCTAAAGCAAGGCCAGCAACCACATCCATTTGTACAGAACCATCTCATTTGCATGAAAATGGGAATTTTTAGTATTTAAATCAGTATGCTAGTTTCCTGTGATCGCTACGTTTCTTTCACTCCTAATACCATAAAGAATAAATGGATTTACTCCAAGAATAATATTGTACAAATTTTTATAAAAAAAAGGAAAAGAAAAATGTTCGCCTCCTTGTTTACTTTGATACAGAACGTCTCAGAAGTAGCTGGACTGAAGCTGCAGAACCTCAAGTTGTGCTAGTACCTTAGCAGTCACCGATTTGAGTTTCGGATCACCCTTTTGAGCCAAATCAATGAGCAAAACCTGGGCAGATTCTCCAAACTCCAAGCGGTGAGCGTCCACTCTGAAAATTCTTTCCAAGATCCAGAGTGCCTTCTCCTGAGCCTTAACCGTGCCTTGTTTTAGAACTTTTATAAAGGGCTGAACACCGGATACTTTGACAATGTAATTACTTCCGTTTTCCCAAGTCTCATCTTGCAAAAGCGTTGCAAGGGCACCCAAAACGGCTTCATCTGTGTCCCCTTCATTACTCTCCAAAACTTGAACCATTTTCGGAATAGCACCTGCCTTGACCAAACAAAATGTGCGCTTTACAGAGCAGTGACAATCATGAACTTCGCAAAAGTCAACATCTGAAGGAGGGACACACAACCACCTCGTTTTGGTCTTTTTGAGAGACATTGTGTTTTGTGATAATTGAGATAGGGAGGTTGCAGCCCTAGATTTCGTGAGAAGAGACTCACTTGAGAGCAACTTCACAAGAAAAGGAATCACGCCTTGTTGGACAGAAAATGCTTGTAGTTTCTTGTCCGAAGGAACTGTAAATCGGAGAAATACACCCGCAATGCTCTCTTCTAGCAACCTCGTCGTCGGCATTAAATTTGCTGGGCTTGAACATAGTATAGACATCAGAGCGGGTAATAAGTTTGCCTTCTTAAATATGTCTGTCACTTTCTTGTCACTAACTGGAAGATTACTTAGTATCCCAACAGCAGCAGCCTTTTCCCTCTCAGATGCGCTGGATAATACGACATTTATAATAATACTGAGATTGGTTTCCGCCAACTGTTCTGTTAGCTCTTCTGATATATCTTTGGAAAGAGTGTATAGCAAATCCAAAGCACCGGTCCTGATTTTGGTGTTACTGTGGGCCAAAAATGGTAACAGAAGCTGAATAGCGCCGTTTTCCTTCATTTTCGTTCTGACTTTGGATGAACTTTTATGGGTAGCAATACTATTGAGTGCTTGTAGGAGGTGGTTTTGAACTGCTGGAGTAGAAAGGTTTAAAAGGGAAAGCATTTGATGAGCAACTTCTTGGTTAACAAGAATGGAATCAGATTCGGCTATTTTAGCAAGAATGGCGGAAGCTGGTTCTCGGAGAGTCATGAGGACGGATGTGACGGAGAAGAGGAGCTGAAGGAGAGAGGATATGATGCCGATACTGATTAAACGCTGGATTGTTTCTTTTAAGGTTGATAGGCTTTGCAATGCGCTTAGGGCCGACTGTTTTGCTTCGAGTTTTCCTCCTTGAAACATTTGGACAAGCGGTTCTATTGCACCATCTGAACCGAGGGAGGATTTTCTTTGATCTGTGAGTTCCATTCTGGAAAGTGCTGTTGCCATTAGGATCTTGCTCATGTCTGAACCTGCAAAACGTAAGATGTCACAAATTCGGTTAGACATCTCCAACAGAGATATAACTAGCTATCTTTGTGCATCTCCCAGAATTATGTGAACAAGCAAGTGGAAAGCCAAAGACCCTTCTGTCCATGGAAGCAGCTGTCCGATAGCTCCGAGGATTGACATTCCACTTGCAATGCTCCCCATTTGGTCAATGAGTAGCGTAAAAAGCACGGACACAGATATGCGACACTGACTAAAAGCATTTACATGACTACTCCTGGGTGCGTCTCCCATAGATTTACAAAACTCCAATCTAGAAGGGTTTGGATTCGTGATTAACATCATTACGATCTATAAATATCACGATCCTGTAGGTGAAACTTCATTGGTTCTATTCATTGAAAAATTCCATGAAACAAATTATTCTTCTTCTAATACTAGAAAGTGTCCATTCTATTCCACAAGAAGCACCACCAAATATTGCAACTAGCTCATTAAGGCTGTGTTTGGATCTTGAATTTGTGAAAGAAAAAAAAATAGAGAAAAGGCATTCAAACATATCGAATGGCGAAACTTCACAAAGGAAACTAGACACCAAAATATGACCAAGGATACCTTCCTTTAGGTAATGCACTAGGGGCTTGAAGTAACCAGCCTCTGCCATATGAAGCGCATTCTGTGTATTACTAGACAAAGCACTCAGCAAACTCCCTGCATCACCCGAAGCAATCGGATCATCCCCATTTAAAATGGCAACCAGCATAATTATACACCCTTGAACTCTCCCAATCCTTCTTCTAACCCCGGAAACATCCGAGAGGCTCGACAAAAGCCCCACAGCTTCCCGCTGCTCCTCCTCATGTCGCGCCAACGATTTCACCAATGTCGTCAAATACCCAGCATCTGCCATCTTCTCCTGCACCCAACAACTAGTACTGAATACCAAGTCTCAAATGCAATTCAATGAACAGGCGAAAAAATACCACGTTTTGAGAAATGATCTAAATTGACGCCTCGTAAGTAAAATACCTTGTTTCCATCGTTCTGTGAAGCAAGGCTTCTAAGAATCTGAATTATAGTCAGCCGATTATTCTGTTTACTAGTGCCCAACCGATTAAAAAGAATTGGGATTACCCCCTCTTCATTAATCCACTCGCTCGTGATCATGTGATCCCTAATCATCGAATTAAAGGTTGAAAGAGCGGACTTAAATTCGTCATCTTTTCCATACTTAATCCGCAAAACCACATCACCAATATCCAGAGTAATTCTATCCTGTCCAATTTCCTCCTCAATTTCACCATCTGTTTCCCCTGTTTGATCGGTTTCCCCTGTTTGATCTGTTTCCCCATCATTCACAAAGTCTGATTCAGGGCTCAAATCAAACCTCACGCTCATCATTTCTCTGCGCAAGGCCTCAATCTTCTCTTTACTAAGCAGCTGAACATCACGACTAGCGAAGAGCACGAGGCCTAACGACCGTCCCAGACCCTGGGCCACATCTTCGACTTGTTTCTTCGATGGGGGTTTACTGCTGCCTCTTCTCGTTGTCAAAGCCTTGGCTCGCCCAAGCTCGGTCTCGAGCGATTCAATGGCTTTTCGAATCGGAGAGGTGTCCATGAGCTTGTATTGCTTCAACTCTCTGAGAATTGGACTCAATTTTTTAGTCAAAACAGAGTATTCGATGAAGGACTCGTTTTCGGAGACTATTTCTGAGGTTACCCTTGCCGAACCTATCTCTGAAAAACTTCTAATTTCCATTTTTCGAAGCACGACTGGAGAGAGAGACTGAGAGAGAGAGTGGGAGAGATAGGGAGAGAGAGAATTCTCTCTTCTTGTAGGTGGTGGTGATTCAGACTCTACTTCTCTGCTTTATATAGTATGTGGGTATCTATGTGCATCGTCTTGTGTTCTTTGTCATTGGGTTCAACGTAAAATACAAGGTAGCAAAAGAGAGAAAACAGTATGAGAACATGAGAAGAATAAGGAATTGAAGACTTCCCTGTAGAAGAAACTTGCAGAGGACAGAGACTTCTTTTCTCCAACCAAACTATTGTTCACACAGGAAAACTTTATCTACATACATAAAATCCAGAGAGAGAGAGAGAGAGAGAGAGAGAGAGAGAAGGAGAGAGAAGGGGGTTTCTTGTATTTTAGTTGTTGTCTTCTTCTACTTGTATTTATGTGGAATTAATGACACAAGGCATAAAAGACCAAGAGAGGGAGAGTGTGATTTACTTTTGCCTGCAAAGAGTTTAGTGAGCGAAAGAAATCTATAGAGGAAAATGGAGTGTAGCAGACCTGGTGGGTAAAAGGAATATTGGAGTTTAGCAGTTTGTATGGCTTCGAAGAAAAGCATCCCCTCGTTAAGTCTCTCTCTCTCTCTCTGGAACTCTGACCAGTAAAAGAATGACGACTTCACATTCTCTCTTCAAACTTCCACTGAAGCAACGTGTGGGATAGAGGGAAGACGAGGTCAACTCCTCTCTCTCTCTCTCTCTCTGTATCTTTCTCTCTCTTGAATGTTCAAAGGTTTAAAGCTCAACGATCAGTTTCACACAACCAAAAAAAGAGGCTCAAAGATGAACCATTACCAACCATTTAATTCTGGGCTTTTTGAATGGCAGCGGCCGCTTTCGGTAGGTGCGTTTTTTAGTAGGCCAATATGTGACGTGACGATATATAACGAATTTAAAAACGTTTGATTATTCAGAATTAAAAAAACAAAAACAGATTCGTACGTTGTGTTTTATTTTATACTCGCCTCAGCCAGTCAACCACTCAACTGGAGTATTTTACTATTTTCCACTATTTAAACAAACAACGTACAAATTAATATACTAGTACATATGATGATAAAAGCATTACAGAAGTAATAAATTGCTTTTTCTTTCTCAACATCTTGAAAGTAGATATTCTACGGTTTACAATTTGAGGAATCAAAGCGTGTTCCACTATTAAAATAACTTCTTTTTATTTTCTGAATTAAAGGTGATATATTGTGAGAGAATGATCTAAATCTTAAAGCGGAAAATAAGTACTTAAAAAATAAAAATTTTAGCGAAATGGGGCCTCAGTGTCACAAAATTGATAAATTAGAGCGGAGTACACATGGAAAGTTTGGTGCACAAGGTGACGAAGGCTTTAATCGAGGATGACCTGAATGAGGCTCCAAACATTAAGGGGAAGATATTAAGGCCGCAAACCGACCGAGTTGTTTGTGAGCGGTTTGAGGCTCAACTCGTTAACGGTTGGACTCGTTTAGTTGACTAGCTGTAGCTCGGCTAGTGTACTCAATTTGAGCTTGAGCTCACTGTAGTTTGAATGAGCTGAGCTCGAACAGCCTAAAGCTCGGCTTGACTTGGCTCGTTTGCACCCCTGCTAACAATAGTTGGCCGGAAGGTACCCTGATGGTATGTTGGGTCTCTTGCCAAGCTTTTGAGGACGGATTTGTGCAGATATGGTCCAGTTTGCCTTTGGTTTATAAACTTGGGAAAGTCCACTGTATTGCCCTTGTTCCTAAGGTGAAAAAAGCCTTATACGAGTTTACGTAAACAAATTGAAGCAAATTATACAGGAGATGGCTACAACTAACAACGGGTGGTTTTTGTTAATCGAAGAGCTCATAACTACCAACATCTGTGTGGCCCTGGAGTTGGAAATTTCGCCCTCGAAGTTGACATGAGCAAGGCAGACGATAGAGTGGAGACTGTGGAGTGGGAATTACATGAAAACTGATGATTTGGTTTAGTTGAATACATTTAACGATTGATAAAATAATCGAGTGCTTGATTTCTATCTCCTAGTCATGGAGTGCTGGCAAAACTGGGATGGAGATTGATTCAAAATCACACCTCTTTTCAAGCAAAACACTTCCCTCGTTGTACTTATTCCTTGAAGCTAACCATTCTTTTCTAAGACGAGTGTCCTACGGATGAGAGGTGGTTTCGAAAGGGCTAAAATGGAGGACAGGTGATGGGAAAAATGGAGGACAGGTGATGGAGGTGGTTCAGATAAAATGGCTTTACCAGCTTAAGACATACAAATTGGTTTAGTTCCAAATTTGAGATTGAACAACATGGTTTTGAATCTCCTTGATAGTGTAAGTAGCAGGTGAAATGATAAAAGTGATTAGGCAACAATCTATCTAGAAACAAGCCGACATTATTATGGCAGTACCAGAGGGCGCAAGTGCCTAACTAGATGGAAGAAATTGAGTTTAGAATGAATGGCCAGATTCGTAACTGAATTATGACCAAAAAAGATGTCTACCATCTATGATACACAAGACAGCAGAATGACAAAACTTTTGTCTGTGTTTGGAACAAGATTTGTGGAGGGAGTTCAAAAGGAGAAGAAACGATGAAAGTACAGGAGAAATAATTCAATCTAATCACTTGCTAACCATTTCGTACACCACTTCCTTCTGTCCATGAATCCATTCACATTCATCACCCAACAACGTGTTACCGTCCCTACAACAAAATATGACCAATATAAAAAGATGCAAGAAATGACGTGGACATTAGAGGAACAAACTATAGTGCAGCAAGGATAGCAATCTTCGAAAGAGCCAGATCTATGGGTCCTATTTTGAGATAACAACACAACTCAGCCAGATACATACATGATAATTCAAGAGGGACCAACCCAATAAATTTAAGGGGGGCAGTAGCGTAGCTATAGTAGTAATCAGTAATGCAAGAATACCTCAGAAACAACTAAACACGGAAGAAAGGTGTCATAACATGCATGCTAAATATTTACCAAAAAAAACATGCATGCTAAATAAACAATTCTAGATTCCGTGAATGGTTCTAAAACTCAAATCATTATGATTGTCACGGTGTCTGTTAGAGAATACCTAGGGCATAAAGAAGTCCATAAAGTGAGTCGTCTGAAATCAAAGGATACTGTTTCTCAAAGAAAGAAAGAATTAAAAGCATACTAACTGATTAGAGCAAAATATTAGTCCTTAAAGTTAATTGCAGTGCTTTCCAAGCTAAAATGCAAATGCATAGTTATTATATACTAATGATTAGCATTAATGATTGTAAATAATGTAAGTACCTGCGAAGAAGTGTTGAGAAAAGTTCTGATTAGTAGCAGAATCTAAACTGTGGACCCTGATGAGTCACATACAATTTGAAACTTTTTTTCTAAGCCGTTGTGGAATTTATTTCCAACGAGTCTCTCACTCTATTCTAAAACTGTATTTGTTAGCTCCAGGGGACCCAAGCAGATTATTTAATATATGCTGTCATATTGTTGTCACAGTCAGCGCAGAAAACCTATTGAAAATAATGAAGATCAAACCCATTTACACTATTTTTTTTTTTATATATGATATTGCATTGTGGAATTCATTTTTTTGGCGAATCCCTCATGATATTCTAAAAGTATATTTGTCTAGCTTTAAAGGGCTCATGTGTATTATTTAATGCTTGCTATGGTCTCACAATCAGCGCCGAAAACCTATATATTGAGGAGGGGAAAGACCATAAAGATATTTCTAGTGTATAATAAAGACAATAGAGAAGGGGAAACAGACCATGTTTGCCATTCTACCACTTTTGTTGATGCGATCATCAAAGAGTGGAAAACTTGCAATCTCTAAAACAATGTGAGAAGACCATAATTGAACAAACACCTGGTAACATTTGCAATTTATCCTCGTAGCGTTTGTACCTAAGTCACATACTAAGTGTGTGTGTGAGTGTAAATGTAAGCAAGAGTGAGAGCGTGAATGCTACTTTTGAAAACATCTCAAATTACTCAAAACTTATGATATTGCCGATTTAGAGCAGGAGCACAAAACACTGATTAGGAGTGAGAGCACAGAGTGGTTATTGGGAGCAGAAGCGGATAGTCCTACCAAACGAACATGTGACATCTATTCTAATATATAAAGGGATAACCCAAGTTTGGTGTCACCTTTTGTTGAAGCTATACAGACTTTTTGGTGGACACAAAAACCCTCCAACACTACCGGTGTTTACCAAATAATATTAATTACCCAACTCAAACATAACTGCACACTCTTTCAGTTCGCAGTCTTTCATACCTACTGTCAAAGTGTCAAACCTTTCTTCTCCTCCTACGTATTCACCAAGCAAAACGACCATACCTACCACTGCATTTTATTTTTAGTTTTTGGTTGTTTTTCCTTTCATTTTTATGCAATTGAATCGTTCAATGATGATAGATGGTTTAATCGCAAATTTTCTCCAATCACTTGCACATAGGGGTGTAAACGAGCCAAGCCGAGCCGAGCCGAGCTTCGGTGAGCTCGAGCTCGGCTCGTTTACTTAACGAGCCCAAAACTCGAGCTCGAGCTTGGCTCGAGCCTTAACGAGCCGAGCCCTTAACAAGCCGAGCTTAGCCACTTACTAAACGAGCCTCTCTTAATCGAGCCGAGCCTCCCTTAACGAGCCGAGCTTTTGTCGAACGAGCCGAGCTCCACTCGGCTCGTTTAGTAAACGAGCCGAATACTCGAGCTCGAGCTCGGCTCGTTTAGTAAACGAGCCAAGCCAAACCGAGCCTTAACGAGCCGAGCCGAGCTCACGAGTAGCTCGGCTCACTTACAGCCTTACTTGCACATACATCACGTGTGCCAAGATGCTAGTATATAGAATATACATGTATACATTAGTTAAACATATTCAATATGTTGAATTTCGGATGCCTGTTGGATCACGATATAGCACGAAACTACCATAAGAGCATCTCCACCAGCCTCAAGCAATTCCTAAGCAAATTGCCTAGGAAAAGTGCCAATTTTTACTTTGTCTAGCCACCAAATAACTTTATCACCCAACAGCTCAGGCAAATGCCTATTCAAATCCCAAAACTCTCTTGGATAAAAAACCCATTTTCCCGCCAAAATACTTGTGTTCTAAAAACAACAAGGCAAACCCGGTGGATTTCGCAAATCGGAAATGGGAAAACCCCACCGGAATCAAGTCAAAAACCAAACCCACAAATTGGAAAACCCATCAAAACCACTGGTGCAAGCCAAGCACGACATCAAACCCTTACAAATTGGCATTCACTCATATTCAGACCCCCAACGGGTGAAAGGAAAAATCTCGATTCAGACATACAGTCACATAATCACATACAAATTGACATCAATACAATCACAAATTTGACTTACCCTCGCACATCCTCGCTGGAGATGCTCTAACAACAAAGATACGCGTACCAAATGGTAACAATTAAGCTTAATTTTCCGATTACAGAGCAAATGGAAATTTGAGATTCTTATGAGGATAAGTCTTATACACACTTAGGAAAAATGAATAGAAATGGTCGAATTAAAAAGTAACTAGTTGTGATGTGACTTACTCGAGGAGAGAAGGACGGAGTAGCCGCCGCCGCCGCCGTAGAGCTCCGGCGAGGTCTTCGATCGTGTCTCTGTTCGCCATTTTGACAATTATGAATGTACGATGAAGATGATCTCAAGAGAGATTTGTCAGGAATGCTTCAGTACGGCGCCGTTTTATGGTTTAACATACTTCGCAGATTCAACATGAGAAGTCCTCTCACATGCCCTCTAGACTATTAAATTGAAATTTGGAAAGATTATATTCATATTTTCAATGATCTGAATCGTTCATATTGTAGAGCTCATCGAAATTATTGATCTAGTGAAACTTAATTCAAATAAATTAGCAAAAAATATTCCATCGGAAAGAATTAGGAAGAATTTAGACTTATACTTATGGGTCTTGCCACATTGAATCAAACGCAAAATAGTAACTCGTTAAACCTACTCTCCGAAGAACGACAGACGGGAATACTCCGGTACAGCTTCGTTTTAAGATGCGAAGTCATTTCACACCATTTCTCGGCAATTAATTGGCAATTCGTGAAATCACATTCAATTTTTTAATGATCTGAATCGTTCACCTTGTATAACTCGTTGAAATCAATAACCAAGTGAAAATTGGTGCTAATAAAAAACCAATCAATATCTCATCATACCGAATTAGAAATAATTTAGACTGGTATTTACAAGTCTTGCCGCATTGAATCAAACCCAAAATAAGTCATCAGACTCATTACTAACATACACGACGTTATAAACTGATGACGACGGCGCCGGTTTCTTCATTCAAAGAAAGAATTAAAAAAATGGGTAACCATGGATACGTAACGTTTGTTTGGCCTTTCGATACCATTGCATCCTGTCATACCGGTGGAAGGGAACATCACAAATGTGTGGGTTAAATCTCGTTACGTATTGGTCCGTTTATGATTCACAGACAACTCATGGCCACTATGATGATTTTCGGCACATTTTTTTCTTCAATTTTCCTTTTGGAAATTTACGACTGCAACAATCGATTCCCGTTACATGTCGTTTGACATTCCCTATACCAATACGCCTTGATCGTTACTGTTACGTTTCCCAATTCTGTTAATTAAAACCTTGATCAGGTTAGAGGAGGACCTTTAGTGAGTGAATCATTGTGAAATTTTATTAGAATACTTCATGTTTGTATTGTGACCGCACTTTCAATGAATTGAAGAGTTAAAGGTCTGTAAATACGAATCAGGGCACCCACATTGCAACATGGTACTACGAAGTTTTGCTCCTAGTTTATTTGGCTTCATTCTAAGGTTACAAAAAATGGTTCAAATCATCATATGGTAAGTTGACATAAAAGAATCCATTTGAACAAAATTAAGTAGTCAAATACTGTTTGGTATATGCCGCTGGGGCAATGAATAATTTTCCAAACTTTTAACCGTTAAATGAAGAGGAAAAGGCATTGCAATGTTCTGTCAAGTCAGATTATTGGAGGCTGTCCAAACTGTCGGAATCCCTTTGGAAACAGAAATCTAGAGTGAAGTGGTTGAAATTGGGAGATAGAAACACCAGGTTTTTCCAAATCACAGCTAACAATCGATTCAAGAGGAACTTGGTGGGTTCAGTAAAGATGAATGGGTGCCTGCTGGTGGAACCGGATCATATCAAAGAAGCCGCTACACAATTTTTTCGGAATAATTTTAAGGAAGACAGAAGGATTAGACCACTGTTGGGGGGGGTATTTTTCCAGAATGATAGAACCAGATAATGCTTTACAACTGGAGAAACAATTTGAGGAAAAGGAAATTTTGGCAGCCCTACAAGGTTGCAGCAATCTAAAAGCGCCGGGGCCCGACGGCTTTAATTTTTCATTTGTTAAGAAAGCTTGGGAGTTCATGAAAGAGACGGTCACTCAATTCTTCACTGAGTTCCATGCCAATGGGAAGCTGACTAAAGGTATCAATTCCACTTTTGTTGCTTTGATTCCTAAAGTAGCTTGTCCGGTCTCTTTTAAAGAGTATAGACCCATAAGTATGGTGGGGTGGGTGTATAAGGTTCTATCTAAAGTTTTGGCGAATAGAATTAAAGAGCATATGCGGTCAGTCATTGGGGAGTCCCAAGCTGCTTTTGTATGCGGGAAACAAATTCTGGATGGTGTCCTTATAGCCAATGAGGCCATTCATAGTTGGAAAAATAGGGCGCACGGGGGTCTTATTTTAAAACTGGACTTTGAAAGAGCATACGATAGTGTCAATTGGGGCTTTCTAAACAACATGCTGTTGAGAATGGGATTTGGGGATAGGTGGAGAGGCTAGATTATGGAGTGTTGCTCTACGGTCTCTATGTCAATTTTGATCAATGGTTCAGCATCTCAAGAATTTTATACGCAAAAGGGATTGAGGCAAGGGGATCCTATATCTCCTTTCCTCTTTAACATTATTGTAGAAGCCCTTAATATCATGCTAGAAAGAGCAAATGAAAGGAATATCATAAAAGGAACCAAATTGGGGAGCAATGGGGTTTCATTATCTCATCTTCAATTTGCGGATGATACTATCCTCTTTTGCAACAATGACCTGGAGGAGATGGCAAACATCAAAAGAATTTTAAGGTGCTTTCAACTGATGTCTGGGTTGAGAATTAATTTCTCAAAAAGCTCTCTTTGTGGTGTGAATGTCCCACCCGAAGCCATAACTTCATTGGCTCGTATTATGGGATGTAAGGTGGAAAAATTACCAATCAAATACCTTGGCCTGCCCTTAGGTGCAAACCCAAGTAGAATCAAGACTTGGGATCCCGTAATTGAAAGGACTGAGAAGGTCTTGAGTGTTTGGAGATCACAGTGTATTTCGACAGGGGGGAGAATTACTCTTATCAATTCCCAACACTACAAACATCCCCATCTACTTTATGTCCTTATTTAAAATGCCAGTAGCAGTCGCGAGGAAATTGGAGAAATTGCAGAGACAGTTCTTTTGGGGCGACACTAGTGATAAGAAGAAGATTCATTTGGTAAAATGGGATGAGATTACAAGGAAGAAATCTGATGGTGGGTTGGGGGTAAAAAAAATGCTCCAACAAAATTTAGCACTTTTGGCCAAATGGTGGTGGAGATTTGGTAAAGATAAAGAGTCTCTCTGGGTGAAAGTCATTAAGGGTAAATACAAATTGGATGGAAATTGCTGGCTCCCTTATGGGCATGGTTCAGGCCCTACCTCCAGAATTTGGGCAGATATCTGCTCATTGGAAACTGCCTCATCTCAACTGGGGTACTCCATCCGAGAGAGCTTCAGAATACAGGTAAATGCAGGTAATGCCACTATATTTTGGGAACACGTTTGGCTGGGTGAGGTACCATTGAAAGAAGAATATCCTAGATTGTTTGCACTATCTACCCAAAAGGAGGAGTACATCAGCAATATGAGGGGAGACACTGGTGGGGGGTCATGGGAACTTATGTTCAGGAGAGATATGTTTGGGCGGGAGAAGAGAGAGATGGATAACCTGAGGCAGCGACTCCAACGGGTGACGTTAAACCAATCAAAGCCTGATGCATTAATGTGGCGTTGGACGGGGGATGGTAATTTCTCTGTGAAATCAGCTTATAGGCAACGGGAGCTGCTATCCCATGCAAGCAATGATCTCCTCGGCTCTCTTTGGAAGAACTTATGCCCTCCAAAGGTGGAAATTTTTGCTTGGTTCGCTGTCAAGGAAAAGGCTATCACCAGGTCAGAACTCCTAAGTAGAAATGTGATAAACGAGATTCAATTAGCTTTATGTCCTCTGTGTTCTTTGCATCTTGAAACTCATCAGCACTTATTTCTACATTGCCATTTCTCTTGGAGTGTTTGGTCAATAATTTTGAAGTGGTGGAATATAAAATGGGTATGCCCAATATCGGTTCCGAAATTAGCTAGTTGGTGGTTTGCAAATGGGTTCTCCAATTTGGAGAAACATATTTGGGAAGCTTGCTTCTATGCGACACTATGGTCCCTTTGGTTGGTGAGGAATGAATACATCTTCAATAACTCAACAAAACAGGCTTCGGAAGTGGGAGATATAGTTAAAACTAGGGTTGCGATGTGGATGAAGGTCAAGTTCGACATCAAAGTCTACACCGTGGAAGAGTTCAAGATCTTTCTAAATGGTATCAGAAAATTGAAGTTGTAATCTAGTATTGAGGTGTGTTATCCAACTATAGGTTGGATGTGTTGTATTTTCGTGGTGCTCCTATGCTTTATGAGCTACGTTGTTCTCCCTCGATGTAACCTTTCGAGTAATATAAAATGTTTCGTTTGCCGAGCAAAAAAAAAACTTTTAACCGTTAAAAAAAAAAAAAAGAACTTCAGTCTTCACACGTACTCCTATAATACTTTGAAGGAGAAAAATGAGATTTCAATTCCAAAATTCGAATTTCTCATGAGTAACAAAATGAAGCAAAAAGCAGTTACGCTCTGCTGTTACCAGAAGATATTGAATGCCCTCAGGTAGGGTTTAGCACAAATTTAAACTGCACGTTTATGTGAGATTAATTCTCATAGGGACGTTAAATAATTTCAAAAAAGCTAAAACCACCGACGGACTACGCTCTGCTGTTACCAGAAGATATTGAATGCCCTCAGGTAGGGTTTAGCACAAATTTAAACTGCACGTTTATGTGAGATTAATTCTCATAGGGACGTTAAATAATTTCAAAAAAGCTAAAACCACCGACGGACTACAGTGCACAGATCGTGATTTGAGCTGCTTAATAATTTTAAAATAATTTTTTAAATTGGCTATCTATAAAATTGGCTCAATACGATACGTGTAGGTGTTTGATTAATTTTTTTTTGAATTTAGATTACAGAATTTTTCGCACAAAACATTCATTCGACAAATTATTTTTTAATTATTAAACATCTCGAATTATTATTGCGGAATCCAAAGTTAGCCTCGCATGTTGATCTGTGCTCCGAATGCACATCCCGTCGGTTTCCATAGAAGGTCTGGAATAATTTCTCATAAACCCCTCATTCTCTCCCTTCCCGCCACGTCCCCCTCGAACATGGCATGTGTCACCACCTCTCTCTCTCTCTCTCTCTCACACACACACACACACACGCACGCACGCACGCACGCAATCTGCATGTATATCTCCACATGAACATTCACCGCACCGTCTCTCCGGCTGGACATGAATGCGGAGAGCCTGCTCGCATCGGCGGCCATAAACATAGGTCTGGCCTTCGTGATCCTCTCTCTCTTCTCCGTCTTCAAGAGACAGCCCTCCAACGCCGGCATCTACTACGCCCGCCGCCTCGCCCTCGGCCGCCACATCCCCTTCGACCACTCCTTCACCCTCCGCCGCTTCCTCCCCTCCGTCTCCTGGATCTCCCGCGCCATCTGCGTCACCGAAGACGAGATCCTCGAGATCAGCGGCCTCGACGGCCTCGTCTTCATTAGGCTCTTCAAATTCGGGTCAGTCCTGTCAATATTGCATATACTATATAGTCGATATTTCCACCTTAGGTCACTTTTACCTAAAGTGTCTCTACCTCTGTTCTCTTGCAATGTGCAATGTCATACAATAGTCTCTTGTGCAATCCTGCGGCTGGCATTGCACGGAACAGGCGTGCAGACACTTTTTTTAAACAAAAAAACCTTAAATATTTCAGGAACTTAAATATATGCTTTTTTGTTGAGATTGAGAAGGCTGATTAGTAGTAGTAATCACCAATGCTTTGGCTGATTCAATTTTTTGGTTGAGCGTTTTATAGTATAAGCGCAGTATCCGTACTATGTGAGGGAGCACGAAAGAATCTATTATGTTTAATGATATTTATCTCGTATTGTTGCGCAATATAACAATGTGAAAGTTGTTTTAAAAGAGAGTTAGAGTGTGAGGGGAAGTTTGGAAGATTTTTTCATTTTTTTGGTTTAGTGGAAAGCCAATAGAGGGACCGTGTCTGTGTGTCATCATGTGCTTAGTATGTATGGAGTAATATAGACAATAGATGGATGGATTAAACACATGTTTGTGGGACCAAAAGTCGAAGATTATAACTTAATGGGATATGTAATGTCATTGGATGTGATCGATTAATAATTTAGTAGTACTCGTTTTATTTTATGTGTCCACTTTTTCATTTGATGTCTTAATTATTTGTTTATTTTGGACAGGCAATGAACAAAATTTAAAGAGATTTCTATTTTCCATCTAAGAGAACATCATCGGAAAGTTTAAGTTTGTAAAATGCAGGAATTGTGTAGTCTTAATAAGTTTATACTTGTATCCCAAAGCAGACAATTGAAATGGAGGGAGAACCACACCCCATTATGTCCCTAAGTTGTATTTCTGTTCTTTTGTGGGATTTAAGAATTTGATGGAGATTTGGTCCGTAATAGTTATAACAAGTAACACATACTGGCCAAAGAAACATGCCCTAAAGAGTATTGCAGTAATTTGGTCATGTAAATCCTAGTATGTACGATGCTGGCTAACTTCTTTTTTATTCGAGAACATAGTGACCAGCCAAACATTGAAGACTGGTATAGTTGCAGTTCTACGCATTCTTGCTAACGGATGTGCATTTTCGTAGTTATCGATTTCACGTGTTGTGCTAGTTGTGTGTATTTTTGGTTTGTAGGCCAGTATAATTATCATATTTATACTATTTGTATTTAGTTTGTTTTGTTTTGCAGCATCAATTTCTTTTCCATATGCTCTCTTGTTGGATTGGTGATTCTCCTCCCACTCAATTATACCGCTCATGATGAGCCATCTAAGAGCTCGGATTCCATGTCCATGGATTCTTTCACGATATCCAATGTCGATCGAGGCTCTGACAGGTATTGTGTGAAACTCTGCACTAAAAATTGGTGTGCAGGTATTAAGCTCATATCTGTACCCACTCTGTGTTTAAGTTTCATATCCTGTACGAAAACTGAGGGCATGAGTGTAGGTCCATCCTTAGGATTTGTTTTTACTTGAGCTTACGCAAGGTGGAGGTGCTTCTGCCTCTGTCTGCCTCCTAATACCCATTCTTTTTAACTACGCTCCATAGATGTTCATACAATTCTTGTGGATATTGGGTGTGTTTGAATTAAGCCTCTCTCTATTATTCGAGATTTTAACATGACTACAAGCAAACTGACCTACAAAACAAAATTTCCTAAGCAACAGACAAGTATGAGATTTTTTACCAATGCCGCATGCGGTTTGTCAGCAAAAAGACAGTAGATTCCTTGTTTCTTGCATAGAAAGGGTTGAAGTCTTTCTAACTCTCTGTATGTAAAGCATTATCAATAGCAGTCATGAAGTTGATGATGGAAGGAGGAGTCAGGGATGCTCTCATACCAGTGGTGATGGTTCACCCTCAAATGTTTGGAGCGTAGTAACCAGCTTTAAAATCCTCTTGTGAAGCTCAAGAGTCCAATTTAAGGAAAGAAGTCCTTTTGGGTGATAAGTGTGTGTGGTATTTATTTATTAACTATTGTTGCTATTGGGAGCCTGATCTAGTACTATTTAAATATGTTGGCCTTGCATTGTTCTTTGTAAAACTTGACCATTATCCAGTTCTCATCGTAAGGACGATTCGCGAAATCTTTTGTTTTCAGGAAATTATTAGTCACATTCCATTCCTCATACTTTGCAGCTCATCTATATGAGTTTTCTCTTGAAGGGGAAGTGGCTTCTCCCGTAAGAGTAGACTTTTATTCAGCAACATATCTAGTTGTACTGCCTGGCGCGCACGCGCACACACATACATGCTCACGTTGTTTTTTATATATTTATTTGTTTAATGCATACCTACAGCTTGCACTTGTTTGTTTCTTTTCCTTTTCCTTTGTTGTGTGGATTTATGCTGTTTCATATTTGGGTAGGTCTTTTTATCATCTTCACGTTGACTACCTTTTGACTTGGTGTTTGCCCATTTGACAGGCTTTGGGTACATTTCGTATGCTTATGGTTAATATCTGTTTATGGACTGTACCTTCTCTATAAGGTAATCTTCTGAGTCATCTCTCTTCATATTCTAAAATCTGGGAAGCATTCATATTCTAAAATCTGGGAAGCATAGAGGCATGTGGTTGTTTGCTATAGCCAGACATATGAGAGTTGTAATGGTGGACTGCTGGTGAAACCATGAAGTCATCGTGGTTTTAGCCTAGAGGCTAAGGGCGGAGAGTGACTAATCCACACCTTTGAAAACTAATCTTATTAAGTTTATGATCTCAGTAATTTATCATATAAGGCATTCACTGACAAAGGAGAGAGTAATTGGCATGGGAAAGTGAGCTTGCTTGATCGTCGAGTCACTTTGATTCTTTCTGCTCTGCTTGAACTGTATTAATCTGATGCGGGGATAAGGCAGCCAGTTAGAGATTAGATTGAGATGAGCACGCAACCAAGGAAACAGCATTCTTAAGTAACTGCTCTAACATATGAGGATCATAAGTGAATATGGATAGAAGTTCGGGAATAATAGAAGCAAATCTTTAAATGAGGTTAAAATTGAGGGTTGCAATGATACCTGGTAACTGAGAAGTTGAAGGGTAATCGGACGGTGAAAACAGAGTTGATGGCTTGACGCCATCATTCTTCATTATGAATAATAAAATGGTGTTTTTTGTCTAAGATTTTATTGTTGGCTTCTAGGAAACTGCTACATGCCTTCATACAATGTGCTATTTAAAACATTCATTTGCTCAATGTGCTTACTTGGTGGAAGAAGCCAATTTATCTACTTTTGAGTTTTGAAGTATGGCGACCATCAGATATTAGTATGCTGTAAGTGAAAATCAATTGAAGGTCCTAGGTGATAGATTTATTTTTATTGTTTTAGGTTATGCTTAAGTAAAAGTATAAATGCTTCCACTAATAACTCTTCACAAATTAACCTACGTATTTTTGGATTTTGTCTTTGCTTTTCTATTTGCCCTTGATATTCAAGTAAGTTGTCATAACAGGTGACCTGCTGCACCATGTCATCTTCAGGAACATGATGATATTCTGAAGAAAAGGATTCAGCAACTCTGCAACAATAGGCATCGGCCAGACCAATTGACTGTTTTAGTTCGAGAAATCCCCCTGTGTGAGGAGCATAAGGCCCATGGGTGTTGCGTTGAGGACTTCTTCTCTAAACACCATGCATACACTTACGGGTCTTATCAAATTCTATATGATGGGAAGAATCTTGACGAGTTGTTGGTAAGGATATGACAGGATAGCACTTTGCATTTGATGCATTAGAGTTCAATTGCTTTATTATACTAGCCTGCATTGGCATCGTACAGATCCCTATGGTTTTTAATAAAATAGTATTTTTTTGTTATGCGTCCGGCCAAACTAGTGGGTGTTTTGTTTGGTTTTTATATCACCAAATCAAGACTTAGGTATAATTATTTTGCTTAATATCTTCTTCAATTTCAAAAAAGTGCTCACCTAAGTTCTGACTGCTTCTATGCTCAGAGATTGAAAGTTGGGATGAAATTAAGTGATGTAGAATTTCCTCTGATATATGTCTAACTGCAATGATGAAATAACCACTCGTGTGTCTAACTGCAATAATGTGGATTTTATATTCCCAGGGGTCAGATTAGATTTTACCTCTCTTAGGAATTCCCACGTGATCTTTGGATGACCACATAGCATTTCTCCCTTTGCTTTTTCCGGACCTTTTGACGGTGGATCAAACTTTTTCGTGGAACCTAAAGTGTTATTATGTTATTTCCTCTGATAATATCATTCTTTTGTGTTTCAGGCTTTCAGCTTCACCAGCTTGAATTGCTTGACAAATGACTTAGCTTTTGTTGCATTTAGGGGTTTTATGGCTTGGCGTTGAATATATTACTTTCGAATGCCAAATCATTTCTCCCTTCTGCCTCCTGTCACGGAATCTATTTCATGCTGTCTTGCCCTTGAAGTTGTCTGCCAAAACATTCCAGGAAAAATGGTTCTATTCTTTACATAACTAGTTAGAGCAAGTTCTTGTAGCTTTACAAAATACTAATGGTGCATTGGCATGAAGCTAGCAGGATGCTTAATTTTTGAATGCGAATGAGTAAATCTGGTGGTACATGGGATGACTCTGTTTTCATGTTATGTTTGGATGTTTTACAAGTCCTCCATTAAAAGAATTCTCTTTTGGTATTTCTCATAGAACTCTTACAGATACTTTCACATGTAGAAAGAAGCAAAACGTATATCAAGAAAGATTGAAAACTTGAGGCACCATCCTGTGGCTAAGAATCGTAATAAAGAATTCACACTTTCTGATTCAATCAGAGAAGATGCCAAAATTGCGCGGTATGGGGAAAGGCTTGATGCGCTTTGTCAGAAGATAGGCCATATACAGTGCAGAAAGTTGTTCGAAGAAAAGGTAATTTTTTCTTCGGCATTTGGTGGCATACCTTTTCATTCAGCTATCTTTTTCAAAATATATTGGGAGAGAATCATTTGTGTGGTGTTTCTGTTTTCGGTTCGGTTTTCCTTTCTTTTACTTCCCTTGCTTTTCTCTCATTATGAACGATGTTTGAATGGTCTTTACCGTTAATTGAACTGAACATGGAGCTAAAAATATGGTAGTTGTTTGATATTGTCGATTTAGCTACTCACATTGCTGGTTTGTGTCATCTTCCTCCTTTCCGTTCACCTGCTTTTGCAATTTTTCCCTCTAGCTTTCCTTTTCAAGGTTGCTGTAGTTTAAGGTGGATTTGAGTTCATAATGCGAGGATAGCTTAATTCGAGTACATACCATAAAAAAAAGCCCATGTGCTTTTGGGCGTGTGTTGTCTTCTTGATCTTGTTCTTATTGTTGTTCTGTTTCCCTTTTCCTTTTTCCTTCTCTTGGAGTGTCTGCTCTGGTGTCTAAAGTGTGGAACTGCGAGGTCGCAATCTTTTTCAAATTGAACAAGTATCACAAACAAGTAACAGAAAATTAAAGTACATTAACCAGATGCTGGGTATTCACAAACAAGGAACAGAGAAAGTACATTAACCAGATACTGAACTATTGGGTAGCATTATTCATATCTTTACTTCCGTTTAAATATCTTGAATGCATGCTGTTTCATGACATTAAAAGGGGTTAGGGTACAAGATGCAAACCGGAGACTACATGTGCCAACAACCTAGCAGGAAATAACCATGAAATGAACTGAAAGTACCTTTTGTAAATGTTATGCTTCGGCATTTGGATATGAACCTGCAGCTTTAGCTATAATCCGTCTTTATTTCTGCACTATTTCCATGTGAGGACTTGATCTGTTGGTCATTTCGGATCAAATCATCAAATCTGTCAGCACTACAATGAAATAATTGTAGTCACTAAAATTTAGTTTTCCTTTTAAAAATGCAGATAAAGACCAGAAGAATTATTTAAAAACAAGTTACCACTACCCACTTTAGTCATCTCTCATTACAGTAACCTAAAAAAGTTAGGAACGGTGGATGGGTGGGCCAGTTGGTCAGTTGTTCACTAGTCGTGTAGAACACGTATGAAGCAATAGAGACACAGGGAATGACTCCGAGAGAGGTCCATAACCTTCATGTTAAGGTTATGTTACCTTCTGTGTGCTAATCTCCATGATTTTCTTGATTTATCAGAAGTCAGTGAAGCCGTTAAGATCGCATCTTGAATAAGTGGTGGGTCTTTTTTTGAGAAGCACTTGTCAGTTAACAAGAGCCAAAGGCCTGTGTTCATAAGCCAAGAGGCCTCTGGCCCAATGGCATCAGGTGCTAGGAGAAAGGAGTGTCAGGAGTTCAACTCCTATTCCAAGGTGTTAATTTTACTATTCTAACAATACTAAATTTTGCAGATCAAACAAAAAAGAGGCCTCTGTTCATATCTTACTACCTGCTGGATTACTAGGTGATCAGCAAATGACGGTTGTGTTGAGCAGTATCCTAGTGGCATATGCTATAATCGATTGAGATTTTGGATGGTTTGGTTGTTAACAAAGTGTACTGGCAATATAGTTTTGGTGTGCGAGGGTGGTCAGGCTGCCCTGGAGGATGTGGGAAGATAGAGAGCATGGCAGGACCGGTGGATGAATGATGGAGAAAAAGTGCAGTGGTCGTAATGTTGCCTAGGGGTGATAGCAGATGCTGGATGTTTTTGGCAGCTGGTGGTGGGTGGTTTTGATCTGCTAAAGTCAGTATTGTTAAAATATTATCACCTTGGAAGAGGAGCTGAACTCCTGACCTCCTTTCAACTAACCTAAGTGCACCTCCTGCTGCCATTGGGCCAAAGGCCTCTTGGCGTGGTGGCATGATATTTATAAGTGCATTTTTTTTTATTGTTTTGACAACTGTATGATACTCAATGAAAGGGCAGTAATATACGTTTGGTTGTCCCGTACTTGATGTAACTTGTGATCCTCTTTCCAGCCGCCATCCTATGTATATTGATGAGTGTATGGGACTATATGGTGACTATCAAGTTCTTTGAACTGAAAGTTTGGGTATTTTTTGATTGGTGTGCCATTTTATTTGCAGGAGTTGCCTGTTGCTTTTGTTACATTCAGAAACCGGTGGGGTGCTGCACTAGCTGCCCAGTCTCAACAGAACTCAAATCCACTTCTATGGATCACTGAAATGGCTCCAGAACCAAGGGATGTGTTATGGAGGAACTTGGCAATTCCATATAAGCATTTGCCACTCTATAAAATTGGAGTTTATGCTGCAGCATCACTTCTTACTCTATTTTTCACCATCCCAGTTACTGCAATTCAAGGAATTGCAAAGTACGAGAGATTAAAGAAATGGTTTCCTCCAGCCATGGCGATACGGTTGATGTGAGTTGTTCTTTTTTCAATCTTTACCGCTCTCATATTCAGTGTTTATGTTTATACATCAATGGAGATTGGTTGCTTTGATTCTTATAAGCACCCTATTCTCGTCAGGGTGATACATTTTGGTAATTACTAAATGTCACTAACTTGATCTGATTTTTAATCTGACACAACAATCTCTTCCCTTCAGACCAGGCTTGGGGCCAGTTATTACAGGATATCTTCCCAGTGCCATACTCACTGGATTTATATACATAGTTCCGTTTGCCATGCTTGCAATGGCTAAACTAGCAGGTTATGTGTCAAGGAGTAAAAAGGAGATAAAAGCTTGCAACATGGTATTTTATTTCCTAGTGGGAAATGTATTCTTCTTGAGCTTGTTATCAGGGACTTTACTTGATCAAATTGGACAGTCTTTCACTCATCCTAAGGATTTTCCTAGCCGTCTTGCGAGTGCTGTCTCAGCCCAAGTACGTTTATTTACCTTCACTGGTTCACTATATTGTGTTCCTTTCCTTTAGCTATTGTTTGGATACTAGAAGTGTGATTACTTGAGATTCTCATTCCTGCTAAAGATTACAGTCATGAAACATAGCCTTGGTGCAATATTTACTGTATGTAACTCTTAAGTCTTCATAATTTTGGATGCTTTAATAAACTACTGTTGTTCTTTGATAGTTATTTCATTGTTCTCTAGATTGATTTGGGGAGAGGATAAGATATCCTATCGCCTTTTGTTTCCCTTTCAGGCGGACTTCTTTATGACTTACATCTTGACAAATGGGCTCGCTGGCTTTTCCCTGGAGATTCTTCAGCCTGGGTTACTTATTTGGGATACTTTAAAGTTGTGCACGTGCGACCGTGAAAAGGGCACCAATCTTTATCTTTATTCCCTGCCTTACTACAGATATGTCCCTTTGGTTTCTCTTTCGATACTAATTGGTATGGTGTATTCGGTCGTGGCGCCGTTGCTTCTCCCGTTACTTATTGTCTACTTCTTTCTCGGCTACGTTGTGTTTGTCAACCAGGTTAGCCTTCTTAACCATTGAATTATCTACCAAATTTGATATGCTTTGCTTCGGCCTTTCTTTATAGCTTGGTGTATTACACATGTAATGACTGCTTTTATATAGGCCAGCCCTTCAGTGTTATTATTTGAATTTTGTTTGCTGCATCAACATTGTGCTGGATTAAGTGAAATTTAACCTCAACGAAGTTGTGCTTGCTAGTTATAGTTCTATTTCTATTTTTCTCGACTCGTAAGAATGAAAATTCAGGAAGCGAAGATGTGTACGCAAAATGCTCCATTCGCTTTTGAGAACTCTCTTGCAACTGAGTTGTAATTTTATCATGATAATGAGATTGCAACTCTTTGGCAGATTGAAGATGTATACGAAACCACTTACGAGACATGTGGTCAATATTGGCCATACATCCATCGTTATATTTTTCTCGCAATCGTCCTCACGCAGATCACTATGATGGGTCTTTTTGGACTGAAGTCAAAGCCCGCTGCCTCCTTCGCTACGATACCACTCCTCTTATTCACGTTGATGTTCAATGAGTATTGCAAGATGCGTTTCAATCCAACATTTTTTAATTACCCTGTCCAGGTAAATGTAATCCTGGAATGTCTTTCTTCACCAATTGATTAGGAGGGAAACCACAAAGGTCTAACCAAGACAGGAAAGAAATTCTCTTTAGCTTTAGAAGTGTAACGTGTGGGCCCTTTATTCAGTTTGTATTTGGGAACAGCGGTTTAAATGATTCATCAAATTGCACTTCTCAGTGACATCTACAAACTTTCTGTAATAAATGTCTGTTACTTGTCAGGAGGCCAAGAGGAACGACGAACTCGATGAGAAGAGTGGTTTGGTGGAAGCTAATTACCAGAAAGCACTGGATGCATATTGCCCTCCTTGTTTGCGGCCAGTGAAATTCACCGTAGAAGAATCAAGCTCCTCACAGCCATTTATACCTATGACATGAGATCTACATTACTTTCCTCTCTTTCGGTTCTCAGTTTATGTTCGGACAGTCTGAAATTTTCCGTCCAAAAGAATATCCGTTTGCATCCTTAATGGTGTTTTGTGTGCCTTTCATGTAACAAATGACACTGTTTGATGTAGGTTAGATGAGTATGCGCTGAAGACCAGGCTTTTTTGTGATGGGAATTGGTTGTAGTGAACATAATATTTCGTATTTGATGTTTTCACAATGTACGAAAAAGGTGCTTGGTCTCAATTTTTGAGCTTGTTTTTCCGAGATTTTTTTCAATTTCTGAGAAATATAGAAAGGATGTTTTCAAATTTTGTAAATTACTCTGGTTAAATATGTAACGTTGAGTATTCTTGTTTTGATAACTCAGTGTGCCATTCTTATTTTTTGAAATAATGCTTTGTTAGAGCAAGTCCGATCCTGTCAAAACCCATACCAAAGCGAAACATTACCATTAAGAATAGCAAAGCCCTTCCGACCCTTGTGCCAAATTGAATGTCAAATTTTGGTAATGCCATTCTTGGTGCCAAATTTGGCATCCAATTTGGCAATTGCCAAACTTGTAACATCATCTAACCTGTTCAATTTGCATCGGAAATTGATATCGAATTTAATTCAGTCGAGATTGTGCCAAAAATGTCAGCAAACTGGTGCAATCGACATTGTTATTTTAGACTTTTTGACAGTGTAGCAAGCAAAAAATGACTTCGCAATGTCATTTTTGCACAACGTAATTGCTCTTACTTTAGAAACGTTGAGACGGTAGGGTTGGATTTTCTCCTCCTATAATGAATTTAACATTTTCATTTGTATTTTCCACCTAAGGTACTCATATACATTTTTTTATTTTTTGGTGAAACGGCAAAAATTTATTAAGAAACTTAATAGGATACATTAAGTGGGGGGAGAGAGGAAGGGGATCCAATCAAAAATTGGAAAATGGGCCAAGGCCTGACCACCCTTGTATGGCAAAGTTCAAAAAACAGGCCAAGTCCGAACACCTATGGGCCTAAAATGTCCAGATCAGATATTACGAACAGAATAAAAACGACTTAACTACCTAAATATGGAAATACAACTCACATCAAAGCGGGCTAGGCCCAGCCCAAAAAGGCCGAGCCTCATATACATTGACCTCGGAAGGTAGGCAGGACTCGAGAAGAATTATTACTACATATTACATGGCTTCCCTGAAACTTCTGAAATGGACTTGAAGAGAACTTAATAGAACCATAACATGGCATAACCAAAGCATAACCAAAAACCAATCAAGGCATAACCAAAAATCAATCAAGGCATAACCAACCAAGTTATGCCTTGTTATGGTTTTGGTTATGCTTATAATGGTTTTAGTTATGCTTGTAATGAATTTAGTTATACTTGTAATGGTTTTGTTATGCTAAAAGTTACGGTGTCTCCAAAATGACCGGGGACACCGAAGTCATTCCCGTTAAGTTATACCGGCACAAGCAGCTGGGCTACCCTCTACTGCTCAACACAAGACATGACAACCTCAAAAATTAAGAAAGTACCCCGAGTCATTTCAGTAGCTTAAGATCGCGCGAAACTACGGAAAATTGTCCAAGACATACATAGGAGAGAAAGGGTAGACATTCTCCAAAACCTTCAAATGTATTGTCGGTGCTGTCATGCTTTCTTAGACACTTCCGTTGAACGTGAAACATAACATTATGAGGAAAGAATTTGATTTTGAGTCCTTAACCCAAATTTACTCTCTTGACATGACAATCTACATGACGCAAAATTTGGACTGCGAATTGTACACTTAGTAATGGAAGACATTCGCCAACGAAAGCCAATTAAAAGTTCGTTTGTAATAAAAAAGAAGAAGAGATATAGATAAGAAACTTTGGACAATCATTGGACCTAAGAGGCACAGAAACTTCAAAGAAGGTGGCGTGTCCATGTCCGACACGTTTCGGACACCGACACTCTTCGGACATTCTGGAACACGGACACCCTTTTTGTTATGACACTTCTTTGATGTCCACGACTAAGAAATACTCCATATGCAATTGACACTTCTTAGACACTCGCTAATATGTGACCATCAATGATATTGAAATTTGACATTTCACTATAATATACAAACTTGGAAAAATAGTAATTCTTACTGCTAACCAAATTTGAGTTCAATTGAAAATTTGTAACTTGTAAGGATTTCTAGGGGATGCATAACCATGCCCGTGTGGTATTTTTAGAGGATTTCTTGAGTTATAACTCATTTTATCTCATCTATTATATTATTCGGGACATATGCTAATGGTACATATGTACATAAAAATATATTTCATGTATATACTTGAACATATCCCCAACGTGTCCGTGTCTAACATTTTTGAGAAATAGTCTTATCCGTGTGTCTGTGTCGTGTTGTATCTATGTCATGCGTCCATATCCGTGCTTCTTAGCATAGGACCATTAACTTTGGGATGAGACAGTAGACTAAATTAAAAGTTACACTTTAGGTGTTCATTCTTATTGAAGTGTTCTTCAATTTTTTTGGACAGCAAAAGAATAATTTTATTAATCTATGAACGAAACGCATAGAAAGACTAAAAGGAACAAGAATAAACTGGATCTAGAAAGCAATATTTGCAAGAAAGTTTCATTTCAGAGTGATGAAATTTATGTTCCTCTAAGAAAACAAGAGTGGCATATCATCCCACACCCCACAAAATGCAGTCTTCTGCTGATAAGAACTACTTAAAAAGTACTACCAACAAAGCAAAATATTGAAAAGAGAAGAGACAAAGGATCTGTGAAGGTTCAAAAGCATCCCAACTCCAAGAGACAAACTCCTCAGCCTCCGGATTCCATAAAGCTACTGTAAGGAAACTACATCTTGGCCGCATTCAAAACTTCCACCTCACTACTTGCTTCTTCAATCGGATAAATTGAAATCAGAATCAAAATCTTCATTTTCTTCATTTAAGAAAACGGCTTTGGTCTCTCCCGGTAATTTCACCTCTGCACACCTATATCACGTGTCATAATGTGGAGAACTGTAAGCAAATAGCAGTATAAATTTTGTAGTCATAAGGTAATATAACTGCTTATGTGGTTAGTAACAACGCTTATTTGCTTATTTTTTTATAAAGAAGAAAAGTTGACAATAAGCATTCACTTGACTACTTGTTAGCATATTTGCTTATTCTGTGAAATGAATTTCGTTACAAACAATAAAAGCATCTTGGCCCGGCCAAACAAGCTTATTTGCTTATTGCCGAAAAAACAACCAATAAGCAAGCTAACCAAACGGGCATACATTTCTTCCTGAAATAGTCGTAGGTTGTAGGTTTACTATCAAATGTCTAAAACAGAATACAATTACAGCCTAATTGTTTGAAAAGCTGAGATATCAGTTAGATCAAAATTTGCTAGGTTTCTGTCAGGGCTGCATCTACTTGTATAAAGGATTTATCTTCAAGGCTTCTCGCTGAATAAAATTCATCAATAGCAGTACGGAAAGAGTACACGTCCAGACAATGCAAAAAATAAACATAGTTCTCAAAATATGTTGCGGGGGTGAAGAAGACAAAGCGGACTGATCGATGTATAGTGTTGTACAGTGAAAAAGAAAAGCCAAAATAGTCGACGTATTAAAAAAAGAAGTACGTAACTGATAAACTATATAGTGAGTATATACAAAGGTTGGTTGATAAACTCATCTACTGCAAACGGCACTTCAAAGGAGATACAATACAGTTTGATGACAAAAACTCATGCACTACTTGATTCTAAATTCGAATTAAAATTGAAATGAAATAGAGCCCAAGACTATTTTGGATCAACAAATTATTGCAAATTATAAAAAAGGCATAGACAAGCTTTTCGTTTTTAGACAAGCTTTTGGCAAAAAAATTACCACCATAAGTAAGCCCCCTCAAGCCGAGCACAGGTGAAGGTAGACAAGAGTGATCTACATATTAGTCAAATTAAGATAGCAAAAGCATTAAGTTTTTGCTCATGCTTCAAAGAGAATGACTGTTGAACATTATCCCAGGAATTATTGTTACCACATATTAAGTCTACTTTAGTCCAACACATGGATGACATAGATCTTCCTACACATTTGAGTTTCTTCCTTTCAGAAGAGAAGATCCAATGAAAAATATTTGAGGCTGATCATGACAATCATGAAAGGACTCCGAAAAGAAAAGCTTACAAGCACAAGTGCATTATATATCTATAGATTCTATACATATAGATGCATATCGGTTGAGGAAACAGTAACTTGCTGAATAAAGTGCACATTTACCTTGATTTGATGTTCAAAACTGCCAGATTACCTCCACCCACTGCATCCTTGAGTGAGATGAAGCTTGGAGTATGAGCAATTGCTTCGAACTTCGATTTGATTCCGCGAAGCTTTAAAAAGTAGAAATCTTCTATTTTGGGGTCATAATAAACGACAGCATTTGCCAAACGATGAAACAATAGGATAGCTCCATTTCTCAAGTAACTCATTGGTTCATACAACCCATGAAGCCACCTCCCATGATCAGTACAAGTATCAATACAGTAATCTTTGCTCCATGATTCTTGAGTACCGTAGTCTTTCATCACCCAGATGTCCAGATACTCAAATTCAGAATTACATATGCAAAGCCATTCTCCTAGAACCCCCAAGGACACATTTCGTGACGTATCAGAGTCACTATCGTCAGAAGGAGGAGGTGGTGGAAATGATTGGAACTTTTCATTGTCAAAGTTGAAAGAAATTATATAATCAGAATTCAAGTCGCTACAAAGCCAATGAATAGCACCATTCAGATAGGTTGGGAACCCTAGATTACTCACAGAGGGTGCACAAGGTGCAATGCCAATCCTTTTCCACGACCCTGTGCCAAGTGTGTGTATCTCAGCCACCCTCCTACCATATACGCCATGGTTCCAAATAATGGGTCTACGAAGCATTTCAGATTTGGTTAGATTGAAAATTCTAATCACTTTAAACTTATTGGCCTCTAGACTGAAGCCCAAACCACAATCCATGTGAATTTCAGTACTCTTATCAGGTTGTTTAGAATCCGGAAGAACAATGTACTCACCCGTGACTGGATTACACACAGCAACAGGATCGTTCTGCAACGGGTTAGACAAACAAATCAAACCCTTGCAAGAATTGACTACGTTGAACTTGTAATCTTTGGGCCTCAATTTGACACACCGCTTTCTTTTAACACCGCCTTTGGCATCAAGGTTGACATTGGAATCACCTTCATTGAGTGTCAACAATTCAGCATCGCGCAATGGGATCTTCAACTTAGTGTTGATACCTACTTTGATATGACCATGACACAGAAAATCAGGATGGGCACATGTGCAGGGACCACATTCAATGCCATAGCAGTCTTCAAACAAGTAAAGGGTTCTGGATACGTGTGTGGGGGACAAGGTTCGAATTAGAGGATAGGCCTCTCCTCGCGCAAAATGTAGGGTTGCGAACTTTGGGTCTAAGATTAGATTGCGCCAAGTTTTACAAACGCATTTGCAAATGAGAAGTCCCTTCACAGATACTCTCAGCAGAATGTCAAAAGTGATGGGGCTTGGGAGGTCTGTAATGGAACAACCGGAGTTCTGATTTTGCAGATCATTGATTTCATCTACTTGTCTTTCACCTTCGCCGGTGTTGGAAACTGTGGGTCTTCTTCCTCTTTTCATGGATTCTCTCATTCTCTGTAAATCAACAAAAATGGGTTTGGATCTAGTATGTGTTGTAGTACTAAATGTAAAATAAATTGGTAACTACAACACAAATAAGTAACTAGGATTGGAAAAAACTACGTATTTCCATAAGTGAAGATCAGAAATCAGAAGATTACACAAATATGACTTCAAAATAAAATACTCCCTAGTCCTTTCATCCCGCAAAGATAGTCTACTACGAAAAGACGTGCTGATAAAAACTTTAAGTACTTCGGTGCATAATTTTTTTTTTTAAAAACTCCACATCCGAAAATTGCACGTCTTTTCGTAGATGACTATTTTTCGGGACAGAGGAACTAAGATAATTTGAAAGAGAACAACTCATATGCGAAATCAACACATCTCAATTGTAATCAAGTAAATCAACATTGGAAATGAGAGAGAGCACAAAATCTCAACAACAAATTATTAGAAATAACACCCCATTGATTTTCCCTGATTAAAACAAGATTAAACCTAATTTCCGGATCATGGACATCGGGGTTATAACAAAGCAACTCGTGTACACTATCAATAAGATTTGATTCTATGATAAGATCACTTCCGAAAAACATAAGGATGGGGAAGGAGTTCATCACTTCGAGGGGGATCGAACCTCCAACAAGATCACTTCGAGGTGATCCAACCTCCAAAGCCTTTAGCCAATTGACATTATCCCTGCATAATGAGCCCTACCGCATGTACTTAGTTCTATAAAGACTTCTTCGGAAAAGGAAATGCGATCAATCGACATAATTGACTGAGACAATATCCAAGCACTTACACCCAAAATCATGCACTGATGGAATTAAAGTAAAATAAGTAGGGCAACTAAATAATAATCCTGTTGTTGTAATGAGTATCGGGAATTAGAGAGAGTTACCGAGAATTGAATCGATCAGATTTGCCAAACTAAATGCAGATTCTCCACCATTAGGGCTGATTTTGCACATAATCCCGCACATGCACACATATTACAGAGAGAGAGAGAGAGAGAGAGAGAGAGAGAGAGAGAGAGAGAGAGAGAGATTGTTTCTGGGTGGAAATCGGCGAGAATGATTCGGCGGGAACTTCTATTTTACTACTAAGGTAAGGGCGTGTTTGAAAATAGAAAGGTCCATTGATTGGTTTATAGAGAAAGAGTTCGGAAAATTTAAAAACAAGTTCTAATTTCTCTTCCTTCGCCTTTTTTTTTTTTTCCCGAAGTTCCAAACAGAGCTTAAGCTTCGGTTAAAGAGGAAAAAAAAAAATGATATGTGTTACAAGCGTTCTGTTGTCAAGGTCATTTTAAGGGATCGGTTAGTTTCACTTTCACTTTCGAAATCATAGATTAGGAGATAATTCGTGACAATTTTGAATTTCGATTGTTTAGTTTGAAATCAGCTAACCAACCTTTAAACCTTATCTAAGTTTGAAATGAACTAACAAACATTTAAACCTTATCGTGGAACTTTTAAATCCATTTTACATTGAGTGCACTAGCAATGGAGTATAATGATTTCAAATATTCATCGAAAGGTTGTAAAAATAATCTAAGTTGGGGACTTGGAGCTTCTCATTATGGTAGACATAGACTCAGATACACATTATTGAATTGGTCAAGGAGAGGGAACGAAATCAATTTTTATTCATTTAAATTTACATAATCAACACATTTTCATTTTCAGAAAGAAAAAAAGATTCTCTTTTGTTTTTTTAACTTTTAGTAACACTTTTCCTTCTGTCTCTGTGAATCCCTCACCATCCAAATAATATATAGAGCCCTCCGAACTCATCCAAACCTCTGTTCTAAATGACGGCCGCCTAGGCCTTAGGCGATTGGAGGTGCCCTGCCTCCACGCCAATAGCCCTTGACGTTTGATTTGGCGCCCAGGGAGGTTTGGCGGTGTTTGGCGGCCGCCAAGGCAGCCTTGGCGGTCTTGGCGGCGGCGTCTTTGAAGGCCTTTGGCGGCCTAATATTAATATATATATATATATATATATCTATATAATATGGGAGGGTGGTTTACATTTTGAACCGTTGGATGGTACATATTTTTCACCGTTGGATTGGAAATTCTTTTAAATGCTTTTGAAGTTATCCTTTTAACCAAAACCCTTTCTTTCTTTTATTGTCAAATTTGAAATTAATCAATCTGAGTTAAATGAATCAATCTAACAAATTTTAAATGAATCCCACTCCTACCTATGGAAATCCCACTCGGTTACACCCGTGCCTAATTCTCTCTCTCACACCCGTCCCTAAAAAAAAAAAAAATATATATATATATATATATATATCTCTCTCTCTCTCTCTCTCTCTCTCTCCTTCCGTCCTTCCTTTCTACGTGCCGGTGCCTTCCATGCCTTCTCCGTCCTTTGGTACACATCTTTCGGTACACCCAAATCCTACGTTCTCCTCATTACAGTTTGAGGTGAGTTTATTTTTCTCATACTTTCCGCCTACACCGTCTATGAAGCACGGATATTCTATTTTGGCCTCTGTATCACGTATCGTATACGGATACCGACACTCTAGGATACTCTATTTTGGCCTCCGTATCACGTATCCGATATATATATATTTTTTATAAGTATCATGCTTTTAGAATTATTTTTTGGCATCCCGATACGTTTAAAAAATAAAAGTATGAAAGTATAGACCGTAAAAAAATTTTATGATAAAATCCTAAAAGTATGAGACTACACTATTTTTTGGTATCCCAATTGTTTGGTACTTTTTCGTTTTCATTGATTTTTTATTTTATTTTAGTCATAAGTTTTGAATTTTTAAAATCAAAACTAATTTTATAAATCAAATGCCGGAAATTAGTCACTAACCAAACCCTTTCTTTCTTTTATTGTCTAATATTCCGAAAATTAGTCACTAATTTCAAATTTAAATATCCTAATCCTATAACTAATGAAGTTATCCCAATCCTATAAACAACCAAAATTTGAAATGAATCAATCATGCCAATATTCCGTAATCTCTATAACTAATTAAGTTATTCTCTAAGAATGTGCTAATATTCCGGAAATTTGATACTCAGTGAGACTAATATTCCGGAAAAAAAAGTTATCCTAAATCTCTCTCTCTCTCTCTCTCTCTCTCTCTCTCTCTCTTCCTACGTTGTCGTTCATACTTTCTTTAATTGAAACAAAATTATATCCTTGAAAATTGGGATACCAAAAAATCCTTTTAAATATTTTCCACCGTTGGGATACAAAATTAAATGTATCGACCATCCAAGTGCCCTTCGACTCGGAAGTTTCTGAGATTGAAATTTAGTAAGATTTCTGAGATTGAAATATTGAAATGTTTGAATGAGATTTTTGGGTGTCATTTTTCATTCCCCATAACCATGTATGGATCCTTCAATTGTGATTTTTTTGTGATTGAATATAACAGATCCTGCAAACGCTGCTTTTGCAGATTTTTTTGATGGAGGTAATATTACATAATAATTTTGATTACTATTGAGATTGATTATTTTTTAATGAATTAGTTATTCTGAGCACTTTTATTTGATTATTGATTTGTACTTCAATATTTTTTTAAGTTGGAACAAACCCTCTAGAAGTGGTACAGCTTCCATCGACAATAGGTAGATGTCAAAATCTAAATGAATTATTGTCGAGAGTTTATCCCCAACTGGATGTGATAAATACATCAACCCCAACATTTTTAACTAAACGGACGATTCTCTCTGCTCGGAATGATGACGTGAATGCTATAAATGGAACTGCACTAAATATTTTCCCAGGAAATAGATACACTTATCTTGCTGCAGATAAAATGTCTGAGGATGACGGAATGGATAGAAGCATCAATAACCGGTATCCCAATGAGTATCTTAACTCATTAGATCCTACTATACTGGGCTACCGCCTTTTAAGCTAGAGTTGAAAGTGGGTTGTCCTATAATATTGTTAAGAAATATTGACCCAAAGGATGGACTTTGTAATGGCACAAGGATGATGGTTGTCAGGTGCGGCTTCCGTATTATTGAAGTTAAGATTTTAATAGGCGAAAAATTTGGCAAATTAGCCTTCATACCAAGAATATCTTTATCACCGTCATCTTCAGATTTTCCTTTTCATATGACAAGACGTCAATTTCCAGTTCGCTTGGCATATGCTATGACTATTAACAAATCACAAGAACAATCAGTGCAATTTGTTGGGGTTGATATGCGCACACGTGTGTTTAGTCATGGGCAACTATATGTGGCATTATCAAGGTGAGTTATAGAGTATTCTATTTTAGTTGACATATCCTCCCTTAAACAAATAACTTGGCGTACTAACTGTGCTTCTGTTGACATATCATTTTTTTCTAGGATTGGGATTGAGAAGCCTTGAAGCACAAAAGGATCAATATTCTTCAAGATTTTTAGTCTTGACATGTTTCTATGTTTTCATTTTAGAAGTCTCATCGAGGCAGGCATTTTCATTAATGCGTATCATTTTTTAGTTTTATTGGTGTTTTGGATGGTATTTTTTGATTTGATCAAGTTTTAAGCGTTCAAGTTTGTTCTATGCGTTTTTGTTGGTTCAATATTTAATTACGTGTGCTGAATGTTCAAGTCGTGCCTTCAGGCACGGGCATGCGCTAGTATAAATAATACAAGGGAGGTGAGCGAAACCCTACTACTTATTGTCTTATTCAACTTATTTGCTAGTTGCTACTATTTAATTTCATTTGGGTTTATACTTTAAAATTTGAACTTGCATTATAGATACATGGAATATAGTTTGATTGGATAATGGTTTGTTAAAAAAAAAAATGTCCACCGAATTGCTTGGCGCCGCTTAGGCGGCTTGGCGCTTGGAAGTGGGTCTCCGCCCTACTAGCGCCAAGCACCATTTAGAACATTGATCCAAACTCTTATTTTGTGGGTCCATTCCGAGTCAAAAAAAGAGATTATTGATTAACTGAATTCCGGCCATCCTACAACATCGTTAGTCTTTAGACCACATGTTTTCTTTTCTTTTTGACAGCATGTTTTCAGTGTTTCAATAACTCCAAAAACAAGCCAAAGAATCTACTTTTCTAGGGGAATAGAGTTTCTGGTGGGTTAAAGGTTCTTCCTTTTGCACTGTTTACATGCAAGTGAAAAATCATGGATCGGAGACACTTCCAACAGAAACTGATGCCACAAATATACTCGTACTGATATTCCAAACTAGACAGGAATCCCCCTAGTTAACGCTTGATGGATTGAGTTCGCAGAAAGACTCCTAAATCCATTCCGGGCGTTTTCCTCCACATGTCCTCTCCAACCCTAGATTGAACTTGTGAATCAAAAGAAACCCAACAATGCGGGCGAAAGGATGTCGTAGACCGCAAGCACCATTCAAAACTCATTCAGATATCAAAACCATAAGAAAGATATCATACATTTTGTGGTATAGAAGGGTTAGCTTATCGTCACAAAGGAAAGTATATCAGGAAGAAAAAAAAAAAAAGAGTAAGAGAAACATACATTAAACTCGTGAGGACAAATCCCTCATATTTTCGTTTCCCTTCACAGAATCCCTAACGCAAGCAGAGACCAAGAGTTAACTGGAGACGCACGAGTCAGGCATAATTACATAGATAGTTACAAACAGAAGACCGGACAACTGATCATAACCCCAAGAAGATGATAAGAAAGCCTATTCCCATAAATTATAGTAACTACTTAAATTTCATCAAGCACTTACTAAAACGCTTTTGGCTGCATCAATATTCCCATGGACACAATTATTAAGTATATCAACGTTCATCATGTTGAAACGTAATTTTGAGAAAAAAGCAAGTTGGATCTTGATGTCTTGCACTCAGTTAGGTGCCCAAAAGACATCTGGACAGCCTAGTACAATTCCCTACGCAATCTAGAAACAGTCATTCTTTTCAAAATTTGCTACCAAATGGTTCAAAATAGATTGAAACTACAGCACTGTCTTCACTTGTAACACATTGAGACCTTGATAGCCAGCAGATATACAAAGTGAACATACTCAACCCAGTTTGAAAAAATTCATGGATCACAAGAGAACTAAGGTTCGCCAGATACGTTCTTCCTTATATAAATAGCTATGATACCATATTGATCCTAGAAGATTGTAGTGCAGCAAAGAAAACAAAAAGGCAGTGATCACCAATGAAAGTATCAAAGAAAACACAAAAAGGTGTATACAGTTAGGACCCAAAAACATAAATGGACATGTTCAAATGGAGTCAATGGACAGTCAACTATCACTTCAGTTTTTGACATACTCAACTAGTCGCCCAACAATACACATGTGTACTGGGTATGATCATATTAATATGAAATATGGTGCTGCCTTGAGCACCAACTTCAGGCTCTAGTTAAGTGTATTCTTTCGATTTGGAAATGCACGTGATAGTTTGGTATTTCCAAATCACCATGTTCATTTCGAACGAGTGATCATTACTGTGTTTGACAGAATTTTAAACTGCAAATCCCAGTGGCTTTGTTGAGGCAATTACTTATGCAATTTTTTCACTTGGGCAAAGCTGGACTTGTTTGGATGTGCAGATTAAGACAAATTTTGTAGGTGTCGTTGACAACAAAAGCTTTTGGTGGACATTGGTGTGGTGGCAAGCTATGTTACATCTTCTAAGTGTATAAAGTACACATGTCTGACACTCAACACTCATACAAGAGTATGGAATAAAGTACCCATGTTGAACATTCACGGTTTTCAATTAGAAATACCATGGACCACACAAGAACTCTTATAGTTTGCATTAAATGACTTAAACACCTAGCAAGTAGCAACTATCATCTACCCCAATTGAAAACAAAACGTACCAAGGGATATGTATATTTTGGCATGCCCCAGTGTCCTTCAAATGAAAATTTCACAAATCCGACAATTTGCCACATGCCCACCCTCAACACCGCCAAAGTCTATGTTCCGTAGGTACCAGGGGATAAAAATGGGCAAGTATTAGATTGTTAAACACCAACTCATTTAAAAGCTTAAGCTCTTAAAGGGAGGGGCAACTTTATTATTTATATTCTCAACAACAAGTAATAGGGCTGCAGTACTCAGGTAACAAACAAAGTTTCTCCGCGTGCAAGATGGACTGGGTTTCAAGGTGGAGAGCACATTGGAGCTCAGTTGTGTGGCCCAAGTTCGTCAAGGGTTTCCAGACAAATGAAAACTTGCCAACCCACATTTCGGAATTGGGCTGGGTTGTTGCAGTGATGGCCACTTCTATATCATCTACAAGACTACAACCCACAGAACAGTGGAACCAATAGAAACTGGACTATTTCTCTTCTGTAGGATATGGTGAATACATGCGTTTTTGTCGGTGGATCATCTCCAAACTTGCAAGACATTTCCACGCCAACACTTTGAATAATGAATTTATGAGTTGGATTCTAAACATTAGGGCTGAATCATTAGATATGCTTAGTACACTTCCAATTAGCCTAGCGGGAAACATCACATTCCCTTACTAAAAGAAAAAAGTGCGATTTAATTTTACCCCTCTCATTAGGCACTAATCAATTATACTGATGATAATGTTAACAAGACGTTATGAAAACAATAATCACAAAAGCAAAACCAAGTAGACCATAGATGCTATCCTAAGAACGGAAGCAATAGCAAAAACGGCATAAATGTTTTAATGTAGCTTCAGAAAGAAATAGCTGAGTTAGAAAGAAAATGTATGAACCCTCAAGCACACATAATCTAAAAAAATAACACGCAATTGTACATTTACCTCTTAACACAGCAATATCATCTCCCATCACAGTACCCTTCAGTGAAATGAAACTTTGGAATACGAGTAATTGCTTCATAAAATGATTTGTACCCTTTAAACTTAAGGAATCTGAAACCTGGTTTTTTGGTGTCACGATAAAACAAAGCACTGATCAAAGAATGGAACAACAGGCTAGCTCCATTTCTCAATAAACTTATTGGTTCAAATAGGCCATAAATGCACCTTTCCCCCACTGTTTGGGTACAAAGACAAAACTCTTTGCTCCATGATCCCTGAACACCGTATTCTTTCATCACCATACCTTTGGCTGTTCAAAACCAGAACCATCATATATGCAAAGACGGCCTCTTAATTCCCCCAATGTCACTCCAAGATTCCATGATGGACTAGTGCTGGAAGGCGTAAAATGTGCTGGCGGAAGTGATTTGAATTTCTTACTGTCGAGATTGAAAGACATAATACAGGTCGAAATAATGTCTTACACGACAAAGCCAATGAAGGGAGCCATTGAGATAGGTAGGGGATCCTACCTTATGAAGGAGAGTGGAAGGTGCATTTCCAATCCTTTTCCATGATCCTATGCCAAGTGTATGTATCTCAGTCACGCTACCACTGTCCGTTCCCTTTCTAGCAAAGTGACCACAAGTCCTAATCACCTTATACTGATTAGTCTTCGGACTGAAACCCAAACCACAATGCATGGAATTCATAAGTTTCCCACTCTCATCATATTTTATGGCAGCAGGAAGGTTTATATACTCGTGCGTGATTGGATTGCATACCATAACTGGATTTGTTTCGCCAACAACAGCACAGTACTTAAATGGCAAAGACAAAAGAAGGAATCCATTCAGGAATGCGCCACATTGAGTTCATGATCTTGGGGCCTCAATTTAATACCACCTTTGGAACGAGGATTCATATTGGCATCAACAACACTTTTGATCACCAATTCCTCATTGTGCAATGGGATCTTTAACTTGGTATCAGGCTTCATTTTCACAGGGCGGCCACACATCGTATCAAAACCAGAGCAGTGTTCAGGTGGTTCAACCAAGTAAAGGGTTTGCGAAACACACGAAGGGTCTGAGGACCAAACGAGAGGAAAAGCCTCCCCTCATGCAAAGTGAAACTTAGCGAATTCCGGGCTTGATATTTGATCGCCCCAAGCATTTACATACTCATTTGCAAATAAATATTCTCTTCACGGATAACCTGGTGAGAATATCAACAGATAGAGGGCTTGGGAGGTCTGTTATGGAAATACCCAAGTTCTGATTTTGCTGATCTTCAAACTCGTTTACTTCTTCGCCGGAGGTGGAACCCTTTGGTTTCCATCTTTTTTTCATGGCTTTTCTGTACATTAAAAAAATGGGTTTGGGTCCAATGTGTAGTACAGAACAAAACATCTAGCATTACAAATGGCTTGAAAAAACTACATGATTCAATAAATTTGAGACGGATACACTTGCCTAATTTCAAAGTAACAGGGAATAAATTTAATGAAGATCAAGAACCGGTCATGTACACATTACTATGCTAGCACGCGTGTTGTGTGTGTATGAGAGAGAGAGAGAGTAGATAAATCTTGGTGGGGGATATGACGACGACTGGTGTTTGGTAGGTGCACGGTACCGGTGCTTATTAGGAACTCGCATCTGACAGACGCGAGGTTAAGCAAAACGGCGTCGGCCGGTATTGATAAAGACTTCTCATCTTGACCCTGCGAAGTCCTTGGAAACTGTAATTTGTCTAATTTTGAGCGCATCCCGATTCATCTTCATAATCTAAACTGTTCATGTTTTAGATATTGTCAAGGATTCAAATAATGTTGAAGATCGTTTGAATCAAATACTGGTTGATAAATAATCGGACAGGATCAATTTGAATTAGTTTTGGTAAAAATAGAATTGGCAACACTGTATCAAGCCCATTTGCCTGTGTTTATTAAGACCTTGCCTCTCGGACCTGCGAGGTCCCTTGAAACACAAATTGTGATCTTTTTTCAATTTATCTCCATGATCAAAATCGTTCATATTGGAGAGCTTTTCATTCAGACATATCACATTGAAGTTCATTTGAATTGATTACTGATTGAAATATTATCGAAAAAAATCAGTGTGAATTTATTTATGTGAAAATAGACTTGACCACACTGTGTCAAACCCATTTCACGCCGACGACGAAAGGACGTCCCTGACGGAGAGGTTGTCCAGCAGAAAAAGGTGAAGAATCCGAAACCATTTTAATCGTGGAATACCAACTTCTTCATCAGCAACTGGGTCACTCTTAAAATCTATCTGAATGAAGCATTCACCCCCCAAAACAAGAGGTACATTTTCTTATTCACAACCAAACTTGAGCTCTTGTTTAGTGCCTTACCAGATTCAGAAGGAACCCATTAAAAAGTGATGCATTCTAGAGAAGCCAAGGCTAAGAAAACCCTAGATGATGATGACGATGATAGGGTCAGTGCATTACCAGATGGTATTCTGTGCCACATCCTGTCTTTTCTTCCCACAAGACAAGCAGTGGCCACCGCCATTCTTTCAACCAGGTGGAAATACCTTTTCACTTCACTCCCTGATCTCGACCTCGATGATTCATTGCTTTTGCGCCCTCGAGATCGTATTGATGCTCATTGTTTCACGGATTTCGTTTATCGGTTGCTCTTACTACGAAAAACACCTCACATAAATCGGTTTTGCCTCCTTTGTTACACCCGATGTGGTACTCCCCATCTCAATACTTGGATTCGCTCCGTTGTGTGGCGCAATGTCCAAGAACTCGTTATTGCGGTTGGTGTTGAAGAGTTTGGTACGTTCCCTTCAAATGATATTTTCACCTGCAAAACACTAGTGGATTTAAGGCTCATGGGTAGATGCATCCTCCTAGTCCCGATTTCAGTTTGTTTACCCAATGTCAAGGTCCTTCATCTTTCCTGGCTCGAATTTAAGGACGATGACACGATAAGGAGGGTCTTTTCTGGGTGCCCTTTGCTTGAAGAATTGGTGTTGTCCAAATGTAGATTGGAAAGTGTTCAAACGCTTGACATTTCCAGTCCTTCACTAAAGAGATTAGAATTTTGTGGATATAGTGGTGACTATCAAATTGTGCTCAATGCCCCAGTTCTTGAATACTTAGAAGTTTCAGATTGTGTAGCTGGAGGATATTTGGTGAAGAACCTTAAGTCTCTTGTTACTGCTCGTCTGAGTGTTGGGCTAACCGAGAACCAAAAGGGAGGAGATAGCTTACGCTATGGTTGTTATGTCACAAATCTTGTTAATGTGATAAGTGGTAGTATTAAGTTTCTTCATCTATCGGGTCAAACTCTGGAGGTAAATTTTCCTGTTTGTTGTTTGCAAAGTGAATGCTTTTCTTATCTCCTTATGAATAAAAAGATGTGATATGTTTGTCCTGATGGCTTGATTTTAATTATCCTCTTGGATGAAGGCTATCGACTATTCAAATTGTTCATTGCCTGCTTTTCGTAATTTGGCCCTATTGGAGCTTGACGTGGATTTTCTCCATGGATGGAAATTATTACCGAACTTGCTACAAAGTGCACCAAACCTAGAAGTTCTTGACTTTATTCAGGTGAGTTTTGATGTCATGAACATTTTAGGAAAGGTAAAGATTCCTCAAATACCTTCTTTTGAACTCAAGGTCTTTCCCTTCTTTGTTTTTTTTCTTCCCATTTTTTGAAATTCTTTTCCCTGTGGTTTCTCCCTTCAGGGATTTCTGAATTATACTGCAGATGAGATGGAACTCCCTTATCATCTGCTAGATAGTGTACCCATATGTTTGTCTCAATGCCTTAAAAGAAATTGTGATAAGAGAATTCCGTTGGGAAGAAGTTGAAATCATGCTGGTGAAATATTTTCTTAACCATGGCAAAGTGTTGAAGAAGATCACTATTGTTACGGATATTGTGGTGCCAACAGATATTCGTAAGAGATTTCTAACCTTTCCCAACTATTCAAAGACATGTCAGATTGTGGTTGAAACATGGATGCAATTTGTTGCAAGGAAATATAGCAAACATAATTGGTGGCAGATAAGATGAGAAGAAGTAAGGAACTCCTTTATGAACTCCTCTTAATAGAATGAACTATACTCTGTCCCCTATTTGCATTTTTCATTCTGATTACTTCATCCGTATCGTTGGACCTTATTAAGAATAATGTAACTCGATTGTTTCCTACTAATTGTTGTACCTCGCAAGTCAAATTAATTGGTTGACCCACGAGCTCTTTTTCTCGGAGTAATTAACGAACTTGTCTGTTGATTTTGTGGAAATCTCCATGTTTTACTCATTTTCCTGCCCCAAAATGCTTAGTTAAATGTCTCTGTATGGAAAATATTCTGCAATGCAGAGTTTTTTAATCTGAAATATGGTGATTGTGTTCTTGCGGAATTACAAGATATTGGAAATTTTGATTTGATACACGGTTTTAAGGAGCTTCATCAAGGGCATCTCTGTAACTTCGTAGGTCTTATTTTTGTTTGCTTGAATTAGGCACTTGTTTCTGTTTCATTTTTCATACCTCAATCAATGAGAGTCGAAGTTCTTGCACGTCCATTCTAGTCTAGCCTATCGTAGTTCAACCCTGAGTGAAACCAAGTACTGAGACCCAAGGAAGCATCTAAGTCAGCTGATTGAAGCATCTAAGTCAGCTGATAGAACCCTCAGATAGCTTCATTGATAAGGAAATGTGAGTACGCAAAATAATCACCAAGAAGTAGCATCCGTTCTTAATCAAAGGACTAGAAAGTTAGAAAGGAGGTTAGCCTTCCCAGGTGCTAGCACCCCGACCACTACTACCTCTTTGATAGGTGCGTAAATACGCCTATTTACTCTCCCTAATTTAGGTTTGTTATGTCTTTTTAATGCACTACTTGGAATTTGATACTTGTTTTTCGTGTTTCAGAACCTACGGAGTTTTTGAATGGCATTTGGAGTTAAATGGATAATTTTATACGGTGCCGATCAAACTAATCAAGAGATGGGACCAAGTCTAGATGAACGAAGGAGAGAAGCACCTAATCAAATTCCTACATGATGGATATTTGGAACATAATAATGAGATGGAATAATTTCCACGTGTTGCTAGTGAAAGGCCATTTGGGTATTTGAATTATAAGAAACAAATGGGCCAACAAACCTTTGTTTGCACGTGCATATATGATGGCCCATTGAATCCCTTTTACTGGTGGAAGAGGTTTACAGCAACAACTATAAAAGGAAGCAAGGGTTCTGTTTTGAGGGATCTTTTTTTGGACGCGCATAAACAGAGAGCGAGGCTGCGATCAGGAGGCAGCACTTCGACTACGCCTCGCCTATCACGGCCGAACCGACAACAGGAGCTTTGGGTTTTATTCTTTTACCATTCATTAGAAAGCTTTCAGTTTGTTGTTCAATGGAGTTCTGTTCTTACACGAATATTTGTTCTCACTCCATGAGCGGCTAAACTATTCGGCTAGGGTAATGAGGAGGTCTCTCCAAGTAGCGTAGATTTTTAGGGTTTTATATTCAACTTGATTATGTGACTAACTTTTTATGAAGTTTTATATTTTTCCTATATTCAAATGTGTTTGTATCCATGGTTTCAAGTACTGTCATACAATGGTTTCTAATATTTCAGGATAGACTTTGAGATAGACTATTCGGCGTGAGACGGGTCGTGCCGTTGGTTAAATCCAGTGAGACGATTCGTGCCATGTTGAGATAGCTTATACGGAGTATGAATCTTGATTATCTTTTTGGGAATTATCGATAGGAATTGCTATCTTACGATGATCTGGTTGAATGTTGAATATGAACCCTAGGTTTCAAAACAATTGCGTTATAAGGGGAGACTGAATCGGAAACTCTAGTTCCTTCTCTAAGCAGTTTACAACTCCTTTAATTTGCTTTCTAGTTTAGTATTAGTTTAATCAGATCAACTCAAATCCAAACCTTTTCCTTTTAGAATTAAATCAAAAATCAATTGAATGTATTGCAACTTAGCTTTTTACTCTCCGTGGACAATCTCAAACTTAACTGCTATTCTTCGGGATAATTGTTAATTCCCTGTTTTATAAATTATATTTTTGGTGCGAAAACGACATAGCACTCCTCTATCCAAAGAATGGGCCACCCCATTTGCACTCTTTATGCACAAAAGGAAATTCACACCGATTAAAAACCCAATCACCCCTAGCAGCGAAGCCGGCAAGTCGATCGATTTGATTCGTCATTGAACCGCCACCACCATTGCCTTCCTTCATCAGAGTACCATCACCACCACCATTGTTGATTTCTATATTGGTACCTCACGAGAGCCGAGAGAAAGGAAAATAGGAGACAACATGAAGAAACTCTCAAATTTGAGATCGAGAGATAACCATATCCCTCACTGAAAAGGAGTTATTAAAAGCAAGAAAAGCCATCACTAGGGAGGAAGGAAACACCCATCAAAGTCAAAGCCCTCCCCCTCCCGCTGCCACATAAGGGTGGTGAAAACCCTAGGGCAAGGGAGAGGAAGGAAGAGAGGCGGCTAGGGTATTTAGAGGAAGATGCTCTGAGTTAGAGAGTGAAAGGCTTCCAAATTAGGCACTTGTTTCGTTCACCAAATTTCTTGTAGTATTTGATATGTGTTGATAAAATGTGCTAGCTGGATGAAAGCAAAGAACTAAAAATGGCGTAAATTTTGCTTTAGAACTGTTGGATAATGGATAACTTATAGAAGCTTAACCATTTCTTTGTTTAGAATACCTAAACATGACTATGACATATATTTATTGGTTTGGATCTACAAATAATTAATGGGCTAATAGGGTGTTAATGTAACACCCCACCTCACACGAGAAGTTTATATGAGAAATATAGGGTATATGATAACCTATGGGGACAACAACTGGCAACTTGAGCGTAAGAATTTTGGACCATGTTGTTAAGCTCCAATGAAAGAATGGGCCAGTTGTCTACATTAGGCATTTCAGTTGAAACTTGCTTCAATATCTGGTTATGAACTAGGCTATGGCTTATACTTTCTTGTATATGTTTTCAGGTGATGGGTGCTAGCTCTGGAGTTGCTGATGCCCTTTGTGGATCCCCACTCTTTTGTATCTCCCACACCATTGGAGTTTGGTTGTGTTTTTCTTTGGATGTTACTGACAGGAGTTGAATCATGTACTAGGACATTTCATCAACGTGTAAGCCTTGTACGCCTTTAATGGTGGCCTTGATCCAGTGATTTGTATTAGATCCTACATTTCTTGTGGCTTATGAATGGATGAATGCTCGTTTAAATCTTTTTATATTGCTTCTGACTTTTGCTACTGTCTGGTGGGATTTGGATTTTGACACCCTTTTTTTAATCAAGATTTTGACACCCTTATTAAGCCTTTTTGACATTAGCAGGTTTTGCTGTGGCGATATGCTTTTGGTGTTTAAAAGAGCTTAACTTATGGAACATGTCAATCTCTTTCTTGCTTAAGCAATTTGTTGGTAGTGCCAATGGAGCATTTTAATCTTCTTGCTATAGGGAAGTCTCTTCTCGTCAAATCCTTGTCAACCTTTTCAAAGAGATATAGCTGAAGAATGTCATTGTCAGAAGATTGTAAAGGAAAGAGGTAGATACAATCCAGATCTCGAAAACAGTACTTGCATGAAAGTTTCATTTCAGAGGGAGATATGAAATGGTATGTTTCTCTAAGAAAACAAGAGTGCCATATCATTCCCACACCATATAAAATATAGTCTTCTGCCGATAAGAACTACAGTACTACTTAAAAAAGTAACCAACAAAGCAAAATATTGGAAGGAGAAGAAACAAAAGGATCTGTGAAAGTTCAAAAGCATCCCAACTCCAAGAGACAACAAACTCCTCAGCCTCCGATGTAGACTAAATTGCATAAAGCTACTGCTAAGGAAACCACTTTTGGCTGCATGTTAACTAGAGACGCACGAGTCAGGCAAAATTACATAGATAGTTACAAACAGAAGACCGCACAACTGATAACCCAAAGAAGATGATAAGAAAGCCTATTCCCATAAATTATATAGTAACTACTAAAATTTCATCAAGCACTTGCTAAAAAGCTTTTGGCTGCATCAATATTCCCATGGACACCATTATTAAGTATCAGAGGATGAACCATCTAAAATCAGAACGATGTCGTAGCCAGATCTTCTTCCACCAAGAAAAGATCTTTGCTCTCTCCCGGCAAACTGAACTCTGCACACCTACATCAACATTCATTATGTAAAACGTAATTTTGCGCCAAAAGCAAGTTGGATCTTGACGTCTTGCACTCAATTAGGTGCCCAAAAGACATCTGGACAGCCTAGTGGCCAGTACATTTCCCTACGCAATCTAGAAACAGTCATTCTTTTCAAAATTTGCTACCAAATGGTTCAAAAATGATTGAAACTACAGCACACTGTCTTCTCTCGTCACTATTTAAACTGTAGTAGTGCATATGTGTGTTGTGTGAGTGAGCTCGGGCAGAGAAAGAACAACATTAGTGCAACCAGTTCCTTGTGTAGTTAGGGAGAAAAAAGGAGTGAGAATATTGGGCGAGTGTGTGAGAGAGAAAAATAAAAGTGAGCTTGGGCTAGGGTTCGGGTATTTCTCTATCTCATTGTAATTCATTCAATATTAGTGGAAAGTTAATCTCTCTCCCATGGAGCAGGCGTTGAGGCCAAAGCACGTAGTAATATTGTTTGTTCTATTGTGTGCATGTTTATCTTTTCGTTGGGCTTGCATTATGAGGGGATCGGAAATTTCCCAACAATGACTACTGTTTTCATGAAAGCTTGCTTCTTCAATTGAGAATGTCCATTTTTGGAAAAATAATTCTATACCCTGGGGTGCGCTCCACCACAACATATGGTAGAAAAGGGCTTGGGGCACCATATGGCAGTACCCTAAGGCGTAGAATAACTACTCCCACTTTTTCTTTGTGTGTGGATTTGGCCCCACGTTACTTGGAGAAAGTTAGAGGGTTGCGAACTCGCACTTGCGCCACATGTGCCTTGCTACAGGTCCTGTGACTTAGGTGGGTGTTTACAAGAAATTATTTTTACAAATTTGGAAATTCTAGCTTTTTAAAATTAGTTTGGGGTGTTTACCAAAAATTCTATTATATACTCCACCTTAATCAGTTTGGAGTAATAGATTCTTGGATTATACAAGTTTTGGAAGGTAAAAAATGAATGAAATTCTAAAAATTTCAAAGATGGATTTGGATAGCTTCTAGAGCTTTTTGGATAATATTTTAGGATTTAAGTTTAAAATTTTTGTTGTAAACAGTACTAACTTTACTGCAGCTTAATCATAGTTTCACATGGAGTATGATGAACATGTTTATCTGTTTTTACTTAAATATAGAATCAAGAATCTACAGCAGAATCTAAAGCTAAAATCTAAAATCTGCCTCCACAACTATTGCAAACACGGAATGGGGCGTGTTGCACATTTAATCATCTTTTATTGAGGTTCTCCCACCCTGCAGAAATGGAATCGCAATGAGTTTTTTTTTTTTTTAATCACAGTGGATCTCCTGTCTGTCAGCGTTTGCACGACTATCAACAATTGTGCAAAGCATCAGTGCATCACCTTGTGTGCTATTTCTTCCTCACGTTCCTGAACCCAATTCGAAAAATTCATGGATCACAAGAAAACAAAGGTTTGCCAGATACATTCTTCTCTATAAACAAAGGTTTGATCCTAGAAGATTGTAATGGGGCAAAGAAAATAAAAAGGCAGTGATCAATGATAAAAATATCAAAGAAAACAGAAAAAGGTGTATACTGTATACAGTTAGGACCCAAAAAACATGATCGGACATATTTGCACAATGTTCAAATGGAGTCAATGGAAGTTCTACTGTGCTTAATTATGCAGAGTCAACTATCACTTCAGTTTTAGACATACTCAACCAGTCAGTCGACCAACAATACACGTGTGTACAGGGTACGATGATATTAATATGAGGTATGGTGCTGCCTTGAACACCAACTTCAGGCTGTTGCTAAGTGTATTATTTCAATTTGGAAATGCATGTAATAGGCTGGTATTTCCAAATCACCATGGTCATTCCGAATGAGTGATCGCTACTGTGTTTGACAGAGTTTTAAATTGCAAATAACAGTGGTGTTGTTGAGGCAATTATTCATGCGATTTTTCCACCCGGGCAAAGCTGGACTCATCTGGATGTGCAGGTTAAGACAAATTTTGTAGGTGTAGTTAACAACAAAAGCTTTGGTGGACATTGGAGTGGCGGCAAGCTATGTTACATGGACTCTTCTAAGTGTATAATTTGCACATGTCAGGCACTCGACACTTATACAAGAGTATGGAATAAAGAACCTGTGTTGAACAATCACGATTGTGGATTAGAAATACCATGTACCATACAAGAACTCTTATAGTGTGCGATAAGACACCTAGCAAGTAGAAACTACCATCTGCCCCATTGAAAACAAGATATCCTGGCGGATATGAATATTTTGGCGTGCCCTCTGTCCTTTTCACGAATCTGACAATTTGCCACATACCCACACTCAACACCATTCAAAGTCCATGTTCAGCAGTTACCAAGGGATAGAAATGGGCAATTCATAGGGCTGCAAGTACCCAGGTAACAAACAAAGTTTCTCCGCCACTAGATGGACTGGGTTTCAGGGTGGAGAGCACATTGGAGCTCAGTTGTGTGGCCCACGTTCATCAAGGGTTTCCAGACAAATGAAAACTTGCCAACCCACATTTCGGAATTGGGCTGGGTTGTTGCAGTGATGGCCACTTCTATATCATCTACAAGACTACAACCCACAGAACAGTGGAACCAATAGAGACTGGACTATTTCTCTTCTGTAGGATATGGTGAATACATGTATTTTTGTTGGTGGATCATTTCCAAACTTGCAGGACATTTCCACGCCAACACTTTGAATAATGAATTTATGAGTTGGATTCTAAACATTTAGAGCTGAATCATTAGATATGCTAAGTACACTTCCAATTAGTCTAGTGGGAAACATCACATTCCCTTGCTAAAATAACAAAGTGGGATTTAATTTTACCCCTCTCATTAGGCAATAATCAATTATACTGATGACAATGTTACATAGATAATGTTAACAAGACGTTATGAAAACAATAATCACAAAATCAAAACCAAGTAGACCATAGATGCTATCCTAAGAATAGATTTTACCCAGAGTGTATACTCCTACTTATACCCAATGCAGTATTGCTTTGACAGAGAACATCCCATGGAATGCATACATCCCGTAATATAGATTTTTAGCATTGATGGCAGGTGCCATGGAATGACTCTTCTCCTAAGCAATAGCAAAAACGGCATAAATGTTTTTCATGTAGCTTCAGAAAGAAATAGCTGAGTTAGAAAGAAAATGTATGAACCAACAACCACACGTAATCTAAGAAATAACACTGCAATTGCACATTTACCTTGATTTGGTATTTAACACAGCAATATCATCTCCCATCACAGCATCCTTAGTGAAATGAAACTTGGAATATGAGCAATTGATTCATAAAACGATTTGTACCCTTTAAACTTCAGGAATCTGAAACCTGGTTTTTTGGCGTAAAGATAAAACAAAGCACCCCTAAAAGAATGGAACAGGATAGCTCCGTTTCTCAATAAACTTATTGGTTCAAAATATAGGCCATAAATGCACCTTCCCCCCACAGTTTGGGTACTAAGACAAAACTCTTTGCTCCATGATCCCTGAACATCGTATTCTTTCATCACCCATACCTTTGGCTGTTCAAAACAAGAACCATCATATATGCAAAGACAGCCTCTTAATTCCCCCAATGCCACTCCAAGATTCCATGATGGACTGGCGGTAGAAGGTGTAAAAGGTGGTGGCGGAAGAGATTGGAATTTCTCATTGTCGAGATCGAATGACATAATAGAGGTTGAAATAATGTCTTCACAACAAAGCCAATGAAGGGAGCCATTGAGATAGGTAGGGGATCCTACCTTATGAAGGAGAGTGGAAGGTGCATTTCCAATCCTTTTCCATGATCCTGTGCCAAGTATACGTATCTCAGTCACGCTACCACTGTCCGTTCCCTTTCTAGCAAGGTGACCACAAGTCCTAATCACCTTATACTGATTAGTCTTTGGACTGAAGCCCAAACCACAATGCATGGCATTCATATGTTTCCCACTCTCATCATATTTTATGGCAGCAGGAAGGTTTATATACTCGCACGTGATTGGATTGCATACCATAACTGGATTTGTTTCGCCAACAACAGCACCGTACTTAAATGGTTCAGACAAAAGAAGAAATCCATCGCAGGAATGCACCACATTGAGTTCATGATCTTGGGGCCTCAATTTAATACCACCTTTGGAACGAGGATTCATATTGACATCACCAACACTTTTGATCACCAGTTCCTCATTGTGCAATGGAATCTTTAACTTGGTATCAAGCTTCATTTTAAAGGGCTGCCACACATCGTGTCAAAACCAGAGCAGTGTTCAGGTGTTTCAACCAAGTAAAGGGTTCGCGAAACACGAGAAGGGTCTAAGGATCGAACGAGAGGAAAAGCCTCTCCTCGCGCAAAGTGAAGCTTAGCGAAATCCGGGCTTGATATTAGATCGCGCCAAGTTTTACATACGCGTTTGCAAATAAATATTCTCTTCACGGATAACCTGGCGAGAATATCAACAGAGATCGGGCTTGGGAGGTCTGTTATGGAAATACCCAAGTTCTGATTTTGCTGATCGTCGAACTCGTTTACTTCTTCGCCGGAGGTGGAACCCTTTCGTTTCCTTCCTCTTTTCATGGCTTTTCTGTACATTTAAAAAGTGGGTTTGGGTCCAATGTGTAGTACAGAGCAAAACATCTAGAAATACAAATGGCTTGAAAAAACGACATGATTCAATAAATTTGAAACGGATACGCTTGCCTAATTTCAAAGTAACAGGGAATAAATTTAATGAAGATCAAGAACCGGTCATGTACACATTACTGTGCTTGCACACGTGTGTGTATGAGAGAGAGAGAGAGAGAGAGAGTTACCAGGAAAAAATTGACCGCGCTTGCAGGAGCAGACACCTTGTACAGAGAGAGAGAGTAGATAAATCTTGGTGGTGGGGAAATGGGGACGACGATTGGTGTTCGGTAACTGCATCGTACATTCGTACTGGTACTCATTAGGAACTCGCATCTGAGAGACGCGAGGTTTAGCAAAACGGCGTCGGCCCATATTTATAAAGACTTCTCACCTTGACCCTGCGAAGTCCTGGGAAACTGTAATTTGTCTAATTTTGAGCGCATCCCGATTCATCTCCATAATCTAAACTGTTCCTATTTTAGATATTCTCATGGAATCAAATCATGTTGAAGACCGTTTGAATCAAATACTGATTGGTATATAATCGGATAAGATCAGTGTGAATTAGTTTTTGTGAAAATAGAATTGGCAACACTGTATCAAGCCCATTTACCCGTGTTTGTTAAGACCTTGCATCTCGGACCTGCGAGGTCCCTTGAAACACAAATTGTGATCTTGTTTCGATTTGTCTCCATGATCGAAATCGTTCATGTTGCAGAGCTCTTCATTCAGACATATCACATTGAAGTTCAATTGAATTGATTACTGATTGACATATTATCGGAGATAATCAGTGTGAATTTATTTCTGTGAAAATAGACTTAGCTACACTGTATCAAATCCATTTTGTCGAAGTAAATTCACACAGACGACGAAGGGAGGTCTCCGCCGGAGAGGCTGTTCAGCAGAAAAAGGTAAAGAAATTTCTCTCTCTCTCTCTCTCTCCCCTCCAGAAACCCCCGAGAATATGAATATCCAGAAACATTGTAATGGTGGGAAACCAGCTTCATCATCGGCAACTGGGTCACTCTTCAAATCCATTTGAATGAAGAATTCACCCCCCAAAAACAAGAGGTACGTTTTCTTTCCCTCAACAGCTTATTTTCTCAACAACTTTCTGCCCATCCAAACTTGACATCTTGTTAGTGCCTTACCAGATTCAGAAGAAACCCATTTAAAAGTGATGGATTATAGAGAAGCCAAGGCTAAGAAAACCCTTAGATGATGATGGTGGAGGTGATGATAGGATCAGTGCATTACCAGATGGTCTTCTGTGCCACATCCTGTCTTTTCTTCACACAAGTCAAGCAGTGGCCACCGCCATTCTTTCAACCAGGTGGAAATACCTTTTCACTTCACTCACTGATCTCGATGTCGATGAGTCATTGCTTTTGTGCCCTGGAGATCGTATCGATGCTCAGTGTTTCACGAATTTTCATTTATCGGTTGCTCTTACTACAAAAAACACCTCACATAAATCGGTTTGTCCTCACTTGCTACACACGATGGGGTAATCCCCATCTCAATCCTTGGATTAGCTCCGTTGTGTGGTGCAATGTCCAAGAACTCAACATTGCTGTTTATGTCAAAGAGTTTGGTATGGTCTCTTCAAATGATATTTTCACCTGCAAAACACTAGTGAATTTAAGGCTCAGGGGTGAATACATCCTCCTAGACCCAATTTCGGTTTGTTTACTCAATGTCAAGGTCCTTCATCTTTCCTGGCTCAAATTTAAGGACGATGACACGATCAGGAGGGTCTTTTCTGGGCGCCCTTTGCTTGAAGAATTGGTGTTGTCTAAATGCAGATTGGAAAGTGTTCAAACGCTTGACATTTCCAGACTTCCAGTCCTTCACTAAAGAGATTAGAATTTTGCGGATAGGGTGGTGACTATCAAATTGTTCTCAATGCCCCAGTTCTTGAATACCTAGAAGTTTCAGATTGTGTAGCTGAGAGGGTATTTGGTGAAGGAACTTAAGTCTCTTGTTACTGCTCGTCTGAGTGTTGGGCTTACCGAGAACCAAAGGGGAGGAGATAGCTTACGCTATGGGAGTTATGTCACAAATCTTGTTAATGTGATAAGTGGTAGTATCAAGTTTCTTCGTCTATCGGGTCAAACTCTGGAGGCAAATTTCCTGTTTGTTGTTTGTAAAGTGAATGCTTTTCTTATCTCCTTGTGAATAAAAAGATGTGATATGTTTGTCCTCAAGGCTTGATTGTAATTATCCTCTTGGATGAGGGCTATCGACTATTCAAATTGTTCGTTGCCAGTTTTTTGCAATTTGACCCTGTTGGAGCTCGACGTGGATTTTCTCCAGGGATGGGAATTATTACCAAACTTACTACGAAGTGCACCAAACCTAGAAGTTCTTGACTTTATTCAGGTGAGTTTTGATGTCATGAACATTTTAGGAAAGGTAAGATTCTTCAAATACCTTCTTTTGAACTCAAGATCTTTCCCTTCTTTGTTTTTTTCCTTCCCATTTTTTATTTTTCCTGTGTTTTATCCCTTTAGGGGTTTCTGAATTACACTGCAGATGAGGTGGAACTCCCTTATCTTCTGCTAGAGAGGGTACCCATATTGTCTCAATGCCGTAAAAAGAATAAGAGAATTCCATTGGGAAGAACTTGAAATCGAGCTGGTGAAATATTTTCTTAACTGTGGCAAAGTGTTGAAGAAGTTCACTATTGTTTTGGATATCTTGGTGCCGACAGATATTCATTCGCAAGAGATTCCTAACCTTCCCCAACAAGTCAAAGACATGTCAGATTGTGGTTGAATGATTGAGGCAATTTGTTGCAAAACGGCGTCGGCCCATATTCATAAAGACTTCTCACATTGACCCTGTGAAGTCCTTGGAAACCGTAATTTGTCTAATTTTGAGCGCATCCCGATTCATCTTCATAATCTAAACTGTTCATGTTTTAGATATTCTCATGGAATCAAATCATGTTGAAGACCGTTTGAATCAAATACTGATTGATTTATAATCGAATAGGATCAGTGTGAATTAGTTTTTGTGAAAATAGAATTGGCAACACTGTGTCAAGCACATTTGCCCGTGTTTATTAAGACCTTGCATCTCGGACCCTGCGAGGTCCCTTGGAACGCAAATTGTGATCTTGTTCCTATTTATCTCCATGATCAAAATCGTTCATGTTGCATAGCTTTTCATTCAGACATACCATGTTGAAGTACATTTGAATTGATTACTGATTGTCATATTATCGGAGACAATCAGTATGAATTTGTTTATGTGAAAATAGACTTAGTTACCTGTATTGATTAATACCATCTGCAATTCTCATTACGTTCAACATCTACTTTTTACGATTTAATTATTAATTTTAATCTTGACTCCCTGCAAATTGTTTTGTTTACATTTTTCCGTGTACCGAGCGGGATCAACACTACTAGTAATAACAGTGGGAATGTAATGCTCTTTTCGAGCCATTTCGCTTCCTGCTGCAAAAAAAAAAAATTCCATACATATCTTTCAAGATAAAAAGTTTCTCGCTAGGGTCAAATATCAAGTCCCAATCCTCAAACCACACACATTGGATTTACATAGAACAGTTCAGGCATATGGATACACGACGATACTAAGCAGTAAGCAATGATAAAAATAGATACCCGCACATAATAATAATAGTAATAATAATAATAATGAGACATCCGAATTTCCAAGGCAAATGCATTCCATGCTTCAGCTTATATTCAGGTGAGGACAGATCGAGAGCCCTTCTAATGCTTGACTTGTCCCTCTTGATCTGCATCAACTTATCGTACACACACCACGGAAAGCTAATGAAATGATCCCGTTTCATTCCCGGATTGTAGCAACCCCAATAACTATGATGATAGGTCACATGGTACCAAGCCGAGGCTTTGGCATATACATCAGCATTGTCACCATCGTTGAACCACGTCCGAGCTTCTTTCCTCAAGCACTTAACCGCCAATGCAACGTCTTCTGCATCTCTTCTGCGGACGAAAGATTTTGACATTTTCATGATACTGCCGCTAAGTATTTCAGCTTCAGTTTTGATCCCATAGTAATCCATCAAGTTTCCCAATTTGTAATCATATTCAGTTTTGCAATCAAAAGCTTGGTCTAAGTAATCCTGGAAACCTTCCACTTCCATATCGAGGTCATACGAGTCCCTTGAAACGTCCCAGGTGAAGGATTTGATGGAGGGTGGTGCAATGTCTTTCGCTGCTCGGAAAAGCTTCCCAATCACACGCTCCGATATATAGGAAGTTTTGTCTGGCTTTTCCATGAAATCTGGATACTCTTGGACCCGTAGATCTCGCGGTATCTCGGCGGGGACTCCGGTCTTTGGGAAATCAACTGCAATGGAGTATAGCTTCGCGAGCTTTAAACAAGGATCGCTCATTGCTTTATCAGGTTCCCTGTCAGCAAAAACAATATGGGCATGCGCAATGATTCCCAAGCTGTCATTCGCTATGTAGTCGGTAAAATACTCTTCAACTTCCTGCAGTGCAAATGCAAGTAACAAAAAAGTAATCGGTTGGATAAAACAAGGAAACAGTTATTGTGAATGTGAAGGATGGTGAACAGTTACAAGAACAGATTTTTTCATTTGATCAGACAAGAACAGAACATGATTTGCATGAATTCACAGGAAACATGGTTTATGCAGTGGTTACTAGTTCTGGCATATTGTCGATTTGACTTGTTTATTCCCAGTCATTTTTCTCGGCTTGGAAATTTAGTATAGAAACGCTATTCAGCATTATATATATATATATATATATATATATCAAAGGGAATGACTTCGGTGTCCCCGGTCATTTTGGGGATACCGTAACTTTTGGCATAACAAAACCATTATGAGTATAACCAAAACCCATTACAAGCATAACAAAACCATAACTTGGCATAACTTGTTTGTTATGCCTTTGATGGATTTGGTTATGCCTTGGTTGGTTTTGTGGATATTCCTTAGTTATGTCTTGTTTGGATTTTGTTATGCTTGTAATGGGTTTTGGTTATACTCATACTGGTAAAGTTATACAAAAAATTATGGTGTCCTCAAAATGACCGAGAACACCATAACATGCCTAGGTTCTACTAATTAAAGTTTGAAGTTCTATTTTGAAGTCAAAAAACCTGAGATAAGTTTGGTCGAACAGACAGTATCCTCTAGAAAACGAGTAGCCTCTCAGGGCAACAGAATCAGTTCATAGTGTTTACAAATTACTGCAGCTATTTTGAGTTCCAAAGGATATTCTACCTTAATTTGTAACCACCGTTATGCCTAAAGAAGTAAAATAATTGCAAATATGAAATTTGGCTGGTCCCGTTGTTCTCGGGATGGAATTCGAGGATGCACTAAACTTAAAAATCATCCACCTTCCAATAGGAAAGCAAGCCTCACCATCTTACAGAAATTACGTATTGCTCCTAACCCAATCCTGACTGTTGAAATTCTCCCACATCACTTCCAAAGTCACCAAAGCTTGATTAATTACTTAATACACTCATACTCCACGGGCTACTCCAATCATTCGACAATTGGTTCAGTTGCATTCCCCAAAGATACACTGGTTAAATCATAAATGTCCATAACTTATTTGCTTGAAGGGATATAGCAAGTTAAACGAAAATGACAGGAACTAAAGAATAAATTTAGCTTCTCTACTATTCCCAGAATCCCAGCCCCTTTTCCTTTCCCTTTGTAAATCCCTCCACAATTCCATGATCAAAACATCTTACTGCTTGATAATATTCTATTGTAGCGCCAAATCTCTGAGCTGTTTACATCTCAGATAACAAAGAATATGCAGACAACCCTCTAGGGTTATTCCAAGCGTCCAGGTTTTATGACTCCTTACCTCAAGGAAAAATGACAATTAGGATCTTATGCATGATTATGTTAATCACATTTATGTACGCTCATAATACTATAGACACCACAGTCCTAACAGCCGTCTCATATCTCCCTCCAGCCAGAAAAAGCAAGAAAATGATGTCCAGAACAGAGAAAAGTTCCTTCAGGTAAACGTCACTTATCTTTAATTATGCATATATTACAAATACAGAACCTTTAACACCCATGCCATGAGTGAAATGGGGTGCCCTAAACCCAAATATGCAAATTGTATGACTGGATGAAAGTACATTTGAGAAGTGTGGCAACATATTGTACTGTGCATCCTCTGATTGTTCGTGTTCCTTCACTGAATTATCTTCACAAACACAGAAACACAATTCACCATACGAATATGTGACAAGAAATACCTCCATTGAAACATCATGATCCAACAGCTTAGTTCGTGCAGGTGTGTAGTCCATAGGTGGGATTTGCTTTGGTGGGATCAGATCCTGGTCCCAACAAACAAAATAACGGTCCCCATCTAAATCGCCCCCTGAACATTCATTGGGATGGGGTCTGCAATTTGATCAACTAAAGTTAGGAACAATTAACAAGGAAGTAATCTAGTACAAATTAAACAGATATTTGGGCGAAGTATCAAGCAAAAAATAAGTGAACGATGCATGGGGCAAGATGTGAAGTGCATTTGAAAGAAAGAGAGGACAACAATGACATGCTATACTGCCAGTCACATCTCCCCGGTAGAGAAAGTTCTCGGCTCTAGGTAACAAAAAAAATATCTGGGTTTCATTCCGAAGCCTTACATTCCTTCCTAGTTAAAATTCTTTTAAGGCAAGAGCTAGCAGCAAACCAAAGTAGTATTACTTTCCAGGACGGGCCTGCATAAACTGGTTTCAGGATATATTATATTCGTTTTATGAGAGATCTAACGTTTGTATGTGGACTAATCAAATGGTATAAGTACTATAACACCATGAGATACGTGGCTGACAAGTGTCGTCGAACATTCACCAAGCCAACATATTTGGTAATTCAAGGTATGCTGAAGACCGAAAACTATACATGAAGTGCTGTGAGGCACATTGCCAACATCAATTTTATCATATTTTCTTCGTTAACAAGGTACTCTCAAAAGTGAGTATCATGCCCCAGAGTCCTTGGACTCATAGACAACAACTTACACCCAGAACCTGTACACAAGTGCATGCAACTTAGGTTCTAAATTCTAATTACAAGGGCATGAATGAAGACCAATAAAGGAGTAAAATGAATCCTCAGTCTATTCCATGAGCATAGAGTTTGTACAATGAAAATACGAATGTCAAGAAACACGAACAAGAAGTAAAAACATTGCGCCTACTGAAAAATAAGTAGCTACTACTATAATACTACCTAACTAGAAATTTAGTCGAACTTTGTACAAACTTTTGGGAACTTTGAACTTACAGATCAACCTTGAACAATCTAAAGCAACCAAATTGTAGTTTAGGACCTCAGTTTTAACAGATTCCACAATGAGATCAGAATTTTACCTCATTCCTTTCTGCGGAAAAACGACACAATCCACCATGTGATGCAAAGCTGGCACGTTAACAGCCCTTAGGACACGAATGTCACCCGGGTGCAAGCAAGGGTTTTTTGCAACAAATACCTTCCCCAAAGCAATACGATGACCTTGGTCTGAGTCAATGCCATTAGGCATCAAACGGGAATTATCACGAGAACAAACATTGACAGCCCCAGAAATTTGCACAAATACTTGCCCGTATTCCAATGTTTTGGTTTCATCTAAACATCCCATCATCGATCTTCCTCCTGGAACAAAAACCCTTGTTTTAGTCCTTATTTCAAGCAACTTTGTTGCCCTAAATGTTTGAAGCATCATTGATAGAAATGGTTCAGCATCAGGCTTATAGCCACACAACAGCATTTCTTTGAGAATATCAGTATTCTCGCCTCGAGCCATCAACTCCAGCGCCTCTTGTGCCCTTAACGGATCCGTTAAGATGGTATCCAGTTGTTCAACTGCCACCTTTTGCATTTTTTCAAAGATGTTATCCTTAACCCCAAGGGTAGACAAAAGAGTGATCAATTCGCGATTTAAGTAACAGGGCTGATATTTGCTCCACGCCAACACATCTAATGTTGTGTTTTCTGAGTCATATTTCAACATACTCTTTCTTAAAGATATCTTCACGGTCGATGCTGGGTCCACGGCCAGAACTCCTTTGTACCCACCGTACCGAATCTGAAAAGCAGATGGAATTAAATTGTTAATGCCACATTTCTTGGCCACACTGCGAGCAAAGTCGGGGGAAAGTTTTCCAATTCCATCGGAGAAAACATATTTGATTCCATCCCTCACAATCTCTACATCCGGAATCATTACCCTTTCATGCCTACCAACACTCAAAGTTTCCCTAGAGGAACTGAAAGATTGACCAAGCCTGGCGGCATATTTTGCCACATTTCTAATTTCACGAAAATCACCCATCCACTTTCTTATATCAGCAGCTGTAAGCCCAGGCCTTGAGGCAAACATCCATACGGAGTTTTCGCGTAACTGACTTGATGAAAAGGCAAGAAAATCAAACTTCTTATCTCCAATCACAATGCCATCTCGAAGAGTCGACAATATCCTCCTATAAATGCCAGTTTTTCTTTCCTCACTTGAAAAAGCTACCCGTGGTGATAAAGCTGTGGAAGACAACTTACCCAATTCCTCGTCAACAAAAGAAACCCGGAGAAAATTATCAATATCCTCATGGTAATTGCGTAATACTCGATTAGACATATTAACCTCTGGTCCACAGAAATATACTTTGCATGGGGTTATTTGAACTCTATGTACGTAAACCAACCCATAGTCCAAAGCAATAGCAGGTGTTTTGGGAAGTTTGAGATATTTTTGGTATTGCTCACCAAGCCACCTAACGGGTTCATAGCAACATTCTCTCAAATGATACAGCCTCTCGAGGGCATCTTCTATACGTGTGATGTGAATTCTTCGGGGATCAACCAACTTAAAGAAGTTGATGTCAAGTGTGGGGCCTGAAAGACACCCTTGCTGAACCAAGATGCATATCTTGAACAATATTCTATATGGCAGTTCAAGTCCATAAGCTGGACCCACGATGGGCACTAGATCCAAATTGCAAGAAAAGGAGGAACCACTCTCCAGAATGAACGGCCCTTCACTTTCCTTAAAATAAGGAAAATATTCACTGAAGTTCAGAAGTTTAACACCACATGAAAGCTCTAAGCACAAAGCAGATGATTGGCCAATAGAATTTGATGGAGTAAAATCAGTTATCCTAACCCAATTTTCTTTAGGGTATTCCTTAAAATAGCTGAGACAAGATTCTGCACATTTTTTGTATATCCGAGGAGCACCAAGCAGCTAGCATACAAAAAGGCAAAATAAGCATTATTGGAATTTCTAAGAAATTAGAACGAGTTGAAGTGTGCAATAGTGATTAAACAGTGGTCTTCCCATGAAGGGCATGGAATAAACTGAAATGGCAAAAGCAATACCAAACAACGAACCAGAAGCAGAGCAAACTTCCCGCGCAAATAGGCTAAGTTTATTGCTTATTCTTTTTCTCCATTGTCTGTGCACATATTTCAGTTGGCATAATTGGATTACAAAATAATTACAAACGAGTGCGCATATCAAGGAGCCAATTGACTCCACAAATCTACAAGATATGCATATGCCTCGTTCCTATTAATGTGGCATGTGACTAGTTCCTAAACTATTTACAAACACGGGGGTTTAGTTCATTTAACTATTGAACAAATTTATTTTGATTCCCTGCTAAGGAAAAGGGAAGAAACCATGCATATTTCACTTTGTGATAGGTTAGTATGATATGTATTTTTAAGTAGAGTCAACTTGTCCCGGTCGGGGGCACAAGATGCCCTCCAGGAAACAAAACCGACTATAATCTCAACATATTTTGATAAGAGTCATAAGACACAAATGAAACTAAAATTGTACTGTACTCAGACTACGTATTTCTGCCACTATAGTATAAGGGCTTAGACCAGATTATACAAAGGTAAGTAGGATTGGTTCATTTCACTCATTTTATGTTTTGATTTTATGGGCCCTCTAAGTCTAAGTAAATAAGCTAAAAAAAATGCATGCTATTACCGATTAAATGCAAACTTGTTTTCAATATGATAAATGGAACTCAAGTCCATTTGGGGAGTGATTTCCACACTCAACTTAAGCTCCCCAAACTTAAGCCTATCACAAAGAGAAAGCGAGAGGCTAAAAATGGAGGGCTAATAACGTTTCCTGTGTTAAACATAAACATGTCATCACTAAACCTGAATTAGCAGAAACTTTGACCTCTGACCACGCGGACGATGTAGCTCTATCTGCCAAATATTCTCAGAAAATAGCTCAAGCTTGTAGTCAACGCGATAGTAGGACAGGAAGAAGTGCAGTTTTCGTAGTCCCAACCCAAATTTTAGAGAGATATCTTTCTTTTCCCAGAGCACAGAAAACTTCTCTTTTGAGATCTGACATCCAGAATATAGAGTTATGTTTTCCATTTCATGTACGTATTCCTTTGGACTTTGTACTAAATCAAAGTCCCTTGCGTAAGCCTTCAAATAAGAAGTTCCATAATCCAACCTTTGCGCAGCCAAGGAGATAATCTGATCAGCATATTCGTCACTTTCAAATTGAACAATGGCATACACTCTTGACCCTGACTTCTCTTTGGGCTCCCTAACCTGTAAAGCATAAACTGTTCCCCTGCCCGTGTAACCCTCTAAGAATTCCTTAACTGTGTCCGCAGTCAAAAGGTTCGGAAACCCAGACAACTGAATTGTCTTGCCCATCAAGTACAGGTGACTTTATCTGTAGTGTAATCATTACAATAGATAATCAACTATTGAAAACAAAGGAAATAAATGACTTTCAAGAAAATAATGTGCACAGAGTGTAAGAACCAAAAGATAATGGGAAATGGAAGAAAACAACAAAAAGAACCAACTAGTTGATTATGAGACATAACATTTAGACATAGGGTAATAAAGGGTAAATTTTGGAAGTATAGTCCAATGAACAATGCAAATTATCAAAATTCTCACCTCTTTGTCAATGTTCTCAATCATCATGATCTTTTGATGATTTTGCTGTGTAAAAATCGGTCTCGAAATGTCAATGTTCTCAATCATCATGTTCTTTTGATGATTTTGTTAAATAAAAATTGGTCTCAAAAGACTTAAGTGTTGTGAAAGCATGAGGAACACTTCAGGTGCAAAGGCTCGTGGAGCCTATGCGGAAAGTGCAAGACTGCAAGAGCATGGTTGTAGAACCCGCATCTTTCAAAACGCATCCAAAATGATAAATAATTCCTCATGTGGAACAAACATACTCAAAAGAAAATAATTAGCGATATATCTTAGCCTTGTAACTTTTGTTTCTAGCACATGAACTTAGAAAAGGAAGAATTGTCAATTATCATAACATATTATTATGCAAACTGATTATTCTTGTAAATATCCATTTTTCGTAGAGTTCGTATGTGCTCTCTTTACTTGGATTTGCTATGTTCGCATTGAGAGCTCATCATTAAGAAGGATGGAACGTCTGCTGTCTGTTGTGGAGTACGTTTGTTAATGGAATAAACTTCACAACAAGTGTCTGTAAGTTTTGCCTAACTACTACATCTGCCATGAGATATTTAAGCAAACACCTTTTGCATTGTTACAACCTTGTTCTTCATTTATTTCCTGTATTGTACTGTCATTACAATCAGCTCCCGTTTTCCTTGATATTTAAGCAAACGCCTTTCGTTAACATCGGCAAAATGAAGAATTGTCAAGTAGACCTTTCAAGCAACAATGGATTCCCTACACAAGTGTCATTTGGAGATCATAGTATTCACAACGAATACCGATCTATTAGGACCACTGGAAGAAACTAATAAAACAATGATCCAGATGTAAAGGAAAGCTTGGACAAAAAATGATAGAACGGAAAGCTCATCGGTGACATATTTGAAAATGGTAATGCCAAGGACTGCTAAAATTCGCTTGTAACAAGATTATGTGTTTGTGCGAGAGAAGTTCCAGGGAAAAAATGCCAAACAATAACACTACCTATGTAATTCCCAATCAATGAGGCATAGGCAGGGAGAACCGGAGACAAACTAGGAAGTTTTACCACTGAATTAGCAGGCCCCTGTAACTAAATCAATGGACGATATAACTAGATGGAGGGACGTTATGTTGTAGAATCATGCCTCCAAATCAAATCCAGAAGGCATAAAAAAGGCTAGGCCTAGAGACCTGTTTCGATTTTTGTGTTCATTACCTTGCTTCCTTCTTTGAAATCCAGAGCGTCAGCTCAAAATTCAGAGCATCAGTAACAAGGAAAACAAATGCCAAAAAGCATCAAAAAAAAAAAAAATAAAAGGACTGAAACGCAGGAAATGGGTAACAAAGAAGGCAACCAATTGGCAATTTGTCAAGAGGAGCTAAACAAAAGCAACTAAAGGAAAAGAAAATCTAGATAACTCAAAAAAAAAAAAATTTATGGAAAACGAAAGTAGTCCACAAAATACATGAGTAAAGAGTAATATAGACTATAGCATTAATTGGGCAGGGATTCTCTCAGTTTACTATGAATATGGAAGCAGACAGAACAAGTCATTCTCTTGGTTTCTACTGCATTCTATCTATATAGAGAGAGAGAGAGAGAGAGAGAGAGAGAGAGAGAGAGAGAGACTCACAAGATGACGCAGAGAACTCAATTGCTTCTTTTGTCTCACAAGCAGAATCTGATGAAGCTTTACTCAGAGAGTAAAGGAAAACGACGTACATTTATGTACAGAGCGACAGAGAGAGAATGTGTGTGATGGAAGAACATAGACCTCGGCATCTAGTGAGAGAAAGTTGATAGGGGTTGACGAATGACGATCAAAGTGACACTCAACTTCCTTGCTAATTAAGTTAAGAATCTAAAGATAAATGATTGGATAGTCCAACTTTTGGACTACACTGTCTATCTATTTGTTCGATTCTGATGTCAGTTAAAGTCGTTGAAGTCATTCAAAAGATTGATCTCCTGACCTCTCCTGAGGCTTTTTACACATGCAGAGACCTCCCCTAAGGTTTCTGAAATATCGCTGACATCCCTTGCTTTTCCTGACAATACCAAGTCTCCCCCCTGTCATTAACTTGCAATAGATGGCGTTAACTGCTGTGTTCAAAAGACCAGAATTTTCCCTAATAACAATGCCTGAGTAATTGTGCAGGACACTCAGTATTTTTCATACTGTCTTTCACAAAAATTAGTAAAACTAAATTCACCAAAAACAAACTTCAAGCTTTAGGCATCTGTAAACATAGGTTTTTTTTTTGCTAAGTGATTTGTAAACATAGTTAATTACTGGTAATTACGAATCAACCCAATGAAAAACAAAATAGACATCATAAAAATATTTTAGATGCATACTATTCTAATGCCCATGAGAACAAAACAATTTAGCTAACGTCTTTCGATGTCAATTGACTTCTTGAAATTAGCGGAAATAATTGGTCATTTTCTTAAAAGAACTAAAGTAATTGCTTAACCCATTTCCCCTAATTTTTGGGTTTTATTTTCATACTTTTGTTCCTCTTTTTTGAATTTTTATTAGATTCAATTAATTATCCGTCTTCATGAGAGAAGTCTAAAAGTAAAATATCATTACCAAATAGCAAAAAAAAAAAAAGAAATTATTATGACAAAAAAAATACCAAACAGCTGGTATTGTTAATGTTTTTACCGTCTTATATGAACTTTTGTAGTTTCGATTCACATTTTTTACCCTTTACTGATTTCTCTTGTCGAGTCAGACCATTAGTCTTAAAAATTATGACGAAAACCTAAATAACTTACAAAAAGTAAAAAATACCAAACAAACAAAAAAAGGAAGAATGGGCTGACAGATGAACTTGATGGAGAAAACCGGTGTAGAAAAGAGAATCATAATAACTTCTTTGGGCCACTATCTATCACTATTTTTTATTATTACCATTATGTTTTGATAACTTAGGTGTCTGGACTAACTTACGTATACCTCGACTAATCTCGGGGGTCCAATCTCATTGCCCATTTGCAAGGAGCCCAATTAAAGTCGGAGCAAAGCTCCATATTGATTGGCCCCAAAGAAATTGACAGCACCTGAGAGGTTCCAAATCTGTGAACTTACGAAGGAGTAAACCCCTCAAGTCTTAACCATTAAGCCAACCCTTTGGGCTTTATTATTAGCACTAATGAATTCCTTAGCCTATTATCTGGCTAATTATAAAGAAAATCCCATTAATGAATTCCTTACGATTATCGCATACATATTATTTTATTGAAATAAATCAAAGATCTCATTTAGTTCTTCAGGTTGGTGCAATAGATTTTGTAAATTATAAGCAAAATACTACTGGTAGTGTTTGGTTGGGAGTTTAGTTTAGTTTAGTTTTGGTAGTGGGTGGAGAGAGAAATAGAGTAATGATTGAAAATAGGGATAATGATTGGAGAGAGATAGAGAGAGATGAGAAAGAAATAATTGAAAAAATAGGGTCATGATTGGAGAAAGAAGTAGGGTAATGATTGGTTTCCAAAACTAAAACGAAAATGAAAAGGCAACCGAACAAAGCATTTTTTGCAGAAGTTTTCATAGTGGACTAAAATCTTGGATGGAGGGATCATATATATTACTCCCTCCGTTCCTAAATGGTAGTCCACTATGAAAAGACGTACAAATTTTGGACAAAAAAATAAGCCCCTACCGTGCATCGTTTTCTAAATTTTTTGACACCAAATTAAAGAACTAGTCACAATCTTTAATTCGGTGTCAAGAAATTTAAAAAAATGATGCACTGAAGTGCTTTATTTTTTGGTCTGAAAATTATACGTCTTTTCGTAGAGGGCTATCATTTGGTAACAGAAGGAATAGTATATATATTATATATACAAAATATATAAGATATTAGGTAGCAATATATATACATGCGTAGCTGATGACATCTATAGACATGCGAGTATCAAAAAAAACTCTATAAACATGAGTAAATTTGTACTTCAATGGGTGGGGAACATATCTTAAGGGTTAGTTATTCATTCCATTGACAACTAAGATGGTCGGGTCAGGTTACGCACATCTCGACTAATTATTGGGACCCATTCCACTGTTCATTTGTGGGGAGCCAAATTAAAGCCGAAACAAAACTCCATATGGACTAGCCGCAAATGAGTTGATAGTACTTGAGAAGTTTCAAACTTGAGACCTAAAAAGGAAACAAACCTCTAAGTCTCGAATCTTAACCACTAAAAACCCTTGGGTTTGAAAATGTGAATTTGAAAATACTGAAGTAAAAAATTTAATAGAGGGAAAGCTTATCAAAATATTCTTAGAATTCAACCAATAGAAACATTTTAACCAATAGAAAGAAAAGGTAATGTTCACCCTCTTAAGTTGAGGGTGAACAAAATGGTGGTGATGATAGGATTGAGGTGGTGTTTCACTTTCGAAAAAATTTTTTTTTTTTTCAAACAAAGACAATTTCAAACTCAAATATAATGAAAATGAAAAAAAAAATTTCAATTTTTTTTGCACCGTTTAAAAGATCTTAATGAAATCTATCAAATAAGATCTATATTGATAGAAAAATTTATTTACGTAAACACATAATTTTTAAACTTAACATTACCTTCTTTTTTTTTTAAAGTTCAAAAACTGAAACACCCCCTCCTCAGTGCATTACCAGATGGTCTTCTGTGCCACATCCTATCTTTTCTTCACACAAGTCAAGCAGTGGCCACCGCCATTCTTTCAACCAGGTGGAAATACCTTTCCACTTCACTCCCTTGTCTCGATGTCGAAGATTCATTGCTTTTGTGCCCTGGAGATCGTATCGATGCTCAGTGTTTCACGAATTTCGTTTATCGGTTGCTCTTACTACGAAAAACACCTCACATAAACAGGTTGATTCGGTTTGTCCTCACTTGTTACACGCGATGGGGTAATCCCCATCTCAATGCTTGGATTAGCTCCGTTGTGTGGCGCAATGTCAAAGAACTCAACATTGCTGTTTATGTCAAAGAGTTTGGTATGGTCCCTTCAAATGATATTTTCACCTGCAAAACACTAGTGAATTTAAGGCTCGGGTGAATACATCCTCCTAGACCCAATTTCGGAGTTTTTCAAAATAAAATAAAATTTTAGTTTGAAATTTTCGGAAAGGTACTAAGTAAGGATTTTGTGAAAGTTTTCTACAATTTTTTTGCATGAGTTGTGACTTTATGTAAATGGTTGTAACACTTATTAAATTGGGATGTGTTCGTTTGGAAAGATGTAATTGTTAGAAAGGGATATGAATTATAGGGTGCCTCTTAGAGGCATGACCCTTCCTAATTAATTGTTTAAAGGGTGCCTACTATTCCTTTCTATTAATTGTCTTTGAAAGACATGATCCTTCCTTATGGATGTTTATTAAAGACACAACCTTTCATACAAGGGTACTTATAAATCTATAAATAGGCCATTTGTAAAGTCATTTAATGGACCGAAAAATTCCATACTGAATTGCTCTCTTTCTCTCCACACTTTCTCTTCCTAGAAATGACAAACTGATATTCTGTTATTTCTCAAAGTAGAGTATCAGTTCTTGGTTCTTTTACGTTTGCTTAGTGGACATTCTGTCTGTCTTTGTTTGTGCAAACGCAGACAGAAAGAACCTAGAGTTCGGATTCGATTTATCTTGAAGGCAGATTTGCTGTAACCCGGTGCACACCTTTTGGTGGGGGCAAATACTGTCTTTAGGAAAGCGTTCTCTTAACGTGACTCGAATGCTTCTACCGTTCCAAGTTTGAAGAGATGACGCCATCACTTTCATCATATTGAAGACCGGATTTCTAACATCCTTCATCTTTCCTGGTTCGAATTTAAGGACGATGACACGATAAGGAGGGTCTTTTCTGGGTGCCCTTTGCTTGAAGAATTGGTGTTGTCCAAATGCAGATAGGAAAGTGTTCAAACGCTTGACATTTCCAGTCCTTCACTAAAAGAGATTAGAATTTTGTGGATATGGTGGTGACTATCAAATTGTGCTCAATGCCCCAGTTCTTGAATACCTAGAAGTTTCAGAATGTGTAGCTGGAGGGTATTTGGTGAAGGACCTTAAATCTCTTGGTACTGCTCGTCTGAGTGTTGGGCTAACCGAGAACCAAAAGGGAGGAGATAGCTTACGCTGTGGTTGTTATGTCACAAATCTTGTTAATGTGATAAGTGGTAGTATTAAGTTTCTTCGTCTATCGGGTCAAACTCTGGAGGTAAATTTTCCTTTTTGTTGTTTGCAAAGTGAATGCTTTTCTTATCTCCTTATGAATAAAAAGATGTGATATGTTTGTCCTTATGGCTTGATTTTAATTATCCTCTTGGATGAAGGCTATCGACTATTCAAATTGGTCGTTGCCAGCTTTTTGTAATTTGACCCTATCGGAGCTTGACGTGGATTTTCTCCATGGATGGAAATTATTACCAAACTTACTACAAAGTGCACCAAACCTAGAAGTTCTTGACTTTATTCAGGTGAGTTTTGATATCATGAACATTTTAGGAAAGGTGAGATTCCTCAAATACTTTCTTTTGAACTCAAGGTCTTTCCCTTCTTTGTTTTTTTTCTTCCCATTTTTGAAAATTTTTTCCTGTGGTTTCTCCCTTTAGGGATTTCTGAATTACACTGCAGATGAGGTGGAACTCCCTTATCATCTGCTAGAGAGTGTACCCATATGTTTGTCTCAATGCCTTAAAGAAATTGTGATAAGAGAATTCCGTTGGGAAGAAGTTGAAATCATGCTGGTGAAATATTTTCTTAACCATGGCAAAGTGTTGAAGAAGATCACTATTGTTACGGATATCGTGGTGCCAACAGATATTCGCGAGAGATTTCTAACCTTTCCCAACTATTCAAAGACATGTCAGATTGTGGTTGAAACATGGATGCAATTTGTTGCAAGGAAATATAGCAAACATAGTTGGTGGCAGATAAGATGAGAAGAAGTAAGGAACTCCTTTATGAACTCCTCTTAATAGAATGAACTATACTCTGTCCCCTATTTGCATTTTTCATTCCGATTACTTCATCCATATCGTTGGACCTTATTAAGAATAATGTAACTCGATTGTTTCCTACTAATTGTTGTACCTCACAAGTCAAATTAATTGGTTGACCCACAAGCTCTTTTTCTCGGAGTAATTAATGAACTTGTCTGTTGATTTTGTGGAAATCTCCATGTTTTACTCATTTTCCTGCCCCGAAATGCTTAGTTAAATGTCTCTGTATGGAAAATATTCTGCAATGCAGAGTTTTTTAATCCGAAATATGGTGATTGTGTTCTTGCGGAATTACAAGATATTGGAAATTATGATTTGATACACGGTTTTAAGGAGCTTCATCAAGGGCATCTCTGTAACTTCGTTGGTCTTATTTTTGTTTGCTTGAATTAGACACTTGTTGCTGTTTCATTTTTCATACCTCAATCAATGAGAGTCAAAGTTCTTGCACATCCATTCTAGTCTAGCCTATCTTAGTTCAACCCTGAGTGAAACCAAGTACTGAGACCCAAGGAAGCATCTAAGTCAGCTGATAGAAGCATCTGAGTCAGCTGATAGAACCCTCAGATAGCTTCATTGATAAGGAAACATGAGTACGCAAAATAATCACCAAGAAGTAGCATCCGTTCTTAATCAAAGGACTAGAAAGTTAGAAAGGAGGTTAGCCTTCCCAGGTGCTAGCACCCAGACCACTACTACCTCTTCTATCCAAAGAATGGGCCACCCCATTCGCACTCTTTATGCACAAAAGAAAATTCGCACCAATTAAAAACCCAATCACCCCTAGCAGTGAAGCCGGCAAGTCGATCGATCTGATTCGTCATTGAACCACCACCACCATTGCCTTCCTTCGTCAGAGTACCATCACCACCACCATTGTTGATATCTGTATTGGTATCTCACGGGAGCTGGTCTGTCGTTTTCGTACCAAAAATATAATTTATAAAACAAGGAATTAACTAATATTCCGAAGAACAGTGGTTAAGTCCAGGATCGTCCGCAGGGAGTAAAAAGCTGAGTTGCAATAGTTTCAATTAATTTCTAATTTAATTCGGAAAGTAAAGAGAAGTTGGATTTGGATTTGGATTTGATTAAACTAAAATTAAATTAGAAAGCGATTAAAGGATTTTGGAACAAATGAGGGAAGGGACTAGGGTTTCCGATTCAGTCTCCCCTTGTAATGCAATTATTTCGAAACCTAGGGTTCACATTCAACATTCAACTAGACTATCGTAGGGTAGCAATTCCTATCGATAATTCCCAAAAAGATAATCAAGATTCGTACTCCGTATAGGTTATCTCAACACGGCACGGATCGTCTCATTGGATTTAACCACGGCACGATCCGTCTCACGTCGTATAATCTATCTCAAAGCCTATCCCGAAACATTCAAAATCATTGTATGACAGTGCTTGAAACCATAGATACAAACACATTCGAATATTGGAAAAATATGAAACTTCATAAAAAGTTACGAATCGATCAAGTCATACAATCAAGTTGAGTATAGAACCCTAGAAATCTAACAACTACACTACTTGGAGAGACATCCTCGTTACCCTAGCCGAGTAGATTAGCCGTGCATGGAGGAGAGGATCATCGTGCAAAGATAAAGTTCCATTGGAATTTCTGTTGCCGCCGTAGTGCTCTCTGTTTCTGCGTGATAATTAGATCGCCGCCTCGACTTTGTTCTCTCGTGGGAATATATTATATTATGGCAGCCCCGTTCTCGGTTTATGTCGTCAGAAGAATCCTCCCAAAACCCTTTTTCTCCTCCTTTATATATTAGCCCCGTAGTCGGTTCCTAATTCCTTTCGTTTATTGTTTTTCCAAAAACAAGTCATGGGCACCCCTTTTTCTCTTGTAAACTGCCGAAATTTCTTCTTGTAATTGGTGGGCCCAATTACCATTGCAGCTAGGAATTTGATCTAGTGTTTCTCCCTTCTATTCTCTTTCTCGATTAATTTCATTGGCACCGGCTTTGCTTTGACACAAAATAAAATTTAACTTTGCGCTTTAGCTCCAAATGTTATCCGTCGGCTCCGTGAGTCCTGAAACACAATTAACAAGTATCAAACCCCAGTTAGCGCATTAAAAGAACATAACGGGCCTAAGTTAGGGGGCGTAAATGGGCGTATTTACGCACCCATCAGGAGCCGAGAGAAAGGAAAATAGGAGACAACACGAAGAAACTCTCAAATTTGAGATCGAGAGATAACCCTATCCCTCACTGAAAAGGAGTTATTAAAAGCGAGAAAAGCCATCACTAGGGAGGAAGGAAACACCCATCAAAGTCAAAGCCCTCCCCCTCCCGCTGCCACATAAGGGCGGTGAAAACCCTAGGGCGAGGGAGAGGAAGGAAGAGAGGCGGCTAGGGTTTTTAGAGGAAGATGCTCTGAGTTAGAGAGTGAAAGGCTTCCAAATTAGGCACTTGTTTCGTTCACCAAATTTCTTGCAGTATTTGATTTGTGTTGATAAAATGTGCTAGCTGGATGAAAGCGAAGAACTAAAAATTGCGTAAATTTTGCTTTAGAACTGTTGGATACTGGATAACTTAGAGAAGCTTAACCATTTCTTTGTTTAGAATACCTAAACATGACTGTGACATATATTTATTGATTTGGATCTACAAACAATTAATGGGCTAATAGGTTGTTAATGTAACACCCCACCTCACATCAGAAGTTTATATGAGAAATCTAGGGTATATGATAACCTATGTGGACAACAACTAGCAACTTGAGCTTAAGAATTTTGGACCATGTTGTTAAGCTCCGATGAAAGAATGGGCCAGTTGTCTACATTAGGCATTTCAGTTGAAACTTGCTTCAATATCTGGTTATTAACTAGGCTATGGCTTATACTTTCCTTATACCTTCTTGCATATGTTTGCAGGTGATGGGAGCTAGCTCTGGAGTTGCTGATGCCCTTTGTGGATCCCCACTCTTTTGTATCTCCCACACCATTGGAGTTTGGTTGTGTTTTTCTTTGGATGTTACTGACAGGAGTTGAATCATGTACTAGGACATTTCACCGACGTGTACGCCTTTAATGGTGGCCTTGATCCAGTGATTTGTATTAGATCCTACATTTCTTGTGGCTTATGAATGGATGAATGCTCGTTTAAATCTTTTTATATTGCTTCTGACTTTTGCTACTGTCTGGTGGGATTTGGATTTTGACACCCTTTTTTTAATCAAGATTTTGACACCCCTATTAAGCCTTCTTGACATTACCAGGTTTTGCTGTGGCGATATGCTTTTGGTCTTTGAAAGAACTTAACTTATGGAACATGTCAATCTCTTTCTTGCTTAAGCAATTTCTTGGTAGTGCCAATGGAGCATTTTAATCTTCTTGCTATAGGGAAGTCTCTTCTCGTCAAATCCTTGTCAACCTTTTCGAAGATATAGCTGTAGAATGTCGTCGTCAGAAGATTGTAAAGGAAAGAGGTAGATACAATCCAGATCTCGAAAACAATACTTGCAAGAAAGTTTCATTTCAGAGGGAGATATGAAATGGTATGTTTCTCTAAGAAAACAAGAGTGCCATATCATTCCCACACCATATAAAATACAGTCTTCTGCCGATAAGAACTACAGTACTACTTAAAAAAGTAACCAACAAAGCAAAATATTGGAAGGAGAAGAGACAAAAGGATCTGTGAAGGTTCAAAAGCAACCCAACTCCAAGAGACAACAAACTCCTCAGCCTCCAGATGTAGACTAAATTGCATAAAGCTACTGCTAAGGAAACCACTTTTGGCTGCATTCAAAAGTTAACTAGAGACGCACGAGTCAGGCAAAATTACATGGATAGTTACAAATAGAAGACCGGACAACTGATCACCCAAAGAAGATGATAAGAAAGCCTATTCCCATAAATTATATACTCCGTAGTAACTACTTAAATTTCATCAAGCACTTGGTAAAAAGCTTTTGGCTGCATCAATTTTCCCATGGACACGATTATTAAGTATCAGAAGATGAACCATCTAAAATCAGAACAATGTCGTAGCCAGATCTTCTTCCACCAAGAAAAGATCCTCGCGGCGAACTGAACTCTGCACACCTACATCAACATTCATTATGTTAAAACGTAATTTTGCGCCAAAAGCAAGTTGGATCTTGACATCTTGCACTCAATTAGGTGCCCAAAAGACATCTGGACAGCCTAGTACATTTCCCTACGCAATCTAGAAACAGTCATTCTTTTCAAAATTTGCTACCAAATGGTTCAAAAATGATGAAACTACTGCACACAGTCTTCTCTTGTCACTATTTATACTGTAGTAGTGCATATGTGTGTTGTGTGGGTGAGCTACGGCAGAGAAAGAACAACATTAGTGCAACCATTTCCTTCCTTGTGTAGATAGGGAGAAAAAAGGAGTGAGAATATTGGGCGAGCGTGTGAGAGAGAAAAATACAAGTGAGCTTGGGCTAGGGTTCGGGTATTTCTTTATCTCATTGTAATTCATTCAATATTAGTGGAAAGGTGGTCTCTCTCCCGTGGAGCAGGCGCTGAGGCCAAAGCACGTAATAATATTATTTGTTCTTTTGTGTGCATGTTTATCTTTTCGTTGGGCTTCCATTATGAGGGGATCGGAAATTTCCCAGCAATGACTACTGTTTTCATGAAAGCTTGCTTCTTCAATTGAGAATGTCCATTTTTAGAAAAATAATTCTATATCCCAGGGTGCGCTCCACTACAACATATGGTAGAAAAGGGCTTAGGGCACCATATGGCAGTGCCCTAAGGCGTATAATAACTACTCCCACCTTTTCTTTGCGTGTGGATTTTGCCCCACGTTACTTGGAGAAAGTTAGAGGGTTGTGAACTCGCACTTGCACCGCATGTGCCTTGCTACAGGTCCTGTGACTTAGGTGGTTGTTTACAAGAAATTATTTCTACAAAGTTTGAAATTCTAGCTTTTTAAAATCAGTTTGGGGTGTTTACCAAAAATTCTATTATATACTCCAACTTAATCAGTTTGGAGTAATAGATTCTTGGATTTTACAAGTTTTGGAAGGTAAAAAATGAATGAAATTCTAAAAATTTCAAAACTAGGTTTGGATAGCTTCTAGAGCTTTTTGGATAATATTTTAGGATTTCAGTTTTAAATTTTTGTTGTAAACAGTATTAACTTTACTACAGCTTAATCATAGTTTCACATACTCCCTCCGTCCCTTTTAAGTGTCCTGCTCCGTAACTTCAACTTATTAAAGAAATATCATCGTTACACATCTCGCATAAACTTTTATCTTTACTTTCCCTACTTACCCTCTATGGAGATATCATCATTACATTTTTACTCACTATCTTTTCAAAATGAAATTTATTTTCATGGGCAAAATAGAAAATGCTCCAACTTTTACCCACTAACTTTACAAAATGAACACTTATTAAGGGTAACCCAAAATGGAATACTAAACTTTAAAAAAGGGACGGATGGAGTATGACTAACATGTTTATCTGTTTTTACTTAAATATAGAATCAAGAATCTGCAGCAGAATCTAAAGCTGAAGTCTAAAATCTGCATCCACAACTATCGCAAACACGTAATGGGGCACGTTGCACATTTAAGCATCTTTCATTGAGGTTCTCCCACCCTGCAGTAACAGAATCGCAATGGTTTGGTGGTTTTTTTTTTTTTATCACAGTGGATCTCCTGTCTGTCGGCGTTTGCACGTCTGTCAACAATTGTGCAAAGCATCACCTTTTCTGCTATTTCTTCCTCACGTTCCTCATCCGATGCCTAATCTTCTCTCACACTGGAAACGCAAGCGTCACAAACATCCTCATTCAGATATCAAAACCCCTAAGAAAGAGATCATAAATTTTGTGGAACAGAAGGGTTAACTCATCGTCAAAAAGGAAAACATAACAGGAAAAAAAAGAAAAAGAAAAAAAGAACCACACATTAAACTAATTGTGAGGACAAATCCCTCATATTTTCTTTTCCCTCCACAGAATCCCCAACACAATCAGAGTCCAAGAGTTAACTAGCGATGCACGAGTCAGGCATAATTAAATAGTCATGGTTCAACCTTCCAAAGATAGTTACAAACGACTGCACACTAATAACCCCCGTAAAATGATATGTCATCCTATTCCAATAAGTTATACAGAACTACTTAAATTTCATCAAGCACTTGCTAAAAAGCATTTGGCTGCATCAATATTCCCCTGGACACGATGCACCATCTCAAATCAGAACGATGTCATCACCCAGATCTTCTTCCACCAAGAAAAGATCTTTACTCTCTCCCGGCAATTTGAAATCTGCACCCCTGTACCGACATTCATTGTGTTAAGAGCATAAGTTTGGGCAAATAGCAAGTTGGATCTTGACATCTTGTGCCAAGTAAGGTGCCGAAAGACATTTGGATAGCCTAGTACATTTCCCTATGCAATCTAGAAACGGTAATTCTTTTTAAAATTTGCTACCAAATGGTTCACGATAGATTGAAACTACACCACTATGTGACTATGTCTCCACTTTGAGACCTTGGGAGCCAGCAGATATACAGAGCGAACATACTGAACCCAATTCGAAAAATTCATGGATCACAAGAAAACAAAGGTTTGCCAGATACATTCTTCTCTACAAACAAAGGATTGATCCTAGAAGATTGTAATGGGGCAAAGAAAATAAAAAGGCAGTGATCAATGATAAAAATATCAAAGAAAACAGAAAAAGGTGTATACTGTATACAGTTAGGACCCAAAAAAACATGATCGGACATATTTGCACAATGTTCAAATGGAGTCAATGGAAGTTCTACTGTGCTTAATTATGCACAGTCAACTATCACTTCAGTTTTAGAAATACTCAACCAGTCAGTCGCCCAACAATACACGTGTGTACAGGGTATGATGATATTAATATGAAGTATGGTGCTGCCTTGAACCAACTTCAGGCTGTTGCTAAGTGTATTATTTCAATTTGGAAATGCATGTAATAGGCTGATATTTCCAAATCACCATGGTCATTCCGAATGAGTGATCGCTACTGTGTTTGACAGAGTTTTAATTGAAAATAACAGTGGTGTTGTTGAGGCAATTATTCATGCGATTTTTCCACCAGGGCAAAGCTGGTCTCGTCTGGATGTGCAGGTTAAGACAAATTTTGTAGGTGTTGTTAACAACAAAAGCTTTGGTGGACATTGGAGTGGCGGCAAGCTATGTTACATGGACTCTTCTAAGTGTATAATTACACATGTCAGACACTCGACACTTATATAAGAGTATGGAATAAAAAGTACCTGTGTTGAACAATCACGATTGTGGATTAGAAATACCATGTACCACACAAGAACTCTTATAGTTTGCGTTAAGACACCAGGCAAGTAGAAACTACCATCTGCCCCATTGAAAACAAGATATCCCGGGGGATATGAATATTTTGGCGTGCCCTGTGTCCTTTTCACAAATCCGACAATTTGCCACATACTCGCACTCAACACCATTCAAAGTCCATGTTCCGCAGTTACCAAGGGATAGAAATGGGCAATTCATAGGGCTGCAAGTACTCAGGTAACAAACAAAGTTTCTCCGCCTGCTAGATGGACTGGGTTTCAGGGTGGAGAGCACATTGGAGCTCAGTTGTGTGGCCCACGTTCGTCAAGGGTTTCCAGACAAATGAAAACTTGCCAACCCACATTTCGGAATTGGGCTGGGTTGTTGCAGTGACGGCCACTTCCATATCATCTACAAGACTACAACCCACAGAACAGTGGAACCAATAGAGACTGGACTATTTCTCCTGTAGGATATGGTGAATACATGTATTTTTGTTGGTGGATCATTTCCAAACTTGCAGGACATTTCCACGCCATCACTTTGAATAATGAATTTATGAGTTGGATTCTAAACATATAGAGCTGAATCATTAGATATGCTTAGTACACTTCCAATTAGCCTAGTGGGAAACATCACATTCCCTTGCTAAAAGAACAAAGTGGGATTTAATTTTACCCCTCTCATTAGGCACTGACCAATTATACTGATGATAATGTTAACAAGACGTTATGAAAACAATAATCTCAAAATCAAAACCAAGTAGACCATAGATGCTATCCTAAGAACAGATTTTACCCGAAGTGTATACGCCTACTTATACCCAATGCAGTATTGTATTGACAGAGAACATCCAATGGATGGCATACATCCCTTAATATAGTTTTTTAGCATTGATGGCAGGTGACATGGAATTACTCTTCTACTAAGCAATAGCAAAAAGGGCAAAAATGTTTTCATGTAGCTTCAGAAAGAAATAGCTGAGTTAGAAAGAAAATGAATGAACCAACAACCACACGTAATCTAAGCAACAACACTGCAATTGGACATTTACCTCGATTTGGTATTTAACACAGCAATATCATCTCCCATCACAGCATCCTTCAGCAGGGCCGGCCCAAGGTATTTAGATGCCCTAAGTCAAGTGGTGAAATAGTGCCCTCCATAGAAGAAATCTTTTTTTGCAAAAAAATACCCTACGAGGATTTGAACCCAAGCATCTTATGTGGAAAAACAAACACTTTACCACTGAACCACCAAAGGATTTTGTATTATAGTTGCACACAGAAAATATATATACTTATCTAGGAATGAGTGCCCCATTTTTGCCCAAAATGTGGAGGCCCAAGGCGGCGGCCTCTTGGGCCTCCCCATTGGGCCGGCCCTGTCCTTCAGTGAAATGAAACTTGGAATATGAGCAATTGATTCATAAAACGATTTGTACCCTTTAAACTTCAGAAATCTGAAACCTGGTTTTTTGGCGTCACGATAAAACAAAGCACCCCTCAAAGAATGGAACAACAGGATAGCTCCATTTCTCAATAAACTTATTGGTTCAAAAAATAGGCCATAAATGCACCTTCCCCCCACAGTTTGGGTACTAAGACAAAACTCTTTGCTCCATGATCCCTGAACACCGTATTCTTTCATCACCCATACCTTTGGCTGTTCAAAACCAGAACCATCATATATGCAAAGACAGCCCCTTAATTCCCCCAATGCCACTCTAAGATTCCATGATGGACTGGTGGTGGAAGGTGTAAAAGGTGGTGGCGGAAGTGATTGGAATTTCTCCTTGTCGAGATTGAATGACATAAAACAGGTCGAAATAATGTCTTCACAACAAAGCCAATGAAGGGAGCCATTGAGGTAGGTAGGGGATCCTACCTTATGAAGGAGAGTGGAAGGTGCATTTCCAATCCTTTTCCATGATCCTGTGCCAAGCATATGTATCTCAGTCACGCTACCACTGTACGTTCCCTTTCTAGCAAGGTGACCACAAGTCCTAATCACCTTATACTGATTAGTCTTTGGACTGAAGCCCAAACCACAATGCATGGCATTCATATGTTTCCCACTCTCATCATATTTTATGGCAGCAGGAAGGTTTATATACTCGCACGTGATTGGATTGCATACCATAACTGGATTTGTTTCGCCAACAACAGCACCGTACTTAGATGGTTCAGACAAAAGAAGGAATCCATTGCAGGAATGCACCACTTTGAGTTCATGATCTTGGGCCCTCAATTTAATACCACCTTTGGAACAAGTATTCATATTGGCATCGCCAACACTTTTGATCACCAGTTCCTCATTGTGCAATGGGATCTTTAACTTGGTATCAAGCTTCATTTTTAAAGGGCGGCCACACATCGTGTCAAAACCAGAGCAGTGTTCAGGTGGTTCAACCAAGTAAAGGGTTCGCGAAGCACGCGAAGGGTCTAAGGATCGAACGAGAGGAAAAGCCTCTCCTCGCGCAAAGTGAAGCTTAGCGAAATCCAGGCTTGATATTAGATCACGCCAAGTTTTACATACGGGTTTACAAATAAATATTCTCTTCACGGATAACCTGGCGAGAATATCAACAGAGATCGGGCTTGGGAGGTCTGTTATGGAAATACCCAGGTTCTGATTTTGCTGATCGTCGAACTCGTTTACTTCTCCGCCGGAGGTGGAACCCTTTCGTTTCCTTCCTCTTTTCATGGCTTTTCTGTACATTGAAAAAGTGGGTTTGGGTCCAATGTGTAGTACAGAGCAAAACATCTAGAAATACAAATGGCTTGAAAAAACTTCATGATTCAATAAATTTGAAACGGATACACTTGCCTAATTTCAAAATAACAGGGAATAAATTTAATGAAGATCAAGAACCGGTCATGTACACATTACTGTGCTTGCACGCGCGTGCGTGTATGAGAGATACAGAAAGAGATAGAGAGAGTTACCAGAAAAAAAATTGACCGCGCTTGAGGGAGCAGACACCTTATACAGAGAGAGAGAGAGAGAGAGAGAGAGAGAGAGGGTAGATAAATATTGGTGGTGGGGAAATGGGGACGACGACTGGTGTTCGGTAGCTGCATCGTACATTCGTACTGGTACTCATTAGGAACTCGCATCTAACAGACGCGAGGTTTAGCAAAACGGCGTCGGCCCGTATTCATAAAGACTTCTCCTCTTGACCCTGCGAAGTCCTTGGAAACCGTGAATTTGTCTAATTTTGAGCGCATCCCGATTCATCTTCGTAATCTAAACTGTTCATGATTTAGATATTATCACGGAATCAAATCATGTTGAAGATCGTTTGAATCAAATACTGATTGATATATAATCGAATAGGATCAGTGTGAATTAGTTTTTGTGAAAATAGAATTGGCAACACTGTATCAAGCCCATTTGCCCGTGTTTATTAAGACCTTGCATCTAGGACCCTGCGAGGTCCCTTGAAACGCAAATTATGCTCTTGCTCCGATTTATCTCCATGATCGAAATCATTCATGTTGCAGATCTTTTCATTCAGACATACCATGTTGAAGTTCATTTGAATTGATTACTGATTGACATATTATCAGAGACAATCAGTGTGAATTTGTTTCTGTGAAAATAGACTTAGTTACCTGTATTGATTAATACCATCTGCAATTCTCATTTACGTTTAACATCTACTTTTTACGACTTAATTATTACAGTAATTTTAATCTTGACTCCCTGCAAATTGTTTTGTTTGCATTTTTCCGTGTACCGAACGGAAACACTAGTAGTAACAACAGTGGGAATGTAATGCTCTTTTCGAGCCGGAGAAAGCTATGGTACCGTATGTTTAAATTATGACAATTTGTGATTTTCATTATGCCGATTTTTGGTTTTCTAATGCATATTTATGATTTTAGTTACGACTTGTACTTTAAAATTTACCTGTTGAACAGGTTATTAGCAGGTTACTTATAATTAAAAAATATTGTTGTTATGTAACCATAATTATTCGTACCGGAATCCATAATACTTGTACCCTAACCAAATATATGCGTACAATATCAAAAATTAAATAATGCTACCCACAAATGTTATAACAACACCATAAATTGGCATTATCTTACCACAATGATTCGTATCAAAAAAAATTGACTCGTATAATATTCCGTAACAAAATCAAAATATGTCGTACCAGAATCAACAATTGTTATTCTCAAGCCAAAAATATTTGTAAAATGCCACAAATTTTATAAAATAACCACAATTGTTATGACAACACCTAAAATTGTCATTTTCTTAACACAGCTTGTCATATTTAAAAAAAATATTTAAATACCACAAATTATATAACAAATCACAATTGTTATGATAATATCATAAATTTACGTTTTCTTACCACAATGTGTCGTACCAAAGGAAATTAATTAAAATATTCCGTAATAACACATGTCTAAAATACTACAAATTCAGTAATATAACAAAATTTGTTATGACAACACCATAAATTGACGTTTTTATACCCACAATGTGTCGTATAAAAAAATTCAATCGGAATGTTCAATTAACGATAGTTATAATCAGCAAAATACCATACCACAATTTCAGTAATATAGCCAAATTTGTTATGACAACATCATAAATTGACATTTTCATATCCACAATGTGTCGTATAAAAAAAATTCAATCAGAATGTTCAGTTAACGATAGTTATAATCAGGAAAATATCATACCACAAATTCAGTAATATAACCAAATTTGTTATGACAACACCATAAATTGACGTTTTCATACCCACAACGTGTCGTATAAAAAAATTAATCGGAATGTTCAGTTAACAATAGTTACAATCAGCAAAATATCAGACCATAATTTCAGTAATATTACCAAATTTGTTATGACAACACCATAAATTGACGTTTTCATACCCACAACATGTCGTATAAAAAAAATTCAATCGAAATGTTCAGTTAACGATAGTTATAATAAAAAAATATTATACCACAAATTTAGTAATATAACCAAATTTGTTATGACAACACCACAAATTGGTGTTTTCATACCCACAACGTGTTGTATAAAAAAATTCAATCGAAATATTCAATAAACGATAGTTAAAATCAATAAAATACCATACCATTAATTATTTTCAATTCCCACCACATTATTTTTTCAAATTTAAAATTTCCACCATATTATCTTAATTTTTGATTCCCTCCACACTATTTCTTCAAATTCTTATTTGTCCCTACACAATACCTCAATAATTTAAACTAAAAATGAAGTTCTCGCTCAAAATTTTCATCCAAGAAATTCACCAAAAAAGTACCATACCAAAATTTTCGAATACAATTGCAATTTCCTCTCAAAATATTAGTCTAAATTAAATTCTTTCTCTACAAAATTTAATTCAAAAAATCAAAATTCCTTCAATTTTTCATGAAAAAATGAGATGTCGCTAAAACAAATAATTACCCAACTGTCTCAAGATACGGATATTCAGAGCGGTGCACTTAACAATTGGCACTATATATTTGACAGGTGGATCGGTGTCAAACCTTCACCCAATGCATACAAATCCAAATTTAATGGTGGTCCTTAGAACTAGGTCGTGGAAGTACAATATAAATAATTTTGTAAATTTATTGTTATTGTACTTTCTTTTTAAAAAATCATTATAGTCGACATACTGATTTACACTAATGACATAGGCTATAATATGATCTACAAGTGCAGGCCAAGCACTAAGACAGATGCATTTGAGGTCATTGCCTTCTCAAATTTTCAACCTGGAAATAGGACCTACGTACAAGAAAGTATTATAAAATTAATCGACTTTATAATTTCAAATTCTCAATTATGTACCACAGTGAAAAAGTGTTAGAGTTTGGACATTTATCTAAAAGATCAGGGGTTCAAGTCTTGCACCCTTCATTCCTTCTTTATTTTTTTAAGAATGCTGTTTTTTGGTTAAATTACATAAAGTCCTTGTAGTTTCATATTTCAACAAACCTAATTGTTCAATTTCAATACAACATTAAAATCTAATAATGCACCATCTGAGCCCCACGTAAGATTTTTTTTTTTATAATCTAAATCGTCTATCTTTTATATAATATCAATTAGGTCATTCGTACCAAGAATGAAGTTGATGACTTATAGCTAGACACTTAGTTGGATGGAAAATATCATTCTATTATTCAATCTGCGTGCTGATGATAAAGCTTCCTAAACCTGATTGAGGCAAAAATTTGCGTAGGTGAGTTAATCAACAAACATAAAAAACTCAATGGATTTAATTTTCATTATTGTGTCATGCTACCATATATTCAACTACAACAAATGACTAGGTTTCATATCAAATATAAATTGAATGTACAATCTAAATGTCATTAGTGAGTGTATTTTTAGAATGATCGATCAGGACTGTTAGGATGTCAAGTTATACAATATTTAATTTGTGATATTTAAGACATGTATCTTGCTTGTGTATAATAATTATTGATTGTGCTACGACATATTTTTTGGTCTTGTATCTAGTATCTTTTGATCGATTTCTTTTGGTACGACACATTGTGGTAAGTAACTGCCAATTTTTGGTGTTGTCATAACAATTGTGGTTATGTTATATAATTTGTAATATTTTACATATGAGGGAGAGGGAGAGAAAGTCAAGGAGGAGAGAATAACCTGTTACCTGCTAAGCCCTTTTTTTATTTTATTAATTGATTTAATCAATAGGTGGTCCAGATTATTCACTTTAAAATCCAAGGGTTTAAAATCATGGTGCGTATGGTACACCCCCTAATATGGGGTGTGTACCATAGGACTACCCGAGCCATTTCGCTTCCAGCTGCAAAAAAAAGAAGAAAATATTCCATACATATCTTTCAAGATAACCAGTTCTTGCCAGGGTCAAATATCAAGTCCCAATCCTCAAACCACACATTGTATTTACATAGAACAGTTCAGGCATATGGATACGATCGACGATACTAAGCAACGATAAAAATAGATACGCGCACATAATAATGAAGTGTCTCACCGACATCCGAATCTCTAAGGCAAATGCATTCCATGCTTCAGCTTATATTCAAGTGAGGACAGATCGAGAGCCCTTCTAATGCTTGACTTGTCCCTCTTGATCTGCATCAACTTATCGTACACACACCACGGAAAGCTAATGAAATGATCCCGTTTCTTTCCCGTATTGTAGCAACCCCAATAACTATGATGATAGGTAACATGGTACCAAGCCGAGGCTTTGGCATATATATCAGCATTGTCACCATCGTTGAACCACGTCCGAGCTTCTTTCCTCAAGCACTTAACAGCCAATCCTACGTCTTCTGCATCTTTTCTCCGGTCGAAAGATTTTAACATTTTCATGATACTGCCGCTAAGTATTTCAGCTTCAGTTTTGATCCCATAGTAATCCATCAAGTTTCCCAATTTGTAATCATATTCAGCTTTGCAATCAAAAGCTTGGTCTAAGTAATCCTGGAAACCTTCCACTTCCATATCGATGTCATACGAGTCCCTTGAAACGTCCCAGGTGAAGGATTTGATGGAGTGTGGTGCAATGTCTTTCGCTGCTCGGAAAAGCTTCCCAATCACACGCTCCGATTTATAGGAAGTTTTGTCTGGCTTTTCCATGAAATCTGGATAGGCTTGGACCCGTAGATCTCGCGGTATCTCGGCGGGGACTCCGGTCTTTGGGAAGTCAACTGCAATGGAGTATAGCTTCGCGAGCTTTAAACAAGGATCGCTCATTGCTTTATCAGGTTCCCTGTCAGCAAAAACTATATGGGCATGCGCAATGATTCCCAAGCTGTCATTCACTATGTAGTTGGCAAAATACTCTTCAACTTCCTGCAGTGCAAATGCAAGTAACAAAAAAGTAATCGGTTGGATAAAACAAGGAAACAGTAATTGTGAATGGGAAGGATGGTGAACAGTTACAAGAACAGATTTTTTCATTTGATCAGACAAGAACAGAACATGATTTGCATGAATTCACAGGAAACGTGCATGGTTTATACAGTGGTTACTAGTTCTGGCATATTGTCGATTTGACTTGTTTATTCCCAGTCATTTTTCTCGGCTTGGAAATTTAGTACAGAAACGCTATTCAGCATTATATATATAGCAAGCAAATAAAAGACTTGCCTAGGTTCTACTAATTAAAGTTTGAAGTTCTATTTTGAAGTCAAAAAAACCTGAGATAAGTTGGTCGAACAGACAGTATCCTCTAGAAAACAAGTAGCCTCTCAGGGCAACAGAATCAGTTCATAGTGTTTACAAATTACTGCAACAATTTTGAGTTCCAAAGGATATTCTACCTAAATTTGTAACCACCATTATGCCTAAAGAAGTAAAATAATTGAAAATATGAAATTAGGCTGGTCCCGTTGTTCTCAGGATGGAATTCGAGGATGCACTAAACTTAAAAATCATCCACCTTCCAATAGGAAAGCACGCCTCACCATCTTACAGAAATAACGTATTGCTCCTAACCCAATCCTGACTGTTGAACTTCTCCCACATCACTTCCGAAGTCACCAAAGCTTGATTAATTACTTAATACACTCATACTCCACAGGCTACTCCAATCATTGACAATTGGTTCCAATTGGTTCAGTTGCATTCCCCAAAGATACACTGGTTAAATCATAAATGTCCATAATTTATATGCTTGAAGGGATATAGCAAGTTAAAGGAAAATGACAGGAACTAAAGCATAAATTTAGCTTCTCTACTATTCCCCGCCCCTTTTCCTTTCCCTTTGTAACTCCCTCCACAATTCCATGATCAAAACATCTTACTGCTTGATAATATTCTATTGTAGCGCCAAATCTCTGAGCTGTTTACATCTCAGATAACAAAGAATATGCAGACAACCCTCTAGGGTTATTCCAAGCGTCTAGGTTTTATGACTCCTTACCTCAAGGAAAAATGACAATTAGGATCTTATGCATGATTATGTTAATCACATTTATGTACGCTCATAATACTATAGACACCACACTCCTTACAGCCGTCTCATATCTTCCTCCAGCCAGAAAAAGCAAGAAAATGATGTCCAGAACAGAGAAAAGTTCCTTCAGGTAAACGTCACTTATCTTTAATTATGCATATATTACAAATACAGAACCTTTAACACCCATGCCATGAGTGAAATGGGGTGCCCTAAACCCAAATATGCAAATTGTATGACTGGATGAAAGTACATTTGAGAAGTGTGGCAACATATTGTACTGTGCATCCTCTGATTGTTCGTGTTCCTTCACTGAATTATCTTCACAAACACAGAAACACAATTCACCATATGAATATGTGACAAGAAATACCTCCATAGAAACATCATGATCCAACAGCTTAGTTGGTGCAGGTGTGTAGTCCATAGGTGGGATTTGCTTTGGTGGGATCAGATCCTGGTCCCAACAAACAAAATAAAGGTCTCCATCTAAATCGCTCCCTGAACATTCATCGGGATGGGGTCTGCAATTTGATCAACTAAAGTTAGGAACAATTAACATGGAAGAAATCTAGTACAAATTAAACAGATATTTGGGCGAAGTATCAAGCAAAAAAAAAGTGAACGATGCATGGGGCAAGATGTGTGCATTTGAAAGAAAGAGAGGACAACAATGACATGCTATACTGCCAGCCACGTCGCCTCGATGGAGAGAGTTCTCGGCTCTAGGTAACAAAAAAAATATCTGGGTTTCATTCCGAAGCCTTACATTCCTTCCTAGTTAAAATTCTTTTAAGGCAAGAGCTAGCAGCAAACCAAAGTAGTATTACTTACCGGGACGGGCCAGCATAAACTGGTTTCAGGATATATTATATTCGTTTTATGAGAGATCTAACATTTGTATGTGGACTAATCAAATGGTATAAGTACTATAACACCATGAGATACGTGGCTGACAAGTGTTGTCGAACATTCACCAAGCCAACATATTTGGTAATTCAAGGTATGCTGAAGACCGAAAACTATACATGAAGTGCTGTGAGGCACATTGCCAACATCAATTTTATCAAATTTTCTTCATTAACAAGGTACTCTCAAAAGGGAGTATCATGCCCCAGAGTCCTTGGACGCATAGACAACAACTTACACCCAGAACCTGTACACAAGTGCATGCAACTTAGGTTCTAAATTCTAATTACAAGGGCATGAATGAAGACCAATAAAGGAGTAAAATGAATCCTCAGTCTATTCCATGAGCATAGAGTTTGTACAATGAAAATATGAATGTCAAGAAACACGAACAAGAAATAAAAACATTGCGCCTACTGAAAAATAAGTAGCTACTACTATAATACTACCTAACTAGAAATTTAGTCGAACTTTGTACAAACTTTTGGGAACTTTGAACTTACAGATCAACCTTGAACAATCTAAAGCAACCAAATTGCAGTTTAGGACCTCAGTTTTAACAGATTCCACGATGAGATCAGAATTTTACCTCATTCCTTTCTGCGGAAAAACGACACAATCCACCATGTGATGCAAAGCTGGCACATTAACAGCCCTTAGGACACGAATGTCACCCGGGTGCAAGCAAGGGTTTTTTTGCAACAAATACCTTCCCCAAACCAATACGATGACCTTGGTCTGAGTCAATGCCATTAGGCATCAGACAGGAATTATCAAGAGAACAAACATTGCCAGCCCCAGAAATTTGCACAAATACTTGCCCGTATTCCAATGTTTTGGTTTCATCTAGACATCCCATCATTTGTCTTCCTCCTGGAACAAAAACCCTTGTTTTAGTCCTTATTTCAAGCAACTTTGTTGCCCTAAATGTTTGAAGCATCATTGATAGAAATGGTTCAGCATCAGGCTTATAGCCACACAACAGCATTTCTTTGAGAATATCAGTATTCTCGCCTCGAGCCATCAACTCCAGCGCCTCTTGTGCCCTTAACGGATCTGTTAAGATGGTATTCAGTTGTTCAACTGCCACCTTTTGCTTTTTTTTCAAAGATGTTATCCTTAACCCCAAGGGTAGACAAAAGAGTGATCAATTCGCGATTTAAGTAACAGGGCTGATATTTGCTCCACGCCAACACATCTAATTTTGTGTTTTCCGAGTCATATTTCAACATACTCTTTCTTAAAGATATCTTCACGGTCGATGCTGGGTCCACAGCCACAACTCCTTTGTACCCACCGTACCGAATCTGAAAAGCAGATGGAATTAAATTGTTAATGCCACATTTCTTGGCCACACTGCGAGCAAAGTCGGGGGAAAGTTTTCCAATTCCATCGGAGAAAACATATTTGATACCATCCCTCACAATCTCTACATCCGGAATCATTACCCTTTCATGCCTACCAACACTCAAAGTTTCCCTAGAGGAACTGAAAGATTGACCAAGCCTGGCGGCATATTTTGCCACATTTCTAATTTCACGAAAATCACCCATCCACTTTCTTATATCAGCAGCTGTAAGCCCAGGCCTTGAAGCAAACATCCATGCGGAGTTTTCGCGTAACTGACTTGACGAAAAGGCAAGAAAATCAAACTTCTTATCTCCAATCACAATGCCATCTCGAAGAGTCGACAATATCCTCCTATAAATGCCAGTTTTTCTATCCTCGCTTGAAAAAGCTACCCGTGGTGATAAATCTGTGGAAAACAACTTACCCAATTCCTCGTCAACAAAAGAAACCCGGAGAAAATTATCAATATCCTCATGGTAATTGCGTAATACTCGATTAGACATATTAACCTCTGGTCCACAGAAATATACTTTGCATGGGGTTATTTGAACTCTATGTACGTAAACCAACCCATCAGCCAAAGTAATAGCAGGTGTTTTGGGAAGTTTGAGATATTTTTGGTATTGCTCACCAAGCCACCTAACGGGTTCATAGCAACATTCTCTCAAATGATACAGCCTCTCCAGGGCATCTTCTATACATGTGATGTAAATTCTTCGGGGATCAACCAACCTAAAGAAGTTGATGTCGAGTGTGGGGCCTGAAAGACACCCTTGCTGAACCAAGATGCATATCTTGAACAATATTCTATATGGCAGTTCAAGTCCATAAGCTGGACCCACGATGGGCACCAGATCCAAATTGCGAGAAAAGGAGAAACCACTCTCCAGAATGAACGGCCCTTCACTTTCCTTAAAATAAGGAAAATAGTCATTGAAGTTCAGAAGTTTAACACCACAAGAAAGCTCCAAGCACAAAGCAGATGATTGGCCAATGGAATTTGATGGAGTAAAATCAGTTGCCCTAACCCAATTTTCTTTAGGGTATTCCTTAAAATAGCTGAGACAAGATTCTGCACATTTTTTGTATATCCGAGGAGCACCAAGCAGCTAGCATACAAAAAGGCAAAAATAAGCATTATTGGAATTTCTAAGAAATTTGAACAAGTTGAAGTGTGCAATAGTGATTAAACAGTGGTCTTCCCATGAATGGCATGGAATGAACTGAAATGGCAAAAGCAATACCAAACAACGAACCAGAAGCAGAGCAAACTTTCCGCGCAAAGAGGCTCAGTTTATTGCTTATTCTTTTTCTCCATTGTCTGTGCACATATTTCAGTTGGCACAATTGGATTACAAAATAATTACAAACGAGTGCACATATCAAGGAGCCAATTGACTCCACAAATCTACAAGCTATGCATATGCCTCGTTCCTATTAATGTGGCATGTGACTAGTTCCTAAACTATTTACAAACACGGGGTTTAGTTCATTTAACAATCGAACAAATTTATTTTGAGTCTCTGCCAAGGAAAAGGGAAGAAACCATGCATATTTCACTTTGTGATAGGTTAGTATGATATGTATATTTAAGGAGAGTCAACTTGTCCTGGTCGGGGGCACAAGATGCCCTCCACAGAACAAAACTGACCATAAATATAATCTAAACATATTTTGATAAGAGTCATAAGACACGAATGAAACTGAAATTGTACTGTACTCAGACTACGTATTTCCGCTACTATAGTATAAGGGCTTAAGACCAGATTATACAAAGGTAAGTAGGATTGGCTCATTTCACTCATTTTATGTTTTGATTTTATGGGCCCTCTATAAGTAAATAAGCTAAAAAAATGCATGCTATTACCGATTAAATGCAAACTTGTTTTCAATATGATAAATGGAACTCAAGTCCATTTAGGGAGTGATTTCCACACTCAACTTAAGCTCCCCAAACTTAAGCCTATCACAAAGAGAAAGCGAGAGGCTAAAAATGGAGGGCTAATAACGTTTCCTGTGTTAAACATAAACATGTCATCACTAAACCTGAATTAGCAGAAACTTTGACCTCTGACCATGCGGACGATGTAGCTCTGTCTGCCAAATATTCTCAGAAAATAGCTCAAGCTTGTAGTCAACGCAATAGTAGGACAGGAAGAAGTGTAGTTTTCGTTGTCCAAACCCAAATTTTAGAGAGATATCTTTCTTTTCCCAGAGCACTGAAAACTTCTCTTTTGAGATCTGACATCCAAAATATAGAGTTATGTTTTCCATTTCATGTACGTATACCATTGGACTTTGTACTAAATCAAAGTCCCTTGCGTAAGCCTTCAAATAAGAAGTTCCATAATCCAACCTTTGCGCAGCCAAGGAGATAATCTGATCAGCATATTCGTCACTTTCGAATTGAACAATGGCATACACTCTTGACCCTAACTTCTCTTTGGGCTCCCTAACCTCTAAAGCATAAACTGTTCCCCTGCCCGTGTAACCCTCTAAGAATTCCTTAACTGTGTCCGCAGTCAAAAGGTTCGGAAACCCAGACAACTAAATTGTCTTGCCCATCAAGTACAGGTGACTTTATCTGCAGTGTAATCATTACAATAGATAATCAACTATTGAAAACAAAGGAAATAAATGACTTTCAAGAAAATAATGTGCACAGAGTGTAAGAACCAAAAGATGCTGGGAAATGGAAGACAACAACAAAAAGAACCAACTAGTTGATTATGAGACATAACATTTAGACATAGGGTAATAAAAGGGTAAATTTTGGAAGTATGTTCAATGAACAATGCAAATTATCAAAATTCTCACCTCTTTGTCAATGTTCTCAATCATCATGATCTTTTGATGATTTTGCTATGTAAAAATCGGTCTCGAAATGTCAATGTTCTCAATCACCATGTTCTTTTGATGATTTTGTTAAATAAAAATTTGTCTCAAAAGACTAAGTGTTGTGAAAGCGCGAGGAACACTTCAGGTTCAAAGGCTCCTGGAGCCTATGCGGAAAGTGCAAGACTGCAAGGGCATGCCTGACGGTCGTAGAACCCGCATCTTTCAAAACGCATTCAAAATGATAAATAATTCCTCATGTGGAACAAACATACTCAAAAGAAAATAATTAGCAATATATCTTAGCCTTGTAACTTTTGCTTCTAAACTTAGAAAAGGAAGAATTGTCAATTATCATAACATATTATTATGGAAACTGATTATTCTTGTAAATATGCATTTTTCTTAGAGTTCGTATGTGCTCTCTTTACTTGGATTTGATATGTTCGCATTGAGAGCTCATCATTAAGAAGGATGGAACGTCTGTTGTCTGTTGTGGAGTATGTTTGTTAATGGAATAAACTTCACAACAATTGTCTGTAAGTTTTGCCTAACTACTACATCTGCCATGAGATATTTAAGCAAACACCTTTTGCATTGTTACAACCTTGTTCTTCATTTATTTCCTGTATTGTACTGTCATTATAATCAGCTCCCTTGTTCCTTGATATTTAAGCAAACGCCTTTCGTTAACATCGGCAACATGAAGAATTGTCAAGTAGACTTTTCAAGCAACAATGGATTCCCTACACAAGTGTCATTTGGAGATCATAGTATTCACAACAAATACCGATCTATTAAGATCACTGGAAGAAACTAATAAAACAATGATCCAGATGTAAAGGAAAGCTTGGACAAAAAATGATAGAACAGAAAGCTCATCGGTGACATATTTGAAAGTGGTAATGCCAAGGACTGCTAAAATTCGCTTGTAACAAGATTATGTGTTTGTGCGAGAGAAGATCCGGGAAAAAAATGCCAAACAAAAACAACAATAACACTACCTATGTAATCCCCAATCAATGGAGCATAGGCGGGGAGAACCGGAGACAAACCAAGAAGTTTTACCACTGAATTAGCGGGCCCCTATAACTAAATCAATGGATGATATACCTAGATGGATGGATGTTATGCCGTAGAATCATGCCCCCAAATCAAATCCGAAAGGCATAAAAAAGGCTATGCCTAGAGACCTGTTTCGATTTTTGTGTTCATTACCTTGCTTCCTTCTTCGAAATCCAGAGCGTCAGTTCAAAATTCAGAGCATCAGTAACAAGGAAAACAAATGCCAAAAAGCATCCAAAAAAAAAAGAACTGAAACGCAGGAAATGGGTAACGAAGAAGGCAGCCAATTGGCAATTTATCAAGAGGAGCTAAACAAAAGCAACTAAAGGAAAAGGAAATCTAGATAACTCAAAAAAAAAAAAAAAAAATTATGGAAAACGAAAGTAGTCCACAATCAATTGTGCAGGGATTCTCTCGGTTTACTATGAATATAGATGCAGGCAGAACAAGTCATTCTCTCGGCTTCTACTGCTTTCTACTCCTATCTAGAGAGAGAGAGAGAGAGAGAGAGAGAGAGAGAGAGACTCACAAGATGACGCAGAGGACTCAATTGCTTCTTTTGTCTCACAAGCAGAATCTGATGAAGCTTTACTCAGAGAGTAAAGTAAAGGAAAATGACGTACATTTATGTACAGAGCGACAGAGAGAGAATGTGTGTGATGGAAGAGCATAGACCTCGGTATCTAGTGAGAGAAAGTTGACTAGGGGTTGACGAATGACGATCACAAAGCAACACTCAACTTCCTTGCTAATTAAGTAAAGATAAATGATTGGATAGTCCAACTTTTGGACTACACTGTCTATCCATCTATTTGTTGGATCCGGGAAGAGCCACAGGCACACTGTATGGTGCAGTGCTTCATTTTTACTGTGTGTCTCGCCAATGAATGATTCTGATGTCAGTTAAGGTCTTTGAAGTCATTCAAGAGATTGTAAAAGTCTAATTAATTAAAGGAAATAATTTTGTCAATTTCTTTTTTTTCAACTCACTCCCCTGTAAGTAGGGGTGACAAATTGAACCCAAATTTTTTAACAAACTCAAATTCATCAACCAAAAAATAGACTCAATCCAACCCATTTATAAGTTGAGTTAGAATGGATCTCAACCCATCTAACATATCTATTAATGGGTGGGTCAACTTAAATGACCCAATAAAACATGCATATAATCTCAAAAAAAAATAGCGGAACAAACCCAATTCTCTCTCTCGCTTAAAAAAAATTATCAAAGGACCAAATCATCCTCTCTCTCTCATAAAAAAATCAAATAACCCAACTCTCTCTCTCTCTCTCTCTCTCTCTCGCATAAAAAAATATTCCTGAATCAAATTCATTCTCTCTCTCTCTCCATAAAACAAATCCATTTCAAAAGTAGTGAAATCCCTTCGAAAAATAGCAATGATTTCAAAGGATTTAAATTTCAAAATTAATAGCTGCTAATTCATTTATAATTCGTTGTTCAATACTAAAAAAAGATTCTTTAAATCCTTATTCAAACTATAAATATTTGGGTCATGAGTTGTTCTCTCTCTCCCATCTCAATAATGGAAATAGAAATGCAAATACTTAAAAAAGAATCACCGCCTACTAATTAACTAATTGACCGAAGTTCTCAAAATGCATTTTCCTGACAAGTCAAAAGTCGTTAGACCCCGTTTCACTAACAAGTTTCTCTTTTAGTACTTTTTTCTTTACCCAAATATTTTGAAAAATAATCACTTTCAAGTAAAAAAAAAGTCTATCTTTTACCCCTTTCAGCGGTGTCACTCTCCCACCACGCACTCAATCTCCTGTCAATTTCTGCAATTAATTAATGGTACAAATTTTGAAAAATCTATTCCAGCCCTAGAAGAGTTTTTTAAAATCTAGAGATTGAAAACAATGGAGAGAGCGGTGAAACAGAGCGACGGTAGAATTTTTGTTTAATTTGGTCATTCCAGTATAGATGGATAATATGGTAATTTTTTTGTACATGGGTATTTTAGTCATTTAAATGTATAGGGGTAATATGGTCATTTAAGTGTATATGAGTATTTTAGTCATTTTAAAATTTTAGTATATAGTATGTAATTGAGTTAATGGGCGGGGCGGGTTGGGTATAGGTAATTGAATTCATAATTAATGGGTCTAAATGGGTCAATAACCCATTAAAGACTCAATCCACTTACAACTTACCCATTTTAGTCTAAACCCGCCCATTTGACACCTCTACCTTGCAGGGAAGTGACGTTAACAAAGAAGGGAATTACAAAATCAGCAACCTTAATTACGTTTATAGGTGTCATTTTAAATTCTCAAGAAGTCTTTATAGTTTTTACTTTTGAGTAGCCAACTATCTTTATTTATATTAAGTTGAAGTCTAGAAATAAGTTTATGTTTCCTTTGCTATGAATGAAATCCTAATATGTGTGTTTAAGTAAAATATAGCCTTTAGCTAGTGACAAGAATTATTTGCTTCTTGTTCATCGTTTTCTGTATCTCTTAGTTCCTTAGAGTGGTGAGCGATCCCTACTATTTCTTAAAATTTGTCTAGAATATGAATTAGGCTCAATGTCACATTAATTGAATATCGTTTAACGAGTATTTCAAAATAAATTTAATTTGAAACTAATGAGATGCAATTCAAGTTGCGATCCTTTTATGTTCCAAAATAAACTTCTTTTCAAAATAATATTGAATGACATATGATCAATTTAATTTTTGGCATGATTAATTTTTTGAACAAGTTCTGACAAGTGAACGATTCCAATCATTAATGTAAAACCAAGAAGAGACTACAAAATAATATATCTCATTCCTAAAGAAGAAGGAAAAAACAGTCCACCTTTTTTCACTTTCTGTTTTAGAATTCTTTTTGTATTTACTAATTTTCCTAAGACTTCAGTAAAACATATATATTATTTTTATAAGCCCACACGAATAGAAGAGTTTAAAACTAAAAATTCTAAACTCAAATTCAAAAAGAAAATCCTTCAAAGACCGAAGAGAACATTTTGGTGGCGTTTTTTCCTTGTACTAAGCACTTCTTTATCCTCGGCAAACTTTTTATCTATACTAGTTGTGGGGCACGTGCGTTGCACGTGGTTTTTTTTTTTTGCATACCTATAATCTTAAACAAGTCCTTGAGTAATTGCCCACTTTCTGGAACCATATATAATAGTAAAACAAAGACAACACTACCAAATAAAATGATATGTAATCAAACGTACCAAAGATAGTGTGTGTGTGTCCTTTTCATCGGTTCTATGTTTTCAAGGGTGACACTCCGACAATTATCAAATTCATATGCTATCATAGAACTGATATAGATATTTCAAATGTGTACATATGAAAATACAGAGGCAAATGAACAAATGTGTGGAAATATAGAAACACAAATGAAAATAAAGAGACTAGTCAAGATTGATGTCCTGAAATGGATAACTACATAGTTAATACCTCCTTAATTAAAAACTATATTTTTGGTATGTGAACATTCCTTATTTTCATCAACTCCTGTTTTGAGCAAGACTTTTGTAGTTTCCATAGAAGTCCCACGAGATAATGTCACATATAGTTGCCCATGTGAAAAAACATTGTGAGGTAAATAGAGACCAACATAAGGGATTGTTTGCCCTTGTGCCTTATTAGTGTGTGTGTGTGTGTGTGTGTGTGTGTGTGTGTGTGTGGGGGGGGGGGGGGGGGGGGGGGGGGGGGGGTGTGTGTGATTTCTCGTTGACTTTTTTGACTCTCTTCTTGAGCCGCTTGAACTGGTATTGAATGACATCGTCCTTCGTGTACCTGCAGAACCGGAGGGGGTTGTTCCTCCGGAAAGAAACTCCGACGAAACTAGTCAGTAAGTGGAGGAGGAGGAAAGAAGTTTGGAAGGAAAGTTGCTTAGGAGAAAAAGAGAAATGTAGTGGAATGTGAACCCCTTCTCAGGAGGGGTTCTCCTCTATTTATAGGCAAGAGTTTGCAGAATGTTGTACAGGCTATCTCTGCCACCCACGTGCCTAGCCACGTTCGGATGACGTCACGAGTCAAAGACATTTAACGACTACCGCCTCTTAGGGATTGGTGAGCCGCGTTAGTCAGAGCCAGAGAAGTCACATCCGTCAGAGATGTCACTTCGCTTATCAAAGAAGCTCACCCACGTATCCTTGGAAGCTTCTGGAAGGTTCTGGAGTGGCAGTTTCCGAACAAAGCCTATATTGCCGAAGAAACGGCAAGCAACAGAAAGCGAACTTCGCCGAGCAATTGAGATTGTAGCCGAATGAAACGATGTCACATCCTTCGGTGAGTACACTGTAGCTCGGCTAGGTTCTTTGATTCCTGTTATCCTTCGAAAAATGCATGTCATGGAGTGTCAGGGTACTTCCGGTTGTAGATGAACTGAGATGACTAAACGATTAAGCTAAACACAATGCGTCCTTTATGACCCATCAGAACCTCCTGAACCTTCGGATATTTCACCCCACTACAATTAATTGTCATGGCAAAACAAAGGCGAATTGGAAACTGTTTGCGCTTGAACTTGAAGGGCATTGCTTCATTCTTAGCTGGAAGGAGTGGAATTCTTGGAAGCAGAACAGGTTTCCCTACAAATTGGCCCACTGTAATTTCTGCATATATGACATCTTTTTCAAAACCTCTACAAACCATTCTTGTCCCATTGCATAGCCCATGAGATGGGTCTATATTTCTCACTAACATAATGGGGCTATTTTGTTTAAGCACCAATTTATGTGGAGGAAGGCCATTTGGTGTAAGAGTGTTCAAAAATTCTTCTGGGTAGTAATTATGCGTATCGTCAATAGCCTCATCATAGCTCCAAAATATCCGTGCCTCACCAGGGAAAAATGTTATAAGCTTCTCATTAAGCATGTCAACTGTCTCATTCTTTGGGGTAAGGATTGCACGTTTCGTGATGTATTCAGCTGATTCTGAATTTTGCTGAATTGAAGGATAAACAACAGATATCAAGGCATTTTCTGGATTATCATTCTCTTCTATTTTGATAAGCATTTGAGATGGAATTTCAACCATTTCATCACCTGTGGTTTTTTCTTCCCCATTACCAATGCGTAAGAGGAAGTCGCTAAAAACTAAGTCAGATGCTGCCCTCATATTTTTGGTCAATTTCAGTTTCTTCAACTGTGCCATACATATGATTGCAATGGTCTCAGTTCTAGTTGCTCGTGGTACAACTGGGAGAACTTGACGGAAATCTCCACCAAACACAATTAATTTGCCACCGAATATTATATCGTTACTCATAACATCTCTCAAACTTTGATCAACAGCTTCAATTTCCCATCGCTTTGCCATAGGTGCCTCATCCCATATAATCAATTTCACTCTCCTTAATAGCTCTGCAGTGCCACTTTGCTTAGGAATGCATAAACAAGATTCGTTACCATTAATAGGTATTTTTAAATCTAGAGTGTACTGTTCTACCGCCTGGTAAGAGTGAAGTTGCAACTCCTGACGTTGCTGTTGCTATAGCAATCTGATGTTTTAATATGATGGTAGCAAGAAGAGCACGGTATAAATAAGTCTTACCAGTTCCCCCAGGACCATCAAAGAAGAAAATGCCACTTTGCTCACAATTTATACAATCCATTATGATATCATAAGCCGCCAATTGTTAAGCACAACCGATGCCACCCAACAGCAGCAACCGGCGGTAGACCAAACCAAGCTCAGCGTCGGAGATCAGAAATCCCAAACGACGTCGAGATCTGCAGGAACCCCACCGCCTCCTTCAAAGAACACCACCAAACATGGCCAAAACGGAATATTTAGGGTTTAGGTTCAAAACTTATTAGCAAGAAAATAAAAGAGGCATTCTAATCTCCTGCTTTATTCTCTGCACATTCTCATCCTCTCGCCGAAGGGCCTTGTCAGGCTACCCCGGTCAAGTTTTAGTCGTGCGTTCACTGTGCAGGTTAAAGCGAGAAGGTTAAGAGATCAGCGAACCAGCGGAGCAGGAACTTGAATGAAGGATCACGGGCCACACAATGATGATGGTGGTGATGATAGGATCAGTGCATTACCAGATGGTCTTCTGTGCCACATCCTTTCTTTTCTTCACACAAGTCAAGCAGTGGCCACCGCCATTCTTTCAACCAGGTGGAAATACCTTTTCACTTCACTCCCTGATCTCGATGCCGATGATTCATTGCTTTTGTGTCCTGGAGATCGTATAGATGCTCAGTGTTTCACGAATTTCGTTTATCGGTTGCTCTTACTACGAAAAACACCTCACATAAATCAGTTGATTCGGTTTGTCCTCACTTGTTACACGCGATGGGGTAATCCCCATCTCAATGCTTGGATTAGCTCCGTTGTGGCGCAATGTCAAACAACTCGACATTGCTGTTTATGTCAAAGAGTTTGGTATGGTCCCTTCAAATGATATTTTCACCTGCAAAATACTAGTGAATTTAAGGCTCAGGAGTGAATACATCCTCCTAGACCCAATTTCGGTTTGTTTACCCAATGTCAAGGTCCTTCATCTTTCCTGGCTCGAATTTAAGGACGATGACCCGATAAGGAGGGTCTTTTCTGGGTGCCCTTTGCTTGAAGAATTGGTGTTGTCCAAATGCAGATTGGAAAGTGTTCAAACGCTTGACATTTCCAGTCCTTCACTAAAGAGATTAGAATTTGTGGATATGGTGGTGACTATCAAATTGTGCTCAATGCCCCAGTTCTTGAATACCTAGAAGTTTCAGATTGTGTCGCTGGAGAGTATTTGGTGAAGGACCTTAAGTCTCTTGTTACTGCTTGTCTGAGTGTTGGGCTTACCGAGAACCAAAAGGGAGGAGACAGCTTACGCTATGGTAGTTGTGTCACAAATCTTGTTAATGTGATAAGTGGTAGTATCAAGTTTCTTCGTTCCTGTTTGTTGTTTGTAAAGTGAATGCTTTTCTTATCTCCTAATGAATAAAAATATGTGATATTTTTGTCCTCATGGCTTGATTTTAATTATCCTCTTGGATGAAGGCTATCGACTATTCAAATTGTTCGTCGCCAGCTTTTTGTAATTTGACCCTATTGGAGCTTGACGTGGATTTTCTCCATGGATGGAAATTATTACCAAACTTACTACAAAGTGCACCAAACCTAGAAGTTCTTGACTTTATTCAGGTGAGTTTTGATGTCATGAACATTTTAGGAAAGGTAAGATTCTTCAAATACCTTCTTTTGAACTCAAGGTCTTTCGTTTCGTTGTTTTTTTCCTTCCCATTTTTTTTTTCCTGTGGTTTATCCCTTCAGTGGTTTCTGAATTACAGTGCAGATGAGGTGGAACTCCCTTATTATCTGCTAGAGAGGGTACCCATATGTTTGTCTCAATGCCTTAAAGAATAAGAGAATTCCATTGGGAAGAAGTTGACATCGAGCTGGTGAAATATTTTCTTAACTGTGGCAAAGTGTTGAAGCTAGAAGATCACACTATTGTTTTGGATATCTTGTTGCCGACAGATATTCGCAAGAGATTCCTAACTTTTCCCAACAATTCAAAGACATGTCAGATTGAGGTTGAAAGATTGAGGCAATTTGTTGCAAGAAAATATGACAAACATAATTGGTGGAGCAGATAAGATGAGAAGAAGTAAGGCACTCCTTTATGAACCCCTCTTAATAGAATGAACTATAAAGACTTTGTTTGGTTGAGAGTTTAGTTTAGTTTAGTTTTGGTAGTGAGTAGAAAGAGAAATAGGATAATGATTGGAAATAGGGGTAATGATTGGAGAGAGATAGAGAGAGATGAGAAAGTAATAATTGGAGAAATAGGATAATGATTGGAAAAAGAAGTAGGGTAATGATTGAAAAATAAAATAAAAACACTTCCAAACTTCCAAACGAACATAGCCTTTGTTCCCCATTTGCATTTTTCATTCAGATCACTTCATCCATATCGTTGAACCTTATTCAGATCGTTTCCTACTAATTGCTATACCTCAAGTCACATTAATTGGTTGACCGACAACTCTTTTTTCCTGGAGTAATTAATGAATTTGATTGGCTGTCATGCCAGTTCTGCTTTCAAAGACACTAATGCTTTGTTTGGTTTGTATTTTGAAATTTTTTTTTAAAAAGTAGGGGTAATAAATGGAGAGAAATAGAAAGAGAAATGTTAGAAGTAGGGAAAATCTCGGGAAAATTTTTTGAAAAATTATTTTGCAAATGGAAGAGAACATGGCATAAAGAAAAAGAATCGAGTCCTGTGCGGACTAAGACAACGAAGTTTAAATGTCTATGTATGAAAAAATATTCCGCAATGCAAAGTTGTTTATCCGAAATACGGTGATTGTGTTCTTTTCAAATTGCAAGATATTGGAAATAATGATTTGATACACGGCTTTAAAGAGCTTCTTCAAGGGCATCTCCGTCTTTATAGGTCATATTTTTGTTTGCTTGAATTAGGCACTTGTTTCTTTTTCTTTTTCTTTTCTTTTCTTTTTTGTCAAAATGGAAATAACTTCATTGATAGAAAACACAAGTATGCAAAATAATCATCTAGAAATAGCATCTGTCCTTAATCAAAGGACTAGATAGAAAGTCACAAAGAGGTTAGCCTTCCCAGGTTTGAGAGAATGTGTTACCAGTTGAAATTGGACCAAACTTGAAAGAACCCAAATAGAGAGTCTTCAGTCTCAGCAGAAATAATTGTGGCGCGTCACTCACTCAGGCATATGAGGGAGAGAGAGAGAGAGACTTATTCGGGAAGCATTGTTTGTGGCGGGAAACAGGTGCTATCTCATTTCGGTTGATTGGTGTGTTTACTATTCAAGATTTCAAACAATGCTATCAGACTGATAGAAAGTAATCTCTCACGAATTTTCTAGTCTTGGCCTTTGACCGAATCAGAGATGGAATTAGTTGAGGTTTTCTGTTCGTAAATTAGTCCGAACACTTTGACCGTGAAAAAAAGAAAAAGAAAATGATAACTTGGTGATTAATGTCTCGCACTTCTTTGGATTAAAATTAACTTTTGATAAAGAGATTCCGTATTTAGGCTCTGTTTCGTTATTTATAGTTTTTTATTTTTGTTTCCTATATTTTTTGAAACAAACACCATAGATATAAATATAACGACCCTAATTTTGATCCTATTTTTCGTTCAAATAAAATTTAGTAATCTTACTCTCAAGCTATTAATTAACTAGGATGAGTTGTCTGGTTATTTTATTGCCTAGATAACTAAGGATCCTAACTAAACTACTTTCCTAACTAAAACCAACCTTATACTCCACCATCACCTCACTACCCATCACATCTGCTTTTCCCCCAAAATTAGCCGAACCACCACCCCCTCCGCTGCCATTTGCAGCAGCCGGCAGCCGCATCTCATTACTTCCCATCACATCTCACACTTCATCATCTCTAAGATCTCTTTCCCTACAAAAGCAAGAGTCCGGATCCCCTTTTCCACTCCTCTACGCCCCGTTCAGTTTTTTTTTTCTAAATATTTTTTTTTAAAAGATAATTTTAAACTCAAATATAATGAAAATTAAAAAATAATTTTTTAATTTTTTTTACATTATTTATAAGATCTCAATGAAATCTATCAAATAAAATTCGTATTGATAGAAAAATTATTTTCGTAAATATGTAATTTTTAAACTTAAAATTACATTTTTTTAAAAAAAATTCCTTTTCAAAGAAAGTGGAACATCCCCTGCGCGCCACATATCCACTCCTTGTTTTCCCTCTAACAGCGTTACCCAATTAACCCCTAACTCCTTTCCTATATCCCTTTTACGTTCCCTCACTTCTGGGGCGAAAATTTGTGGAGACAAAAAGTCTCAGGCCCCGTTCCATAACGGGTTTAAATTCTTATTTTTTGTTTAATAAGAAGGGTTGTTTCACAAAAGATTGAACAATTACTTATTTTTTGAGAAGACAATTTCAAGCTCAAAAATCATGTGTTTACGCAAATAATTTTCCTATCAATATGGATCTTGTTTGATAGATCTCATTGAGATCTTTAATACGGTGCAAAAAAATTGAAAAATTATTTCTCATTTACGTTATTTTTGAGTTTGAAAATGTGAAATAAGCTGCTTATTTGGATTTTGTGGAACAAACCTTCTTATTTTTCTTTGAGAAGTGGCAAAATAAGTACTTATTTTTTAAGAAAGTTTCTGGAACGGAGCCTCAGTTTGTTTCTTTTAGGGTTCTGATACCACTTGATGCAGCTAAATTCACGAGAGACTAGTCAGCGTACTAGTCCAAACGAGATAAATAATTCTTCGCAACGAGCAAATCTTGCGCACAAGAAAGAAAGAGATAATCTCTGAATATTATTGATTAAAAGTTTAAAAGTTTTAATAATTGAATAGGTTACGACCCTTTTTATAAGACCCTAACCCTAGAAATCCTACAGTAAAAATAATAATAAATCATGTTAAAACAAGCAGCATCAAATAAAAGATATTTCCTAATTAATTAAAATAAAATCTTAATTCTTGTAGACCAAGAATCCTAAAAACAGTAGAAATTAAAATCAAACTGAATACGGAAAGTTAATAATTCTAACCTAAACGAAAATATTCTTAATCAAAATCTTATTCTAAAACAATAAAAATAAAATTCAAAAATTCTCCATTTTTGTCCACATCAGGTTTTATTCCCTATTATTTGTCCACCTTTGACACTTGCGTATTGAAAGAGGGGAAAATACAGAGAAGAGGAGAAACAGAGCAAACACAACATGGAGATTGAAATCAGTGGCTCTTCTTCCCCAATCTCATGTGAGGTAAGTCATTTTCAAAATTCTACCAAATTTCTTTTAGTTTCAGTCAAAGAAATCCTCCATATATTTGATAGTTTCAAGCATCTTTCTTTCAAACATCCACCATGTGTTTGAATTATGTTCTTAACGTAATTGTAGGTTTTAGACATTGACGGTAATTATGCAAGAGATGATTGTGAATCTCACCATAAGTTGGAGTTTAAAAAGACGATGACTTCTTTAACACAGATGTTCCTATTGAAGCGGAAGGTGAGCAAGATGTATTGCATATTAGATGCAACAACTGATATAAATTTAGTTCACTACCAGATTCCCAATGAGACAATTCCAAAACTTGACATGAAATTTAAGACAGAAGAGGCAGCTTATTCTTATGAATTTTATAATGCCTATGCGTACAAAGTTTATTTTAGTGTGCATAGAAGTAAAGAGCATAAATATAAGAGCAGGATGTTAGTGACTCGAATATTTTGTTACTCTTGCGAAGGTAAACGGGGAAAGATAAACAAGATAGTATTGTAAAATCACACCACCCTGAGACGAGATTTGGTTGTTTGGCACGAATAAAAGTCAAATATTGTCGACAAACCAAACAATTTTATATTGCTAAATTTAATTCCCGTGCATAATCACACAATCTGTACTCAAAGTAAGACTCATTTACACAAGTCTCATAAGAAGCTTAGTGTTGCCCAAGCAGCTGAATTAGATATGGATTAGATATGGCAAATGACTGTGGGATAGCTCCAATGGCAACAATTGAGTTTACCCTCCTTTAAAGAGGGTGGTTACCTTTCATGTGATTGGTAAAAATTATGTAGGGTCTCACCACAAACAAACTAATTATTATAAAAAAAAAATATGTATTAATTCCGTAGACCCTACACAATTTCCACCAATCACATAGAGAGTAATGCTCACCCTTTTGTAAGGAGGGCGAACAAAATTATTCTCGCAATTTAAGGACATGTCATTTTCTAATCAGGATTCATCATTCCAGACTGGCTGAGTGCTCCATCCAAAAATCCTTGACTGAAAGCAACAAATTTTCAATACAAATAAAAGGAGAATATTACTACTAGAGAAGCACCAGTCATGCATAATAAGAGTAGGGTAACAACTTCTCAAGATAGTTACCGACAAAATGCGCGAACAATTCAAAACCCAGAAGTGATACGAGTTCCATTCCCGCAATATATATCATTCCTTAAATTACACTAAACATTACCCAAAAGAAAGACCTTTCGACTGCATCTTTGTAGCCACCAACCCCGGATCGATCCTTTTAACCGTTTCAGAAGATGAGCCAATCCAAATCAGAACCATGTCTTGGCCGGATCTTCTTCCACCAAGAAAACGTCTTTACACTCTCCCTGCAATTTGAACTCTGCACACCTATATCAACAGTCATAATGTCAAGACCACAATTTTGACAGATACCAAGTTGAATATTCTAGACAGTTAGGTGGTAGCCAGACAATAGAATAAGTCTAGTGCACTTTGCTTTGCAATTCAGAATAATCCTCAAATTTAAAGATTTACTGAGGGTTATAAAATGTAAGGAACAGTATGATATATCAGGTCTGCATTTCGCACGCACATATCCAAAGCTAAATGTACTCAACCTGGCTTCAAAACCTCATTGGGTTACAAGAAAACAATGGAGTTGCTGGTGTTTTATCAGGTCTGCATTTCGCATACACAAAGCTATGTAACAGATTCCGCACACACATAGAGCTATAGAACACATTCCGATTTTTTATTTTTTATTTTAAATCTACCTTCCGTAACAGAATGTCATGCTTCATAGGACCGACCTGAGTGTGGTTCACAACAGGTCACATTGTGACCCCAACTTTCAAACCCTTTGAACCAATTTTTTAGAATTTCATGCTTCAGGGAATAGATTACAAGTTTCTCGTCTCTCAACTTGCTTCAGTCCCATCCCTCTTGAGGAATTCCTCATCTTTTACCGTGCTAGTCCTTTCTTTAGTCAGACTCAATGTATGAGTACAAAAATTGGTTGGTGGTATCATTTCCAGTTAGACATTTCCATGCCAAACCTTGAACTAGCTATTATATAAAGGCGATGTCAGACAAGAGAGCTCAACATTATTAATGCTTCGTACACATCCAATGGCTCTCATAGGGTTCCCTCATCTGGATCCCGGGTGAAGAGGATCTAGCCTTGCGGGGACATCCCATTAACTGAAGAAACTGGACCATGGAAACACGTCCGTACTAATCGTTAAGTTTAGTTTTTAAATTTCATCAAGCCCTGGCTGCACTGTTAAATTATTGGTCAAGACAAAGACATAGATCAGGTTAAAAACAAACTAAGACAAAGACATAGATCAGGTTAAAAACAAACTAAGAAAAAGTTTTATTGCAAAAGCGAAGTATATACAATAAATCTAAGGTGGCCAGTCACATACATCAAAGAAGCAACATGTGTGAACTACCCTAAGAAAATATACTGTATTTGCAGGATACCATCCAAAGGAAAAGTACATGCATAACCTCGGGAGGGGATGTGAAACTAGTCGTCTCCTAAGAAAATATTAAGAGCATAAATGTTTTCATGTAACGCCATAATGAAATGACTGATATAGTAATTGAACAAATACCAAACAAACAAACACACTATCTAAGTCATAGATTAGGCAATTTCACATTTACCTTGATTTGGTAGGTAACACTGCCATATTGTGTCCCTTCACTACATCCTTGAGTGAAATGAAACTTGGAATATGAGCAATTGCCACATATGGCGATGATTTATACCCATCTTGAGGCTTTAGGAACTTGAAACCATGTTTTTTGGGGTCATGATAAAACAAAGCACCGCTCAAACTATGAAACAACACGACAGCTCCATTCCTCAACAAACATATCGGGTCATATGTGCCATAAATCCACCTCCCCTCATTTGTTTGGGTAATAAAACAGAACTCTTTGCTCCATGATTCCTGAACACCGTATTCTTTCATCACCCATATCTTTAGCTTTTCAAAACCAGAACCATCACATACGCAGAGACAGCCTCCTAGCACTCCCAACACCCATTCCCCAGTCATCTCCTTGTCAATCTTCCACAGCTTAAAAGGAGGTGGTGGAACTGATTGGAATTTTTCATTATCAAAGTTGAAAGATACAATAGTATTTGAACCCTTTTCTTCAGTATAAATCCAATGAAGAGAGCCATTCAAATAGGTAGGGGATCCGTTCTTATAATAGAGAGAGGAGGGTACATTGCGAACCCTTTTCCATGACCCTGTACCAAGAGTATGTATCTCAGTCATGCTACAACTTTCCCTTTCCCAACTGACTAAGGGCTCACAAACCCTAATCACCTTATACTGGTTCATCTTCGGACTGAAGCCCAAACCACAATGGATGGAAAGGGAACGTTTTGTATCCCTATCCCATTCTATAGGATCCGGAAGGTTAATGTACTCACCGGTAATTGGATTACACACCGCAATTGGATTTCTCCATACTTTAAAAGGAAAATCCAAAGTTGGTTCACACAGACAAAGCAATCCATTGCACGAATTCGCTATTTTGAGTTCATGGTGTTCGGCCCTCAACTTAACCCCCGATTTAGGAGGGGGATCCATCTCAACACTCTCGATCACCATTTCCTCATCGTACACTGGTATTTTCAACTTGGTATCAAGCTTCATTTTAATAGGCCCATCATAAAAACCAGAACAGTGTTCTGGCGGTTCAACTAAGTAAAGGGTTCGCGAAACACGCGAAGGGGCCGCGGATCGAACGAGAGGAAAAGCCTCTCCTCGCGCAAAGTGAAGCTTGGCGAATTCAGGGCTTGATATGATATTGCGCCAAGTTTTACACACGCGCTTGCAAATGAGTATTCGCTTAACGGATAGCCTTACCAGAATGTTAAGAGATATACGGGCTGGGAGTTCTGTTAATGGACGACCCAAGTACTGATTTTGCTTATCTTCAACCCCATCGACTTCTTTGTCGCCGAAACCCTTTCGTTTTCTTCCTCTTGCCATGGTTTTCTGAGAATTAAAGAAGTGGGTTTGGATTAAATGTGTATAGTAAAGGACAGACCGTAATGTTATATTAGCAATTACAGTGATTGGAAGAAGTACGTGATTCATAAATGAGAAAGGAGATGAACACGCACAAATTATTATTTTTTGGTAAATAAGAAAACCCAAATCTTGTTTACAAGTAAGAAGGGTTTATGTGTTATAAAGGAACAACCCATGTACATAATAAACAGAATACTCTGTGTGTGTGAGTTTGTGAGAGAGAGAGAGAGAGAGAGAGAGAGAGTTACCAGAGAGAAATTTGATCAGACTTGAGAGACGATAAAAAAATAAAATGGATACACAAGTCTAATTTCAGAGTAAAAAGGGGTATCAATTTGAAGAAGAATGAGTTATTTACACAATCAATCAACACCATACTGCGAATGCGATAGATAGAGAAAGGGAGAGAGAATGTGTTACCAGTAGAAATTGGACCAAACTTGAAAGAACCCCCAAATGGAGAGTCTCTCAGTCTCAGCAGAAATAAGTGTGGCACGTCACACTCACTGGCATATGAGAGAGAGAGAGAGAGACTTCTCGAGGAAGCATTGTTTTTGGCGGGAAAGAGGCGATAAAGAGAACTCCCTTGTTCCGGTTAGTTGGTGAATTTGTTAACCAAACAATGACCATGTTTGATTTTTTGAGTCACGTGAAAGTTATCTATCGCGAGTTTCCTAATTTGGCGTTGATGGTGTGTGTTTGACCAGATTGTAGATGGAATTAGTTGCAGTGTTCATAAACTAGTATGGATATTTCTGACCGTCAAAAAAAAGAAAAGAAAGGATAACCGGTGATTAATGCCTCGCACTTCTTCGGGTTCACATATGCACTCGTATAATCAAATTAAATCAGTAATGATTTTCACACAGATTTTTGTGCACATATCATGTACATATATTTTTGTGAGGCCCCTATCAAGGTATCACAAAATAATTCGAACCACTCATTTTTTTTAAAATAGATTTTGGAAGGTTCTCATAAAAAATCAATACCAAAAGATATCGGTAAGTGTACCGTAGCATTTCCCATTGAAGGAAGTGTTTAATTAGTGAAAATCACTTGACAAATATCAAGTTGTTTCTACTAACTAATATTTCTTTGCTGATCAAAAAAAATTTACTTATAACTTATTGATTAATGTGAACAACCTAATAAAACACCTCCCTTCTACTTAACTTTTTCTAAAAGGTAACATTTTGCCCTTATGTAAATTTTTTTCACGTTTGTTCGTTTTGCGCCAACTTTTTTTTGACTTTTCAATTTCTCTCGACAAGACGAATCGGAAAAATAAAAAATTTGTACTTTTACCCAAATATTTTGACTAAGGATCACTTTTAAGCTCAAAAAGTAAACTTTGACGAATCAAAAAGTAAAAAAAAAAATTAACGCAAAACTAAAAATTTAGAAAAAAATTCAAACACGGACAAAACAAAAAAAAGTTCAAAAAGCCTAGAGAAAATTCAACCTAAGTTGTTGCCTAAAATTGTTACCGGAAACATGGCCTAAAAGTTTGTTACGAGCTTTTGGAAAAAAGATAAAAATAGAATGGCGTAAAAGTTTGTAAGGAACTTTTGGAAGAAAAACAAAAAGGATAGAATGAGAGGAGAGAATAGTCAACTTACCTCCAATTGGGTCTGATTGAGACGAGCAGAGAACTCTGTTTTCCACAAATGAAGACTTTTAATACTAACATTGAACTCCCCTTTTAACATGAACAAACCTATGTTTGTATAAAGAAAGATAACAACCACCGAACCTAATTATAGTAGTATGGCAAGTTGGCAACTACATACAGAGAAATTTTTCGGTGCCTGATGGATATATCTCACGTGTGATACACTCAAGTGGTGTGGGTGTGTGTTGTAGGGGATAAAACCCTTTGGTCCCTTTTTCCCTTTGTATTGACTGCCTTTGGTAGTATGTGTGTGCCAAATGCAAGGGAGAGAGCAGTGAGAGAGCTGGTTCGTGGCTTCCCCCGACGGGGGGAGCGGTGCTCCTCGGATACTCCGTCGGAGAGCCACCGGAGTGAGGGAAACAGAGAGGAGTGGAGAAGTCGGCTTGTGGCTAACCCTGTGAGGTTTTTTCATACTTGTCTACGTGATTTATACACAGTAGAATTTTTTCTCGGATATCTCTCGTATTTGTGCTTGGTTTATTTTCGTGCTTGTGCTTGAAGGTGTGAATCGAGGTTAGGGCCTCAACCCGACAGTACCCGCTCCACGCATTCGAACCGTCCAATACACTTTTGAACGGCTCGAATTAAAACTCTCTATCTCCTCTCACCCCAACACTCATCTCTCCAATGAACGGCTCGGATGTGCCGAGCGGACACCACGTGATACCGACTTAGCACTAAAAAATTTCCCCTAAATAAAACATGACTCTTGGCGGATAAAACTACGTAAATCCACCAACTAAATTTCTAGTCACACTATTGGCAAGCATGCGATAGACAAGATGATAGCAGGGTTCTAAAAAATGAAACCTTAAAATTCACAACACTAAAATAATGTTTCTATCATCTTCTCTGAACTTTTATTCATCTTCAGTGAATTCTTTTAAACTTTGTTTCTGTTTCCTCTCGTCGCGAAGAAAGGTGAATTCAAAATTTTTACCCATATCTACTAAAAAAATTAAGAGAAAACTTCCAAAACCCGCAAATTTTTGCCCAAAGGGACCCTCATCTTTTCGCTTCATGCCTATCAGTATTAGGTTCTGGTATTTAATTTTAGTTACAATCACGGACTCAAAATAGACAGTAGGGGTCAAGAAAGGACTTTGACAAAACACAAGCACATGCAATTAAGGAAAGTGGTTACAGGGAAAAGGATCGACTAATAATGATTCCTCAAATTTCAAGAAAACCCAGGAGCAGAAAACTGTAACTGGGGTGAAAGGATGCCAGAATCAAATTTCAAGGGCCCATGCACAAAAACATTTTTTTTCATTTAAGGATAAAAAGAGAAGTGAAATTGATATTCGCGCTCCATTTTTTACTCATGGCGTTCTACTTTGTTACGTTAAAATTGGAGCGCCATCAGTAAAAAGTGGAGCGCGAAAATCAGTTTCCAAGGAAAAGATCATCAGGATTTCTAATCAGGATTCATCATCCAGACTGACAGAGTGCTCCATCCAAAAAGCTTGACTGAAAGCAACAAACTTTTCAAAACAAATAAAAGGAGAATGCTAATAGAGCTTGCTAGAGAAGCACCAGTCATGCATAATAAGATTAGGGTACCAACTTCTCAGGAAAGTTACCAACAAAACACCAAACAATTCAAAACCCAGAAGTGATATGAGTTCCATTCCCGCGATATATAGCATTCCTTAAATTACGGTAAACATTACCAAAAGAAAGACCTTTCGACTGCATCCATATAGCCACCAACCCTGGATCAATCCTTTTACCGTTTCAGAAGATGAGCCAAACCAAATCAGTACCACGTCATAGCCGGATCTTCTTCCACCAAGAAAACATCTTTACTCTCCCTGCAATTTGAACTCCGCACACCTATATCAACAATCATAATGTTAAGACCATAATTTTGAATCTTGTAGACAGTTAGATGGTGGCCAGACAATAGAATAAGTCTAGTGCACTTCGCTATGCAATTCAGAAATAATCCTAAAATTTACTATCTGAAAATGTTAGGAACAGTGTGATATCAGGTCTGCTGCATTTAACACCCATATCCAAAGCTAAATGGCTCCAAAAAACTCATTGGTCACAAGAAAACAATGGAGTTGCAGGTGTTTTATCAGGTCTGCATTTCGCACGCACATAAAGCTATGTAACAGATTCCGCACACACACAGAGCTGTAGAACACATTCCGATTAAAAAAAAATGCTACCTTCCGATGCAGAATGTCATGCTTCATAGGACGGACTTGAGTGCAGTTCACAACAGGTCACATTGTGCTCCAACTTTCCCTTTGAACCAATGTTTTAGTCAGACTCAATGTATGAGTAAAAAAATTGGTTGGTGGTATAATTTCCAGTCAGACATTTTTATGCCAAACCTTGAAGTAGCGATTATATAAATTCAATGTCAGACAAGAGAGCTAAGCATTATTAATGCTTTGTACACGTCCAATAGCTCTCATAGGGTTCCCTCTTCTGGATCCCGGGGGAAGAGGATCTAGCTTCGCAGGGACATCCCCGTTAACTGAAGAAACTGGACCATTTTGAAAAGCTCATTTGTACTAATCATTAACTTTAGTTTCATAAACTTCATCAGGCCCTGGCTGCACTGTTAAATTATTGGTCATGACAAAGACAGATCAAGTTAAAAACAAAGAAAGAACAAGTTTTATTCCAAAAGCGAAGTATATACAATAAATCTAAGGTGGCCTGTCACATACATCAAAGAAGCAACATTTGTGGACTACCCTAAGAATAGATGTTGGCAGAAGTCTGTTACCCTACACTTGGCTAACACGGTATATTGTATTTGCAATATAACCATCCAATGGAAAAATACATGCATAACTTCGGCTGGGGATATGAAACTAGTCTTCTTGTAAGAAAATATTAAGAGCATAAATGTTTTTATGTAATGGCATAATGAAATGACTGATATAGTAAGAGAACAAATACCAAACAAACAAACACAATATCTAAGTCACAGATTAGGCAATTTCTCATTTACCTTGATTTGGTAGGTAACACTGCCATATTGTGTGCCTTCACTACATCCTTGAGTGAAATGAAACTTGGAATATGAGCAATTGCCACATATTTTGATGTTTTAAACCCATCTTGAGGCTTTAGGAACTTGAAACCATGTTTTTTGGGGTCATGATAAAACAAAGCACCGCTCAAACTATGAAACAACACGACAGCTCCATTCCTCAACAAACATATCGGGTCGTATGTGCCATAAATCCACCTCCCCTCGTTTGTTTGGGTAATAAAACAGAACTCTTTGCTCCATGATTCTTGAACACCATATTCTTTCATCACCCATATCTTTAGCTTTTCAAAGCCAGAACCATCACATACGGAGAGACAGCCTCTTAACACTCCCAGCACCATATCCTCATTCATGTCCATGAGACTCTTGCAAATTTTAAAAGGAGGTGGTGGAACTGATTGGAATTTTTCAATATCAAAGTTGAAAGATACAATAGAATTTGAACCCTTTGGTTCAGTATAAATCCAATGAAGAGAGCCATTCAAATACGTAGGGTATCCCTTGTTGTAATAGAGAGAGGAGGGTACATTGAAAACCCTTTTCCATGACCCTGTACCAAGAGTATGTATCTCAGTCATGCTACCAATTTCCCCTTCCCTACTAAAAAAGGCCTCACGAAACCTAATCACCTTATACTGGTTCATCTTCGGACTGAAGCCCAAACCACAATGGATGGAAAGGGAACGTTTTGTATCCTTATCCCATTCTATAGGATCCGGAAGGTTAATGTACTCACCGGTAATTGGATTACACACCGCAATTGGATTTCTCCATACCATACAAGGAAAATCCAAATTTGGTTCACACAGACAAAGCAATCCATTGCACGAATTCACTACTTTAAGTTCATGATGTTCGGCCCTCAACTTAACCCCCGATTTCGGAGGGGGATCCATCTCAACACTCTAGATCACCGTTTCCTCATCGTACACTGGTATTTTCAACTTGGTATCAAGCTTCATCTTAACAGGCCCATCATCAAAACCAGAACAATGTTCGGGCGGTTCAACTAAGAAAAGAGTTCGGGAAACGCGCGAAGGGGCCGAGGATCGAAGGAGAGGAACAGTCTCTCCTCGCGCAAAGTGAAGCTTGGCGAATTCAGGGGTTGATACGATATTGCGCCAAGTTTTACACACGCGCTTGCAAATGAGTATTCGCTTAACGGATAGCCTTACCAGAATGTTAAGAGATATATGGGCTGGGAGTTCTGTCAATGGACGACCCAAGTACTGATTTTGCTTATCTTCAACCCCATCGACTTCTTTGTCGCCGAAACCCTTTCGTTTTCTTCCTCTTGCCACGGTTTTCTGGAAATTAAAGAAGTGGGTTTGGATTAAATGTGTACAGTAAAGGACAGACCGTAATGTTATATTAGCAATAATAATGATTGGAAGAACTAGGTGATTCATAAATGAGAAAGGAGATGAACAAGCACAAATTATTATTATTATTATTATTATTATTATTATTATTATTAGTTTGGTAAATAAGAAAACCCAAATCTTGTTTACAAGTAAGAAGGGTTTATATGTTATAAAAGAACAACCCATGTACATAATCAACAGAGTACTCTGTGTGTGTGTGTGTGTGTGAGAGAGAGAGAGAGAGAGAGAGAGAGAGAGAGTGGAGAGAGAGAGGGAGTTACCAGAGAGAAATTTGATCAAACTTGAGAGACGATGAAAAATTAATATGGATACAAAAGTCTAATTTCAGAGTAAAAAGGGGTA